>JARWLC010000011.1:86613449-87813449 GCA_033318265.1 Phyllotis vaccarum
AAAATAAATAACCTGCCCAAGAGAGAATGTATAACCAAGGAAGAGAGAAAGTGAAGAGAAGGCTTCAGTTTGAGCAGCAGCTGTTTGTAACTTCAGGGTCAAGTATAACATTTCTAAGTCGTAACCTTTCTAAGGGGGGGGGGGGGGGGTAAAATGGTGCACAGCTGTAATCCCAGCACTTCAGAAGTAGAAACAGGATGCTCAGGAGTTCAAGGCCATTGTGGACTACTTGACAAATACCATCTCTCTCTCTCTCTCTCTCTCTCTCTCTCTCTCTCTCTCTCTCTCTCTCTCTCTCTCTCTCTCTCTCTCTCTAATATATATATAAATTAAAAAAACTGAGGTCTCAACAGCTAAGGTATTTCCCTCTTTGGTCATTCAGCTGCAAGGTTGATTTTTGGCTCTGTGTTTGGGACATTAGCCAAATCAAGAGGAAATCACTCTGAATGAATTCCCAGCTGTATTCTTGGAGCTTTTTCATAGGATTTAGGCATCCATTGCTTAAACCAGTTGCCAACTCTTCCTTCCCATTGCCTCCCCTCAGCTATCTTGCTTTCTGATAACATGTACACTAAATAAACCTTATTTTGTTTTATTTTTGCTTTTTGAGTCAGGGTCTCTCTCTAGCTAGCCTTGGCTGTCTGGGAACTCACCAGACTGTCCTCAAATTCACAGAGAGCCACCTGCCTCTGCCTCCCAAGTGCCGGGATAAAGGTGTTCACCACCTCTGCACCGCTAAATGGGCCTCTTAGGAGATGGATTTTCAATCCCTGGTTTTAATTACATTTCCTCCAGATTGTAGAGGCTCTCGTGGGGAAGACAGCTGGGTTGAGAATACTGACATTTTTCCCTGGTTGAAGGAGGATGGTTTCTAAAGGAGACATTTTCTGGAATGTCTAATTTGTTCTTGTGGGGATATGTTTCAAATTTAATAAAAAACAGTGTGAGATATCAGAGGACAGATCCACCTCTTCCAGTCTTTGTTTATTTGTTTTGTTGAGACAGAGTTTTCTGTGTGACAGTCCTGGCTGTCCTGGAACTTGCTTTGAAGACCAGGCTGGCTTTGAACTCACAGAGATTCTCTTGCCTCTGCTTCCCAAGTGCTGGGACCAACAGCATTCACCACCACTGCCTGCCTGGGAGCCCAGAACTCCCTCTAAGATGACCTCAAACTCAGATTTGCTGGGATTAAAGGTGTGAGTTAGCACTGTCTGATCCTCCTAGACTGACTGTGGCTAGATCCCTCTGATATCTCAGACTGTTTTTATTATATTTGAAACATATCCCCACAGTTCTTGACATGTCTTTTCTCAGGAACAATATTTTGTTCTAGTCAGAATTATTCTTAGTGTCTCAACATGTATAAAAATATGACTTTCCAAAGTTGACTGACTAGATTTAGAATTCAGACAAGGTGAATTGTATTTGATTTCATTTGTAGTTCCAGCTGCTTGGGCTGCTAAAACAGAATAAATTAGTCTCAAACGTATAAGAGTCTTCCTGCCTCAGCTTCCCAAGTGTGGGGTCCTTTTCTAGGAAGAAAGTTTGTAGAAGCTCAGATCAGCCTGAGTAGCATAGGATAACACTATTTCATTTAAAAAAAAAAAAAAAAAAGTGGTTAAAGCCAGGGCAAGATCCAGGGATCGAGGGAGGGAGGGAGGGAGGGAGGGAGAGAGAGAGAGAGAGAGAGAGAGAGAGAGAGAGAGAGAGAGAGAGAGAGAGAGAGAGAGAGAGAGAAGTGGTTGACTTGCATATTAGAATAAATACTGTAATAACCAAGGCTTTGTAAGTAATACCTTGTAGCTGAAAGCGAGCATACTGTTTGTTTACTGCAGGATTACCACAAAAACTACCATAAGTGCATGATTAAAATGTGGTGGTGCTTGCCTAGGACCCTTGGACGTTGGGAGGTAGAGGCGTGAGAGTCAAGTGTTCTGCTGTCAGTGCTGCATATTGACATAGTGAGTTCAAGGCTAGCCTGACCTACATGACTCTCAACAAGAAAAGGGGAAAAATACATTTCGATTGATAGTTGCTACGTTCAAAAGTTCTGGCTAGCAAAATAAAGTTTTAGGTAAAAAATAATTTTAGGTGTAGTGGAAAGCAGTAGCACACTGGAGGTACCAAGTTTCATCCATATTCAGCTCTCAAGTGTCTTTAATCAAAGACCTTGAGTTATTTAGCAATACCCCAGGTTTGGATTTAATAACATGTTTAGAAACCACCTTTACCACAATAATGGACTCCTGATCTCATGCTGACTAAGAGAGGCAGCAGAAGTCTCTTAGATGGTAGATGCTGCATGGGTGAATGGCTACACTTACCCTTTTATCTGCCAGAAGAGAGCCGAGGAGGAAACCGGAGACCAGGGGGGAAGCTGCTGTCCTGAAGTGGGCAACATCTCTAAGTCACTGTCCTGATTGACTCTAGACACTGACGGAAGTGTACACGGTGTGTTTTATCGTGAACTAAAATCCTGCAAAAAGCATATCGTCACCCTCTCTTGAAGTTATTTTTGTGGAGTTAGTCAAGATAATCAGAAGATTCTTCCTGATGGGAATTTAAAAAATTCACAATAAACACCTATGTTCCTATTCTTTCTCTCTCCCCTTTTTTTTGCTTTCTTTCATTTAAGAAATGCATGACTTAAACATTAATTTAAATGGTCTATGTTAAGAACATCTTGCACGTTTACAAGACTGAGTATGGTTAGGAAGCCCTGCTGTTTTGAGTTTTCAATTCTTCTTTTCTATTGAATGTTCCAAGTGTTTCGGGTCTTCTGATTGCTGTGCAGGTCAGCAAAGGGCTCTCACAGGTCATTGTTTTGGAAGTTGATCTGTCTTAGCAAAAACAGGAATTCCCAGAGAAGTTCAGAGTGTTTCTCCGGACACCACAGCTGTAGGGGGAACAGATACAAAAGATGCTGGGGCCCGAGAGGCACCAGTCATGCCTCTTCCCAGGTAGAGCACTGCACAGAGCCCTTTAAAAAAATTATTCAGTTTAATTTTATGTGTGTGAATTGATTGTTTGCATGAATGTATGTCTACAGAAGTCACAAGAGGGTATTGGGTCACCTGAAACTGAAATTAAAGATAGTTGTGGGCCACCATATGGTTTTGGAAAACTGAACCTAGGTCCTCTGTAAAAAAAAGAAGGAGCAAATGCTTTTAACCACTGAGCCATCTCTCCAGCCCCTCAGAGCCCTTCTTGAGCATGTCCTAGAGTTCACGTCATTAATGGCAGTAACGGTATAAGTTTTATATTCCAAGATTTATACAGCAACATTTCTGATTTTTTTTTCATGTTAAAAAACAATTATTATTGCAACAAGGTCTTGTTGTATAGTCTGGGCTAGCTTTGAACTCTTTCAAATCCTCCTGCCTCAGCCTTCCAAATACTGGTATCACCGGGATGTTTGATACTGTGCTCAACTTGGTAAGTACAACTATGTGAGAGACTCCAGAATGTAGAGAGAGATCTGTGCCCAGTAGATAAGCTGTGACTTAGATACTCACATTGCTAGTTCTGAGGTTCCTCAATTGATACTTTTTAAAAAGATTTCTTTATTTTTATGTTATGTTATGTAAGTGTTTCGCCTGCATGTATGTATATGGACCACATTCATGCCTGATGTCCTGAGAGAATGGAAGAGGGCATTGAATCTCCTAGAACTGGACCTAGTGGTTAGAAGCTGCCATGGAAACTGTCTGACCACCACATGTACACCATGACATGCATGCCCAAATATACATACATACAAAATGTAGTACAATTCCAAAAAGAAAATAGGAATTGTGCTGTGTGTTTAAGATCCTAGCAAGGACCCTGGGAAGGGAAAACTAATTCCCTCGCACTTTTGAGGAACTGGTGCCTATTAGGGGACTGCGTCTGCTGTGGCTAAAATGGCAGGTCGCATGTGTAAATACAGCTTTTGTCTTTTCTATATAATTTATCCATCAGTCCCGGTTGCTTTTTTTTTCTCTTCAGTAAGAAAACACTTCACAAGGAGGCATGTGTTGAGGCTCAGCGTGAGGCTGCAGGAAGCAGCATGGTTATTTATCCTGGCCTGCTTGGTTGGTGTATTTTTGTCTCTATACCAACCCTGAAAGAGCCTTGCAGGAGGCCGGAGGCCCTCTTCAGCTCCATATAGTGGAGACTTGAAAGGCCCTTTCTGTTTGATATTTTGTTGTCAATAACTTTCCTTAGCAAGGTGTGAAATTCAGAATGTCGTTGATAATTGAAAAAATTGTAAAGAGAAGGAATCCCTAAGAAACAAAGACCAGGGCTGTGTTTGGGCCTGAAAGAAATCTGTCCCCTGTGGTCCATTACTGTTTCTTCTTCCCTATGCCTCTCCTCGCCTCTTGGGTTCATGTAGGTTCCCTTTTTGTCTATTATTTGCTTAATTTGGAAAGGAGACAGGGAAGAGGGTTGCTGGGGCTTGCTGGCTGCCAGCATAGTTACAAATTCAGTGAGAAACCCTGTCTCCAGGGAGTAAGGCTGAGTGAGAGAAGGGGACACCCAATGTTCTCCGGACACACACATACACACACACACACACACACACACACACACACACACACACACACACACACGAGTTGTATCTATTTTCCTAGAGCGTTCATTTTCTTCAGACTTCTCCCTCGTTGCCTGCCCATCTTACCCTAGAATAGAGGGATACTGCTGGTCTGTATGGGTATCAGTTATTTGTAGGTAGCTTAGTGTCCTTGCTTACTACTGAAGTGTAAAGTGACAGTCACCTTTAATACGTATTTCATTGTAGTAGTTGAGAGCACAGAGAAGGACCAGAATGCCTGTCTCTTAGACCTGCATTTGCTGTTTAATGATTGCAGAACCACATAACCTCACTTAGCTGTGTCTCAGTGTCCTCAGAGAGCCTGTGCTGAACTGGATCCCTGAGATCCAGTATCAAAATCACAGGCAGCGGAGTCTGATTGCTCATCTCGGGTGTCTTCTGGACAGATTGATCGATGATCACGGAGACATGCTACAGAATAATGAAGTTCCCTCTCCAAGATAGGCCAGCAGTATAGCTGAGGCTGGCCTTGTACGTTATAGAATGATCCTTAGCATCTTGGGTTGTAGACTTGTGCTACTACACCTGTTCACATATTACTTTTGTCTTTTTTTCTTTTTTGAGACAGGGTCTCTTATAATTCTAGCTATTCCAGAACTCGCTATGTAGATTAGGCTGGCCTCTAACTCACAAAGATCCCCCTGCCTCTGGATGCCACTCCTCACACAATGGATAGATAAATGTAATAGCAGTCATTTTAAATTAAAACCTTTTTTAAAATTTTTTTGTCTTTCCTATAACACCTTACCAGTACTTTTTTTTGTTGCACACCAGGTGATTTATTTCTTAGAAGCTTTGTCACTTTACCCCAGCGTATTTCTTGCATTTAGTATCCTGTCCCCGGGACCTGGGGGGGGGGGGGATTGCTGAGCCTTGACATCCTTGGCTGTATCACTCAGCATCCTTCTGTGGGGCAATCACTCCTGACTGTTCAGCTGCAGTGAGCCCCAGAGAACTTGGAGGGAAAATTGAGAGGGTGGCCTGGAGGTTAAGAGATGGAGATTGTTCAAGATTCCTGGGTGTTTGAAACAGTTAAGCAAGCCCTCTGTCAGGGAGTGCTCCCCAGCAGCCGTGACTGGGCTAGCTAGCCCTGTTTGATCTTGGCTAAGTATCTTCACAGTCCACCTTCTTCTCTCAGCTCCCTGGAAATATACCCTGAGTGATGCGGTGTTCAAGGGCAAATGGCCACATGGCACACTCCTTTAATCCCAGCACCAGAGAAGCAGAAGCAGGCAGATCAAGGGCTGAGGAATTGATGATAAAGTTACTCAACCCATACTTAGGACATAAAAATTTATCAAAATGTCTTGTTTTGTAACTCTTACTGTTTTAGTTGGGGGGAAAATGACTTTTGCATCTATGCCTTTTCCCAGCTTACTAACCACACCCATTCTTGGGAGTGTCTTTGTCTTTCCTAATAAACTGTGTCTGTAATTATAGCCTACAAGAAAGAAGTTAAATTTCAAAAGAAAGTTCAGAAGTAACCTTTGCTCTTCACCTCAGTTTATCCCTTATGTAACAGTGGTTCTTCACATTAAAAAAGTCAAAAAAACCCCTGCACATTTAAGCTGCGGGAGTGGCGGTATATGCCTTTGCTCTCAGGCAGAGGTTGGTGGATCTATGTGAGTTCAAGGCTGGTCCACAAAGGGAGTTCCAAGTCAGCCAAGACTGTTAGACTGAAATCAAAAGGACAAAAGATAAAAATAAACAATCAAAAAACCCATGATGCCTCAACGTCTCATTACTGGAGATTTTAATTGGCTGTTTGGCTAGGTTGTTTAGACAGGTTTTGCTGTGGAGTCTAGGCTGGCCTCAAATGGAAGATCCTGGGAAGCGTGATGCCTGATTTGGATTCTTCATTGTAGTTAAGCCCTGCCCCCCCCCCCCCCCCCCCCCGATTTCTCCACTTTACCATCCCCCCTCTCTGTGGTCACTGACCATGTTCTGTGAAGTCTTGTGACATGACCATGCCTGTCCCCTACCTTCCCACCACAGTGATTCAAATCAGCAAAGTTATGGCCTTAGGAAGTGAGGCTCGGAGGAACTGAGTAGGTCATAAGGGCAGAGGCTTCAGGAGGATGGGATGGGAGAAGGAAAAAACCCCAAGCCAGCCGGTGTGTCCTTATGGTAGCCTGCGGGGGTTGAGCTGGAGGGGGTTGTAATAGTAAGATCACATTTCAGTTTCTGCCAAATGAGAATTTCAGTTTTACTTTTTGCACAAGGCCTCTGTCACTGAGCCCCACCCTCAGCCTGGGATCTAGAGCTCTGTGGCTGTGGTGTGTGCGTGTTACGGGCCTGTAGCATCTATTTCCTGTTCTGGTCGGGTCAGAATGCTTTTCTGATACCCTGTTATTTACATCTGCTCAGCTTGCCCAGGCTTGCTGGAAGGAATTGAGTGGTATCTGGATGCATCCTTGAAGACAAGCCCAGCATGCTGACTGTTAGGCCCTGGAAGGAATGCTTGAGGCTCTAGGGGCGGTCAGGCAGAGTGTAGCATTGTTTAGATTTCAGCACTGGGGAGATCTGGTGAGGAGAGGAGATGGTCTTTATCTGTGCCAGAAGGCATCACAGTTTTGATTTAGTGTTGAGACAGAGTGAGAATGATGAGCAAAAGCAGGTTTGCAGCAGCATTGGGAAACACTAAGCTGTAGCCCCGGAGTCTTTCCCTCCATTCACCCTTTCCCACATACTGTTCATGATGGGTTTGTTTGTATCAGTCATCTTAGAAGTCACCGGTTTTGCAAATCGACACTAATCCCCACTGTTACACTAGTGCTGTTCACCCTGTATTAATACAGCTGGGATTTAAGAACATGTGAGGATGGAAATGGAAACATCTCGGGCAAAATACAGGGACCCGTAGGAGAGGCCAGAAATGGGCTGCAGCTGGGAGGATGGGCTGGTATTATAAGTATCCTGGGGTTTTCTTGTTTTTTCCTTTGTTTGGAAGTGCTGGGATTTGAACCCATGGCCTTATGTGTGAAGCCCTCTACCACCAAGCTATACCCATAGCCAGCTCTGTCTTTGAGATAGGGTCTTACTATATAGTACTGATGACCTGGAATTTGCTCTGTAGACCAGGCTAACCCCAAGCTCACAGAGTTCTACCTACCTCTGCCTTCCCAGTGCTGGGTTATAGGTGTGTGCCAACACTGCCCAGCCATTTTCCCCCCTAACAAGAAGTCTGTCTCAGAGCTGATAGTGCGGCCCTACCCAAAACACTAGATGATAGATAGAGATGGATAGATGGACCATTTGTTGGTTGGTTGATGGGTAGATTAAAAAGGGACCCAGAGAAACAGTTTAGTGGTAAGAGCACTTGCTGCTCTTCCAGAGGACCTGAGTTCAGTCCTGCTAACAGCCACATGGAAGTTCACAATCATCTGTAACTCCAGCTTCAGGGATGTGATGCCCTCTCTGCCTCTCCATGGTGTCAGTCTGTGTATTCCTTAGTATTTCTCTGCAGAACAAATGGTACTAATACCTGACCTTGTTGATTCTGAGACACCAGGAAACCCCAGACTGACCTCAAAGTCAGGACCATCCTACCTCTACCCCTCTAGACTGCAGGTGTGAGCCGCCATGCATGACCCCGATGGCAGATCTCAGGGAAATCAGACAAGGTTTGGAGCTGTGACACTCAGCCCCTGTCTATTTCTCAAAGAAGTGGCTCCAAGAAAGAAGCAAAATAATCTGATTTTTAGGTACAATTTGGACCCTGGCTGTTAAACTTTGGTGTGAATCTCCAAGCCTCCACTTCTCCGTCTTCAGTAGGAGAAACCAGTCCTGATTCATAGGGGTTGCTTTAAGCAATCAACAAAATAAGACACACACAAAACTCTTAGGCTGGGTTGTTTTGGTACAGGATGAGTCCTTGATGCACAGTTTAAAACAAACAGAAAGGGCTGGGTATGGCTCAGTGCACAGGGTTGGCGGGCTCAAGGCCTTGGGTACCATCCTCAGCACAAAACACAGTGGAGAAGGGGAAGAAAGAAGACAGAGAGGGGAAGAAAAAGAAATCTCCCACGTGTGGGTTTGTGTTGGTCTTTGTAGACTCTGATTTCCTCTGGGCCTCTGGAGTCTTTGGGGTAGTAGGTGGATCTTTTTTGATTGTAGGCAACACCTGGACACTGGCGCATCCTCTAAAGAGGAATCCACTGGCTCCAGTTAGCCCACTGAAAAAAATGAAGTGGACAGGCTTTCAAAATGATGTTGTCTTTATGTGCTTTCTTTCTTTCTTTCTTTCTGTTTTTGAAACAGTGCCTTTGAAGACGAGACACTGAGGCTTCGGCAGCTGAAGCTGGACAATCAGGTGAGTGGGGCGCTCCTAGAGGACCGTGCAGACTGGGGCTGGAAGTCATGACGGGCTCCCAGAAAGATTGCTCATGGCTACTCATTAAACACTGCAGGAATTTAGTTGCCAAGCCAAAGCTCTGGGCTGTGGTGATTTGAAGATGGTAGCAATAAACTGGCTTTGTTAGTAATCTGTGGAAATCTCCTGGCAGAACTAGAAGAATGTAGCTGGGCATGCTAACAGTAACTATCCCAGCTCTAGAGAGGCTGACCACTTGAAGTTCAAAGCCGGTCTGGGCTACATAGGGAGACCCTACCTTGAAACACTAAAATAATGAAGATAATAAATAATAAATAGATAAAAGTTGTATTGGCCTGCTTCTTGTTGCTATAACAAAATCCCTGAGACTGAAGAAACTTATTTAGCTCACAGTTTTAGACGCTAAAGTTCAAGGTCTAGCAGCTTTGTTTGTTTGGTATCTGGTGATGACCCGGTCGTAGTTAGGTTTCTATGGTGATATATGTATTTAATAAAAATTAGTCTGGACTATCAGGAGAGTCAGCCACAGAGCCAAGCCATCAAAGCCAGGCGGTGGCGGCACACACCTTTAGTCCCAGCAATTAGGAGGCAGACAGGAGGATCTCTGTGAGTTCAAGGCTAGCCTGGTCTACGAAATAAATTCCAGGACAGACAGAACTGTTCAATAGAGAATTCTGTCTCGAAAAATCAAGACAAATAACAAAAGAGGCTTGAGAGCTGTCTCTGTCCTCTGATTCCAGGCTAATCTTATTAAATATATATCACCCCAGGCTTCTGTCGCTGCGATAAACACCGTGACCATAGTCATCTTACAATTTGAAGTCCATCACAGAGAAAGTGCACTACAGACTTGCCTAAAGGGCACATCTTAGGGAGGCATTTCCTCAGTTGAGATTCCTTCTTCCCAGATAACTCTAGCTGATACCAAGCTGGCATAAAACCAGTCAGCACAGCCCCTTAGTTATATCACAGCATGGCAGAGAAGCAGTAAGGGAAATAGCTGGGTACAGAAGAGATGTCACATGACAAGGCAGGGAAATAAAGAATCTTTTTTTTTTTTTCCTTTTTGGTTTCTTGGAGAGGATGGGGCGGGGGGGAGATAGCAGGCCTTGGCTGGCCTCGGACTACAGAGATGCACCTGCCTCTGCTTCCTGGGTCCTGGGATTAAAGGTGTGTCCAATCACATCAAGCCTTTTGATTCTTGAAATAGCTTCTCACTGTGTTGCCCATCCGAGCCTCAACTTTATGATCGTCCTGCCTCCACCTCCCCAGTACTGGGTTTTTAGCAGTGTGCCCCCACAGCTGGTGATTTTTATGACAATTTGCTCTTGGAACTGACACCCTGGGTGGGAGCTGCTCTAAACCCTTCCCAGGGCAGGCCCACAGGTGACTTAACCCCTACTGTGTCCTGGAACTTGCTGTGTAGCCCAGGCTTTCCTTGAAGTCAATTCTCCTGCCTCAGCCTCTCTGGTGCTAGGTTACAGGCCTTGGGCCCCATTTCCCTTCCTTTATCATGACACTGTGGGACCTTGCTTCGGCACATGAATCTTTGGGAGACGCTGCAGGCCATATCCAAAGTTGAACAATCCCATGTAACGGTTTTGCCTTATCTAAAATTTGATCTGAGGCAGATCTCTGATTTGGAAGTCTGCAGAGTGAGTTCCAGGGCTATACAGAGAAAACTTATCTCAGAACAAAACAACATTTTAGCCTGTGCTTGCTGCTGTGCAGTTTAATTTTTAAAATAGCATTATTCACAGGATTTTTTTTTTAAATATACATTTTATATATTTATGTGTGGGAATGGGTTGGGTTTTTGAGACAGGGTCGCAGGCTGTCCATAGACTCCCCAACAGTCGGTCTTCTTGCTTCAGCCTCCCATGTACTAGGAGTGCAGGCATGTCCCAGGAGTGCAGGCATGTCCCAGGAGTGCAGGCATGTCCCACCCTGTCTCGCTGTCTTTGTTTCCTTTACTGGAAGCAAGGGCAGATTTTTAAAAAATTATTTCTTGTTATTTTATGTACATTTGGTGTTTTGCCTGCATGTATGACTCTGAGGGTGCCACTCCCCTAGAACTGATGTTACAGACGGTTGTTAGTTGCCATGCGGGTGCTTGGAATTGAACAAAGGACCTCTGGAAGAACAGTCACTGCTCTTAACCACTGAGCCATCTCTCCAGCCCCCTCAGGACTAATTTTAAGAGCTACGTCTGTTTTTTTATTGCCACATAGTAATTGTATATGTTTATGAGACATTGTGACCTTTTATGTCAGTTAGATTATATGAATGCGTGTTTGTTCTGCGTAAGGAAGTCAGAGGGCAGCTGTGGGTCTCAATCCTCACCTGTCTACCTTGTTTAAGACCGGGTTTCTGGATGGCATAAACCATTTGACCATCGAGGTTAGCTGGCTGCAGAATCCCCTGTCCCTGCTTCCCATCTCCCCATATGGACACCCTAGGATTATAGACAGTTGAGCTATTGCATCTAGATTTTGGGGGCATTCTGGGCATCTGAACTTGGAGCAATCTTGCACGGCAAGTACTTTTATCCATTAAGGCATCTCCCCCATCCCCTCCCCCAGTCCCCTCCCCCATGAAGTGTGTGTGTGTATGTGTGTGTTCATTTTTTTAAAATTTTTTTGAAGCAGGGTCTCTCTTTGTAGTCCTGGCTGATCCGGGACTCACTACGTGGATCAGGTTGGCCTTGAACTCTCAGAGCTCTGCCTACCTCTGCTTCCTAAAGTGCTGGGGTCATAGGCATGCACTAGCATCCTCCATTAACCTTTGGTGATTTTTAGAGATTCTCAGGTGAGACCAAAAGGATCACAATTGATGACCCAAGAGAGAGTCTGGAATACTGTCCTTTCTTCCTTCCTTCCCTCCCTCCCTCCTTCCTTCCTTCCCTCCCTCCTTCCTTCCTTCCCTCCCTCCTTCCTTCCTTCCCTCCTTCCCTCCTTCCTTCCTTCCCTCTTTCCTTCCTTCCTTCCTTCCCTCCTGAGGAAGATAGAGGTGGATAGTCACTGGTTCAAAGCCAGCCTCACCTGCATAGTGAGACCCTGCCTCTAACAAAGAAATGGTGTAGCATTTGCTCATGACACTGAACCACTTGAATTCCCACTGAAGCAGGAGGTTTCTGGTCTCCAGTACTAGCATCTCAGTGGGTGGGAAGTGGCAGCTGGGTTTGCATGTGGGGATTTAATAAAGTTTCAGAAGTTTTGGAGATATCAGAGGGAAACTACCCACAGTCTATGTGGGGGGTTAGTAAAAGCTCCAGAAGTCCCAGAGCTCTAACCACAGTCAGGAAAATCAGAGTGGTGATTCAAACCTTTAATCCCAGCACAGGGAGTATCCTGGGAGTAGTGACCTACACCCTTAATCCTGAGTCAAGGTCACTTCAGATTATGGAAGGAATTCTAGGCTCCCAAGCAGGTGTGGTGGGGCCACGCCTTAATTACTGAAAGAGTACTTAAGACAGGATAGAAACCCAGAAAAAAAGCCATTCCAAGGGAATTGAGGCTGAGGAAGCTATAAGACAGCTGGGTAAGATTTGACTGTGGTGTTTATTCCCTCTAGTATCTCCAAAAGTTCTGAAACTTTATTAAATCCACACATTTGCATCTCCCTAATGACTAACAGAGCTAAACTGGTCACAGTTTAAAACAGTGAAACAATCAGCTACAATCAAAACAGGATTCTCCCTCTGACTGTCTAGAATTCCAGTTCCAGGAGGTCTGCTTCCCTCTTCTGGACCCCGTGGGCATCAGGCATGCATTTGGGGCACATAGGTACATGTAGGCAGAACATTTATGCACAAAATAAAATAAATAGAATGTTTTAGATAGTATATGCGGCGGTGCAGTCCTTTCTGTCTTGCGGAGACATTTTCCTCTTACCCATTCATGCCTTTTTGCCTGCCTTTCTTGACTTCTCTTGCTGGTTTGGTTTGGTTTGGGAGGGCTTACTCTCACCCTGGTACCCAGTCTGGCCATGAACTCCTGGGATCAGTGCTCTGTGTTCTGCCTCAGTTTCCTGAGAGGCTCAGACTAAACGAGTGTGTGGTACTGGGTTCAGAGTTTCCACCCCGTCATAACCACTTTACACATAGGAGGTGTGTGGGCATTTCTATTTTTAAATTTAATTTTATTATTTTTTTCCTTTATTTTATTTTTTTTTTTATTGTCATTTTTATCTATGTATCCCCATCCAACCCCCTGTGGGTGGTGTCATCTCTGGGATGTATAAGAGAAAACTGAGGCAGCCATGAGGAGCAAGCCTGTAAGCGGCATCCCGCCATGGCTAGTTCTTCCCTTTCCTTCCTCGTGCCTTTTGTGAAGGGCCTTTGGGAAACGAGGCCTCAAGCGCCAACAGAAACTAAGACACAAGCTAGCATTCTGCAGAGTTGCCCCATCCAACCCACTTTATCTCGCTTTTACCTATAAACCGGATTGTTCTCTGCTTGGAATGTCGCAGCTAGTTTTTCTTTCTTCTCACCTCTGACCCAGGCGCATTGATTTCAAATTTTATAAGATGAACAAGAATTCAAAACTAAGGTTGGCTATGGCGGTACATCCCAGTAATCTCAAGATTTCCGGCACTTGGGCAGGAGGATCGGTAGTTGAAAATCAGCCTGGAATGTAGAGGAAGACCCCCATCTCTGAAAAGAGGAGAAAAAAACCTGCCTGAGTGTTTCCATTTCTTCACTCTGTAGACCAGGCTAGCTGGCCTCAAACTCAAAGAGATCCATCAGTCTAGCAGGTAGTGATGGCACACACCTTTAATCCCAGCCCTTGGGAGGCAGAGGCAGGCAGATCTCAATGAGTTCAGAGGCCATCCTGGTCTACAAAGAGTTCTAGGACAGCCAGGACTGTTATACATGCAAACCCTGTCTTGACCCCCACCCCACCCCACACACCCTCAAAAAAGAGATCTGCCTAAGGATGTGCATCACCACGCCCAACTGGAGTGTTTGCATTTTTTGTTTTATTTTAAAGCCCGTTAAACTATTCTGAGAGGGTAGATGTTGTAATGTTGAATCTTGTCCCTAGAGAGCGCTGCTGGAGAAGAAGCAGAGAAAGAAGCGCCTTGAGCCGCTCATGGTACAACCAAACCCAGAAGCTAGGCTGCGAAGGTTGAAGCCAAGAGGTGGCGAGGAGCACACGCCTTTGGTAGACCCTCAGACACCTCACAGCGATGTCATCCTACATGGTGTGTATTTAGACAGTGCCACACTTGGCTTAAGTACAGTTTTCACAGACCCAAGATAAAGCAGGAAAATACTGATGTGGTGCACAAAGATATTATTGGTATCCTTTCTAAATACCTTCATAATCTTTAATTGCATTTTGGGTCTTTGGGGAGAAAATTGTAGAAGATGCCATCAAGTTCATATCCATCCTAGAACTATTGATTTTGATGCAAAATGAGTGGCTCCATCTGAAATGAATGAATGTATTCTCAAAATGAATGAAAACTCTTGGGGCCTGAGCCAACTTCTTGGTCTCACTCCTAGGTTCTGAAGTACAGTTTAAGAAGCCAAGCCTGTTAATAGAAAGGGTCCCAGTCCTGGACAAAGGTGCCCGTGATGTTAAGGAAGGAGAATTGAAATGCCTGGGTGGTCTTGGTTCTGATCACATCCCGCAAGCCACCCAGCTCAATTTGGATTAACATTCTCTCTCTCTCTCTTCTCTCTCTCTCCCCTCTCTCTTTGGGCTCCTAGGCATTGATGGTCCAGCTGCTTTCCTTAAGCCAGAAGCTCAGGATTTGGAAAGCAAGCCTCACATTTTGTCAGTAGGCTCCCCTGCCCCAGAAGAGGGCCCTGAAGGAAGTGCAGATGGAGAAAGCCCTGTGGAGACTTCCTCTAAACCAGACCTTCAGGAGATTCTCCAAAAACACGGTAAGGATGATGCTGCATTTAAGGCGGGGTGTCTTCCTTTCTCTCGTTGGCTCAGAATCTAAATGGCCCAGGCTTGCTTAGTGTGTGCTTGAGGTTCAGTGTCTTTGCCATCTAAGTGGGGGTGTTTGGCAATAGTAGACCTTTATGCTGTTTTCTGAGCAACAAGATAATGAAATGCAAAATAATAAGACCTTTTCTTTCTTTGACAGAGAAATCCTGTCTCAGAAAAGAAGGATTTCATAGTGATACTAGTGCTCGTTTTTGCTCTCTCTCTTTCTCTTTCTCTCTCTCTCTCTTTCCTTCTTTCTCTCTCTCTTTCTTTCTCTCTCGTTCTTTCTTTTTTCTTTTAGACGAGGTATTGCTACATGACCCAGGCTGGCTTCCAGCTTGAGATCCTGTCTCAGTCTCATGAATGCTGAGACCATAGACATTTACCACCATCTCAGCTATATAAGGAACAACTGTAGGCCAGGGCTTGCATTGCCAGCCCCCACCTGAGAGAATACGCTTCAGCATGGCAGAGTAGCTGGGCACTGAGACAGGTTCATATCTCTTCATCCATCTAGAAAGTAGCTTCTGGGTAAAGTCGTCTGCTGCCAAGCCCAGTGGCCAGAGTTCAGTCCCCGGAATCCCATATGGTGGAAGGAGAATACTGACTGCTGTAAATTGTCCTTCACACACATCTGTTAACCAACTAACTAAATTTTAATTTTTAAAGAAAAAAAAAAGGTTCTGAGGGCCAAGGAGATGGCTCGGTGGGCAGAGGCACTTCCTGGCAAGCCTGACAACCTGAGCTTGAACAGTATGAAAGGAGAGAAACACTAACAGACTGAACAAATTAAAATGTGATTTTTTATTAGTTCAAAAAAGAGAATGGATTGTGAGTGCATAATTGTATCGAGCATTACTCTCCTAGGGCGTTTATTCTGGCTGAGGTTTTGTGCCCTGAGGAGTGCAGCTCAGCTCGTCGAGGGCTTGCCTATCTTGCACTGAAGCCCTGGGTTTAATTCCCAGCACTGAAGAAACACATGCTTGTACTCCCACCACTTGGAAGATGGAGCTGGGGCATTCCATTAGGTTCTTCAAGGCTCTGTGACAAGTTCAAGGCCATCCTGGACCACATGAGATCCTGTCTCAAAACCAAGTAGTTGTGATTTTGTGCTAGATGTGAAAAGATGCCACGGAATCCCTGGATAGCACCCAGAATGGGTGGTTTGCCAAGCTGCCCAGAGGAAGTGGAGGGTCTGACAGCACAGGAACTGGCCCCTTGTGGCAATGGTGCAGCCTGGAGCAGGATGTGAGAGGGTGGGGAGGGTGAGGCTGGAGGGCTCAGAGGGGCTGGTTCTGGGTATAGAGATGTAGGGGCATGGGGCGCACACCTTTACTCCTATTGCTTGGGGAGGCAGAGGCAGGAGGATCTGAGTTCAAGGCCAGCCTTGTCTTATCTACATAGTGAGTTCCAGTGCAGCCAGGGCTCCCTAGTGAAACCCTCATTTCAAAAACAAATAAATAATAGTAATGATAATAATAGTAAGACACAAGTTCCGTAGAATGTGGGAGGCCATAGCAGGACTTTGGAGTTTGCCTAAAGCATAATAGGAGGTAGGGGTGGTGAGACACAGTCTTATGTAGCTCAGGCTGCCCTCAAGGGGATAGCCTTGACTTTCTGATCCTTCTATTTTATCTCTGTCTCCTGAGTACTGGGATTATAGACATGCACTATCATATCTGGTTCCAGCTAGCGATTTATTATTATTTTTATTTGTGTGTGTGTGTGTGTGTGTGTGTGTACACATGCTGTGGCACACATGTGGCAGTCAGGCAACTTTAGGGAATCAACTCTTTCCACCATGTGGATCCCACGAATTGAACTGAGGTTGTCAGCCTTGGCTGCAAGCACCTCACTGAGGCCCCAGCTGGGAATGTTTTAAGTAAGAAAAAAATTGAAAAATTCTTTATTTCCAGTGTGACCTTTTCAGACCACAGTTGGCGATTGCTGACTGTTTTCTTTTCTGCCAGGCATCTTGGGTAGTGTGAACTATGATGAGGAGACAGACAATGAGGAAGAGGAAGGTGACAATCTCAGCTCCCCTTCGGCTCATTCAGAAAAAGAGAGTTCTGCGGCCAGCCAGAAAGTAGCCTCGGTATGTTGTGCTGAACCATTGTCCTTTGCAGAGTGTGATAATCCTTGAACACGAGGAAGTGTTTACATGGGCTCCTGATGCTGTTTGATTCAGACGGTTGGAGGATTTTGTCCGCTACATGTCTGTTGCAGGGGATGAAGTGCACCTGATTCTGGTTGCTCACATGAAACTCTGTTTTCAGGAGACAGGAGCTTCCGGTGTCGCAGCCCAGCAAGGTGATGCCCAGCTTGGAGAGGTGGAAAACTTAGAGGATTTCGCATATAGTCCTGCCCCTCGGGGCGTCACAGTGAGGTGTCGAGTAACCAGGGATAAGAAAGGCATGGACCGCGGCCTCTTCCCCACCTACTATATGCATCTGGAGAAGGAGGAGAATCGAAAGGTATGGGGTCCACCCTAGGACATTTTCTTCTTTTTTTCTTCTAGGCACCTATGTACTCCTCACCAAGCCACGCCCTTCACTAGGAGATGCTCCGAGAGGACCAGGCTGTGTGGGAACTGGTTGTGTCTGGGGAGTCCCACTGGTTAGACCACATGGGCTGAAAGGGTTATGTACCCAGAAGTCCTTAGTGTCATCAGATCATCCTCGTCATGAGCAGATTCTCTGGTTCCTCACCCCTGCCCATCCTCTCGAAAACCTTTGTCCATAGTGTAAGAAAGTGGAGAAATGCTTCCCTGTGCTAGGATGGAGCTCAGCGCCCCGCACATTAGTAGCTGGTAGCTGCCCCACCAGTGAATGGACCCACCACTCCTCAGCTGGCCCAGCACTGAGTGACCCTACCACTGAGCTGACCCACCACTGAGTGACCCACCACTGAGTGACCCACCACTGAGTGACCCACCACTGAACTGACCCACCACTGAACTGACCCACCACTGAGTGACCCACCACTGAACTGTCCCACCACTGAACTGACCCACCACTGAGTGACCCACCACTGAACTGACCCACCATTGAGCTGACCCACCACTGAGTGACCCACCACTGAACTGACCCACCACTGAGTAACCCACCACTGAACTGACCCACCACTGAGTGACCCACCACTGAGTGACCCCACCACCAAGCAGACCCACCACTGAACTGACCACCGAGTGACCCACCACTCCTCAGCTGGCCCAGCACTGAGTGACCCTACCACCGAACTGACCCACCACTGAACTGACCCACCACTGAGTGACCCCACCACTGAGTGACCCCACCATCGAGTGACCCACCACCGAGTGACCCCACCACTGAGTGACCCACCACTGAACTGACCCACCACTGAGTGACCCACCACTGAACTGACCCACCACTGAGTGACCCTACCACCGAACTGACCCACCACTGAACTGACCCACCACTGAGTGACCCCACCACTGAGTGACCCCACCATCGAGTGACCCACCACCGAGTGACCCCACCACTGAGTGACCCACCACTGAACTGACCCACCACTGAGTGACCCACCACTGAACTGACCCACCACTGAGTGACCCCACCACTGAGTGACCCACCACTGAGTGACCCACCACTGAGTGACCCACCACTGAGTGACCCACCACCGAGTGACCCCACCACCGAGTGACCCCACCACCGAGTGACCCACCACTGAGTGACCCACCACCGAGTGACCCACCACTGAGTGACCCCACCACTGAACTGACCCACCACTGAGTGACCCCACCACCGAGTGACCCCACCACCGAGTGACCCCACCACCGAGTGACCCCACCACTGAGTGACCCACCACTGAGTGACCCTACCACCGAGTGACCCCACCACTGAACTGACCCACCACTGAGTGACCCCACCACCGAGTGACCCACCACTGAGTGACCCACCACCGAGTGACCCACCACTGTTCCTCCCTCCTTTTCTTTCTTCATATGGAATCTGTAGCTCAGGGTAGCCTCAGGACTCTCCTGCCCTTTCAAAAGTGCTGGATTTTGTTTGTTTTTATTTATTTATCTTGTGTTTTTTGTTTGTTTGCTTTTTTTTTTTATTTTGTACCATCTCTCTGTACCTCTAGCTGTCCTGGAACTCTCCATGTAGACCAGGCTGGCCTCCGACTCACAGCTTCTCCTGCCTCTGCCTCCTGAGTGCTGGGGTGGAAGGTGTGCGCCACCATGCCTAGCCTGAGATTGACTTCTTTGCACATGACAGATACTGGTAAACGTTGTGATCTCGCTGGACTTTTTCTGACTGACATTTTTTTTTTCTCAGATATTTCTTCTTGCTGGTAGGAAGCGAAAAAAGAGCAAAACATCCAACTACCTGGTCTCCACAGACCCGACAGACTTGTCTCGTGAAGGGGAAAGTTACATCGGTAAACTCAGGTGATGGAGCTTCAGATCGCCAACCTTTTCATAATTCCTGTAATATCAGGATAATTGCTATCTTATTTATATTTCCCACCTCTTCACTCCCCACCCCCACCCCTCACCTCATTCTCTCTGTTACTAGGGATTGAACCTAAGGCCTCACACATGATAAGCAATTGCTTTACCTTTGAGCTACATCTCAAACCTTTGCATGGCTTTTTGCTTGTTCATTTCTATACAATCCGAAAATATAGATGTGTTAACCTTAAAAAGAAAAACCTTAGCTGGGCGGTGATGGCTCACACCTTTAATCCCAGCACTTGGAAGGCAGAACCAGGAGGATCTCTGTGAGTTTGAGGCCAGCCTGGTCTACAAATCTAGTTCTAGGACAGCCAGGGCTATTACAGAGAGAAACTCTGTCTCAAAAGACCAAAAAGGAAAAAAGAAAGAAGTGAAAAGAAACTCTTGAGGCCAGACATAATGACACACACATTTAATCGCAGAATTTGGGAGACAGAAGCAAATGGATTGTGAATTCCAGGCCAGCGAGGGCTGCATAAAGAGACCCTGTCTCAATAGCTAAAATAATAGCAATCATTTATCTTGTTAGATTATTTATTAATTGTTAATAAATTATTGAGTACATGCTTTTAAATAAAAATTTAAAAGAAAGAAATCTTAGGCCAGATATAGTGGATCATGCTGATCATCCCAGAATTTAGGAGACTGAAGCAAGAGGATTTCAGTCACAAGTTCGAGGCCAGCCTAGGGTATAGAGGAACGAATAAGGAAAGAAATCTGAGCCCTTCCTTGGGATGCGAGGTCCTTGAAAAGATGGCGCCCGTGCTACTGTTCGGCTAACAGGCAGACGGGCGTCTCCTCAAGAGGAAAATGCAGATCTTCATGGTAGCTTTCTCTCCCGACACTAGATCCAATCTCATGGGGACCAAGTTCACAGTGTACGACTATGGTGTCAACCCAGTCAAGGCCCAGGGCCTGGTGGAGAAGGCTCACGCCCGACAGGAGCTGGCTGCCATCTGCTATGTAAGTGCCGCCCGTGTCTCGCCTGATGCTCCCTCCCCTGTCCTCCTGTGCCGCCAGCTTTTCTCCTGGCCTCTTGATGTTTCTTTGATTCCCTTTTTGGGGCTGGTGTCATTTCTTATATTTGAGTTTTAGTTGGATTTGGATCACAGAGTTCAGTTATGGTTCTGCCCTCACCTCCCACTCTTCCCGATGCTTATCTTTTGGTCTGGTTTCCTTTGTTCTTTTGAGACAGAGTCCTCTTGTATGCCCCCATGCCCCCACCTTTTCCAAGCCGGCCTCAAACTCTCAATGTTCCTGCTTGAACTTACTGAATTCTAGGATTAAATTTTCCTTCCTTCCTTGATAAAGTCTCACTACGTTGCTTAGGCTAGCCCCAAACTCCTGACCCAGACCATCTTCTCACATCAGCCTTGCAAGTGCTGGGACTTGTATGTGCAAGCCTGTGCCACCACACCTGATTCCTGATGGAACTGATTTCGGTGCTCTCGAGGCTGGTGGTATTTTTCGTGCCAGAGGAGGTTTTCTGTAAAGGCAGATCGAGGTTTCTTCTTCCCTTCCTTTTCCAAATTCTGCCCGTTTTACTGTCTTTCAGGAAACAAATGTCCTGGGTTTTAAAGGTCCTAGGAAAATGTCTGTGATCATTCCAGGGATGAATATGAATCATGAACGCATCCCATTTAGGCCACGAAATGTAAGTAAAAATATATTCACAGTGAGACTGGGTCTCAAAGACGGAAGAAAAATTATACTCCATCAGCAAAGTCTCTAGAAGACAGTGATATACCTTGAATACAGTAATACTGAGCAGAAGAGGCCAATTAAAAAAGAAAAGGAAAAATCAATTGCTTCTTCAGAACCTGGATGGCCTGTATCTCTTCTTAGAAGAGCCACAGCTCTGGATCCCAGGATGGGCTGTTCCAGAGATGGCTTGAGAAATGCTAGATGGCACATCAGGATCTTAAACGTTGGGGGTCTGGAGAGATGGCTCGGTGATTAAGAACACTGGCTACTCTCCCAAAGGACCCAGGTTCAATTCCCAGCACATACACAGTGTGTCTTACAACCGTCTGTAACTTAACATTAAAACAAAGATCAGTAATCATCTTAAAAGTAGAAAAAAATGTTCAAAAGAATCCCAAAGCTTGCGCTGATGTTTGGCTTCAGTTTTCTGCTGCTGTTTCAATTTTTTTCCCCTGCTCCACCTTCTGACTCTCAGAATTGTAACTACACACCAGTCATGTCCTCCTCACACAGGAACATGAGAGCCTGCTTTCAAAATGGCAAAACAAATCCATGGAGAATCTGATCGAGCTGCACAACAAGGCCCCGGTGTGGAGTGATGACACTCAGTCCTATGTCCTCAACTTCCATGGCAGGGTCACCCAGGCGTCAGTGAAGAACTTTCAGATAGTCCATGGGAATGATCGTAAGCATACACACGGGGAAGGGCTGGCTGGGACTGAGCAGTGAGCTCTTCCAAGCCAGGAGGGAGTACTAAAGAAAGCACCCCAGCACGGAGTGGCTGAAGAAATGATCGGTTGAAAAGACAGAGCCACAGGGCCAGAGGAGTGTGAGCATCTTTCTGTGGCATAGCAAAGAACTCTTAAGTGGGGCCATCTAAGTACAGCCAGCCAGTGACAGTTTCTCCGGACTTTCCTCCTGTCCTCCATTTAGTCAGGAATAATTCCCCAGTCTTTAGGGAGAACAAAATTGAGACTTCCGATTTTACCTTTTCTGAGACAGCCTTGCAATGTAGGCCCAGCTGGTGGAGCTATAATCCACCTGTCCTATCCTTCTGAATGCTGGGGTTACAAGTGTGTGCCATCACACCCAAGTACCAGCTTCCTACTTTATTAATTCATTAATTTATTATGCTGGGGTGGGTTCAGTACCTCCCACATCCTACGCAGGTGCTATGCCACTGAGCCACCCCTCTCGGCTGCCTATTTTAAAGAGAACTTAGGGTTAGTCTGCCCCATCCTCAGTACAACCACACTGATGTCTGCTGTGTTGGTTTCTTTCTGTTTCCAGCTGACTACATAGTCATGCAGTTTGGACGTGTGGCTGATGACGTGTTCACACTAGACTATAACTACCCACTGTGTGCACTTCAGGCCTTCGCCATCGGGCTGTCCAGCTTTGACAGCAAGCTGGCCTGTGAATGAGAAACTTCCTCACCACAGAACCCTCAGGAGCAGAAAGTGGCTGCCTTTGACCTGCCCCGGAGCAAAAAGAGCAACATTTGCTCCTTCTGGGGATGATTGAGTGTGTGTGTGTATGTGCATGTATGTGTTCATACATGCATACATGAATACTGGGTGGCCCCATGCTTGCACACACTTGTTCATGCCTTTGAGCTTCAGATACCGGGTCATAGACCATAGCTTCATGTGGGTGACATGTTGCTGAAAGCACAGGGAAGGGACACTGGGGCACACTGGTGACTCCTGACTGCACAACAGATTCTGTGTGAAGTGTAGTTTCCCTGTGCCCAGGCACTTTCAACAGAATCGGGTTCTAATGACTAAATACTTGGGGCTCTTTTTTTGAAGACCCTTTCCAAAAGGGGCTATTCCCTGGATGCCTTTAGTCTCTAAGACAGTAGCCTGCAGACTTTCTCAGCCTATGGTCTGATAGGGTCTCTTGCACTGTCTCCAGTTAGCACAAAAGCAGCCATAACCAGTTGGTGCACAAAGAGTGTAGCTGTGTCCCAATAAAACTTTATTTACGAAGTGGGCATTGGCCTAGTTGAGCCTGTGACTGAGGCCAGCCTGCCTCAGTGTGTCCCGTATACTCTGAAGCTGGAGCACCTTCCAGAATGTAATTAGAGAGGGGGGCAGTTTACTTTTTAGGAGCAGCAGACTGACTTTTTAGGGTTTTTTTCTTTTTTTTCTTTTTCCCAAGACAAGGTTTCTCTGTATAACAGCCTTGGATGCCCTGGAACTCACTCTGTAGACCAGGTTGGCCTCAAATTCAGAAATGTGCCTGCCTCTGGCTCCAGAGTGCTGGGATCAAAGGCGAGCTCCACCACCTGGCATCAGACTGACTCTTAGGAAGTACTAAGGTACTTTTTTTTTTTTTTTTTTTTTTTTTTTTTTTAACCTCACAGAGATGATGAATGTAAAGTGTCGTTTGTCATCCTGGCTTGGAAAGCTCACGTCAATGGTCCCATTTTCTTTTTCTGGGTCACATGGCACTAGCTTGTTCCAGGGGTCTGGGGAGGCTCTCATGCCTCAGCCTCCCTCCCTCTTCCCTGTCTGTAGAGCAGGGTCATCGGTAGCAATCTCAACAGAGTGACTGGCCAGACCTCCGAAAGCCTTACTCTTCAGCATCTTAGAGGTGACAGGGTTGCCTCCCTGATATGATACTCCACAGGCCTTGCCCGGGCAGCTTCGTCCTCTGGCCTTAAGGCCTGGTCCACCAGGGCAGACACCCCCTGATCACTGAGGTTTTCCCTCTAGTTTACCAGCCCAGGTTGTACCTGAACTTGAGAATTCCAAAACATTAGTCCTGCATTCAGTGGTGGTCCACTCCCAAACCATTTCCTAGCATGGGCGAAGGGTTGCTGGCTACTGTTCTGTGTTTTTGCCCATGTGGAGAAGGTCCCTTTGTCCCTGTGTCTGCTCCCTGCTCATGATGGCATGAGATCTGGGAGGTGGAGACCTGTGTTCACCCTGTTTGTCCCTTCAGATATCACTGCTTTCTGCCTCAGGCATGCTTCCCACTAAGTGCCTTGTTCATAAACGTGCTCTGAAGCCTCACGCACCTCTGCCACCCACCATCCCTGGCAAGCCACTTCTGTTACGAAGAAAATTGTTCACTTGCTTCCAGTTAAATGGTGTGGGGGCCACTGGTTCTAACCTTTCTGTCCAGCTTAGAGAGCCGTATACTCCGTTTCATGGACTCTTTGCTTGAGTGTGCAGGTGATTGGTTTTACATGAATCATATTTATACCTTTTGTATGCCATATAAATAAAGATAATTTATATAAAAATAATGTTACCGTCTTCCCAGAATCCCATCTCTTGGACCTGTTGTAGTTTGTAGGCATGTTCTTTATTTCTTTGAGCCAAGTAGCAACAGAGCTCAGTCCTGGGGGACACTGTAGACTGAGAAACCTGTTTAGGGGAGAATGTGAACACATCAGTACTCAAGATCTTTCTGCATAGATCATTGATAACAGAATGTGCAAGGGGCCCTGATGAGCCAGGCTGCATCATCTTGGACACCTGGCCTTGTTCACTGGTGCAGCAAAGCAGGTGGAATATCTAACAATGAAATAGGTCTCACTTCCTGTGCATAGTGTGCGTGCCTGCGTGCGTGCCTGCGTGCGTGCGTGCGTGCGTGCACGTGTGTGCGTGTGCGTGTGTGTGTGTGTGTGTGTGTGTGTGTGTGTGTGTGTGTGTGTTGATATATTGAATAAAAATGGCCTGGAATATCAGTGGATAGCACCCACAGAGCCAAGCCCTGAAGGCCAGGGAGTGTGACTTATACCTTTAATCCCTTCAGAGATCTGTCTGGATCTCTTGAGTTCAAGGCCTAACAGCCAGGCAGTGGTAGGTAGCACACACCTTTAACCCTAGCTCTAGGAGTTGAATCAGTAAGTAAAATAGCTGGAGAAAGAAATATTCGGCAGAAGTTCAGATTGGATCTGAGCAACCAGGCAGTCTGAGGACCCTTGAAGACAGGACATACCCTGTTCAGTCTGAGGAGTTCAACCTGAGGGTGAAAATTAGCTATGGCTTCTTCCCTCTCTGATATTCCTGCTTTTCCCCAATATCTGGCTCCAGGTTTTTATTATAATACTAAATAGAATATGTGCACTACCATTATCATTTTGTGAGAAAAGGTCTCTGACCTTAGGCTAGGCTGGGTGGCCATTGGCCACTCATTGAGGGCTGAGATTAAAAACCACAAACCAGACTCAGCAGATCTTTGTGAGTGTGAGGCCAGTCTGGTCTACATCATGAATTTCAGAGCAGCCTATCTCAAAAGCAAGCAAATGAAAACCCCATAAACCAAGCCTATTCATGGTTTTGTAGTAAATGCTTTTTATCAACGGAGCCATTACCCCACACCCACTCACACCTCCACCCCTGCCCCAAGGCCTCCAAATAAACATCTGTTTCACACACATATCATCAGACACCCACAGAAGAACTCTGGGACACTACAGGCCACCGCATTCCCAGCCGCTGTGGGCCCTTTCTGGTATCCCTTTATTTGATGCTGTTTTTATTTTAAAACCTGTCTTGAGGGGCAGCATGGTATCACATGCCAGTAATCCCAGCACTTCAGTGGCTGAGGCCAGAAAGGGGGACCTTTGAGACCAATCTATACAGACAAACTAGCAAAGGTCCCAGTCTGCAAAGGGCAGGAGGACTCCATTGCCACAATACCTTTGTTATTATGAAAGTAAGACGGTTTTGTGGCGCCACCTTGTGGCCAACATTGCACATTACACGTCCTTAAGCGCTCTCCACCAGCCTGTGTTAGAGTAACTCATTCATTCATTTGGCGTCAGGGGACTGAGCCTTGATAGTCAAATTCTCTCCACTAGCTACACATCCTGGCTCTAAATACTTTGAAAATAAATGTCTAGCCCTAGAGAGACAGTTCAGAGGCTAAGAACGCATGCAGCTTTTCAGGAGGGCCTGAGTTCAGTCCCTAGTACTCAGGAGGATGCTCACAACCTTCTATTACTCCAGTTCCAGGGGACCAGCCCCCCTCTTCTGACCTCAGCAAGCTCCAGGAACACATCTGGTGCACAGACCTATTGATGAACCAGCCTGCCTCCATTTTAGGCTTAAAAACCATCTTATCATAAAGACAAACTAGACTCACTTCTGTTTATGGTTAAGCCTCTGTTTCTCAGAGACTGGGTTACAATCTTAACTATAAATGGTTCAAAACTGTCTGTTCTAGGAAACAGCAACCATGTCTTTGTTTCAAAACGTTGCTTATAACCATTCTGCAGCCCTACTTTTGTTTCAAAAGGTTATGGCTACCTTGGTATACTACCTCGCAGTCATGTCTTTGTTACGGGAGGTCGTTGGGCTAGCATGTATGCTTACGTTGTAACCCTGCCCATTTGCCTTCCAAATCCCCTATTTGGAAAACGCCTACACCCATAGCATCCTGTCTTTCTCGTGTCCGACGCTGACCTCTTGAACTCCACTTTGGGGGTTCACAAATAAAAAGGGTTGCTTTAATCAATGGCTTGCCCTCATTAGTTTGGTCACAATGCTTTAGATCAATGTTCTTTCTTCTTGCCTCTTTGGGGTTAAAAGTATATGCTGGCAAAACCTCACAGGTTTTTCAAGACAGGGTTTCTGTGTAGGCTGTCCTAGAACTGCTCTGTAGAGCAGGCTGGCCTCCAACTCAAAGAGATTCGCCTGCCTCGGCTGGGATTAAAGGTGTGGGCACTGCTCAGCTAATTTTTTTTTTTTTGAGCAATTTTGAAGTATGTGACCCAGGATATGGTGTTCAGCTCTGCCAGGCCTTTCTGTCCATCCATCAGTCTCAGGCTCCTTTCATGCTGCCTTTGCATACAGTTGGCCTGAGCAGGAAAGCAACCCCAGAGTGTCCATGGGCAGTCATAGAGAAGATGGGTTTTTGCTTTCATTTTAAAATCTGCAGTGTTGAGGGCAGAACCCAGAGCCTCATAAATGGAAGGACGATGCCCTTCAACCAAACTACATTCCCAGGCTCTTGGCTCCTGGTTTTAGAATTTCTACCTTGTGGTTGGTGAGATCTATCGTGTTTAGGCTGAGGGGTCAGATAGCCAAGGACAGGAGTTTCTGGAAGGAAAACTTACCTCCCACACAGGAATCCAAAGAGGGGAGATGGGCCAAGTCCTACAATCCTCCTGGAAGGCACACCCCAATGACCTAAGGTCTCTCACTAGACTCTACCTCTTAAGGGTTCCAACCAAGCTGGAAGCAACCTTTTCTGCGGAAGCGTCTTTGTGTGCTATTCTCAACTGCAGTAGGGCCCTGTTGGGAGTAGAGTCTTCCTGGCCTGTGATCACTTTTTTGTTTATTTGTTTCTCTGTATAGCCCTGGCTGTGATGAAACTCACTCTGTAGATCAGACTGGCCTTGAACCCACAGAGATCTGCCTGCCTCTGCTGCCTCCCACCATGCTCTGCCAGGTAGTGGTGGCATATGCCTTTAATCCCAGCACTCAGGAGGCAGAGGTAGGCGGATCTCTGACATTCAAGGCTACACAGTCTCTGGGGAAAGAGAGAGAGAGAGAGAGAGAGAGAGAGAGAGAGAGAGAGAGAGAGAGAGAGAGAGAGAGAGAGAGAGAGAGAGAGAGAGAGAGAGAGAGAGAGAGAGAGAGAGAGAGTTTTTATGCTTTGTCTTGAGAGACAGATCAGTGGCTAGGAGCCTATAGCCAATTTTTAGACATATCTTTAGTTTAAAGGTAGTTCTGGAGCCTTGGGGTAATGCTATCTACATACAACAATTTGACCTTCTTATGATTCTCCAGTATTTCTAGAATGACTAGCAGTTCTCTTTGAAGCTTGTAGAAGGACCCTAGCTGTCCTGAACATGACAAGCAGGTCCTGACCTTCTCCCTCATCCCCTCTGCCTGTCTGAAAACCATTAGATTATGTTCTGAAAGCTAACCCCCAGGTCTATTCCCTTATTTGGCCAGTTCCTTCTCCTGAGGTAACTACCAAGGTCCAGCTGTCAAAGTATTGAAGCCCAGCAATCAAAAGTCCCCTTGTGGCTGCTCTAATTAATCTGTCCAATCAAAATTAAACACCTCATTCTAACACTGGGTTTCCCCTTTTACCTTTATAAACTGCCATTTGCCTATGGGCCACACCTGTCTCCTCTATATCCAGGGGCAGTCTGAAGTAAGAAGTTTTTGGCCTAGACTAGCCTTAAGGTCTGGACCTGCCTGAAGTTGTTCAGCTCTGCCTAACCCTGAGGTTTGGGCCAGCAGTCTTAAAGTCTCAAAGAAACACACAGATTCTAGCATTAATTATATGCTGGTTTGCCTATGACTCTTGCATCTTAACTTACTTTTATTAATCAATCTATCTTGCCTCGTGGCATATGACTTGCCTATCTTTTTTTTTAACTTATTGATTTTTGGGCAGCTGGATAGAGTCTCTGTCTGACTCCACCCCCTTTTTGCTTTATCTATGCTTAGATTTTCCACTTGCTTCTAAGATACCTTGCCATAGGCCAAAACAGTTCCTTTATTATCCAATGATAATTCATATTGTACAGAAAGATATCACTTCTCTTTTTTTCCTAATCAAAAAAGGTTTTAATTTTAACATAGTAAAATTATATATAACAAAACAGTTATCAAACAAGAGTTATAGTTATAATATTTAGTCTATTTGTATTTAGTAAAATTAAAGAAAATATTTTATCATTTGTTTTATTTTTGTGAGTCTAATTTTTATGTTTAATTTATATTTTATTATAGTTAAAGAAAACTATAATTATAAATATTTAATATTTAATTTTATTAAAGACTATAGAAGGATATACTAAGGGAGTAAATAGGAAATGTATTTAACTTTTAAGTTTTAGAAATGACAGAGACATCTGGTTGCCTGGACTGTCACCCAAAGTTTTTTTATAATTTATCTTCAGCCTGAAGGTCTAGAGTCTCTGGCAGACTTTTTAGTGAAGCAGGAAATTTGGAGGACTATTTATCTATTTTGGCATGGTTTATCAGTTATTATATTTTGTGTCTTGAAGGATGTCTGGCTGTCTTTATGAAGCAGAAACTTAAAGGACCATCTTGTCTTTTTTGACAAAGTTTGGAAGTGTTTTTTATAGGTCTTGTATGTTTAGTTTATACAGCATATTGTTAGGCAGTCAAGGCAAGAATAGTTTTTTGTTTGATGGCTAACATTTGTCATAAAGAGAGTAATTGTATGTGGATTATTTTTTATGTCTGTCATTGTTTTTGAAGTATATTTGTGTTGCCAGAAGCAGACCTGTCTCACTGTCTAGAAAAGGCTAAGTTGCAAAAATACTTTAAATGTTATATTTTGTAGGTCTTTGAAGTGTTTGAAAATTATTTAATTGAAATATGTCTTTGCATATTTAAAAAACAACTCACATGACTATAAGTTTGATTATTATAAATGATTAATTATTAATCTATATTTTAATTATATATTATAATTTTAAATGAGTTATATAAACATATTTTAAATAAGAGTAGAAATATACATACAATATAACAAGATTAGCTTAAAATTTGTATCAATAAATCTAAATTTATATTAATGTAAAATATTTTGAGATTAACAATTGTTTTTGGGGTCAAAGTAGATTTTTTTCTAAATATTTATTTATTTATTATGTATACAGTGTTCTGACTGCATATATTCCTACAGACCAGAAGAGGGCACCAGATCTTATCACAGATGGTTGTGAGCCACCCTGTGGTTGCTAGAAATTGAACTCAGATCTCTGGAAGAGCAGCCAGTGCACTTAACCTTGGAGCCACCTCTCCAGCTTCCAGATCAAAGTAGATTTAATAATCTATCTTTTAAAATCATTTCTATGTATCTCTGTTTAACTCTGCCCCCTTTTTTGCTTTATCCATGCTTGGATTTCCTGCCTGCTTCTAAGATGCCTTGCCATAGGCCAAAACAGTTCCTTTATTTTCCAATGGCAATCCACTACATTCACAAAGACATCCCACATCAGCAGTCCTTTGTCCCTCCCTCAGAGACAAATATCCCTGCCCCTCTCCCTGGTCCCTCCCCCTCTGTTCCCGCCCCCTTCTCCCTTGTCCCTTCCCCCTTTCCCTGTTCCTCTACCTCCTGTCTTTGCCTTTATCTCCCTTTGTCACCTCCTTTGTGCTGAGAAGTTGTCCTTGGGTGTCTTGAGTCTGTAACAGTCCCTTCAGTTTGGGGGCCAGAAGGCAGGAGGGTTGGGGAGGAAATAGAGTGGCCTGCAAGAAAGCCAGGAATTAGAATTTAAAATTGAGGGCTGGCCAGATAGCTCAGCAGGTAGGGTACTTGCTGCCAAGCCTAACAACCTGAGTTTGACCCTAGATCCAGTTCCCAAATGTTGTCCTCCAACTGCCGAATGCATAAAATAAGTAATAAGTAATAATAATAATAATAATAATAATAATAAACTTAAAGGAAAATTTAAATTGTTAAATGTTTTTGATTTTATTTTGGATCTGTTTTACATTTTTCTTAGTCAGGGTAATAATAGAGTGACCTAGTTACTTTTTCTATAATAAGGCAATGCCCTGATAAAAGCAAATTTTAGGGGGAAAGAACTTATTTTGGCTCACTATGGTGGGGCATGTGGAGACAGAAGCTGGGAGCTGGCATCCAGAGACTAGCAATCAACTCCCAGTTAGGGTGTGTCTCCCACCTGGATTAGCTTAATCTATACATTCCCTTTGAGGTTTCCTTAGAGGCTGATCTACTCTAGATTATTCCTCCCAGGCAGGACCAGAGGCTAATCTCTCTGGTGATACTAGTAAACATTACAAAAAAATCTGTAAAACTGATAGAAGTAATTTTTCAAAAAGTTATACAAAGTCCACTCTCCCTTCTCGTCTTTTAATCCCTTCCAAATTCTCTCTAGTCTGGATCTCCTCAGTGTCGGTACAAAATGAAAAGATGTCTACAGTTCCCCACCTCATGCTGTATCCTGGCCTCTGTGGCCTGCTCATTTCCTGATACTTCCAGATCAGCAGATAGAATCCCGCAAGGCATGGAAGCTCTTATCTACATTTCCAACACTGGGCAGATTGAGGCCAGAGGCTTATGAATTAATTCACTGCTTAAACTGTAAAGGAAGATCCTGCCTTGAAATAGTAATAGTAATAATAATAATAATAATAATAATAATAATAATAACAACAACAACAAACCAAAACATAGTTCCTCTTCACACTGTTTACATTCCATACCGATCTAGTGAGGAAGTTACTTCTTACAGTTTCTGGGTTTCTTTGTCTTCCCCTTTTTGTTCAATTACTTATATACTCACCACTGTGGTTTTCTGAGACAGGGTCTCATGGACCCCACACTGTCCTTTGGCATCCTAAATGTAACACAGGATGACTGTAAATTACTGACCTGTCTGCCCCCTCCCCCTGACACACCGAGGTGCTGAGATTACTGAAATTATAGTAGTTTATAGAATTATAGTATGTTGCACAAATAAATGAGACTCAGGGATAGATCTCTGAGAAAGTCAGAGATATTAGAGAGAATAAACACCACAGTCAGATCTTACCCAGCTGTCTTCCAGCTTCCTCAGCCTGGCTTCTCTTGGCTTCCTTTCCTCCTTTTCTATGTCTGCCTTAAATACTCTCTTGGTAAGTTAAGGCGTGGCCCCACCACTGCCTGCCTGGGAGCCTGGAATTCCTTCTATAATCTAAAGTGACCTCGACTCAGTTGGGATTAAGGGTTTAGGTCACCACTCCCAGGATACTCCCTGTGCTGGGATTAAAGGTGTGAATCACCACTCTCTGATCCTCCTAGACTGACTGTGGTTAGATCTCTGAAACTTCTGGAGCTTTTATTAAATCCCCACAATAGTATTAAATAGTGCTACTACAATTAAGAGTTTATTATAGTGCTATAAATTATTGTACTGGCTAGGCAGTGCTAGGGGTCAAACCAGGCCTTTGGGCATGCTGGGCAAGCAACCTGCCAATTGAGCTATATCCCCATATCTCCCTTTTTTTCTTTTTTTAATGGACACATAAAAATTGTACATATTTATAGATACGAAGTCACCAGGGCCAACATATCCATCTCTTCAAACATTTACCTTTTCTTGTGAGCAGGCTGTCAGTTTCTATGTTAACAGTGTTCTGTGCATGTACACCCACTCTGTCACTCAATTACCTTCAACTACATCTCATTGTTTTGTTTTGGCTTTTTTTTTTCTCAAGTGTCCTGAAACTCGATTTATAGATCAGGTTGGTCTTGAACTCACAGAGCTCCACCTGCCTCCGCCTCCCTAGTGCTGGGAGTAAAGGTGTGCACCACCATCACCCAGCTGCCTGAGCAATCACAGTCACGCTTAGAATGTACCCTTTAGATGGTCCATGGCTGTGCCACCAACCAGGATAACCACTAGTGCATATATTATTTTTATTTATGTATTGATCTTTTGAGAGAATCTTATATAGCCCAGTTACTGGCCTCAACTGAACCTGGATTGTAGAACCTGTTTATTTAAATGCAAAAAAAAAATATTTAAAATTCAGCCCGTAGATTGGATGTTTTTTACTGGTTTCCAAGTTGACCTTTCTTCTTGTCTCCTGTGTGGAAGGTAGACAGTGTTACTTGTCTAGCTTTCTCTAGGACTGTCAGTATTTGAGAGGCAGGGGAGTTTGCTTTTCTCTGTGTATCTGTAGTTCTTAGCTACCATAGGACTAAGGGGGTGAGTCATTATGTTCAGGGAGCCTGGTAGTGTAAGCCTGTATTCAGAAGGTGGAGGAAGGGGAATTAGGAATCCAATTCTATGAAGGGTCACCCTTAATTACTTGGGGGAACAGAGCCAGCCTGACATAGGTTAACACTGTCTCCAAGAATGAAGGCATCGGGAGGCGACTCAGTGGTTACGATTGTTTGCTGATCACAAATTCATATACCACCAATTCCATAAGCTCTGGTGCCCTCCTCCGGTCTCTGAGAGCATGCCCCTGCCCCACACATATGGACATATACTCACAAGACATAGACACATGCACAGTAAAATTAGGTAAATCTTAGAAACAAGGTTGGTGGGATGGCCCAGTGGATAAAGAGGCTTCCTGCCATGAGGATACTGAGCTGGACAACACAAGTTCTGTCCTTGGATCTCAGTTGGTGGTAGAAAAAAGTGACTCCTGGAAGTTGTCTTCTGGCCTCCAGGTATACAATAAACACATAATTGTAATAAAAATGTAAATGTATGCCTATAAACGTTTGCCTGCATGTATGCATGCACGTCTGTGCACCATGTGCCTGCAGTACCCAAGAAGGCCAGAAGGCGGCATCTGGAACTCCTGGAATTGTCATTATACAGGGTTGTAGATCATGCTGCTGGCTTCATCTTCTACAGAAGCAACTAGTGCTGTTAAGTGCAGAGCCATCTTTCCAACCTCATGCTGTTTCTCTTTCTGAAACAGGGTCTTACTCTGCAGCCCAGGCTGGTCTGGAATTCATGATATAGTTTAAGCTGACCTCAAACTCATGGCAATCCAGCCACCTCAGCCCCTGGGATATTGAGATTCCAGGCATGAGTCCCTGGTGCTGAATCATTTCTTTAAAGAATTACACCTCTGGGCTAGATCATGGTTAAGAACGCTGACTGGGCTTCAGCTCCTGTCATGGCAGCTCCCAACTGCCTGTAACCACAGTTCTAGGGTTATATAGATTTTAAGGAATTTTATCTCCAAATACTGTCAGTTGTGAAGTATGGAAGGTTAGGTCTTCAAGACACAGGGAAGGGATACAATTTAACCATTAGGACCTGCTGTACCCAGGTAGTTTCTAGAACTAACTTTCCTTCTTTCTTTTCTTTCTTTCTTTCTTTCTTTCTTTCTTTCTTTCTTTCTTTCTTTCTTTCTTTCTTTCTTTCTTTCTTTCTTTCTTTCTTTCTTTCTTTCTTTCTTTCTTTCTTTCTTTCTTTCTTTCTTTCTTCCTTCCTTCCTTCCTTCCTTCCTTCCTTCCTTCCTTCCTTCCTTCCTTCCTTCCTTCCTTCCTTTCTTTCTTTCTTTCTTTCTTTCTTTCTCTCTCTCTCTCTCTCTCTCTCTCTTTCTCTCTCCCTCCCTCCCTTCCTTCCTTCCTTCCTTCCTTCCTTCCTTCCTTCCTTCCCCCCCCCCCACCCTCCCTCTCTCTTGCACAGTGGTGGGGTGGGGTGGATTCCAAGATAGGGTTTTACTGTGTAGCTCTGGCTGGACTTGGTGTTGCAGACCAGGCTAGCCTCAAACTCACAGAGATCTGTCTGCCTCTGCTTCTCAAGTGCTGAGATTAAAGGCGTGTACCACCACCACCTGGTTTATTTAATTACTTTCAGTGCTGGGGATGGTATCTGTAACCTTGAGCCAGCCAGCTAGGTATATCCAAGACCACTGATCTATACCCTCTGCCTAGCATGCCCCCAGCCCTGTGTGTGTGTGTGTGTGTGTGTGTGGTGTTGGAACTCAGGGCTTTGTGTGTGCTAGGCAAGTGCTCTCTGCATCCTTTTTGAGGAAGAGATACTAAAAGTAACATTGGAACTCAGGTGAGGCTCGTTGGCAATCGTCATTACCCCTGAGCCATATTGCCAGCTCTTGTTTTTGAGAAACAGTTTGAGTCACTGAGAAAACTTTCCAGACTCACAAGCTGTGACTTAGCAACAGCCGAAGTGAATACTTTGGATAATGAAAGCCATGAAAAGCCTGGGACTTTCAAATGTTGGTGTTTCCCAAAGATTCATTTATATTCATTTATCGAATTATTTTCACTACAAATAACCTCTTTCCAGTGTGTGTGTGGGGTGGGGGGAGAAAGAGAGGGGAGAGAGAATTTAGAGGCCCCAAGGCATCAGAGTTCCCTGGAGCTGTAGTTAGAGGTAATTGTGAGCTGCCTGTCTGCTGAGAAATCTTAAGGGCTGAAGAAAGAGGGGGCTCAGTAGGTGTGATGCTATTCTTGGTTATTAACTGGACTACATCTGGAATTAATTAAAACCCCTAAACGGGTCACATTTGTGAGGGGTTTTTGCTTAATTTGAATTAAGTGGGAAGATCCACTTTTTTTTTTTTTTCCTGGAACTTATTCTGTAGTCAAGGCTGGCCTTGAATTCACAGAGATCTGTCTGCCCCCTCCCCAATTCTGGGATTAAAGGCGTGTACCACCACGGGGGGGGGGGGGGGGGGGGGGGGGGGGGGGGGGGGGGGCTCTAGTCTGAACCTTTGAGGTGGGAAGGAACATCTGTAATTTAGGCGGTGCTGGTGCCTGATGTACACCAAAGACCAGCTGAGACATCCAGCCTGAGGACCGAATAACTACTAGATTCTTGGACTTCCATTCAGAGGCAGCCATTATTGAATTACCTGGGACAACCTGTAAGTCATCCTAACAAATCCCCTCTCTCTATATTTATTTATATATATATTTATATATAATGTAAGCATGTATTTATGCACATATAAAAATTTATATATATCGTAAATGTATTATAAAAATTTATGCATAATGTATAACAATGTAAGTGTATTATATATAAATTTATACATGTTATATATTGCATGTAAAATATATGTCATTTATATATTTGTTTCTAGGAACAAATCCTTAAAAAAAAAAAAAATAGCAACCAAAATGACAAAAAGCCCCAAACCTTCTGGCATCATCCTGTGTACACTACTTTACAAATCTGGCCCATGGTGGTGGTGGCACTTTTTTGTCGTGGTTAAATTTTTAAATTTGTTTTACAAGCCAAACACAGTTTCTCCTCCCCCACCTTCTCTCCTCAGAAAGGGCCAGGCCTCCCATGGGAGGCAACAAAGCATTTCATACCAAGTTGAGACAGGACCAAGGCTCAGGGAGGTATCCCACCATAGGAAATGGGTTCCGAAAAGCCAGCTCATGAGCCAGGGACAGATCCTGTCCCACTGCTTGGGGCTATAAACAGACCAAACTACACAACTGTCACCCACATGCAGAGGACCTAGGTGGTCCCATGCAGGCTCCATAGCAGTTGGCCTAGAGAGAGTCCATGAACTCCCATGAGCTCCAGTCAGCTGTCTCTGTGGGTTTCCCTATCATGATCATGAGCCCTTCTTGCTCATGGAATCCCACCTCCCTCTCTTCAACTTGACTCCCCGAGCCTGGCCCAGTGCTTGGTTGTGGATCTCTGCATCTGCTTCCATCAGTTACTGGATGTAGGGTCTATGATGACAATTAGGGTGGTCATCAATCTGATTACAGGGGAAGGCCAGCTCAGGCACCTCTCCACTATTGCTAAGAGTCTTAGCTGGGGTAATCCTGTGGATTCCTGGGAATTTCCCTAGCACTAGGTTCCTCTTCAACCCCATAACGGCTCCCTCCATCAAGATACCTCTTTCATTGCTCTCTCTCTCCATTCCTCCCCCAGCTCCACCATCCTGATCCCTCATGTTCCCATTTCCCTCCCCTCCCCTCTACTTTACCCCATCCCCAGTTTACTCAAGAGATTTCATCTATTTTCCCTTCCTATGGTGATCCATGCATCCCTCTTAGGGTCCTCCTTGCTACCTAGCTTCTCTGGGGCTATGGACTGTAGCCTGGTTATCCTTTGCTTTACATCCAATATCCACTTTGAGAAGTCTCTGCAAACAAATATTGATATTAAGCTTCTCTACTGATGCAGCAATCCAAATCAGACCAAATCACATAAATAGAAAAATGCTGGTTTAACGGGTAAAGTGCTCCTGAATGATCCCCCACCCTCTGCACAGGAGAGGGGTAGGAGGAAAAGAGACCAACCTCACCCCCCCCACATGTCTGTTTTCTGGGGTGCAGTTTAAATAACCTGTGGAAGTGGTCTTGAGCATGCATCTCTGGGAGAGGAGTGTTTGGTGGGTTTTCTGAGGTGCAGAGTCTGGGGAGAGAGAAAGGTGGGGCTTCCATCTAATCATCCCAGACTCTTTGGGTGTATGGGTGCCAGGGCACCAGGGGCTAAGGCGGAGCTTCCACCAGAATACACTTATGAGTGAGAACAAATTGTGTTTGTCTTCCTGGGTCTGGTTACCTCGCTCAGGATGATTTTTTTCTAGTTCTACCATTTGCCAGCAAATTTCATGATATCATTGTTATTTTTTAATCGCTGAGTAATACCCCATTATGTAAATGTAGGTGGTAAGTGAACACATTTAATCCCAGGATTTAGAAGGCAGAGGCAGGAAGGTCTCCATGAATTTGAGGCCAGCCTGGTGTATAGAGCATGTTCTAGACAACCAGTGTGGTTACACAGAGAAACCTTGTCTCAAACAAAACAAAACAAAACAAAATCCAAAAAAGGAGAGAATCTGCTCTTTTCATGTAACAATTAATGGAAGTTTGGTTTATTGAAAATATAGTGTAGTGAAAACCGGAGTATAGTTCAGTGTTAGAATATATGTCAGGCCCGGGGTTTGATCCTCAGGACACAAAGAAACACAAAACACTAAAGAAACTACCACAAATTTTAAATATCCCTCTGTTACTAGCAGCTTCGACTAAACTCTGTCACACAGATGTGAGTGAATTTGTTCGATAAAGAATCCTTATAAATATTTTGATTATGACCCAAGTGGGTTAAAAAAACAAAGTTTATTATAGGAAGGGAAATAATACCAAACAGCATATGGTAACACTAATTAATATGGTTTTAAAGTTTGACTTGGGGCCTAATCAACACATACCCTCCCCACATCAAAAGCAGCTCTGACCACAACCTCCTCGCCTTTGGCCTCCACCCACTTGTCACTGGAGTGGTCTGGAGCTCCAGTAAATGAGGCATGTGCCATCTGGTATAATTGGAGGGCTCTGTGTCTTCCAGCTGGATGTAAACAGTTAGAACATCCCCACCAGCAGAATCATTCCTGAGGATCAGTGAAATGAAGGCCCTGTCTTAAGGATTCTGAACCTACCCAGGCAGGACAGAGCACCTCTGTAAAGTCTCTGTCAGAGGGGATGAAGGGATGGTTCAATGTTATTTAGTACTCTTGTAGGGAACCTGGGGTTTGGCTCCCAGCACCCACATCAGGTAGCTCACATCATCACTTGTAACTCCAGCTCCAGGAGAACCCCATGTCCTCTGGCCTAGAGTGGTACCTAGTGGGTACATGTAGGCACATGCACATATCTATCAATTTTTTTAAAAAAATCCACTGCTAGCCACCAGCCCCTCAGAATGGGTATGCCTGATTCATTTTCTTTAGCAGAAAGTGTTCTGAGATGGTTCTCATCTACTCAGAATGTAGAATTCTCAAAGACCTAGAATTCTCTAGAAGCCTGTAAGGGTATGAACTAGGAAGCTAGACATTTTCCAGCTTGGCTTCCCAGTGGTCTTGAAGAGAAGCAGCAAGCTGAGAGATCTCCAAGCATGCTCTGTGCTGCCTGTCAGGGGCTATTTTCCTGTCTGCATCCCACATTGTCCTGGCCAGATTCCCCTTCCACATTACCCTTTTTCCTTGCAGTTCGAATTAATTAATTATATTTTATTTTTGAGACAGTGTTTTGCAGTCTAGTCTAGGCTGGCCTTGAATGTTTGATCTCCCTGTTTCTTACATCATCTTAGGCCCTTGCAACCAGGCCACCACACCACAGCTGGCCAGAGAGCTCTTACTTTTAAGTGTGACATGGTCTGCTGTCCAGCTGTAACAGTTTCTTTATCAGCTTTAAAGGATAAACTCTTCACAGATTACACATGAATTTACCTTTATTTCCAGATCCTGAGGCTCTCTGTTCTGTCTCAGAGTCACTGCCTGTGTTTAGGACAGGACAGGACTCTCCATATGACATTCAAGACTGTTGTCGGAGGTCTAATAACACACTAAGCAAGACACAGGTGGAGTGGCCATCACGATGGGCCTCACAATCTGACACCCACTTCTCATACTCTGGTCCATGCTGCTCTTAAGCTTTGTCTTCCCTTGAACTAGGGCTCCGGGTGTGCCCCTCCTGTGCCTAAATACCTGGTTTGCTCTTAATTTTTCACATCAAAGCTTCCTAAAAAAAACCACTTGGCAAACTCATATGTCCTTCAAGAACTGGATCACCACAGACCTGGTAGCAAAGACCTGTACTGTAATTCCTGCTATTCCTATGGCTGAGGCAGGAGAATTGACCAGTTCAAGGCATGCCAAGGTTATAGAGTTCAAGATCAACCTGAGTAATTCGATAGACAGAGTCTCAAAAGCCGAAACAAATTAAGGCTGGGGCCACAGCATGGCGGTAGAGCATTTATTTGTCCAGCATATGAGGGCTCTGAGTAAACATCATTCTGAGAAAAGTCACCCTATGCCTTGAATTTCATTGTTGAATTCATATTGGATGTTGCATTACTGAATTACTGTCTTGCTTCAATGGTGAACTTCTTGAGGGCAAAGGGGCCTGTTTCTATATTGAGCTTGGTGCCAGTGCCAACACATGTTCAACAAAGGATTGTTGAATTAAGTGGGAGGGCAGTTTATATTATACTACCTAGTGCTTTTTTTTTTTCATGTGAATGGACATGACCAAGCTTTGATATGACTCATTATTTAATAAGCATACCAGAATTTATATATACAAATGAGGGCTGCTTCCTTCAAAGTCTTCACTTTGTAAGGCTGGATGCTACTTAGTCCCATGATGCCAGCATTTCCGCAGACTCTTTAGATCACCTCTCTTGGGTACAGCTGTGGAATTTATAATACTTTCTTTCCAACATTTCCCATGCTACCCTTCCCTCATTTATTATGTGTCTCTCCATCTTATGTTGTTAGTGTTGGGCAAAAGATAAGATAAATCCTGCAATTTATTGCCTTCAAAGGTTTCTGTTTGGTCAAGAATATCAGACTGGGAGATATAAAAATTAAATGATAATGCTCCTAAGATTGTTGGATTTTTTTTTTTTTGAAAGAGTCTTTGGGTTTTAAATTTCTCAAAGCGACAAGGTGGGTGCTGGAGAGCTATGTAGTAGCTTTAACTGCTTTAAGGTAAATTGTTATGAAGATTTTACTCAGTCGGAGCCCACGTGTTTATCCTAAGTTGATTTGGCACAAACATCGGACTTGTAACTTCACGGCGCTTTCCTGTATCCTGGGTCCTCAGCTAAGTTCCAGCTCTCTGTGAACCCCTGCCAGGACCCTATATCCTTATTATTCTCGCAGTATCCAGTGGACCTGTTAACAGGATAAAGCTTCACGGAATTACAACCGAGCACACGACGGGTCTCCCCTTCCTTCCCTGCTTTCTGAGTGACAGTTCTGTAGATCCCGAGGGACACCAAAAGAACCGCATGGGCCAGTACTGGGGAGGGCTGGAGAGGGAAAGCTGCGGCGGATCTGGGAGCAGAGCTGGGAGTTCCTGCTTCCTGCTCCCGGAGCGAGAGTCCTCCGTAGCAGCCTCGGGGAAGGGAACAGCCCTTCCTGCTAGCATCCGTGTCCTTCCAGGAGCACAGCGAGGCGCGCCCCGCCCCACCCCGGCGGAGGGGACAGTTTTCAGCTGAAAGTGGTGGTGGGACAAGCTAGGACTCATCGCCACTCGGGGGTCTAGGGAGCTGGATGAGAGCGGGAGATCGGTAGAGTTTAGGAGGGTAGGCACGCGGGGCTGAGGCGCAGAGAAATCCGCGGGGTCCCCGGGCGTCCCCGCCGTGCAGGGTCCGGTGGCTGCCCACGGTTCCCCGGGCTCCGCCCCGCCGCGTAGCCCTGCCCCTCTCCCTTCCCGGGTCTCCTCCCCGAGGTGCGGGTGGCAACGCCACTCCCTCCGCTCCCTCCCCAGTCTCAAGCGTCTCATTCCAGCGCCCATTCCGTGCATTCCTGCCAGGCTCCTCTGCAAACTCCAGCCCCGGGGGTGGGGACCGCCGCAGCTCGGCGCTCCGGCCCGCGGAGGTTGGAAGACTTGGCGCCCTGCGAGGACCTGCTGCAGCCCGCCGAGAGCTCCCACCCCGCCTCCCGCACCCTGGGACCGGTAAGGCGGAGTTCGGAGGATATTGGCGTCCCGCGTGGTCCCGGGCAGCATTAGAGGACCCTTGGGGCACGTGCGGCTGGTGGAGCCCGAGGTCTGGACAGAGCAGGGTTGCCTGGCTGAAGTATCACAAACAGGCGATTTGAGAGACCCAGCCAGGCTCCTTCCTACTTTTGGCCTGGAGAAGTGAGCCTTGGAGGGAGACTTGCTGCTTGGACCTTTTGCGGAGCTCCCCAGGGTTTGAGACGCTGTTGCTCCCCATGTTGAGGAGTGATGGACGTGAGCTCTCCGGAACTCCAAGGCACTATACCCCAGCAGGCATCCTAGGGGCGCGCCGCTGCACATACACGTCAGGGGGCTCCAGGCATACCTACACTTGAATTCTGTGAGTTCAAGTGAGATCTTATTGTGTCAGCATCCTTAAGTATTTTGGGTGTACCCGAGGGAGAGATATCTGTGCATTGTGACTCACTTTGCTTTTAGTAGGTCTATTTGTTTGTGCTGAACGTGACAGTGTGTACATTGTACTATAATGCACCTTTAAGAGGGTGCTGTCTGCCTTGTCGGAGTGGGTGTGTGATGCCTCCTCTCCTGTCCTGGCCCTGAGGATGTTGGTTCTGGCTCTGGCTTCTTCCTGCAGAACCGGGGGCATGAGACAGTGTCTCTAAGTTCTTTGTGTGCAGGGAGAAATTGACAGTAGTAGTTGGAGGTGTCTCCTCACCCCCATTCCCCCGCGCCATCCCTGCTGGGTTGGGCAGAGCTGGCAGGAAGCTGCCTCCACCTACCCCCTTTCCAGGCAGCTGTCTTTCTGAGGTAGTGTGGATCCTGTTCTGGCAGAATAGTTTAGAGAACTGGCGGAAGGCTAGGCAAAGCGGAGATTTTGCCTTTAGGGGAGAAGATGGGTTTGGGGGAATGTTTGTGGGAATGGACCCCCTAAAAGGAAGAGACTTTGTTAGATTGTTTTCTTTTGGGACGGAACTCTAGTCTAGCCTGGCCTGGTATTATTACTACCCATGATACCCTAGCATAAGCTGGCTTTTATCCTTATGCCTAAAAAATAAAAGGGGGGGGGCGGGCGGGAGGGAGAGAGACAGACTTAAAAGATCAATCTAGGCTTGAATTCCCAGCAATTTACCTACCTCAGTCTGCTGGGATTACAGACTGAGTCACTAGGCTTAGTTGACCATGTTGGATGTTGGGATGTTGTTAGTGTTTCTAAGTTGGCCTCAAGGACAAAAGAGTGTCACTGGTTACCGGCCTGAACTACATCTCAGGGTTGCCTCTCCTTGGAGCCACAAATGGAATAATCTCTCATTGCTTAATAGACTATTAGACTTGACTGTTTCATAATGGGGCTTTGCTCTGGAACCCAGGCTGGGTTCAAACTGGGTGATCCTCTGCCTCAGTTCCCAGAGTGGTGAGGTTACTCTTTAGTTTTGAAAGCTCGCTACACTGTCTTGTTTCTGTGGGGGAAAACTTTGAGCAGCTCACTGCATGAACTCTAGTGACCCTCTGGAAAATGAGGGCTGCCTTGGACTTGTAAGTTGGGTCCAGGATATTGACAGGAGCTTGAGTGTGGTGTGAGTGTCACAGACAGACTTGGCATCAGAGTTCTCTCTCATTAACACAATAGAGAGATGACAGCTAGGGTTTCTTGGAAGGAAGGAGGAAAAAACTGTGTCAGGAGTGTGGGTGCTTGTGTTTATCCTTTTTTTTTTTTTTTTTTTTTTTTAATCCTGCTAATGTAGATTAGATAGTCTCCTGGGAAATATCTCATATCCCTAAAGGCTCAGGCCATGTGTACTGCTGATTTACAAAAGTAGCTCCCCTGTGGTAGAAATGCACAGGTATGGGGTCAGACAGACCCAAGCACAAATCTTGACACTAACTATCTTTAAGGCTTTGGGGCTTAGTTTCCTGATGAGTAATATTGTGGGAGTTGGGGTGTGTGTAAGGGGATGGAGGTAGGCAGGTAGGGGGGTGGGATGGGAGGGTGAGTAACTAATATTTGTGCTGAAAACTTGCTCTGAAAACTTAGTGTTTGCAAAGCACCTGATAGCACATCCCAGGGCCCTTGGAAATGGTATAGTTTATATTTTTCCAAACTTGTTTTTTGGCAAGAAGCCCCCTTTCCCCTTTCCATGCTTGAAGGCTGAATCCTGGGTCTCAATAATACTTAAAACTAGAGGGTTTTGAATGCTTGTTTCTCATAATCCCCTCTGGGAATTCCCCACCCTGATCATCATGTTTTGCCAATATGAACTGAGCATTTGCTCTGGGTCCCATGGCCTTGGGAGGATTTCCTCTCCTATCATGTCGCATCATTCTCCAGCTCCCGTATTCTCATTTCCATTTTGTCTTACCATAAGGGTGAATTTGCTGAGCACTGTTGGACCCTCTGTCAATGTTCAGCTCTTTTGTGGGCAAATTGAGACCTCGAGAGGGACCATAAGATGTTTAGAATTGCACATGCCCTAAATGGCAGGGTAGGGACTAAAACCCAAGCTCTTCATATTGAATTCTGTCTCCTGATTTGTGGAGCTCAGTATCTGGTCCCCCAGACCGCAACTACGTTCATCAAGACTGTAAAATTCTGACTTGTGTGGTGTCTATTATCATGTGATACAGGTAAATGGTTGCAGGCAGGTATTTTCTCCTGCATCTGAGAAGAAAGTGTGTAGCTGAGTACTTATGTAGGATATAAGCCAATCTGGAGGACCCCAGGTGAATTTTCTAATATATTCTCCTTCCTCTAAAGGTCTAAGTATTACTCTACAGGTGTGCGTGTGCTATCCATCCATCCATCCATCCATCCATCCATCCATCCATCCATCCATCCATCCATCCATCCATCCATCATCCACTCTGTCATTTTGCCTTTGGCTCCAGGAATGAACTCAGGGCTTCTTCAGGTTTGCTAAAGTCCCCTGCTTCAGCACTGAGCTTTATCCCCTGGCTCTGTCTTCTCCCAGGATGCAAATGTCACAACCTCCTTTGGCCTCCATTCTGCAGTCTTGTGCTGGTGACTGTCCCAAAGCAATAACCATTGCCAAACTTATGTCTCATCCTTCTCAAGGGAGGCAGAAAATATTTATCCTTGACTTTGGGCCTTACCCTTTCTGGAGTTGAGGCTAGTCTGGTGTCAGTGGGGAATTCAGGGCTCCTGAGGGTGGCTTTACCTCTTTGCCCCCTTGACCCTTTGTTGGCAGTAGTGGGAACAACAGCTCCGTTTAAAGCTCTGAAATTGGAGATGAACAGCTGCTCTGCAACACCCTGAGGGCGGGGGTGTCACCAGGCTCAGGGGCCCAGGTGGAGGCTGGGGTAGGGCAGACTGCCTCACTGGGAGTGTGGAATCTCTGTCTCCAGTGTTGCCTTGACCTCTTGTGAAATGGTAGTTTCCTCTGCACTGTTCTTAAGGTTCTATGTTGGGGAGAGTCTGGTCACACCTGTGTAGTTGTTCCTGGGGCCCTCAGCTGGTGGGACAGGATCTGTGGGAAATTTCCCACCAGAATTTCAGGCCAAGATCTGTGCCCATCTGTTTGCTTGTAACACAGGCCGGCTTCCAGAAAGGTAGGAGGTTGGACCTGCTGCTCCCCGGTTTGGGCCAGCTTCTCGGGCCACAGTAGGCAGGCAGCCCCCATGGGTGGGGACCCAGCTTCCTTTGACCCAAACTCAATGGGAACAATAGACTTCAGAGGAGTCACCAGGGGCAGGAAATGAGGCCTGGGTGACCCTCCTGGGGGATGGGATTGTATATCCGGTTGAGTGTTAGGGCCAGTGCAGAGGGCATTGGGGAGGGGCTGATGACACATAGGGTGGGCCCTGGGGTGGGGCTCTCTGCCTAAGGGGGCTGTTGACTCAGAGTTAAACCTGAGCATAAGGACCCATTATTTGGCTGAGTGCTCTGTTCTGTGTCTTACTAGCAAAGATCTTGTGCCTGGCAACCTTCTGCCAGGTTTCTGCCAGGTTCACTGGGCCAGAACCGTGCTTTCTCCCTCTCCTTGGAGCCCCCAGGATGGCTTCGTGAGTTGTCTTGGCCAGGATGAAAGACTGGTGTTGTTTCTTCCTGGCTGCCCTCCAATCTGGCTGCTCTCCACTTTGGCATTGAGCCCCAAGTAATAGTTGATGGGAGGTGATGTTGGGCAGAGCTCTAGATGAGAAGAGCAGCCTTGGGTCACCTGGACAACCATGAAGACATTTCTTCAGTCACACTCAGAGCAAGACAGGCAGGGGGAGATTCCTGCCTGAGGCAAGTGTTGGAATGTTCCAGGAGGCTGGACCTTTATCTTGCCATCATCTGTGGAAGGGTGGGACAGATTTCTGTGTAAGGGCTAAGGTACACCTCGCTTTGGGAGAAATGTCAGCCAGTCCATGGAGTTTCTTTGTGTGAGTTCAGGTTGCCAGATTCTCACAGGTCATCTTTTGGGGTTCAGAGATAGCAGCCTTAAAAAGTGGCTGTAGGACGTTGCCAGGACCCAACCAAGATGATAGGGGGTAGAGAAAACACATGCTAGCCTGATTTCTCTAAGGGACAAGATGAAGTTTCTAGAAATGATACAGTGATGGGTTTCTTGTTCAACCCTTGCCCAGTTCTAGGTCAAGTTTTACTTTATTACTATTATTATTCTATTATTAGTTGATTTATTTGCCACACTGAATCCTGGGACCTCATGTATACTAGGCAAGTGCTCTGACCCCAGCCCTCTGTGTCAGTCAAAGTTTTGGATAAAGTCTCTGCAGAGAACTGGAGTTTGAGGTAACTGTCTCTAGGCGGATTTATTCTGCAGTCTTTGGATGGAGAAATTTTTTTTTCTTTCTCTTGTTTGTGGTCCTGGGACCGGAACTAGGGGCCTTGTGCATGCCGGGCAAGCTCTGTCACTGACACTGTAGCTCTTCAGTAAGGTTTTTCAGCTTCTGGTTTTTCTGGGAACAGAAGTAACTGGTGTGCAGTGTGTTTGGCTGAAGGACATATCCCGCAATGCAAGGGAGCTTTATAGTGGTAGAGCCCACAGCTCTCTCTAGCTTTATTTTCTGTCAGCCCTGTGGGTATTGAGGCTAGTGAGCAAGCCTTGGATAGCAGGACCAAGTCTGTATCATCTCAACTGGCTAGAATGTTCTAGGAGACTGGAGGTTAAGCAAAAAGAAGGTGTAATTTTTATCTACCTAGAGAACTATTTTCTTCCAGTTCTATGGATTGAACTCTGGGACTTGTACAGGTGAGGCTAGTGAGCACTTTCCCTCTGAGCCACATCCCCAGCCCTTTCAAATATTGTAATATTGTTTTCTGAGCGTATCTCAAGCTGGCTTCACATTCATTTTGTAGCTGACAAGGACCTTGAACCAATGACCCCTGCAGGCCTCTACCTCCCTTGTGTTTGGGCTGCCACACCTGCTTAGATGGAACTGCAGGTAGAGCCTAGGGCTTTGTGGGTACCAGCTGAGCTTTCTTCCAGGTAAGCTACATCCCTAACTCTTACTTTTTGGAGACAGAGGCTCAGTTAGCTCAGGCTGGCCTCAGCCTCAGTCTGTTAAATTTCTTCTTTCCCCGCTTCTCACTCCTAAATACTAGGACCACTGTTGAGCACCACGGTGTCCATCTCTTGCCATGTTTTCAGACAGGGTCACACACTGCAGCCCACATTGACCTTGAACTCATGACAATTCTCCCACCTCAGCTTCCTGATTATTGAGATTAGAAGACGTGAACCAGCACAACTGGGTTTAAATTTTTTTTCTTGTTAAAATTAATATAGACTCATAGCAGAAAAAACCTGGAAAATGAGAAAGAAATTGAGAGGGGAAAAACCCAAAATAGTCCGAAATACCACAATTTAGGAATGAGGCAGTGGAGTTATAAGGTCTTTATTCAGTTCTATGACACTCTGACCACATCAAGAACCATATCTGGCGTTTAAAGGTAGAGAATATCTATTCTATAAGAACTGGGTTTACCAGGTATAGCCCAGTGGGAGAGCATTTGCCTAGATAGCACAACAGGGCCCTGGATTTTATTTCTAGGACAACTGAAATAAAAAAAAATATGAAATTAAGTTTGTGATTTCTCCCCCCCCCTCTGTGTGTGTGTGTGTGTGTGTGTGTGTGTGTGTGTGTGGCAGTTTTTGTGGCCACAAGCACAAATAAGATGTCTGTTTTCTTCACTGTGTGGTCTGATGCTGGCATTGGTGACCAGCTCTGCTGCTCTTTCCATGATGGCTTTGTGGATCTTGGCAAACACATTGTGAACAACTGCACACCTATTTCAGCACAGTAGGACTGTGGTACATCGGGAATATTTCTGTCCCCAGCCTTGTGGACCAGGAAGTTTCTAAAGCCTCTGGGCAGCATAGGCTTGCCAATGCTGGGCATATGGATGTGGCATTTGATTCTTCTCTGCCCCATGTTGGTTGTTTATATCTCTGGGCTCCCACCAGTTACACTTAATTTACTGGCTAGTGCCAAATGGATAGCTTGGTTCCTTTCTGTGTGTGGTGATCTTAGGCTTCACTGGAGGTCAAAGGGCAGTGATGATGCTGAGCAGAAACAGGCAGCAAGGAAGTTTCTGTGTCTCTCTTAAATTTTTTAAAATGTATTGTGTGTGTGTGTGTGTGTGTGTGTGTGTGTGTGTGGTCTATCTGCCTGTGTTTTTGTGTACCATTTGTATGCATTGCCCTCAGCGGCCAGAAGAGGGGGTTAGATCCCTGGAGATAAGAGCTATTGATGGTTGTGAGCCACCTGATGTAGGTGCTCGGGGATCAAACCCAGGTTGCTGCATCTTTGGAAGAACAGTCAGTGCTCACTTCCTGCCCTGGTTCTCTTTCTGAGTCAAAGTCTCACTAGGGAGCTTAGGCAGATCTTGAACTCGTTATTGGACTCACAAAGTTCCAGGTGGCCTGTAACTTTGAACCCACCCATCTCTGTCTCTGGAGTGCTGGATGGAATTCCAGGTATTTGCCACCATGCCTGCCCAGTGTTTGAATGTCTTAACTGAGGCTGACAGGGGATTGGAAACTAATCTTGGCTGCCACTCCTCACTCCTGAAGACAAGCAGCCCCTCTTTGTGGCCTCAGCAGAGGAGGTCCATCAGCTCTGAGGTTACTTCGTCAGCCTTCATCCCTCAACCCTTGGAGCCCCATCTTAGACTCTGTAGGGTATTTTAGGATGTTGTGAAGGAGATCTCTTGTGCTTTTCCCTGAATGGGAAATTGGACAAATGACCCAGGTACCTCTGTTTCAGCCCTTCTGTAGTACTGGGCCTTGGGTTTTCATATGTTTAGTTTGAGAGGTCCCCACTAGGATGTTAGGGAGACTTTTTCACCAGACATCCTTACTAGAGAAAGGAAGAGCTGCCTCCCAAACTGGAGGTGAGGGTGGGAGAGGGGGAGTATCCAGGCACGGAGGGGTGTGGCAGTTGCTGTCTGGGTCCCCTTTGTGTTAGTCAGGCTGCACCTTGGTTCTGCTCTGAAGTTAGGGTGTGGAAAAGGTGACCCCAGGATGGGAACTCCCCAAAAGAAATAAAATCTAAGAAGACTGTGGAATGGCATAGTGGTAGAACATTTGGTTAATGTGCTCAAGACCCTGGTTCCATCTTGAGGCTGACTATCTGAGGCTACATAGGAACACTCCCCGCATCAAAAAAAATCAAGGGTTGGGGTAGTGAGTGGTAGAATGCTTGCTTAGCATATGAAAAGCTCTAGGTTTGGCCAGGTGGCTCCACAGGTAAAGGTGCCTATTACCAAGCCTGACAACCTGAGTTCAGTCCCTGGGACCTGCATGGTAGAAAGAGAGAACCAACTTCCCAAAAGTTGTTCCTTGGCCTCCACATTCCTGCAAGAGGCATGCGTACAGCCCCATCCCCAGCAAACATATAAAATGTAGTTTTGTGTGTGTGGTGGTGCACACCTTTAGTCCCAGTACTTGGGGCACAGGCAGGTAGCTCTCTATGAAGCTAATGTGTCTCTATATAAAGTTCTGAGCCTTCCAGGGGTTTTATAGTGAGACCTTGTCTCAAAGTCAACAAACAGCAAAACATGGGTCTGGAGAAATGACGTAGCTGGTAAGAGCATTTACTGCTCTTGCAAAGGACCCAGGTTCAGTTCCCAGCCTCCATGAGGGCTGGGCAGCTCACATTCTCTGTAACTTAAGTTCCAGAGGATCCGACACCCTCTGTTGACCTCTGCAGGCACCAAGCACCCCCATAAATGCTCAGACATATATGCAGGCAAAACATCTACACACATAACTCTTAGTATCCCCTAACATTTTATGTCTTGACTTACTGTAATATTATATTTTAATATGTAATGGATAGAGAAAGATCAGTCAGTGATAGAGAACTTTCCTTGCATATACAAGGCCCTGAGTTCAGTCCCTGGTACTGGTAGAAAAATAAAATGATGCAGGACCTAGTTGGCATTATTTATAGAGTATGGAAAAATCACACTTAACAGGGCATCTCAGTTCAGATCAGCCACATTTCATCTCAGGGCTACCCACTGCCTGAGGCTAGTGGGCACTGTTTGGATAGCATAGCTTTCCATATAGCCTGTCTACCCAGGAAGGTCTCTTTGTTTCTTTCTCTCCTTCTTTCTTTCCTTCCCTCCCTCCCTCCCTCCTTCCCTCCCTCCCTCTCTCCCTCCTTCCCTCCCTCCCTCCCTCTCTCCCTCCCTCCCTCCCTCCCTGTCTTCCCTCTTTTTCCTTCCTTCCTTCCTTCCTTCCTTCCTTCCTTCCTTCCTTCCTTCCTTCCTTCCTTCCTTCCTTTTTTTCTTGAGACAGGGCCTCTCTGTGTAGCCCTGGCTGTCTACAACTAGCTCTGTAGATGAGGCTGGCCTCAAACTTAGATCCATCTGTCAAGTGCCGGAATTAAAGGCATAAAGGCATGCGCCACTATTGCCTGCCTGGCCAAGAAAGGCTTTTCTAGGGCATGTTATTTAACTGTATGGTGTGCCTGTTTCTCTTCTGCAGAATGAAGATAAAAATGTTCATAGAAACTCATATTCAGTGGCACAAAACTGTAATTCCAGCACTCTGGATAGAGGCTGAGGCAGGAGAATTCCAGAGTCCAGGGTAGCCATAGCTACATGCAAAAGACAGAAAGAAGGAATTCAGTAGCAATTTCACGGCATGGATGCGAAGATTAAATGGGTTAATATCTCAAGTGCTTTGCTCCTTGCCCAGCTCCTCCTAAGCACTGTCAAGTGTTTGTCAAATAAATGACTTATAGATGGTCCTTAAGAACTAGACACGTTGGAATTTTTAAGAAGGGGCTGGTGATGTGTTTGGATAAGTCCAATTGTGGAGTGGCCTGGAGAGTCCTGGCAGGCCGTGCCTGTGCCTTTGCTGTGGTTCTGCTTTGTGAAATGGACTTCAGATGAGAGACACCATCAGTGACAGCTCTGAGGTGATGGGACAGTCTCTGGTCCTCTGGCAGATGGATCTCAAGGTCTGTCTGCCAGGCCTGGGGATTCTGGTGTACAGGAAGCAAGCAGAGATCCTTGGGAATTTTCCTTCATCGGCTTATCACCTTGTGTTGTGAGGGGAGGTGGGGTCACCTCCATCACTTTGGGGTTTAAATAGTTGAGGTGCTATTGACACAAGAAGACAAAGGAGTAGCTTCTTGTACCCCTAGAAAACACTGCAGGCTTCCCTCTACTGACCCACAGCATCCACAAAACACCTAGTATGAACTCAGTTTGGAACAAATGTAAGTGGAAGGCCTGATGGCTAACTTGATACTCAGTGTCACAGTGAATAGTTAATGGCAATCTTCAAGATTAAAAAAGTAATTAGAGGCACAATGACTCGTTCTGATGACTTTAGGAGGAACCAAGGAAGGCTTCTTGGAGGAGGTCAGAGAGATGCTTTGAGACTAGGTAGGGCTGTGACAGTGTGTGCAAGAGAGGGGACATGGGGGAGAAACCTCGGTGTAGGCTGAAATGACATTGTAGGAAGGCTGTTATTATATTATATGTGGTTATTAAAGAGGTAGACTTGAGTTGCATACACAGGCAGGATGGAGAAGTGTGTGTGTGTGTTTGTTTCTGGGGACTGGCCTCTGCACTGCTAGGCAGGCAGGTTACCACTGAACTCTGCCCAGGGCTTATGTTAAGTTTATATCAACACAATGTGCTCTTTATGGTATATAGTTTACATTTTTGGACATGTCTGGAGTTGTATGTGCCCAGCGCAATGCAATTAAGGTACAGGACAGTTTCAACTCCCCATATCTCTTCATTTACATCTCCTCTCCCTCCAGTCATCTCTTAGCAACACAGATCTATCTGTTCTCTAGTCCTGTGACTTTTGCCTTTTCAAGAAAGTCATGCATACCAAATCATACAGTTGTACAGCTTTTGGGTCTGGGATTTTTAGTTCGCCATAATTCCTTTGATAACTATCCAAGCCGCCCCGTTTGCTTTTCCCTTAGTTTGCTCCTCAGGGCTGAATAGGGTTCCATTACTGTAAACGGATGTTCCACGAAGTGTTTAGCCATCTTGGCTTTTCCAGATAGTTGTGAGTAAAACCGCTCTTGGCATGTGTTTTTTGTTTCTGTGGGAACACAGGCTTTTCGTTTCTCTTGCATTAATACTTAGGAATGGGATGGCTGGGTCTTTTGTAACAGATCTGTTATATGGGTCTGGAGAGATGGCTCAATGGTTGAGAATACTGGCTGCTTTTCCCAGAGGACCTGGATTCAATAACCAGCACCCTATCTGTAGCTCCAGTTCCTGGGATTTGGTGCCCTCTTTCCACCTCCATGGTGACTAGGTACGCAAAGCATGTAGTACTCATACATAAATGCAGGCAAACACTCATACACTATAGCTAAATCCACCATACTCTCTCTAGTACGCACCATTTTGCATTTCCACTTAGCAACCTGTGAGTGTGCTCCATGCTTATTCTCGTGGCTTGGTTTGTCAGGGTGTTTCTGGTATCCATTCTACATGTGTGTGTGCACACTTGAGTCTACTTACACCACTTGTGTTTCTGGTACCCTTGGGGGCCAGAAGTAGCATAAGATCCTCTGGAACTGGAGTTACAGGTGGTTGTGAGCCACCTTGTGGATGCTGGGAACAGAACCTGGGTCCTTTGCAAGAGCAGCCAATACTGCTGAGCCATCTCTTGAGTTCACATTTATAATGGTTAGTGATGCCAAACATCTCATTTGCATACAACTATGGTGAAGGGTCTATCCAATTTTTACCCACCTTTTCAGCTGTTTTGAGCATTCTTTAATAACCTGCTTCCAGGACCAGCTATATTCTTCTTTTGTTTCATCTCGAGACAGAATCTGTCTTTGTAGCTCTGGCTGTCCTGGAGCTCTCTATGTAGACCAGGCTGGCCTTGAACTCATAGAGATCCATCTGCCTCTGCCTCCCAAGTGCTGGGATTAGAGGTGTGCAATGCTATGTCTGTCTCTCCAGGAGTATTCTTCATTAATTTTTAAAAAAGTTTTTATTACTTTATGGAAGGTATGTGCACGTGGAGGCTTGAGAAAACCTGTGGCAGCTGTTTCTCCTCTTTGACTATGTGGTCCTGGGTACTGAACTCAGATCATGGTGAGGCTTAGTGGCAAGTGCTGTGTGTGTGTGTGCGCTCTCGCGTGTGCGCTCGCGCAGATAAGGTCTCACCCTGTGGCTCAAGCTTCTCTTTCTCTCTTGTGTTTTTTTTTTTTTTTTTTTGAGACAGGTTTTGTTTTCTGTTTGTTTGTTTTTTTATGTAGCCCTGGATGTCTGGACCTAGCTCTGCAGACCAGGTTGGCCTCAAACTCAGAAATCCACCAGCCTCTGCCTCCCAAGTGCTTGTATCCTAAGGATTAAAGGCTTGCACCACCACCTGGCTTAAGGCTGCTCTTGAACTAACAGAAGTTCTTCTGGTTCAGTTTCCCAAGTGCTGGGATTACCTGTATGAGCCACTATTTCAAGAAAAGGACCCCCAAAGGAAGGTGATTGGTGTGAGGGACTGTGAAAGTGAAATGAGCTTGACCTCTCTTCAAGGACAAAGGTGGGACCCCAAAGAGTGCTCTACAGAGAAGATGTGGAACAGTTGTGCCCCCTTCCCCAAGGTCAGCCCCTGGCTTAGCACCTGCTGTAGAACCCACCTCAGAGTAAAGGGCTCAAATGCGCATCCTCTCTGCCTGGCCAGTGAGTGGTACCTGGTCCTCCCTCGTGCATGATGGGTCAGGCTAGATGGTCTCCACCCAGACCTAGCCTGCACCTCAGCCATTTACACGGCCTTGTTTCCAAACTGAATGACCATGTGTTCTGGAATGGGAAGTGGGGTGATTGGCAGGCCTTCCGGGGTGCTGGGTGTGTGGTTGAGCCAGAGGGACTCAGTGGGGTGAGTTTTCTGGGTCAGGGTGGATCCTCTGCTTTGGTGACCTCAGTTTAGAGGGTTGTCCTTATTCCTGTCTCTGGCTCTGAGACGTTTGTGGTGATAAATTGTATATTTAACAAAATTTGTCTGGGATATCAGAGGACAGAGCCACCCACAGAGTCAAGCAATGGAGGTCAGGGAGTGGGGACCCATGCCGTTCATTAATCCCATCACTTGAGAGACTGGATATCTGTCAGTTCTAGGCCTAAAAGCCAGGCAGAGGCAGGCACATGCCATTAGTCCCAGCACTTGGGAGGCAGAGGCAGAAGAATCTCTCTGTGAGTCTGAGGCCAGGTTTACAAAGCAAGTTCCAGGACAGCCAGGACTGTTACATAGAAAACCCTCTCTCAAAAAAACAAAACAAAAGGCCGGAGAGATGGCTCTGTCCTCTGATATTCCAGCAAATTTTATTTAGATGTATCAGTACAGACATTTCAATGGAAAATGACCGAGGTTAGGTAGATTCTGTCTCCAGCCTCATTCTAGAGCTGTGTTTGTACTCCTGCCTTCCTGTCCTGTCTCTGTTCACAAGAATGAGCATATTCCATCCTCAGAGGATGAAGGCCTTGATCAGCTAGGGGCAGAGCTCCAGTTACTGGTTTGGGTTTAGCCTCAGGTCCTGGATGTATAAGGGTAGCCCTGTATCCCACTGAGAGGGCCAGCCCTGCCCTAAGGGGGAAATAGATCTTAGGGTGTGCTCTATGCGCCCTAGGGAATTACCACCTGATGGGATTATCTGAGTCAGCCTCAGGGCTTGTCTGACAAAGTCTTGTGTGGAGCTCCTTTGTGTTAGCTGAACTTTCTTCTGGGACAGGCCCACTTTAGGTAAAGTCAGTGATTCTGGTACTGTCTTTACTTTTGTATGGAAGCCTGAAGGAAAGAATACAAAAGTTAAGTCTTCTTTGTTCCAAAATTGATATTTTTAATATTACACTTTTATGTAGTGTGTGTGAGAAAGAGAGAGGGAGAGGAGTCTGTTTCCTCCTTCCACCTTTGGAGCCCTGGAGATTGACAGCTGGTGCCTTTACCCACTGAGCCATCTAGCCCCCCCCCCCTCCCAGTATGTAGCTGTGGTTGTGTGGTTAGCCTGGAACTTTACTCCCTGGAACTTGTGGCTGGCCTCAGACTCACAGAGATTCCCCTGCCTCTGCCTGCTGAATGCTAGGATGAAAGGCCTGTACCACCACTCCCAGTAAGTAAATTTAAAAACAGCAGCTTTGGGAGCTGGAGGGATAACTCGGTGGTTAACCTTGTGCATTGCTTTTGGAGAGGACCTGAGTTCATTTCTCAACATCCACAGCAGGTAGTACAGTCCCTTCTTAACTCCAGCACCAGGGCCTCTGACACACACTGCGGGTACCTACACACACACACATACACATACACACATACACATACACACACACATACAACACACACGAAATCTTAAGTATGTATCAGTTTGGAACTTATAGAGAAATTTTCTTGACTTATATATCTATCCCCGGTTTCTTTGATTAATAACACCTCAAATTAGTGTGGTGCCTGTGTTATAATTGGTGCAAGCAGTCTGTCAGCCTGTAGTTCACAGAAGGGCTCATGCTGGGCTCCACCTGCATCGTGGTACGCACTCAGCATGGCAGTATCATGCAGGATAGTGCCATTACCCTAAAAATTCTTTTCATCTTTTCTTCCAACCCCAGATAACCTTTGACATCTCTGCTAACCCAGGGAATGTCTTTCTTTCTTACTCTTTTTATGTAGTGGGCGCCAGAGAAAGGGATGTTGTGTGTCCTGCTCTGTGGTGTCCCACTTTATTCCCTTGAGACAGGGTCTTTCTGAACCTGGTGATAGGCTGGTGGCTAGCAAGCCCCAGATCTGCCTATCTTCACCTCCCCTCTAGCACTGGGTGGGAGGTGCAGTTGTATGGCTATACATGGGTTTGGGGTCAACCACAGAGCCTCGTCTCAAGCCCCCAAGTTTTGTCTTTTCTAGAAGGATAGTTGGGATCACAGAGACTCAGCCCTTTCAGACTTTTTTCACTTGGTGTTATGAATACCTTTCCATGGCTTAATAGCAAATGCCTTTTTCATCACTGAATAGTATTCCACTGTCTTAACCTTCTCTTCTTGCAAATGAGGCCACTGAAGTTCACAGAGGGCAAAGCCCTGCTTCTGAAAGTTCTGGCAGTCTACATCAAACCTGAACTAGAGCCTAACTCTTTTTTCTTCCATTGCCTGTTCCCAGGGGCGTAAAACTGTGTTTCATCATGCCTTCATTACCTGCTGTGAGGCCCCAGAGGGTGGAGTGCTGTGGAAGCCAGTTGCTGTGACCCACTTCCTGGAGGTGTTAGGGACAGGTCTGTAGACACCCAAGACTCAGCTGTTTGGAAAGGCTAGCTGGGGGCAGGCTCCTCAACTTCCAAGGAGCAGGGGATGGGATGCTGATCTGAGCATCTCTTCCTCACTTACCCAGCCTCATTCAGGCTGGGCTTGGGGTCCTCTTATCTCCATTTCTGGGAGCTTCCCGGGCTATCTCTCCTTTGTAAGGCTCCTCCCTGACTTCCCCAAGTACCTCCCCACCCATTTACTTATCTCTCATTCCTTCTGATTCACAAACCACCTCCCTCTCCTTGGTCCCTCCCTGCACAGTCCCTTCTTAGGCTCCAGCCAGGTTCTGAGGTATTTGAATTTGTTTATTTATTGGCACCATTGTTTTAGAGGCTTCCATCTGGAGCCCCACCTCAGAGTAACTGAAACTACCAGCAAGCAGGCCAGCACACACGGCTAATGTGTCAATTGAATCCTCATCACTGAAGTCCTGGTTGAACATGAAGTTCAGAGAGGTCTTCTAAGGGCTGAATCTGTGCCCCATGGCTCCTCAGCCCCGTCAGGCTCTTTTGTTTCAATGTATCTTCCCTCCAAAGCTTACAGCTTACTGCTGCCTCCTGAAGTTCCTATCCTGTCAAGAGCAAGGCCTGGTCATTGTCCTAGGTGGACATAAGACAGTGTCTCTGTACTGGGTGCTTGGAAAGGATACACACAGCCAGGCAAAAGCCCTACAGGCAGAGCTACAGCCTAGCCTGGGCAGGTCTGTTTATTTTTTTTTCTTTTTGAGATACAGTTTCACATTGTAACCCATAGTGGCTCTGAACTCAGTGTGTAGCCCAAATTGGTCTTGAATTTGGGCGCTCTTCCTGCCTCAGTGCCCGGAGTGCTGGGATTGCAGGCATACATCACCACATCTGGCTCTAATTTTGGTGCTAAGGTTCCAACTCAGTATCTGGCACACACTAGGCAAATAGGCATTTAAGGAGCTGAGCAGCCACATAGCTGGTAAGAGATAGTTTTAAACTCTGAAAGCTTCTTTAAGTATATTAGATTCTAATCAAAGCCAGTATGAGGGCCGAGTAGGTATTCCAGTGCTAAGTTTAGGCACAGGAGTACCTAGGTTTGGCCTTGCTGGGGATGGAGCCATGGGTTTCAGGAAAGGAAGGTGCTGATCCACAGAGCCCCAGCACAACCCAAGTCTTCACACACACACACACACACACACACACACACACACACACACACACACACACACACACACACACACACCATATACATTGTAAAAGGCCTCCTTCTCCCCCCAGCAAGCCAGCCTACCCTTTTGAAAGTCACATTAGGGTCACTTTTTCTGACTGACTAACTGACCTGGGGGTCAGTCCACTTTGCTGGAATGTTTTCCCTTCCTCTAGTCTCCGGGAACCCATCTACCCACGGCTGCCAGGAAACTTTCTTGTTTGGTCAATCTTCATTTCCAAGTACAAACAGACCGCTTTTCTTTGTCATCTGTACTTTGGACCAGGTGAAGTGCCTGCCTTCTTGGTCACATCTTTTTTTCTTACTGCCTCTCTTCTTCTTCCTCCTCCTCTTCCTCCCCCCCCCCCCTTTAGTATGTAGCCCTTGTGATTTTGAAATTACTATGTAGACCACACCAGGCTGACCTTGCTGCCTTCTGGGACTAAAGGTGCATGCCACCTTGCCTGGCTTTTTAATGACTTTTAAATGCCCAGGAATAGAGACATATGTCTGTGATGCCAACACTGGAGTGTGAGGCTGAGGCACCATAGGTTTGAGGCCATTCTGGATTCCATATAGCGAGATGGTGACTCAAACAAATAGTCTTTATAGTAAAAATATAACAGGCCAAGCCTGGTGGTACCTATCTGTAATCCCAGATACTCGAAGTTCAGTGTCTGTCTGGGCTTCTCAGGGAATTTGAGGCCAGCAGAAGATAAAAAAGGGAGGCATGTGTGAGGCTCTGGGTTCAATCCCCAGAACTTCCATTAGCCCATCTAATATACCCATAATGTAAAATTATCATAGAAAAGGGTTTTCCCCCCCTTTTCTTCCTTCCTTCGTCCGCCATCCCCAACTCTTTCTTTCCTTTTTTGGAATCTGTGTAATCTAAGGTGGACACTAGAGCTTGTAACATGGCTCAGGCCAGCAGAGAACTATTAAGGATTTTGCTGCCTCAGCCTCTTTTCTGTGGGTGGTTTGAGAGAGGGTCTCACTGTACAGACAAAGGTGCTTTGAGTTTGCTGAGATCTGTCTCCCAAGTTCTTGGGCTAAAGGTGTGTGTCACCGTGCCCAGGCTACCTCTTTAGTGCCGGAGTCACAGGTGTGAACTGCCATTTGGCCCTCCATGGGGCCGGGCAGCTCTGGCCAAGTTTCACAGGCTGACCTATAATTTGCAATCCTTCTGCTTAGGTCCCCCAAACACTGGGATTGCCAGCCTTTGCTACCTTGCCTAGCTTTTCATCATAAACACTTAAAACTATTTTTAGCATCTGTGTTTTGTCTGCATGTACGTCTGTGTACCACGTGTGTGCAGTGCCTCCTAGAGGCTAGTAGAGGATGTCAGATCCCCTGGAACTGGAGTTACAGATGGTTTGAGTCTCCACCTGGGTGCTGGGAATTGAACCTGGGTCCTTTGCAACAGTAACAGCTGCTCTTGACGACCCCAGCCACCTCTCCAGCCCCTCATCATAACTCCCTGTTAGTCTACAGTTTTATGTCCTTAAGCAAATTTACAATGTGTTCAACTATCACTGTAATCCATTTTCATAACCTCTCATCCTTCCCAACAGAATCACTATTTTTCCTGCTCCCAGCTTGGAAGCTACTCTTCTGCTTTTTCTGTCTCTGAATTTGACTGTTCGAAGTACTTGTGAGGCCAAAAACCAAACAAAAACCTATTTGTTTGTGTCTGGCTTATCTCACTTAGGAGAATCTGTCCAAAGTTCATCCATGTTGGGGCATGTATCAACATTATTACTTTTTTTTCTGACTGAATACTATGCCATCATCATGTGACTGTACCACTTTGGACTATTCTGGAATCTTCGTGCAGGCAACTAACCTAACACACTGGCTGTGGTACTACTCTTGGAGCCTTGAGCTCAGCATTACCCTTCCCAGGTCAGCCATTTACCTGCGTGCATGTTATTCTCGATAGGTACAGCCAAGCCTTCTGTTTTCTTTGCTCTTTGAGGCAAGGTCTCACAACTTGGTCCAGGCTGGTCGGAAACTTGGTGTCTTTCTCTCAGGGATTACAGCCTTGTACTGTCACACCCAGCTGGCCCATGGTAATTATGTCCTATAAAGTCACTGAATTAACAAACACTGAACCATTACTCAGGGGAGAAATACTGGGTTGCCTTCATTCAAGCCTCTGGTCACAAGATTTTTGTCAGCCAATTAATTTATAGGCTTGTTTTGTGGGCGCTTCTGTCTCAAGACACCTTGCTTAATATACATTGTTGATTCATTAACCCTGGGTCCACAGCAGCTCCAAAACTCATGCCTGCAGGAAGCTTCTCTATAGAGAAGACATGTTTTCTCCTCAGGCACATTCCAGCCTCCTGTGCTTGGGAACAGACAGTTCTTTGCTTGAGGCTGTTCAGTTTGCTTTTAGTAAGAATCATTTATGTAATATCAAGCAGAGGGTTAATGGGTGGGTGCTATGTGTAGTAGCTCAGCCATGGAAAGTGAAAAAGGGATAAACAGTGAAGCAAAGCAAGCTTATAGACGATAGATTGCTAGCATGGATATGCACATACACGCACACACACAGTTTATTCATTTGTGCCCTCACTATATCTCTGGCCAGCTTGAAACTTTACATAAGCTAGGCTGGCCTCAGACTTGGGCAGAACAGTCCTGCTGCCTTGACCTTTATCCCCAAGAGTAGACTTCCAGGTTTGCTTCACTGTGCCCGGTGGCAGAATGTAAATATTTTTATGCTTTCCAGAAAATATTTCCTCTATTTTCATGTGTATGATAATAGCTTTTATTGTCTTAATTCACAGCTTGTTTCTTTCCTGTATAAGTAATGACTTCTTAGAAATAATTTGCCTGTTTTCTGTCAATTAACAAATATTAATAGAATTTGATTTTTTTTATTCAACTCAGCTAGCTCACTGAAATATTCAGTCAAATATATAAATGTGTGTGTGTGCATGTGTGTACGTGTGCGCACGCGTGTGTGTGTGTGTGTGTGTGTGTGTGTGTGTGTGTGTGTGTGTGTCCTGTCCGTCTGTCCTGTGGAAGGCAGAGGACAACTTGGCAGGAGTAGATTCTTTCCCCAGGAATTGAACTCTAAGTTGCTTTTCTTGCTTGCTGAGCCATCCGGATGGCCAAGGGTCTGCCTTGATAAGTGAAGTCAGTGTGGCGCGGTGGCTCTCATCTAAAGTGCTGCCCTAAAGGAGGCTGGGACACAAACAGTGCACATTCAAGGCCACAGAATGAGAGGATTTCAAATATATGGAGGACACGTGCAGACTGTGGAACTATGCTGCCATTCTATACAAGACACAAGCTTCAGAAAATTTGGCATCCTGCCTGGAACCATTTCCTAGAGGGGACCAGAGTCACAGATATTCTTGAGTAGATGACTGTGCACATATCTGAAGACTGTGGTTTAGGAGGACCAATTACACTTGACTCTGGCCCTCCACCTGTACATTGCAGGCAGGACCATGTCTCACTTGGCTTTGTCACCAGTGCCTGCCATGTAGTATATGCTCACACCACTTATTTTTATGTCTCTATTGTTTGAGACAGGGTCTCCTATAGTCTGTGCTGGCCTTAAATTCTTCATGTAGCCAAGGATGACCTTGAGCTTCTGATTCTCCTACCTTCTCGCCATGCCCCTTCCTCACGTAATTCTGAATAAGTCGGGGGAAGGTAATGGACTGAAATACAGACATGATGCATTGTAGCTATGAAGAGAGTGATTTCCCTGACTCTCCCTGGCTGGGACCCATTCTTCTCCCTCCTGGGAGAACATCCCTTACTAATCTCTGAGACAGATTGAGGTTGTGCTAACTGTGAAGCAGAAAGCCCAGGGCTCAGATGTTCCAGTCCCAGCCTCAGCCAGTTCTGTGGCCAGTTGTTGATTCACTTCTCTTCTTAGGGCCTCCATTTCCTCTCCTAATTCTGGACAACTCCAGGTCCCCGCTACACATCTGTTTCTCTCTCACATAAAGCTTGGGCTTCTCGAGGCGAGGGAGCAGCAGAGCTCTCGTGGATGTCAACTGAAAACCACAGTTCTCATCATAAAGGGAATAAGAGATAATTTATCCTGGAGCCATTATAAGTGACCCCTAATTCCATGTTCCAATGTGAAAGCAGTTTCACAGGGTTTTTAGGGTTTTATAGAACAAAGAATATCACAAGTCAAGGCAAGTTTGAAATGTATTGGTGGGTACTTCACAGAGGCAGCTACCATGAAAAGGGGGTGTGGCCATTCTACAGGTCTAAAGTGCTATGTGATGTCACTCTTAGATTGGCAGATGCTAGTGTTCCGCTAAGTCAATGGCTTCTAAAAGGATTCTATTTATTATCAAAAATCATTAGTTCCAAAGCAGAGTGTATCAAGGCATGGCTATTCCAAAAGCCTAAAAGGAGACCAAAAGAAAATAATTAACTTCTGAACCTATAAAATTTCAGTCTCTGCACTAATGAAATTCTAATGGGTCCATCAGTCTTCGCAGACACAGTAACTCCTTCTGGGAGTTTTTGTTTGCAGCCAGACACAGCTTCTTCTCATGGAAATTCATTCACACGGAGAAAGACCAGGAAAGGGAAAGTTCACTGTGCACAGAGAACCTTGTCCAGCTGCCTTAGCCAGCCACCCTTCTCACATCTGATTTATCCCCACTCCCACCCTGCTGTGGTCAAACCATGTCCCCTCCACTGTCACACAATAGAAACTTACTGATTTGCTGAGAGGAACAGCCTCAGAGCCTGCAGACTGAGCCAGTGGGACTTGGGCACAGCAGTGCACCATAAAGTGTCTCAGTTTCTCCAACTGTGAAATGGGCTGGACCTTAGTAGCTCAGAGGGGTATCTGGGGTGAGGGAAGATGTAGTCAAGTGCCTAGTCTGGAGCTTGGCACAGAGTGGGTCTAGGAGACTGTTCCCTGTAGTCTCAGTATTAAGGTCATTCAGTGTCAGGGCAGAACATGTCCCTCAGTGTCCTGGGCACCTTCCGTAGACGCCCAGGAACGGAGTCATGGTGGGGGCTGTTGGGGAGGTAGTCTCTCTGGCCCAGCCCTGCTCACCTCCGCCCTGGTCTTGAGTTGTTGCTGAACATGAGGGCAGAAAGTGGTGGGCAGGGGAGGCACCTGCCAAAGCCAAGGGAGATGACCAGGTGGTATGTTAGTGTAGAGTCAGGGCTAAGGACCTGGGCCTGCATCACACTGTGACTTACCACCTTCCAACCTCAGCCTGGCTGCAGTTCAGATTAGTGTTGATTGATTGCTGGCAGAGGTTAAATTAAGGCAGGCCTGCCCTGAGCAGGGAAGTATCCTGAAGGAAGTTGGGGTAGGGGAAGGGGAGGGGAGGGAGACATGGGTTGTGGATGGAGATGGGTCCTTATAAGCCTGAGATCTCTCTCCCTTCTCCTTTCCTTCCTCCGTCCTGAAAGTGGGTTGATTCTACAGCCTTGCGCATGCTGGGTGCCAGGCAGGCATGCCATCAGCCTGCTTTGTTTCGTTTTTTGGCCTTTCTCTCCCTCCCTCCTGCCTCCTCCTCTCCCCCCCCCGCCCCCCGCCCCCAAGACAGTGTTTCTCTGTGTGTAGCCCTGGCTGTCTTAGAACTCCCCTTGTAGAGTAGGCTGGCCTCAAACTCACAGAGGTCCGCCACTTACAGGTGTGAGTCATCACGCATTGCCCACCTTTCTTTTTGGAGCTGAGGTCAGAGCATCTAAGGCTCAAAGCCTCTCCCCCTCCCCTCTCGAACATTTCCAGGGCCACTGTGCGCTTGTACTGTAGTATCTCTGGATGAATGGACCATGGGCTCAGTCTCTATAGAGCCCACTCTGGTAGGAATAGCCAGGAATAGTCAGGAGGCATTGTACTAGATGGGGCCAGGCCTGTCCCATTAGGGTCTCTCTGGCCGCAGCTAGATTAGATCAGGGTTCAGATTTGTTATTTTTTTGTTTGGGTCATCAAACCATGCTGGGAGTTCTGCCAGCCTGGAGGAGAATTCTGTGCTGAAGGGGATTCCCAACTTGTTCCTACCATGAATGACCCTGCAACCAGTGTCACCTCCTGTGTCCTTAGGTTAGGGTGGATCTCCCAGAAGGAAACTTCAGTTTCTCATTTCCTTCCTTGTTTCAGTCACAGATTGGTCACTGCAACGTAGGGACTGTTCTAAGGACGATGGATGTCAGAGCCACAAGCAACGAGGGTCTCAAGGGTTGTGGTGTGGCTGGACCTTTGACCACACCTCCAAAGCGCTTAGAGTCAGTGGCTGGAGAGGAGGTCAGAGGGAACCATTTCTGCCTCCCATTTCTGCCTTTGTGCTCTGCGTGGCCAGACTCTTTCCTCATTTCTGTGTGTAACAGCAGGCATGTCTTGGAAACATTACGAGTTTCAATTTCTATCACGTCCTGTTTGGTTTGAGGACTGTGGGGGTTGGTTATAGATCACATATTGACAGCCTATGAGTTATCTGCACAGGCAGCCCCCAGTGTACAAAGGTCAACATGTGATTTTTTTTTTTTTTTTTTTTTTTGCTTTACAATGGTATGGAAGTAGAAAAGTTCAGAGTTTTGCTGTTTTCCTTGCTAATGATAAATAGTATGTTTTTGTTATGTGGGACAGCAGCAGTGAGCCGCAGTGGCCAGCCAGACACATGGTCATAGGTGCTACCAGCACTGCTTAGATGCAGGTATTCAGTATATTTCATGGGATATACAAAGTCATAGTGTAAAAGTACGTGGGCAGAGTGCAGAGGTGCAAGCCTTTAATGCCAGCATATGAGCATCAGAGGCAGAAAGATTACTATGAGTCTGAGGCCAGTCCAATCTACACAGTGAAACCCTAATGTTAATGCTCTAGCTTAAAACCACAACAAAACCTATCCTACTGAGGTGCTGGAGAGACAGCTCAGCAGTTAAGAGCACTGGCTGCTCTTACAGAGGACCTGGGTTCAGTTCCTGATACCCACGTGGCAGCTCAGAACCATCTGTTACTCTAGTTGTAGGGATCCAGCATCCTCTTCTGGCCTGGGTACCAGGTACGTACGGCACATGCCACACATTCAGGTGAAACACTCACAGACATAAGCTAAAATTTGCAAATAATGTTTAATGGCAATAACTATCAGGGAAATGGAAATTAAAATTGCTTTGAGACTCCATATGTCATTTCAATCAGAACGGCTGTGACTACAGATGCTTGTGAGGTTGTGGGAAAAGGGGACTGCCTGTCACTGCGGGTAGACTCTGAGATCAGTGAAGCCACTATGGAAGCCATAAGAAGGTTACTCAAATGCTCTCAGACTCATGATCTTCCTGACTCGGTCTCCAGAATCTAAGACACAGGCATTGGTCACCATTCCCTTCTATATTAGGGTATTGTTAACTGACTAATAAGTTTATCAGAATATTTCCCATTGTATATGGGAGAACATCTATGTTGTGAAATAATAGTGTTATTAGTCCCGGCCTAAGCAAAGGGAGCCTTTGGCAGAGTCAACTCATTAAGGGCAATGCTGACTGCCTAAGTTCCTACCTTTGAGCCAGGAGCAGGGCAGATATTAATGTCTGGGTGACAACTGTGTTCTCCAGTTGGGGAACATAAGCACAAGTGAGCTCATGGCCCAGGACTGGCCTGTCACACCATCATACTATGTGCTTTGATGGCTGGAGGAGAGAGGTGGGGCTGGTAGAGCTCTGTGGTCATGTGGGGAATAGACCAGACCCTGCGGGGTCTCAGGGTCTAAGGGCTTGGCTGGCAAAGGCTCTACCTCAGAGCTACGACTCCAGCCCTAGCAGCCTGGTTTGGTTGCTTTCTGTCAAACTGTTTACTCTACCCACACCATGACCCTTTGTGTTTGTAGATGTTCATGCTCTTCTGTTTCTAGAAGAGCACAGGGTTCTGAGCCTTAGAACGATCCTAATACAATCCCAATTCCTTATTCTTCTGAAATGTCCTCCATAGCCAGCACCTGTGGGCCTTGGAATAGAGTGGCATGTTCTTTAGGCATGGTTGTCCCAAGTAGGACATCTGGTGGCTTTTGGGTGGAGCAGAGAGAGCTAGAAGCCTCCAGGCCAGGGCCCGGGAGCCAAGTCAAGGATTATTTTTATTTCTCTGGCCATAGCACATGGTCCGGGTGACAGTGCCATCTGTTTCCCGCTTTACCTCTCGCCTGGCCGTCCCTGGAGGGTCACTTGGGGGAGGGTCAGGAGGGGTGGAGAACATCTCTGGGCTGGGGTTGACTTACCCCATTCTTCTGGCCACAGGGCAGGCTAGTGTGGGCAGTTTGCCTAGTAAGGGCGAGAGCAGCCAGCCAGTCACAACAGAGGACCAGGAACACCACAGTCACACAGGGCCAGGGACAGCTCACTGCAGTAATGAATCCCATGTCCTAGGGCCTTGCGTGACCTGCTGCCCCACTTTCTCTGGGACAGACCCAATCTTGGGAACATGGAGTGCAGGACTTCAGAAAACCTCTCTCATGGGGCAGTCTGGTACAGATGGTCTCTGGTTCTCACAGGCCTGTCTGGGCTATCCTGGGTGCAACTTTGGAGTGTAGGAAAGAGTAAGGTTGAGGAGGGGCAGGGCCCAGAGACTACCAGGGTAGAGGCTGTAGAAGCACGCATAAGATTGTATGAGGTTAGACCTCCTCTCTATCTTGCCCTTGACCCAGCTCAGAGTGTATGGTTGTGCTTATGTCAGGCCCATGGAGAAGATGAAATCCAACACCATAACTAATGGGCCCTTATGAGATAGAAGGTTAATTAATCACTGTCAGATATTAATCTTCATCATTAAGGCTTAAGCTACGTGTACCTGCCAGGCCTGTTTAAGAATTCAGCTCTTGTACTCCAGGCTTGGAACTTAAAACAACAATGGTTATTAAACACCCTCTACTGAGCGCTGACTTGGAGGCAAGCCCCGCAGGAGACTTAACTACCCCTATCAGGAGTGGAGCCTTGTGTTGTAAGGCATAAGGTGAGTTAACTCATTTGAGTTAACTCTCTAACTTTGGCACCTACACCTGCTTATTGACCACTGTGGGAACACTATTCTCCACTGAATATTTATAGGGTATACTTAGAGGCCCATGGAGAAATAAGGGGTCCAGGTATAGAGTGGACCCCAGAAACTACTGGCACAGAAAGAAAGAACTCAGGTCTTTAGGAGTGAGGTCCTGAGCAATGATGTGATTTACACAAAGTCATATTGTTTGCTGTAGGCATGGAGGCATCACTGATCTTAACACAGCATACCACCATTTGTGCTAGAGAGCTTGAGTGCCATCTCAGAATCTGCTTGTTTAAGGTTTTGTGAAAAATCCTGTAGAACATTTTTAAGTTAAATTTCACTGAATTTGTGTTTTTGTTTTTAATTTTCCCACAAATTAAACATCTCTTGGTCTTACTGTGTAGCGTTGGCTGTCCAGGAACTCTCTGTAGATCAGGCTGGCCTCAAACTCAGATCCACCTGCCTCTGCCTCTGCCCTCACCCGCCTCTGCCTGGCTTTTTATAGTGAAAAGGTGAGTGTCTTTGTTCTTACATCCTTAACTTAAGAAGGTACCGTTTCCATAGTTTGAACAAGAGCTCTACTTATGTAAGTTTTCAAGTTCTCAGGTTGAAGAAATTAGTTCTCTTTCTTCTCTATCTCTTTTGATTATTTATTCATTCATTTATTTGTCTATTAATAGTTATTGTTGTAGAAAGGTCTTAAGGTTTTTTTGTTTTGTTTTGTTTCTGTTTTTCAAGGCAGGGTTTCTTATATGGCTCTGGCTGTCCGGGAAGTTTCTACAGACCAGGTTGGTCTTGGACTCAGAGATCTGCCTGCCTCTGCCTCCTGAGTGCTGGGATTAAAGACGTGTGCCACCAACACCACCGTGGCTTTAACAAATGGCATATTCTAAATTTATGTTTCAGAAATGTGGCTTCTCTTGTCAATTAGCTCTGTGTCTCTTTTTCTTCGAGTGCTGGTCGATGCTTAGGGCCTCATGTGCTAGGCGTGTGCTTCACCACTGAGCCATGTTTCTACATTCTTGTTTGTTTTTATGTACTCACATTTCTGCCAGACACTTTGCTCAATCTCTGTGCATTATCTTCTCCTCAGGTCAGTTTCAGTTTTTTTTTTTTTCATACACCTCCTTTATTCCTGCCTTAGGGTGACATTGCTGTGATAAAAGACCATGAACAAAGAGAGAACGTGGAGAAGAAAGTGTCTGTTTCAGCTTACAGATTTAGTCCATCACTGAAGGAAGTTGGGGCAGGAACTTGAGGCAGGAACTGAAGCAGGGGCCACGAGGAGGGCTGCTTATGTGCTTGCTCCCCGTGGCTTGCTCAGTCTGCTTTCTTATACACCCCAGGACCACCAGCCTAGGGATGACACCACTCACAGTGGGCTGGGCCTTCCCATATCAATCATGAATCAAGAAAATTCCGCACAGACTTACCTACAGGCCAATCTGATGGGTTCATTTTCTCAGCTGAAGTTCCATTTTTTCAGATGATCCTAGCCTGAATCAAGTTGGCTAAAAGCTAATAACCAGTACAGTTCCCTTTTCTTTAAAAAAATTATTTTTATTTTTAATTTTATATGGTTATGTGTGTCTGTATAGGTGAGTGTAGGTATCCACATAGGTCAGAGATATTGGATCTCCTGGAGCTGGTGTTACAGGCATTTGTAAGCATTTTGTGTGGGGTGCTGGGAGCTGAACTGGGGTTCTCTGCAAGAGCTGCATGCGCTTTTATGTGTGTGGGTGGTTTGCCTGCATGTGTGTCTGCACCACATGAGTACCTAGCACCACAGAGGCCAGAAGAAGGCATCAGATCCCCTAAAACTGGATGACACACTGTTGTTAGCCGTCATGTGTGTGCTGAGATTTGGAACCAGCACTTTTAACCTGAGCCATCTCTCCTTTTAAAGATTTTTCATTTCCTGTTTGTGTATCTCTCTCTCTCTCCCTCTCCCTCTCCCTCTCTCTCTGTGTATCTGTGTGTATTTTGTGTGAGTGCAGGAGTGCAGGCTGATAGGTGCCACTGGACACATGCAGAGGTCTCCCAAACCATTGTATGAGTGCCAGGACCACAGGTGTGGTCCAGCTTTGTTAGAAGATCAAACTCAGGCCATTTGGCTTACACAGCCAGTGCTTTTACCTGGCCACCCATCTCCCCGGCCTGAGTCACCCTCTCTCTGGTCCCAGCTGTGTACCAGGCAAACTGGCTCCCGAATCTCAGGGACTGTCCTGTCTCTTCTCACCTTGTGGGAGTGTTGTAATTATAGACCTGGGCTACTTCTTTCAACAAGTGCGTTGGGGGTCCAAACTCGATCCTCATACTGAGCCATCCCCCAGCCTCTTTGTTGGCTGTTTTTGTAACAGTGTAATATAGTATCATTATATTATCTTCCTCCCTCTCTTCCTCCTATATATATATATATATATATATATATATATATATATATATATATATGTGCAGTTTGAGATATATTATCTTGAGTCTTTTAAAATTGCTTGCTGGTGAAACCTACTATTGGTTTAGTATTTCTTTCTGGGCTCCGGGTGGGTACAGCATATTCTTGGCATGCAAGAGACCCTGGGTTTGAATCCCCACACTGTGGGTTCGTTTGTTGTAGCTCATCTGCCTGTTTTCATCCTGGATGCCTTTACGGTTTGTTTTGGCTCTATTGTGTTTATTTTCATTTATTCTGCCTAAGATTCATTATGGTTCCAGAGTTAGGGGATTCAGATCTTCCATCAGCTGAGGAAGTTTCTCTGCCAGTGTTTCATTTTCTATATCCACCCTTTCTGGAATTATTTCTTGTGCTCCTAGGGATTCAACCCGGGGCCATGCCCTCGCTAGACAGGTGCTCTGTTGCTGGGCTACGACAGCCCACCATCTTCATCTTTCACCAGTGTGGGCCTCAGATGGAAGTACGCTCATTATTGTACAACAACCTGACACTCTGTATCTGTTAGACAGCGCTCTCCATTTCTCTCACCACCCCCCTCAACCTCTGGCAACCTTTTTATACCTTATTTCTAAGAATGTGCATTACCTTCTATGTGTGTACCTGTACTGTTCCCCCCCACCCCCCATGATTGGCTTGTTTTACTTAACATCATCACCAGTCATCTGTGTTGTAGCCAGTGGCAGGGTTACCTTCCTTTGTAGTGATAATAGTTACTGCACAAATTTCTAATTGGTAATTAATGAAAACCCGGAGCCAGAAATTGGGGGAAAGCTGGTTATCAGAGAGAGAGAGAGGAAATAGATCACAGTCAATTCTTTCTCATCAGCTAACTTCTCAGCTGAACTGGGTAAATGCTATCTTCAAGAGTCCTCTACCTGGCTGGTTGCTCCTACAAAATGCCTGAATGTCTGCCTCCTCTTGCCTTAAATATTTTTTCTTCTCAGTATCTTTCACTTCTGGGTACAACTCGGCATTGTAATCCTAGAGTTATTATTAAAAGTGTGAGCTACTACTGTTTGGTTGGTAGGCCTTGAACTCAGAGAAACACAGAAAGATCTCTGCCTCCTAAATGATGGGATTAAAGATGTAGGTCACCACTCAGTCATTCCCTGTGATGGGATTAAAGGCCTGAGTTACCTCTCTGACCCTCCTGGCTTGACTGTGGGTGGTCTGTTCTCTGGTATTCCATGCTGATTTTATTAAATGTAAAAATATATCAATACAAAAAGTGGTTCATTGTGTACCCATACCTCATTCTGTATTCATGTAGGGATGAATGCAGTACACTTTTTGGCTGTTGTGACTAGTGCTACTCTGAACATTGATATACAGGTGTCTCTTGGAGCCTCTGCTTTCAATTCTTTTGGTTATATACCAAGAAGCAGGATTTGTAGATATTATTATTATTATTGTTGTTGTTATTATTATTATTATTGAGAGTGCTGAAGCTAGAACCCTCAAGCATGCTCAAGAAACCCTCTATCATTGGGCTCCATCCATGGCCCCCATTTCAATATTTTGAGAATTTTGCATGCTATTTCCATGGTTTTTATAGTGTTTCACCTCCTCCATAACGCTTACGATCCTTTTTGCCCAGAGTTTATTTGGTATCAGACTAAATCTATCACTTTGTCTCCTATTTCCAAGCCTTGTGTGTGGTCTTAGAGGTCTAATCAGAGGGGTCCATTGGACGCTTGGACCTGCTGAGGGGAAACAACCTGTTCAAGACTCCTGAACCACTCCCCCCCCCCCCCACCTTTCACTTTGCTCCTTACGTAACTGGTCTCTGTGCATTCTGTGTCCCACGGAATCCTTCCACCTCTTACCTTTGCCTTGTTTTGGCTCTAACAGGTCCAACGGGCGCTCCTCCAAGCGGAGCCTTGGAGGGCAAGGCCGGCATCATTACCTCCAAGGAGTGGAGCTCTCCTGACTCCCCCGAGGGGAGCAGCATCTCTGGGGGCAGCCAGGCACTGGATAAGCCCATCGACAATGATGCAGAGGGCGTGTGGAGTCCCGATATTGAGCAAAGTTTTCAGGAGGCACTGGCCATTTACCCACCCTGTGGCCGCCGCAAAATCATCCTGTCGGACGAAGGCAAGATGTACGGTAAGGAGCCTGTCAGAACTGGGCAGAAGCTGGCCTTGTAGTTCAGCAGGAATGGACACAGTAACCTTGAGTTCCCTCCAAATGGCCTCTTATAGCTTCTACGAGGTGCACAGCACTTTCTTCTGTCCTGAGGGGAAGCACCTGAGTAAGAGAATGGGGAAATCTGCTGAGGGGACCGTGTGTGCTAGCAGAAAAAAATTTTTCCTTTGGTTTGCTTGTTTGTCCGAGGCAGGGCTTCTCTGTGTAGCCCTGGTTGTCTTGGAACTTACTCTGTAGATGAAGCTGATCTAGAACTCAGAGGTCATCTACCTCTGTCTCCCAAGTGCAGAGATTAAAGGTGTGTGCCACTGCTGCCTGCCTGTCAGTAGAAAGTTTCATGATGCTCACTGTGGGTGGAATAGACTATCTCCACAGAGCGGACCAAAAATTCTCTCTCTCTCTCTCTGTCCCCTCCCAATACACACAAACTCACATCATCATCATCATCTTCTTCATCATCATAAGCAAATGCTTGATCTCCATGCTGTGGACCTTGGATATAAAGGGTGATAAGAACAGGGGACTTCACCCTGGAATGTAGCTCAGTGGTAGAACATTTGTCTCACATTATGAAATGCCCTGAGTTTAATCCCAAGTACCACAGAAAGAAGAGAAAATAGAAAGGAAAACTGTAGTCAGAAGTTTCTCTGTCCCGCCTGGCTGGTCCCTCCCTCTTTTGCTCAGCACAGCATTCTTGTCATACTTCCTCTGAGTCTCACTGGTTTCACAGAATACTCCAGTCAGGATTTGGCTAGAGTCCTGAATTTTCTCAGGATTTCCATAAGATGTAGATATGATAGGATATAAGGGCAGATTATTGAATCTCCTTTTAAAGCAATTACTAGTTTTAAATATTTTACATTGGATTAGACTTTTGTATGTTGTAAACAAATTGTGTATATTGATACAAAGTTGAGATTAATTTTGTTGCTGTACATATATTTCTATGCTTGTTCAAGGTATTTTACATATACAGTTCATCTAACAATGTAATACAAATTGCTAGTCCCTGAAAGTTATTACCAGCTAATTAGTATATAAAGAAATGCAAGTTCATAGTTAGACCTTACAATCAAAACTTATAGTCATGTTAGATATGTTTTCAAAGTCAAACAAATATATTTTAGATAGACACTTCCAGAGATCTACAGAATAATGCATTTAAGATATTTTAATAACAGGTTCTTTTTATTTTTGTGACAATGAGACATGTCTGCTCCTGGCAGCACCAATCTACTTCAGAGAAGATGATGGGCACCAAAGAAACTCCATATGGAGTTTTCTTTCTTTGTGGCATGAGTTAGCCCCTGGGTAAGAAAGTGCCTTTGCCTCAGCTGTTGACAGTGTGCTGTCCAAAATGGTCAAGGAGGACACACAAGAAAGAACTGCTGGACCTTGCCATGACAAGGTAGGAAGGTCTTTAAGAATATCCTGCTTCACAGAGAAGTCTGTCAGATATGTCTCTAGGCGAAGATGGATGCCCCAATGCAGCAGAGGAGCCAGGCAGGACAGAGAATACAAATGGCATTCCAATGTGAGGCATATACATGCACATAAAGCCTGAAAAAAGGGTTCTAGAATACAAAACTTCCAACTTTACAGAAAATGAGTATGAAGGGATTCATTTGGAATAAGGAATCTCCTGTTCCCTCCTCACCCATTCATGCATCCAGTACATGCCAGGCATTATGGTCACCAGGAGTGGGTATAGCAGGTGTGGTCCATGTATGTGGAATGGGGAAATGAACACATGTACAGCCAACTGTTCTCTAAAGCAAGTTGTAAGCACCATTCACTTTAGCTTCTCGAGTGACCTGGGTGTGAAATACCACGTTTAGAAGCCACATGGAGAGGACCATCAGTCTATATGAGACCTGCTGACTTTTGGAGGATTCTGGGAAAGTAAAAGCAGACCAAAACTGAACAGCTGTTGCAGGGCCTGGGTTTGGATTAGGTCAGGCTTCCATCCCACCCGAAACATCCTCAGGTCCCCATGCTCCAAACAGTATGTTGAAGGGTGGACACCCAAAGGTCTAAGAAGGCCTCCGTAACTGATTGAGTTAGGACTGCAGCCTCTGCCTGGTTCTCACCGAAGCTGCTACCCTTTTCCCCATGAGTTTCCATTCATTAGTGTCTCCTCACCCCCAGCATGAGTGCTTTTTCAGCTGTTGGAGGACTCTGCCTAGGGACTGAATGTATTAGTTCCCTAGGGTGACTGGCAAGCTCTCATAAGCCAGCTAGTCGAAAGCAACAGAAATGAGTTGGGTGTAGCTTTGCATTATCTTGGCATACATGGCTCAGGCATGAAGGTGGTATGTGGAGATATCATTGAATTAAAACCCCATTTAATTTATTTTATGTGTATGTGTGTGTGCCCGAGTATCTGTGCACCACATGCACAGTTCCTATGGAGGTCAGAAGAGGCATTAGATCCCCTGGAACTGGAGGTACCAATGATTGTGAGTTATCACGTGGGTGCTGGAAACCAAACCTGGGCCCTCATTTCACCAGCCTTCCTACAAAGACATGGGTTTGGGGTATGCCTCAGTCCAATATGACCTCATCTTAACTGATGTACCCACAAAACCCTGTTCTAACTAGGTCCTGTGTTGGGCTGTGATATGGTTCAGTGGTGGAGTGCTGGCCCAGCATACATAAGGCCCTGGTCCCATCTCCAGCATCACACACTATAAAGTGGGCTGGTGCTAAAATTACAGGTATAAATTTTAGGGGGTTAAGCTTTAGTATTCCTAGGCTAACTAAACTGAAATCCAGTCCCGGCTCTGGGGGCAATGGGGTCTGACAGCTCCTCTTCTTTACATGTGGTCTTCTCCACAAGACCAATACAGTGCCTTCCTTCCCTTGGCTTCTTGGTAAAGTAAGGTCCTTTCACATAATATATCCCCTCCCACTCCTCAGACATCAGTTAAAACTGCTCTCCCTGTACCTTTCAGTTTCCAGAGTCTCTCAAATGCTTCCAAAATGGCAACCCCAGCTCTGATCACTTCTTATTCTAACAGTTGCTCCCTCAAGGGACCTTCCCAGAGAAGAAAGCTGACCTATGGAGCACTCATAGGGTGCCAGCTGGGAGCGGTGCTTTCCATAGGGTATCCTCACAAAGCTGCCCTGGGGCCATGAATTCCTCAGTGGAGAGTAAGGTAGATGGCAATCTTGAGCTCAAGTGTGAAGGTAGGGAAGGGCAGGAGGTATGCTGGGGAGAAGGGATTGGATGATTGCAGAGTCCCAGCACTCTGGTCGGGAAGCCTGAGAATGAGCACAGGACACTGAGAAGGAATCACTGTGTAAAGGAGATGAGGTGCGGAAATCATTCAGCAGAGGGCAGGAGAAACTGAGAAAACCCTGCAATGAAGCCAGAATCAATATACTGAGCCAGGCATTGGGGACTGTCTTAGGGCTTCATTGTGGTGATGAAAAGCAAGTTGGGGAGGAAGGGGTTTATTCCACTTAGATTTCTACATCTCTTATAGAACCTAGGACCGCCAAGCCAGGGGTAGCCTCACTGACAATGGGCTGGGTCTTCCCTGTCAATCACTGATTAAGGAAATGTCCTACAGGCTTACCTGCAGCTAGCTCTATCTTAAAGAGACATTTTCTCAATTGATGCTCCCACCTCTCAGATGAAGCTAGCTTGTGTCAAGTTAACGTAACAAGCTGTAATGGTGGTCCATGCCTGTGCCCAGCACTCGGGAAAATCAGAAGTCTGAGGCCAGCCTGGGTTACACACAAGTTTGAGGCCAGCCTAGGCTACACAAGGCCCTCCCTTTATAAAAGGAGTAACTGGAAAAATGAGTCTGGAAAGATGGCTCAGTGTTAAGATCTCTTTCAGAGGACCGGAGTTCGATTCCCACCACTCACATCAAGCGATTCACAACTATCTGTAATTTTAGTTCCCCTGGATCTGAAGCCCTCATCGGCCTCCATAGGTACACATGGGACAAACACACATACACATACACTTCTTATTTAAAAAAAAAATAAATAAATAAAGGCTCAGCGGGTAAAAACATTTGCTACCACAAGCCGAGTGTGATCCCTGAAAGTCAAGTAAAAAATCATGGAAGGGCTACAGAGATGGTTCAGCTGTTAAGAGCACTGCTGCTCTTGCAGAAGACCCAGGTTTAGTTCCCAGCACCTGCATGAATTCCAGCCTCTTCTGGCCCCAGCAGGGATCAGGCATGCATTCAGTACGTGTCCATACTTATAGACCAAACACTCATATACATAAAGTAAAAATAAAACAAATTTATTTATTTTACATCCTGGCTGCAATTTCCCCTCCTTCTCCTCCCAGTCCACCCTCTCACCTCTGGGTTCCCCCCCCCCATCTACTACTTTTCCATTTCTATTCTGTAAAGGGAAGGCTTCCCATGCATATCAACAAAACATGCATATCAAATTTCAGTAATACTAAGCACCTCTGCTTTTATTAAGACTGGGCAAGATGACCCATTATGAGGAGTAGGGTCCGAAAGCCAGGAAAAGAGTCAGAAAGACAACCTCTGCTTCCACTGTTAGGAGTCCCACAAGAGAACCAAGGTATACAACTGTCACATATACAGAGGGCCTAGGTCAGTCCGGTGTAGGCTCCCTGGTTGTTGGTTCAGTCTCTAAGAGCCCAGGTTGGTTGATTCTGTGGGTTTTCTTGTGGTGCCCTTGACTCCCTCTGGCTCCTACAATCCTTTCCCGGCCTCTTCTATGGGATTCCCTGAACTCCAGCTAATGTTTGGCTGTGGGTCTGTATCTGCAAAACAAACCTTTTAAACAGTATATGAATTGGCCTGCATCTGTAATCAGCCTCCTATGACAAAATGGGGAGGTCATTGAAAAGCGAAAGAGACATATCCCTCCCCAAAAGCAAGGTGGAAGGCAAGAACCAACTCCCCAAAATTGTTCTCTGACCTCTACATGCACTCAAGGCATGTATGTGCCTCCAGCACCCTGCCTCAGGTATGCATGTGGCTGTCACCCCCACCCCTGCATGCTCATACATGTCTACGCACACATGCCCCCTCCATACACAAAATAAAACTACCCTAAAAATGTATTCCATTGGCTCTGTGGTCCAGGGTCCTTGGCCACCTGCTTTGGGTTTAGTGATGGTAATTCACACTGCTGTAACCACCACACCCTTCACCTGCAGAAACTGTCATCCCAGAGTGGAACCCTGTACCCCTTAAACAGTAGTTTCTCATTCTCTTGTCCTCTTCCCCCTCTCTCTCCCTTCCTCCCTTCCAAGCTCTTCTTCCCCCTCCCACCCCAGTCTCTGACAAGGTCTCATATGTCCTCCTGGTTGGCTTGAGACTGTAGGCCAGACTGGCTTTGAGCTCCCAGGGATCTACCTGCCTTTCCCTCCTGAGTGTGCATCACCAAGCCCAGCAGATAGGTCCTTGGGCAGCTGCTTTTTTATTCCCCTGCAGATGTAACCATTTTAGGTCCCTCATCTAAATGGGATAATGTATTTATCACTATCATCAACATCTTCTTGTTTTCTCTTTCTTCCTTCTCTTCCTTCTTCCGCCTCCTTTGTTTCCTATCCACTCAGCATCATGCTCATATTTTAGTGCATGTTAGAATTTTTAGCCATTGCATGTAGGTACCGTACATCCGTCACTTAAACTGATGCTTAGATTCCTCTAGTGATTGTGGGTAGTCATTTCTCTCCCTGTGAAGGTGTGGGGGTTAGGAAGGTCTCTCGGGTAGTGAGTAGAGCAGGGCTAGGAGCCTCCACCCCTTGCTCTCACTCTGAAATCCTTGCTGTTCCTCCGGGCTTTGCCTCTGTCTGGCCTTGGGTCAGGTGGGTCAGTCTCTGGACATGGGACAGGAGCATCTTGCTCCGCCGATGACTCACCTACTGCCTGAAGGGAAGTCTGTTGTGAGCCAGACCCTGGCTTACCCTGGTCTCTTCTTACCAGCTTGGGGGCAGCCAGCACAGCTGGGAGGTATAGATAGCTCTGAGCTCACAGCAGTGTGTGGGGCAGGCCCCCAGGGAGGCTGACTCACACCTCCTCTGTTCTTCTCATCTTCCCTGGGGGACCTGTTGTGCCCCGTCCTCACCCCTAGCCAGCTGCCAGCACATCCAAGAGCCCTGTCTTTACACTTCCAGCATGCTGGGATCATTTCCCAAGTGAACCAGCCAGTGGGACCCATAGTCAGCTGACAGCCAGATCCTAGAATTGGGGCTGTGGCCTTAGTGTTTTGAGGACAAAGATTAGGCCTGTTACCAGCTCAAGCCATAGAACACCAGAGCAGAAGCCACTGGCCAGAGCCAGGCAGACATGCAGAGCCGCAACACAGATTAACGCCTGTTATTTCTGAGCCGAGGCACCCATACTTGTTGGCTTTGGGCCCCCACTTGAACATCTCATCTCTCTTGGACCAGGTCTTATGCCTGGGGTGCTAACCTCTTGCTTACAGCTCCCTTCACTTTTGCCGTCACTGTGTGACCCTCACTCCATTATCGCCCATCCTACTCATTCTGACCTCCTTTGGCTAGCCAGGCCACAGGCCACAGAGTAGGGAGTAAAGAGTGACAATTTCACTCTTGCCCGCGTCTGCCTTTCTGAACTGAGTGTTCATCCTCTTCCTCCTCACTGAGACTGACTCCTTAATCCTTTCTAGTCCTGGCCATCACCTGCCTGGAGGTGCCTTTTGTGTGGCTGAGTTAAGCTTTCATTCCCTGTGTTTTTGAGTTCTCTGCAGTGTCCCTGACCTGCTGCTATGTTAGTTTTATAACCTAGCTGGAGTGGGGGGTTGGGGAACTTCTGTCCTCCGTGACTCCATGCTAATGAGACAGGCAGGAGAAATACCTTTTGTAAATGACCCAGACAGGCATGTAGGGTGTAGCCAAGAAACCAGGGAGGGCTGGGTTGTCTTAGACATTTCTGGAAGGAAGTGGAGCCTGATCTGGGGGTGAGGGTGGCTGATGTGCTCTTGACAAGGGAACGAGAGTGCTGCACCAGGTCACGGGTAGGATTTGATGTGGTGGCTTTGAGACACCCATGTAGAACACTAGACAAAACCCCATCAGAAAAGGACCTCTCATTTAGAGATGAGTGACACACCTGTTAGAAGGGAGAAGCAGCCTAAGGCTGGAGTCTTTTTACTGAGAGTTGGGGCAGAAGCTGGGAGCCAGAGCCTTCTACTCTGTCTTAATGCTACAACATTGTTCCTTGGTTTCCATTACTGAGGAAGGGTTTGATATCATCAAGGGAAGCCAGAGCAGGAACTCAAGGCAGGAACTGAAGCAGAAACCATGGAGGGATGCTGCTTACTGGCTTGCTCCTCACGGTTTGCTCAGCTCGTGAGTGGTAGCATTGCCCACAGTATAGGCCAGTCTGATGGAGGCATTTTTCTTCGGTTGAATTCTGTTTTCCCAGAAGACTCTGGCTGGGTCAAGTTGATGGAAAGCTAGCCAGAAGCTGGGGCTTGCCCTTTCTGTTATAACTCTTTGTGTTTCTGGCTCTTCTATGGTTCTCTCAGGGCTACCACCTCTCTCTGGCTTCTAGAGGCCTATGGTTGGCTGGCTATGCTTCTACTTTTGCCACCCTGATGGCAGGTGTGATCTGGAGCAAGACTTAGCCTTCCTGAACATTCTGTTTCTCCTCTGAAGAATGTGCTGGTATATGGCCAGCCCTGAGGGGGAGTGCTTTGATTTCCTTTATTTCATGGCAGGAATATGGATGTTGAGCTGTTTGCAAGGGGATTGTCAGGACTGTTAAATATATTCAGTTTTTCTTTATCTTTTTTTAATCTTTAAAAATCATTATTTTGGGGGCTGGCTCACTTTGGTAAGAGTGCTTGGTGTGCAAGCATGAAGATCCGAGTTCAAATTCTAAACATCTATGTAAAAAGTCAGACATGGACACAGTGCCTGGTGGGTCGACACAGGAGTATTGCTGGAGATTGCCAGCCTATCTCCATATGCATTGAGAGACACACACTGTCTCAAAGGAGTAAGGTGGAGTGTGACAGGAGAGGGCACCTGGCATCTTTGTTACCTCTGCTTTTGGATGTACACACCAGCATGTACCATAACCCAAAAATGTCGTTTTAAATTACATTTTGCTGATTTATTTTGTGTGTCTGTGTGTGGGTGCTCATGTGCCATGGCATGTGTATGGAGGTCAGAGGACAGCGTTCGGGAGTCAGCTCTCTCTCTACCATGGGATCCCAGGGATCAAACCCAGATCATCAGGATGAAGGCAGCAGGATGAAGGCAGACACCTTTACTCACTAAACCGTCTTGTCAGCCCCCAAATTAGTATTTTTTTTATGGTGTTGAAGGATGGAAGCCAGAGTCTTGTGGACTCCTTCGAACATTCCAGCACCGAGTCCCAACCCCTTCTTGGTACAGTCATATCATTGTGCAGCCCCCATCACTATCCATTTCCAAAACTTTCTCATCACCCACAAATAGAAAGTGTACCCATCAATAACTGCTCATTTTGGGGGGCCCTGGTAGCCATGATAACAACATATTTCTCTCTCTCTCTCTCTCTCTCTCTCTCTCTCTCTCTCTCTCTCTCTCTCTCCCTCTCTCTCTCTCTCCCCTTTTCTTTTTGGTCTTTTGAGACAGGGTTTCTTTGTGGCTGTTCTGGTAGTCTCCCTATAGATAAGGCTGCTCTCAAACTCCCAGGGATCCACCTGCCTCTGCCTCCTGAACGCTGGAATTAAAGACATGTTTTATCTATCTCTGTGTATTGGCCTCAGAGCAGTAGAATCGAAGTTTACTTCAATGTTTGTGAAGGTTTCAGTTTGTTTTTATATGAGAGAAGAAGACAGGACTTTGTCCATACGAAACATGACGGACCACTGAGCTACAGCCTTAGCCCAAATGTCTGACTTGCTAGCTCGTCATTAACCAAGGGACGCTGGTGTTGCTTGTGTCCTTTGCCTGTAATGACACTGCAAGGGAACATAAATGTGCCTGAGTCCTTTGCAAAATTCCTGGGAATCCAGGAGAGGAAGGGACTGTTGGCTTCTATGGTGAGTTTATGTTTAACTTTAAAAACAATGTTTAGCAGGGTATGGTGGTGTATGCCATTAGTCCTAGCATTCAGGAGGCAGAGGCAGGAGGATCTCTCTGAGTTTGAGGCATGCCTCGGTTACATATAGTACAGCCAAGGCTATATAATGAGGCCTTGCCTCAAAATAAATAAATAGATAACAGTGTTTACTATCATTTTCCCTTTGCTCTGGTAATATACTCTGACAGAAGTGCTTCAGGGAGAAGAGTTTATTTGGGCTAAAGGTTCGAAGTTACCGTCCCCTGTGGAGGGGAAGTGTTGACAGCAGGTGTGTGGGGCAGCTCTTGGCATTGCATCCACAGTTAAGAAATAGAGAATGGTGGACATTTAAATTTAAAAAAAAAAAATAGCCAGAGAGAGGGGGCATTGGGTTTCCTGGGACTGGAGTTTCAGGTAGTCCTAAGCAAGCCTGTGGATGCTGGGAACTGAACCTTCATCCTCTGGAAGAGCAAGTGCTTTTAACTTCTAAGCCATATCTCCAGGTCAGAGAACATATATGTGTGTGTGTCGGGGGGGGGGGGGGGGTGCCACGGGTTGCTGGTTCACTTCCTCTACCATGTGAGTCCATGGACCCGAGCTCAGGGTATCACTCTTGGCAACATTGCCCTTACCCACTTCTCAGCATCTCCAAGAGAGATGAGTTCTTGTGCTTAGCTTTCCTTCTCTCCTTTCCATGTATCCAGCTCTAAGGTGCTAACCTTTTAGGATGGTTCTTTCCAGCTCAACATAATCATGATACCTCACAGGCAAGTCCTGAGCATAACTTAATCTAAGTAATCTCTCGGGTGTGTCCAGTGATGCCTCTCCTAGATCTTCTAAATCGAGTTGACAATCAATAATAACCCGTTTCCTATAGTGAATGTCCCACTTTATACCCCTCCCCACCCCAGCAAGGCAGAAGTTTCCAGTTTTTCCACATGCTTGCCAACCTTGTTATTTTCCCTTTTCTGTTCCTAGCCACGAGAGTGGGTGGGTGTGTCTTGTGACAAGAATGCTCAGTGATGCTGAGTACCTTTTTACATGTACTTTTGATGAGCGCCCCCTACAGTTAGGAGAGGTACAGTGCATAGAAGATGTAGACCTGAGAACAAAAGTCCTTTCTCTGAAGGAGCTTCATGTTTACTGGGGACTGTGGCCTGGAGCTCGAGAAAGGAACATGAAACCCAAACCATCAGCTGGGGAGTGGGCATATCTACGTGTTCAGGGTAAGCTCCTGGGGGTGCCAGCCAACAAGGTTTTCACCAGAAATCTTGGAGCCCGCTCGGGAGTGATGGTGGTAGGTAACTCAGAGTTAAGTCTCGTTCCTGTGGGCTCCTCCCCCAGCCCCTCTGGTGTCAGCAGATGTTGGACAGAGAGGCTCTCCTGCCATCCAGATTAGGGCATAGCTTTACCTTCCTGGGCCCCGGCCTACAAGAGGAGATGATGACACCAAGCTCGGAGAAAGGGCTAACTCTCTAGAGAGACCTCGGGTGGGTTCTTTAGCGTCTCAGCCCATTTCAATTTCTTTGCATTCATTATAGCAGGACAGTATAATAGGATAATAAATGGTCAACATCAATTAGAGCAGGACTAGACAGTCTGGGGAAGAATGGCCGACTGTCCTGGCCTCCCACCAAGCGGTTGGTTCTTTACTTCCCTTGATGCTGCTTTTATGGCATAGTGAGAGGGCCGGAGTGGAGAGGAGAGACCAGCCTGCACTTGGAAATGAGACGTCAAAGTGACTGTTTCAGGCAGGATTTTGCAGGTGGGACAGCAAATCTAATGGAATTATGTGTAGGACCAAACCCAGGCTGGCTGATGGGGTTTGTGGGAAGCAGAGAGTTCATGAGAAGACCATGGTTATCAGAGGTCTCCACCCTCACCCTGTGGTCAGGATGAGGTATTCCCTCTTTGGGCAGCTCTTCCCATGGTGGGCCATAGATCTGAGCTGTGCATGGACACACGATCTCTGACAGATGGGCATACCATCTGTCTGGTGGGGATGTCTTTCCCAGCCGCTCCCAGGTCTTCTCTAGGGTGGGCCAAAACCACCTGCCACATTGCAATGTTCAGCTGTTCAGGGTCTCCTCCAAAGACCAGGGTGGCTTCTTGCTTCCCAGGCTTGTGAGCTCAACTGCTGAGGGGCCAAGGCCTACAGTTGTACAGCTGGTGGCAGGGCTGGGACAGGGACATGTTTCTCTCTCTCTCTCTCTGAATTTTCTGGACTTTCTATCTGGTCCTTTACATCCTCTTCCTCCCTTTTTTTCCCCTTTGGTGGGAGTTTGTTTGTTTGTTTGTTTGTTTGTTTTTTTTTGAGACATAACACTGTATAGCTCAAGCTAGCCTTGAACTCACTCTATAGAACAGGCAGGCTTCCAACTAAAAATCCTCCTGCCTCAGTGCTGAGATTACGGGTGTTCACCAGTCCCGATGTTCCTGCCAGTTTCTTCTTGTCAAGGATCTTTTCACAAGCTTTACATACTTTGGGACTTTTCTTTCCAGGACCACATTCCCACCCCCAAAGCTCCACACACTTTTCATCCTGACTAGCCATCTCTCCGTCTCTAAATAAATCCATAAGTAAGTAACTCTTTAAAATGAAACAAACAAGAAATAATAGAAAGAGGGTTTGAGGCGTAAATTTGAATCTCAGCCACTTGTGATCTTGACTTACTAAACCTCCCCATCTGTAGCATGGAGGTGAAGGGAGCAGCTGGGTAAAGCTGTGTGGGATGTAAGGCAGGGGTGCAAATACAGCTGTGCCTTCCATATTTGTGTAAATACTTCTGCTAATACACGGCAGAGTATCTGGTCACGGCTGATAACACTGCTGAAGTCAAGGGCGAAACAGCTAATGGTCGCTCTGTGTACATATTGGTGTGAACTGGATAACAACCGTCCTGGAGGCAGTGTGTGACTGCAGTGACCCTTCCCATGTGACAGGAAGGAAACCGTAAGTTCTTCTTGACTCCAGACACCCACTGCCAGCATCTCCCATAACCGGAGGCTGAATGGAGTGCTGGCCTGACAAGAGACAGGAGGATGCAAAGTCATGGCCGGCATGCTAGCAAACAGAGAGGCCCCGACACTGTGACCACTCTTAGCCGTGGAATTAAAAATGGCAGTTCACAGGAGAGAAGGGAGAGTTTGGACTGCTAGAGGCCAGGGAATGCAGAGATGTTGGTCAGAGGTTCAAAGAACCAACTGTGCAGGAGGAAACTTTCTAGACTACACAGCAAGTTGTGTGCCTCAAAATTACTGAGAGGTATCTTTCTTTTTTTAGACTATTGAATTGGGGTCTTGTTTTATAGCCTGGAAATTTGCTATGTAGTTTAGTCCGGTCTTTAAACTCAAAGTGATCCTCCTGCCTCTTTCTTGAATTATATACCTGGTTAATTTTTTTTTTTTTAGGAACCAGAGTGATAACATACTTGTCATTCCAACACTCCGGAGGCTGAGGCAGCATCAGCTTTTTGCTCTGGGTGTTCCCCTGGACTTGGAAGAGGGTCTCAGCCAGCTTATGTGCTGGCCTATCCTGTAAGAAGCATTTCCCAGCATCCCCTTGGGCCTGGCTCAGTGCTGCAAGCAGGTGGCCTGGGAAGTCATCACTTCTACATCTGCTAATGGATGGGCCGAGTGATTTTTTTTTTTTTTTTTCATCTTGCTTTGTATTTAACAAATAGGTAGAGTGACCTGACTGTTGTAGGGAGAACTGGGTTTACTCTGAATATATGAGATGACATTACAAGATCAATTTCCTGTTTGCATGTGTACCTACCACACCCCTAAACTTAACTCCTCATAATTCAGGCTGGCCTTGCTGTGTTCCTGAGGATGACCCTGACATTTGTTTGTTTGTTTGAGACAGGGTTTCCTTCTGTAGTCCTGGCTATTCTGGAACTCACTCTGTAGACCACCCAGCTCTGCCTCCCAAGTGTTGGAATTATAGGCTTATGCCACCACTGCCCATCAGACTCTGAACTTCTTTTTAAAGGAAGTTTGAACTTCAATTTTAAAAAATTATATATTTTGTTTTTTTAAAATTTAAATTACATTTATTTATTTGTATAGATGTATATGGGTGAATGTGAGTATACCACAGTGTGCATAATGACCTCAGAGGGTAACTCCCTCCCCCAAGTGAGTCCTGGGAATTGAATTCAGGTCTTCACTCTTCATAGCTAGCACCTTTGCTGAGCCCCTTTTGTGAGCTCTGTTTACTTGGTTGAGTCGTTGATGTGTGTATGTATAGGCACACACATGCTACAATATGTATGTGGACGTTGGTGATAAGTAAAATATTCTCCAGTAGTGAGTAACTCTACCAATGCAATAAATCAGATCAGGCCAAATCAAACTGAATTAAAGTCCAAGTTTTAATCTGAGCAAAGCATTCCTAGGTGGTCCCAGAAGAAGAGGAGAAATCATGTGGCAAGTCTATGGGCTGGACCTTAAATACACTGTAGAGGTGCTCTGGAGCATCTTAGGGGGCAGAATTGCCTTGGTGGGCTTTCTTGGGAGCAGGGTCTGGAGAGAGAGAGAGGAGGGGCTTCCACGTAAACAGTCAGAGGACAAGTGGGTAGTATTGGTTTTCTTCTTCCTCCTTTACAACTCTGGCTATTAGCCTATGAGGCAAATGCTTTTACCTGCTTGGTCATCTGGAGAGCCTTGAGCTTCTGATCCACCTGCCTCTACCTGCACAGAGTTAGAACTTTAGGCATGGACCACCACACCTGGTTTATGTAGTTCTGGCAGGGGGTGGGGAGGAGTGGGGGAGCAGGGTTGAACATCAGGCTTCCTGCATGGTAGGTTGTTGAGCATTCTGTTCACTGAGCTATATATGTCTCCCCGTGATGTTTGTTGATGTTTTGAGAAGGGTCTCACTATGTAGCTCTGGCTGGTCTGGAACTCACTATATAGATAAGGTCTCTTGAACTCAGAGAGATCCACTTGCCTCTGCCTCCTGAGTGTTGAGATTAAAGGTGAACACTACTCCTGGCTTTAAGATTTTTTTTTTTTTTTACTTATTTATTTGACTCTGTGTGTACCTTTATGAATTTTCGTGAACCACATTCATGTAGGTCCGATCCTCTGAGCACAGAAGAGGGTATAGGCTTCCCATGGAACCAGAACCTGGACTGTGGCAATCCTCCTTTGCGCTAGGATTGCAGGTGTGAGCCACCACACCCAGCTCAAACCATTTAAGTTTGTTTTTATTATTGTTGTTTTTAATTTTTTGATAAGTAAGTTTATTTAGGAAGATTAAGTACAGAACTCCCAAGATTGGGAGGAGATTCAAGGAAAGAATACCTTTAATTTAGGAATAGTGTGTGTGTGTTTGTATGTGTTCCATAACACACATGTGGAAGTAAGAAAACAATTTTTGAGAGTTATTTCTGTTCTTCCACCATGAATTCTGGGAATCAAACTCAGATCATCAGGCATGGCACCTCCTTGGCCCCTGAACTTAATCTTCAAGGCATCTTATTGGAGTGTCAAATTACATGTACTTAAGGCTTACATGGTGATAAGTTTTGGCAGATGGGGGCACCTGTGAAGATATTGCCACCATCAAAATAGTAAGCATCCATCACTGTCCAAGAGGCTAGCTTCTTTTTCCTTTCAGTGTGTTAATGACAGAACCTAGGGCCCTGTGCATGCCAGGCAAATGCCCTCCCACTAAGGCGCACACCTCTAGCCAAGAATCTTCAAACCTAATTTTGTGTTTGTAGTTTCCTGAAGTGAGTCTCCTGTGTTTTAAATGCCATGAGCTCCATAGAATTCATGAGGCTTTTATATAGAAAACTCCATTGAGAGTAAGATAAAACGCGCCCTGGGAATTGGGAATAATTGGAAGGCCTTGCTTGAGTTTGTTTAGCTCTGTTTGTCTCTGGAGGCGATCTCCTCACCATCCAGTCCCCTTTTGTTGTCCTTTTGTCTGTCTCTCTGTGTAGCTCTGGCTGTCCTGGAACTCACTTTGCAGACCAGGCTGGCCTTGAACTTAGAGACCTGTCTGTCTCTCCCTCCCAAATTCTGAGATTAAAGGTGTGTGCCGCCACTGCTTGACTACCATTCAGTTCTTTATTGCTTAAAGATTTATTTATTATGTATACAGTGATGCCTGCACACCAGAAGAGGGGACCAGATCTCATTCTAGATGGCTGTGAGCCACCATGTGGTTGTTGGGAATTGAACTCAGAGCCTCTGGAAGAGCAACCTGTGCTCTTAACCTCTGAGCCATCTCTCTCCCGGTTTATCTGTTTGCCTTTACTGGTATGCATGCTTGACTGTTTCCTGTGTGTTGATATTAGGGGTCTTTATTAACCACTCTCTGTTTTGTTCACTCACAATTGAAAAGCTTCCTGATATAATATGGGCTGGTTGAACTATCCAGCTTGCGTTAGGAGTGTCCTGTGTCCACCTTCCAATCTACTAAGTTTGCCTGGACATTATGTGGGTTCTGGGCATCTGAACTCCAATCCTCTCACACAAGTGTTTTATCCACTGAATCATTTTCCCAACCTTCCAGGGACTTTTCTAGGTATCTGATATAGACCAAAAAACCCAACTGAGTACATTCTTAGGACACACTCTTCTGGGGAAAGACATACACAAAACATGGAGGAAAACGAGGGTGCCAGGCAGTGTAGGCTGAGAGGTGCCGGTGGGGAGGGCCATCCTTGGTCAGGGAAGATAGCACGAGACCATGGCATCCGTGTCCACCCAGGCTGAGACCATTCCAGACACTGCCAGAACATGAAAAAGATGAGGTTCTCTGGAAGGACGGCAAACGCAAAGCCTAGTGGGCAAGTGGGCTCAGCACGTTCCAGAAGTAGCTCCGAGTGGCAGATAAATGACATCAGAGAAGTGACTGAGCTGATATGAGGGTGGACAAATCCTTCAGATGCTTCCAGGCCTTTGGAGGGACTTGAACTGTGTGCGTGTGTGTCTGTGTCTGTGTTTTGCAGGTTCCTGTGTACAATAGGTAAGTGCTCTGCTGCTGTCCCCAGCTCTCTTTACCCATTTATTTCTCCTCTCAAGAAACCCTATCTCTTGTGTTGCTTAAGCTGGTGTCCAGCCCCTGACAGAAACAATCCTCCTGCCTCTCAGCCTCCCAGGCAGTTGAGACTCCAACACTGCTCCCACACCTGACTGAACTTGACTCTTCATCTGAGGAAGATGGGAAGCCAGGACAGCACTTTTTGGATTTTAGTAGACATGTCAGCTGCTGGGCCAAGAATAGCCTGAAGCAGGAAGCCAGGTGGAGATGATTAATAATCCAGGCCAGAGCATGGTAGCTTGGACCACAGAACTGACGTGGGGAGAAGAGGCTTAATTCTGGAATATTTTGAAAGTAGAATCCTGATAGACCTAGTCATTCTTTCATCCATGCACTGATTTTATTCATCTGGCACCAAATGCCAGAGACGTTAACATGTTTGCTTTATGCAGCATGGTTTGCTATGTAGCCCACGCTGACCTGTAATTAATTCCTGATTCTCCTGCTTCAGATTTGTAAGTTCTGGGTCCCAGGCATGTGCTGCCCCCCTCCCCTTTCTCAGCTTTTGGAGGTCCAGGCTGAAGTGGGAACAGCCTGAAGCTTGAGTGTATTCTTTTCCTCTGGGGTATTGTGAATCTAATGGGCACAGATGACTGATGAGCTGCCAAGACGTGAGAGAGGAGCAGCCCAAGAAATGTTTCCCAGATGGTCCCCGAGGTTCCTAATGTTCCCTGCTGTCTTGGCTAGCTTTTTGCCAATTTGACACAAGCTAGTTGGTCATCAGTGAAGGGAATCTCAGTTGAGAGAAAGTCTCCTTAAGAAGACTATATGCATGGACTATGTAGGGTGGGGTATAGGCCAGCTTGGAGGCATTTTCTACATTAGTGATTGATGTGAGGCCCAGTCCATTGTGGGTGGTGCCATTCCCTAGGCTGGTGGTCCTGAGTTCTTAGGCTGAGCAAGCCATGATGAGTAAGCCAGTAAGCAGCACTCCTCCATCAGCTCCTGCCTCCAGGATCCTGCCCTGTTTGAGTTCCTGTTCTGACTTCCTTTGATGATAAAGTGTGATAATGGAAGTATAAGCCAAATAAACCCTTTCCTCTCCAAGTTGCTTTGGACTAAGACACCTGCCTTCCCTATCACTCCAGCTATCCCCCCACCAACGCCAAGACTTGCCACCTTATCTCTAGAATTGGATTGGCCCGTGGCTCTCGGAACCTCTTCTCTGTCACCTCCACCTTATTCCTGGCCTTTGTCTCTGAACTCTGATCACTTCTCTAGGCTAGAATATATTCTCCTTCATAAAGAAGAGACTGACTGAGCTACAACAGTTCTCTTTCTGTCCCTCATTGTCCCGCGCCTATCTCTCGCCCGCGAGGAAAAACACAGCACACACTGAGGATCCTTCTGCAGTATAACTTTAATGTATCTTGGGGGAGAGCATTTAGCTTACGGAAAATGGAGAGGGGAGGAGAAAGTGAGAGAGCCGGCAGAGGGCCGGCGGCGGCGGGCCCCAGCGGGGAAAAGGGAAGCCAGAGAGAGCTAGGCCCCGGCGTGGTCTGGGCCGGGCCATCCGCCACGTGGCCTAGAGCCCGCGCCCCAGGAGCCGGGCCGGCGTCCGTGCGCACGGCGGGGCGGAGAGGGAGAGAGGAAGAGAAGGGACCACGAGGCAGGGAGCACCCGGTTTTAAGACGACCAAACGGCTCTTGCTTTAGACGAAACATCTTCCTATAGGTCGTAGTTCAGAATCTCATATGACGCCACGGGAAAGGCGGAGAGACCAGACCAGTCTCGCGAGATTACCAAGCGCATGCGCTCTCTATCGACTCAGGCGGGTTGGCCAGCACCAGATAATAGCGCCACCTTGAGGAGCTGGAGCCAGTGGCCTCCAACACCTCATCCTGCAAAAAAGAAAAAAAAGAAAAAAAAAAAAAAGGACTGGGTTTTCTCTGTAGTCCATTTTGGTCTAAAACTTGAGGTAATCTTCCCACATTAGGCTCCTAAGTGCTGGGATGGGATGATAGGTCTGACCACAATGCCTGGCCAGGATTTTCATTCAGCTAGTATTAAGCTCAACATCCTAAAGCAGTAAAAATTTGTGTGGTCAAATATAGAAGAAAGACTTTAATTTATATTGAGCTAGATTAGAAGGAGGCTTGGTGGAGGTCCATGGAGGGAAGTGACTTGCTGTGGTCCCAAAGCCCCTCTGTGGAGGTTCAAGCCTGGCTCCTAAACCCCTTTTCATGGTCCTTTTTCTGTAGCCAACCACTGATGACTCAGGTCTCATGTTTCATAGCTGCAGCACCATTGCCTTTAGTTAGATACAGAGTAGAACTGCCAGACAGTCGTTGGACTGCCAAAAAACACCTATGGAATATGTTTCCCTGGAAAAGATATCTTTCAGAACTCACACTTTTTAGGTGCACACAGAGCACCCAGAAGCCTGATTCTCTATTCCTTCCTTCCTTGGACACAGACAAGCCAGTGCTCCCAGACCAGCACATCTTCCTGGCAGTTGAAGGCTCTTAATTTGGACTTGGCCATGAGGAAAGGTCAGGTTGGGGGCCAGCCTGGCTTTGGCCAAGCTCTCTAGTTACAGCCCAGGTGGCAGGCAGCCGGTTTGCCTCACCTGCCCCTATGACAGCAGCTTCCTCACATGGCCACTCCAGCCTCAGCTGACAGGACAGGCTTCTGCTGTGTCCTCTGGCCTAGATGTAGAACAAAGAGGTGACAGTTTTCTCTTTCCCTCATCTGATGCTCCCCCGCCCTTTATTTCCCTTTTCCTTCCTTTCAACAGGGTTTCTCTATGTAGCCCTGGCTGTCCTGGAACTCACTCTGTAGACTAGGCTGGCTTCAAACTCAGATATTTGCCTGCCTCTGCCTCTTGAATGAGCGGCCAAGGTCCCTCTGAGGCCTACCTGCTCCCTAAGCCTGAACTCACCCTTCAACCTCAAACACATCTCTTTCCAGCATACATTGCTCCATGTGTGGATATGTGCCCCCTAACCTAGGTACTAAGTTCTGTTTAGCAGACAGAGGCAAGAGCATCAATGATCAACATGTTTCCTGGCCAGCCAGGGCCAGGTAGCAACGCCTTTTCCAAGAAATCAAACAAATACACACAAAAAGAAAACAGCGGCTACAAAACCAGACTGAAGATGTACTTAGGTGGTAAAGTACTTGCCTTAGCACACATGATGCATTAGGCTTGGTTTCCAGCACTGTATCAAACCCGGCAGGGTGGCACATGCCTATTATTGCAGCACTTAAGATGTAGAAGAAAGAGGGTCAGGAGTTCAGAGTCATTCTCAGCTATATAATAAGTTCAAAGTCAGCCTAGGCTACATGAGACCTTGCCTCAATACTACTAAATAAGAGTAATAATAATAATAATAACAAAAATTCTTCTTTGATCTCATTTATAGTAATAAAGGATGCAGCTGTCTTTTACAGTCTTTGAGAGTCCTGAAGACACAGTATAGCCTCCATGTGGTGGCTTTTAAAATATTAGATGCAACCTAGCCTGAGGCAGAGCCTTGGGGCTATGGTTTTGTTTTTGTGTTGGGGAGGCCAGCTTGGGAACAAAGGCCTTGTGCCTGCTATACAAATCCTCAACACCCAGCTACTTCTCCTGGGAGTTCTTTCTGTATGAAGAGGCAGACATCCTCCGTGGCAACTGTTAAGAGTCTCAGTACCATGCCTTCCATGCCCCCTGTTGCTCACCAACCATCTTTAAAGTCTTCCTCATTCCCAGAAACTATGGTAGTCTCCTAGGTGAGGGCCAGGTACTCCCCACACAGACAGCCCAGGAGGGGCGAGGAGTTCAAGTAGCTCTGTGGAATCAGGAACTTGGACTGAGTGACAGTGGCCCATGTGTCCTGATCTGCTAATGTCACTAGTCTCTGTCCAGTAAGTCTGTAGCCTCCTCTCACTACTGGGATATCCCCGTGCCCCACAGAGGACTGGAAAGAACTTACAAAGTCCATATTCAGAGTCGTACCCAAGGTGGGCAGAATGAGACCTTAGCCTCAAGTACTCCTCCCTGAGAGGTTGTGGGTGTTTCTGCAGGTCGGAATGAGCTGATCGCACGTTACATCAAGCTCCGCACAGGAAAGACCCGCACCAGGAAGCAGGTGAGGCCAGAAGGGTCACCTCAGCCACCAGCCTACTTTCAAGGGAATGGAAGTAACACCCACTTCTCTGGGTTTCTGGTTCCTCTCTTTACTAGAGAGTCTAGTACTAGGGGTGAAGTGTATCATTGATGTTGGCCTTGTGCAATACTGCCAGGGTCAGGATGAATGGGGCCGGGGGGGGGGGGGGGGTGGCAGGAGTGAGCTTCCCACAAGGCTGAGGGTTGGGGAAGCATAGATGACTGGGAGGTAGGGACAGGAAGGAACTCTCTCTTTCTGCAACAGGTCTCCAGCCATATCCAGGTGCTTGCCCGTCGAAAAGCCCGAGAGATCCAGGCCAAACTCAAGGTAAGGAAAACAGTGTCAGCAGAGAGAGAACTCCGGAACTTGGGGTACAGTGAGGCCTTCCAGAAGTTTGGACCTTTTTCCCAGTTGAGAAAGTCAATCCTGTAGGCTCTGCTGAGCCTATGTCCTTTTTGCCATTAAGGACAGTCAGGCCTAGCCTGTGGTCTTTCTGTAGATCCATGGATGGGATTTAGTGTAGGAGGGCCCAGATTCAGTGTTTCTGTTTCCTCTATGGTCTCTGGGAGAGCAGTTCCATTCCGTCCCTCAGACCCGCTCAGTGTAAGGTCAGTTCCAGGCAGGACTCCTCAGGAAGACAGTCCCCAGGACTTTGGGCCCAGAGCCTTTTGGGGAGCACTGTGAAGGAGTGAGCTGGAGAAAAGGGAGTTAGTTCTTAACCGCATGACCTGCCTGGCCATTGGGAAGGGAGGTTAGACCAGTGGATACATCTTGGTTGAAGCATTGAGACTCCTATTTTTCTCAAGCAAAGTCTCACCTCAATATGCCTTCCAGTGGGTTATTCTGGCGGTAGTCTGTTTGGCAGAGTAGACCAGGACTCTCCCTACTCACACCCCAGCTCCTGAGCAGTCTCTCATACCTAAAGAAGAATCCTATACTGCCTCAAGCCCAGCTTAAAAGCTGCTGGACTGGATGACCTCACATTATTTTGTCTACTTTTTTTGGTGGTGGTGGTGATGGTTTTGAGACAGGGTTTCTCTGTGCAACAGCCCTGGCTGTCTTCGAATTCACAGAGATCCATCCACCTGCCTCTGCCTCCCAAGTGTTGGGGTTAAAGGCACACACCACCCAGGTCCCGCTTGTTTATGCTTCTTATCTGATGCAGGCCCGGAGCTAGAAACACTGACCCCTGCCTTCTAAGAAGCCATACCCACTGTCCTCAGGCTTCCATTCTTTGGTCCTTAGTTCAGCTGTTCCCCCACCCCATAGCTGCAGCTCAGCAACTCCATCTTTTGTTCCCAGGACAGCTGACCGCCTGCAGCTGTGGTTCCCTCCCTGGAATACTCTCAGTCCTAAAGACCTACTGTTCTCCATGTCCCCTCTCTGGTCTGCCTCTGACTCACTGAGATCCCAGGTGACAGCAAGGACAGAATAGCTGTGTTACGTTTAGAGTGTGTAGGGAATTGTACAATTCCTTGGGATGTCTCTACCATCCGCGTTTGCTTCACAGAATCACATGTGTGTTTGTAACTTGAGGGCAAGTCAGTAGGCCTCTAGTCCAGCGTAAAGAGGAGCCACAAACCTCTTCTGCATCTTCCTAGAGACTGGCCTGGGGACTTTGTCCTACTTTTGAGGCTTTGGGGACCCCACGATTAAGCTCTAGAATGGACGGTAGGGTGGGCAGACATCTTTGGGCTTGTTGTACCCCATATCTGTCTCATGGTCATGTCCTGTACCCTTCATGAGCCCCATTTAGTATTCTCGACAGGGTGCTATGGTAAGAAAATACATGACCCCTGACCCTGCTGTCTGACCATTAATGTCATTCATACAATTTCCTTTCCCCTTCCTCTTGCTTCACTGAGAATGTGGTTTCCTGAGCCTGGTTATTTGTTTACATTAAGGATACAGGAAGGGGCACACGTTGCTGTCACAGAACGGATGGCGCTCTCTGGGTACAGTTGTTAATCTCTGCAGCCTTGAGGATGTGACCTGCCAAGTCACCTCAGGGATAGGCCTGCCTGGGAGGAAAGCTGGCCTACAATGTCTTTTCCTCTTGGAAGCACATGACATTAGTTGTCAGAAACAGCCTTTGAGCACAAGGCCCAAGTTTAGCCATAGAAAGACAGTGGACAAGGGCACCAGTCACAAATCTCATCCACTCAGGCTTCTGAGTGGGGAACAGGGCCCAGAATATAGTATGGCTTCCATGTCCTCCATGGTGAGTGCTGGCTACTGCCACAATGCCGACTGCCTCTTTGGCTGGCATGGCCCTCTCTGTACCAGCCTGGGATATCTTAGTCGTGTTTTCTATGATGCTAGAAAAACTCCTTAGACTGGATAAATTATAAAGCAAAAAACTAGTCATGATTAAATATGCCTAGATAGTCTTATCAGGAGACTGGGGCATCAGATCAGTCAAGCAAGCCCAAGTGTTTAAGAACATCCTGAACAATATTGGCAGGTTTTGTCTTTAAAAAGAGGGGACCCAGGCATGATGATGTATGTGTATAATCTCAGTTACTTGGGAGGATCCAAGTTCAAGGCCAGCTTGGGTATTTCAGTGAGACCCTATTTCAAAATTTTAAACAAGAAGGGGCTGGTTCAGGGCTAGAGTGCTTCTATAGTACATGTAAGGTCCTGAGTTCAAGTCTCAGCATCATGAAAACAATGGATAGGGGCTGTGGATAGAGGTACTCCAGTGGTAGAGTAGGTGCCTATCATGTGCAAGGTTCTGGGTTCAGACTCAACACAAAAAGAAAAATAAAAAAGATAAAGGTTTAAAGAATAAGTGCTGAGGAGTCTGGAGAGATGGATTAAGAGCCCTTTTGCTCTGGAGAGGACCTAGGTTCAGTTCTCAGTACCTACATAGTAAGTAGCTCATAACCATCTATAACTCTAGTTCCAGGGGATCTGACATCTTCTGTCTTCAGGAATGTGCATACTGCATGTACGTACATCATACACGAAGACAAAATACTCACACACTTCAAACAAATAATTAATAGAAAGAATAATAGATGCTCCTGTGGCCTACGATCTGCAAACATGGCTGTAGCATCTATCCAGTACCTGTGAGGGCCTTCTTCCTGCATTAACACATGGAGAAGGGTATCTCCACTTGGAGAGCAAGCTAGCACAAGTCATTCTTCTTCTTGTAGACCACTAATGCCATCATGGGGACTCAACCTCATGACTTTGCTGAGTCACCTTCCAAAGGTCCCATCTCTAAATTTACGAATTTAGGGGAACACTTTTGAGCCACGGAATAAACACTCTCTTAAGGCTAAATTTTCTGATCCCCAGTTCTTCACCTTCTTTGAAGAGATCCTTCTGATCCTCTGCCTCCCAGGAGTCAAAGTGCGTTAGCATTTCTCCAGATCCACTGTATGTTGTCTCAGGCCACACCTATTTCCAGACTGCTCCTGAGTGGCTTCTGGGTAGATAAGATATCTCTGGAGCCTCAGGACTACATTGCATCCTGCCTTAGAGTTGCTGTGTGGACTAAAGGAGGCTGTCCTGCAGACTTATAAGCTGTACCAGGGATCTTAACTCTGTCTCACTCAAGGCAGACTTGGTTCTACATTCACTGTGAAATATTGGTTCACTGATCTCTCCATTTTATAAAGATTGTTACCGGAGCTATGGGTTCAATGGTAGAGCATATGCTTAGCGTACTTGAAGCTTGGGATTCCATCCCCAGCACTAGAGATAGAGAGGGGAAACGGGGAGGGCGGGCAGTCAAGCAGGCAGTTTTATACTTCCACAACAGATGAGAAAACTGATCGAAGCAGCCAAGTCCCCTGCTCAGTCACCAGCATGTTAGTATGTCACCAACTTAAATCTGGTCCCCAGCTCTGGCTACTGGCACTGGACAGATTTTCTGACCCTAAGGCTATATCATGCCTCCCCTGAGCCTGGCTGGTGGCCCTGCTAAGGTCCTCCCTTCCCATGTCTCCCCAGGACCAGGCAGCCAAGAACAAGGCTTTGCAGAGCATGGCTGCCATGTCATCCGCCCAGATCGTCTCCGCCACAGCCTTCCACAGTAAAATGGCTCTTACCCGGGGCCCTGGCTACCCAGCAATCTCAGGGGTAAGTGAGGCAGCCCATAGCAAGAGGCCAACACAGCTTCCCTCATATTTCCTCTTGTGTAGAGCTGGGGCACAGTGGCCGATCTCAACCCCTCTCTTCTGAACCCCCTCCTAGAGCCCATTCTAAATCATAGCTTTGCTGATGGTGGGACCACTGCTTGAGATTCTTAACAACAACACAGCAGCCTTTAAAGAGATGCAGGAGGCTGCTCTCGTTAGCCGGTCAGATGGAAATTGTTTTTATTTATAGATGAGGAAGAGAGGTAAAATAGCCACCATTCACCCTTGACCCTACTCCTCCCATTCAGCATTGCAGTAAAGCCTACCTTCCATGTGGAAAGTTGATGTCTAGGGACACACCTGTGCTTAGATTTTGATTTTTATCAGCCTAATGACCAGTCTCTTAGCCAGGTCCACATTGCCACACTTTTAGAATGTTCCAGAAATGGTCCTTCTTCCCAAGCTTGTCATATAGTCTCCATAAGATGCCCCATTTGCACTGCCTTCACATGTAGAAAAGGGACATGTTTTGAATTCCGCAGGCCTTTCAGCCATCATATTTCATAGGGAGCCCTAGAGCCTTGTAATAGTAGGTCTCTGGCCTGTCTGGCCTGTGCTAAATCATTCCTATATCAGAGCTTTAGTTGGTTGGGATTTTAAATAGATAGGGCATAAAATGATTGCATAGACACTTGACTTATATCATTCTTTTTGGTGGGAACCATGTACCTTATGCAAGCTAAGCACACACTCTACCGTTGAGCCCTTGGATAAATTTCTTGACTTAGGACCTTAGACCCTTACATGCTGAAGAAGCCTGGGAGTCTCAATGGGAGGGAGAAAGTGCAGGGTCAGCAAGTCTGGCTTTTCTGTGGAGCACAGGGAAGCACACCTTGGTGTGGTTGCTACCCGTTAGCACCAGCCAGTTAAACAGAAGCACTGGCTTTCCTTCCTCCACTGCCTGAGGGGATTTTCTTCCTCTTTCTACACCTAGAGTTCTCTCCTTTACAGACTCTTCCCACAATCCCTGTGGGTTCTGGCCCTACTCACAGCACAGCTGAGCTGAGTCTATACCTTTTACCTCCACAGTTTTGGCAAGGAGCTTTGCCAGGCCAACCTGGAACATCCCATGAGTGAGTATGCTTTGATTTCCCACCCCTCACTCCCTGAGCTGAATTTAAACCCAGAACTTTAGGAAATGACACTTGGATTTGGGAGGTGGAGCAGGGGGAGACAGGATGCAGTGTGAGATCATCAGGGTGGCCTTGACCTTAGGAATAAGCCTCTACTCTCAGATGTCACTTGCGTAGTCTGCAATGTCCACACTTGGAATGCCATTTACTGAAGTGCTCATCTGTGCACGGTATAGGGGGAGCTCTAAAGCTTGATACCCAAAGAGATATCTGCTTAGCTTGGGAGAGGATGTGAGGTGGATTGCCCCAACAGACATATTACTTCCATGACTCAAATATAAATAACTGAGGGAATTGGCAGGGAAGGGTCCTGGAACCCAATGCCTGATAAGGCTGCCAATGGCCAAGCCACCAGGGCTACTTTGCAGCTCTTCCCAATGGCTGAATATCTTCTCTCTTTTTTCAACAGTGTGAAACCTTTCTCTCAAAACACCTATACTATCCAACCTCCGCTGCCTCTGCCAGGTAGGTAGATGGTGCATGATCCTCATATGTCACATTCCGGTCTTAGGCTTCCAGCACCTGGGATCCTGTTTCATGTCATGTATCCAGACCATATATCCCAGTTTTCTCAATATGTCACATTTCCCCCTCTGGTCAGCATGTTGCAGCCATGTCTCACAGCTGCCATGGCATTCTGGGTTGATACCAAATGTTGTACTTCTTACCAGTTGTGCTCAGGGCTGACTGGGACACAATTGGAAGGAAGTGCCTATGTTCCCAGGCCATTCTTGTAGGGTACATGTGCTGTCTCTTCAAGCTTCCCCCTTGGAGTGCTGCCTACTGCCTCTCAACTGGGAGCTGAGGGGCACTGGTTTACAAGCCTAACCCCTCCCTAGCACAGTAGACCTAGTGTTCAGCTGAGTCAATGACTTCTAAAAGGTTTCTATTTATTCTCACAAGTTGTTAGTTCAGATACAGAGTGAGTCAAGAATGGCTGTCCCATCAGGCTAACACTAGCCTGAGATAAAGTAATTAGCCTCTGAACTTACAAATTTCCTATCTCTCCACAGTACTGTATTCCGGTGGGTCCATCAGTCTCCACAGACACAGTAACTCCTTCTGGGAGGTTTTTGTTCACAGCCAGACACAGCTTCTTCTCAGGAAATTTTGTTCACATTTCTTTGCTCCAGGCAGGGTTCTGCCCCCCGTATTACCAGGGAAGGGAGGGAGGGAGAGAGGAAGGAAGGAAGCAAAGAAAAAGTATGCAAAACCGGTAGTTGCCCAGCACCATTTAACCCAACCCCTGGCTTTCCTTGACTTCATCCCATTTACCAGCATCCCTGGCCGACTAGAGAGCCTCATTTCCTACCACAAGTTCAGACCTGCTCTTCTGTGGAGTTGTGACTTTCCAGATTCCCTCAGCTGGTTTCACCCCCACTTAGCATTAATGCTTCTTCTCAGGTTGGGGGAACCTTTTCCTCATCTTCATTCAGGATTTGCCACCTGAACTTCAAGGCTCCTAAAGTCTCACCTTGATTAGCCTCAGGGGCACCAAGAAATCTTTGGTGCTCAGGGCACTTTTTCTTGTGCTGGCCTAGGCCTGTGTTCATTAGAGGCCTACCTCCTAGGTGGAATTCTATGAGTTTGAGACAGCTGTGGGCTCTTGAGGAAACTTCTTTCTTCCAGGGCCTCAGAATTAGTGTGATAGTTGATTCAGCTGGCTATCTTCCTGCCTGGACTAGAAATTTCCCTAAGGCAAGGGCCCTGCCGTGCCTGCTCTGGCAGCTTCTCCAAGCAATCTGGGCTGTTTAGAATCCATCTGTGCAGAAGCCTGGGACCACTGAGCTACCTCATTCATAGGCTCTGTCCTGACACTGGACACACTTTTCACTGGTTTTTTTTCCAGTCCTCACTGAGAGTATCAGCAGAAAGGACAAGTAGGTGCAGGTTCCATGTGTCTTTCTCCCTTCATATAGGCTTTGAGGCTCCTGCAGGACCCACCCCATCGCCCTCTGCCCCGCCAGCTTCCCCATGGCAAGGCCGCAGTGTGGCCAGCTCCAAGCTCTGGATGTTGGAGTTCTCTGCTTTCCTAGAGCGCCAGCAAGATCCTGACACGGTAGGTCTCCCATGCTAACTCTCTTACCCCAGGAGAGGCCATCTTAATCTCAGAGGCTCTGCTGCTGCTGTAGGGCCCCAGTTCCACAGGCCCTGACCTCAAAGTAGGCCTCCAATCCTAAGGCTTCTGTCCCCGTGCTACATGCCCCTGGCACTGGAGGCCCTGCCCCCGTTGTAGGTTCCACAGTACCTATCCTAATATGGGTTCCTACCCCTGAAAGCCCTGCCTCCATAGTAGATCCAAGCAGGCCTAGAGGTCTCACCTTCCTTCCCCGACTTCCTCGGGCATTCTTACCTTTCCTCCCCCTCTTCCTTCAGGCCTTAGATTCCTTGTACTTTCTTCTCCCCTTGCTTGCCTGACCCCTCCTTCTTTGCTCTGTTCTTTTGCTTTCTGTGGGTCCCCACCTCAAGCCTTCCTGGCCTTCTTTCTCCTCAGGCTTCTCCTCTGTCTCCCATTTCTCCTCTTATTGCAGCGTCCTTTCCTCTCAGCCCTGCCCCTCCACTTCTTGGCTGTGAGAAGCTCTCAGGAAGCAGAGGAGTCTCTGGTGTGTACTCCACATCCTCTTGGAAACTAGCAGGGTACAGCAGGTTGCCCCTGACCCATCTTGTCTCCCCTTTCCCAGTAAGGAAACTGAGGCCCAGAGAGGTAAAGTGATTTGCTCCGGGTCATAGTGAGCCAGGCAGTTGAGCTGTCTCTCTACCCTCAGACCAATTGTTCTTCTGTCCACAGTACAACAAGCACCTGTTTGTACATATCAGCCAGTCAAGCCCAAGCTACAGCGACCCCTACCTCGAAGCCGTGGACATCCGCCAGATCTATGACAAATTCCCAGAGAAGAAGGGTGGCCTTAAGGAGCTCTTTGAACGGGGGCCCTCTAATGCCTTCTTCCTTGTGAAGTTCTGGGTAAGCGCTGGGCCTCTCCTTTCACTCAGGGCACTGAGGTGAGAAAATCTGGAAATAAAGGGCACCGTGCTGTGGAGAAGGCAAGGATGTGGGGAGGCAGGAAGTACACACCAGAGCCCACTGCTGACAGGAGTTGCCAGGATATGGCAGTGAGGCCGTAGAGCGGCAGCAGATGATGGGAAGCCTTTGCTTTATTTCCCTTATTTCTAACTCTCTCCTGCTCTTTCTTCACTTCATTTCTTACTGTGCTGGGGATAGACAGCATTGCCAGTAGCGTGCTAAAGTAGAAACTTCCAGAATCCCACCCTAGCTCAAGAGGCTTTTTTCTGATGGTGGCTGTGGCAGGGGCCTGGTCAGGAACTGAGGCCTTAAGGAGGTGGTTGTGTGAGGGAAAAACTGAGGGGTGGAAGCTGTTGATTCTGGGCCTGATGCTGGTCTCCATCTGGTTCTCCAGCTGTGCATTTTATTGAGCTGTGTGGAGTGTAGCTGAGGATATCACTGTAGCCCAGGCTGCCCAAAGGCGAGACCCATGTCCGATTCCAACAGTCTTGTCCACAGACTTGACCTTTGCTGCCATCTTTGAATTCCGGGTGCCTAGAGTCAATCCAGCTACCCTCACAGTTTCCTTCCAGAGCCTAGAACACTCAGAAGGGACATATGGGAGACCAGGTCAATGGCTAGTAACGGCAGGAAGTCCTTCAGGTACCTGACAGAACTTCAGACATGGAAGTTTTTCCATATCGGAAAACTAGGGTTGGAGTCCTAGGACTCCAGCCTTGGTAGACAAGTGTTCTACCATTGAGCTGCACCCCAGCTCTATAAGGCCCCAGCTGCGCCCCAGCTCTTCCTACCTCCTCCCTAGATTGTCTCAGCCTAACGCACCCAAGCCTCTTGGTAATCTGGAAGCTTCTTGTTGAACATGTTGACAGTAACCATGTATAAAGTATTCCAGCTGGTTTGGGGGCCCTGCCTAAGGATATGTAGCCCAGCCCAGCTCTCCCTACAGCTAAGGCAGCTCCTGGCTCTCTGCAGAAGAGATGCATTAGAGACCCTGGGTCTTACCTTGACAATGTGTACATTTTGTCCTATAATCATAGCAAGCTGTCCTCTAAACAGGGTAGGCAGGACCTGCTAGGCAGAGAGGAGAAAGGTATGTGAGACCGAGTAATAGAAAGCATAGCAGTAGCCAGGCGGTGGTGGTGGATGACTTTAATCCTAGAACTCTGTGAGTTCGAGGCCAGCCTGCTCTACAAAGTGGGTTCCAGGACAGCCAGGGCTATTACGCAAAGAAACCCTGTCTCAAAAAACCAAAAGAAAAAATAAAGTGAAGCACAACTGTAAAATTAAATTAAATTCTAGGACCTAATTAGTATGGGACGGAAAATAGGTAATGTCTTTTGGAGGGGGGTGCTGGTCAACAACGGAGGGCCTTATGATAAAAAAACATTGGTTCTTGTGTTAATGCCTTCCCAAGTACCAGAGTGGTAAATTGTAATTTTGTAGTATGAGGTTTCTGGCCCAGACTTGCGGGCCTAGCCTCAAGGTTTGGATCCACAGATCTGCAGCCCCACGGAGACACACAGATGCTTACATCAGTTGTACGCTGATTGACCTGGGGCCTAGGCATATAACTTGCTAGCTCTTGCTCTTAATCTAAGCCATATGGCTCGGTACCTTTCTCAGAGCATCATAGTTGTCCTCTGCTTCTTCTGGGTTCTCTCTGGCATTTCTGCTCTGTTCTTCCTGTTCCCAGAGTTTTCTTAGTCTGGTAGCCCTGCCCACACTTCCTGTCTGCCTTTGGCCAATCATTGCTTTTTATTAAACTCATTATTTATTTATTTATTTATTTATTTATTTATTTATTTATTTATTTATTTATTTATTTATTTATTTATTTATTTATTTATTTATTTATTTATTTATTTATTTATTTATTTATTTATTTATTCATGTATTTTGTGCTTAAGTGCTCTATCTGCATAAACACCTGCATGCCAGAAGAGGGCATTGGGTCTCATTGTAGAAGACTGTGAGCACCTGTTGTTGTGGGGATTTGAACTCAGGTCCTCTGGAAGAGCAGCCAGTGCTCTTAATTGCTGAGCCATCATTTCAGCCCCCCCTCCCCCCCCCGAGCTTCTTTTAGATTTTATATCCCGTGTTAGTAAATATTTAGGTTGCTGTATCTTGATGTCATAACTAAGGCATTGTAGAAGGAAAAATCAGCTGAGTTGCTTTGCTTTTCCATCACCTCAGTCTATTCACATGGAGGAGCCATACACTTTACCAAAAGCCATGCAGTATTTGCATTTTGTTTGACAATGTACATTGGTCACCAAAGAGCCGAAGACTATGACTACATTTCCTTTATTAGGTACCTTTTCTTTGTTCTATATGTAAGTGGATTTGTACATGTAAATTGAATATTTTTAGATGAAGTTATTCTTAAGATATTACAGATTGCTCCAGAAGAACCACCATATAAAATGGGGAAGAAGTGCCCCCCCCCCATGCCCGGAATGTTCCTAACTGTTGTCTTACTAGTCTCTAGGAGATCTTTTCCCCGGGCGCATCCCCTGCCTCAGCTTCAGCCTCTCCTGGGAAGTATCAGTCAATAGTCTCTGGGATCTCATAGTTTGCTTATTGGCCTACATGACTCATTTGATTGGAATACACGCTATAGAGAGTTCCAAGAAAGAGAAACCCACGAGACTTATGTCTTAGGGTTTCTATTACTATTATAAACATCATGACCAAAAGCAGTCTGGGGAGGAAAGAGATGGATCCTGCAGCTTACTGTCCTTCATCTGAGGAAGTCAAGGGCAGGAGCTGGAGGCAGGAACTAGTGCAGAGGCCATGGTTTGCTCAGCCTGCCTTCTCATAGCATATAGGTCCATTAGCTCGGTGATGGTGTTACCCAGAGTGTTACCCATCAGTCAACAAAATGCACTACAGTCTTGGCTTCAGTTCAGTGTTATGGAGGAATCTTCTCAGTTGAAGCTGCCTCTTCCCAAGTTGACACAAAACTGACCAGCAAACCTATAAATGACTCTTCCTGTTTGATGTGTGTGTTTATACATGATAGAAAATCTAGATCAAAAATATTTTCTCTATTTTTTTGCTTGGTAATAGGTGTTGAATGCATGGATTTTGCACTTTAGAGAATTACTTCATGACTAAGCTACCTGTGTGTGTGCCTTGGTATATATCCTAGGCTGATCTAGAACTCAAGACCTTTCCTCCTCAGCTTCCTGGGTCTGGGACTGTAAGTGTCCACCACAGCCATTTGTAAATGCATTGCTCCCCTGTCTTCTGATGTGTGTGTCTGATGCCATTTTGCTTCCCTATACATTATGTGACTTGCTTTTTTAGTATCTGTGTTCTTCCATCTCACATTGATCTTTAGGTTATATATTGTCTAACTTTGCATCTTTGACTCTGTTCTTGTGGACATCTTTAATCGCAAGATTAGAGTCTTTCTCTTTGGGAACACTTATGTCTGTTATTTCTTTGACCATTTACTTTGACTCTTACATTCCTGCATCCCCAGAGCTACCCTACTTACTGGCTTATTCTCTTTGTTCTTTTGGGGGCCGGAGGTGGCACAGGAGTTAAAACTGAATCTCACTGTATAGTCCAGGCTAGCCTGGAATTCGCTATATAGCCGAGGCTGTCCTCACACTTGTAGTGGTCCCCCTGTTTCAGCCTCCCAGGAGCCAGGACTACTGGTGTGAGTCATCAGTATATTTCTGTGTGATGTGTGGCCTGGAGATCACTAGTTAGACCAAAGAGCCTCAGGGATCCACCTATCTCTCTCTCTTTCCCTAGAGCTGGGCTGACAAGTAAACATGGAGTCTGGCTTTTCGGTGTGGGTTCTGAGGCTCGAACTTAGGCTCTCACTCTTGCAAGGCAGGCCACTCAGCTGTCATTTTCTATATTTTCCATTTTATTTGCTCAGTCTCTTTTCTGGAGACTTTATCTGTCTTCTAATTTCTGGACTGGTTCAGCATTCTCTGAGGACAAATTATCCAAAGCCCAAAGCATCGGTACATAAATCAAGTTTTTCATTCACACAGAAGAATCTGGGGGTAGACTCCCCAGGGATGATTGACTGTACTGTAATGTCCAGTAGCCTGAATCCCTTCTCTGCTCAAGGTCATGGCTACTGGAATTCCAGCTATCATCTCCACATTGCAAACATTAGGAAAGAATCTACATAGCTCCCTGTGGGGTCCTTTCTAATTATTTGTGTGGCAGCACCTTGCTCTGATGAACTAGGGAAATGTGACTTTGGCGGCTTTGTTGTGGGCTTCAGTTAGCATCGCTGTGGTATACAGGCAGCCTCCAGTTTGGGTGTGTTTAGGGGAATCCTGGATTCCCCTCCAGAGTGAGGTGACTAGTGGCTCTCTCAGCACTGGCCCAGCCATCCTTGGGATGTGTCTGGACTCATAAGGGAGGCCTAGCCCCAGTGGTAAGATGTGTTTATCAGTACACTACCTTGGAGGACAAGACCGATTTAGGGTCCTTCTCACTGACTCCTGACTTCTTTTAGCTGGTAGTTTCCTTTCGTTTATTATGATTTTTTTTAAGTTTTAGGTATATTGAGCCAAGAGCCCTGCATTTGCCAGACAATCCCTATACAAAACCCACCAGGAAAGTCCTGTAAGGCACCCCATGGCAGTTGGTGGCAATAGTTTGTATTTTACTAGACACATTTCCGGTAAGGCCCGTCTTAGGATCTCCATTTTATAAAGTGGGGAAACTCACGTTGCAGACAAGGGCTTGGTCTGAGGCATGCATTTTGGGTGGGCCTCCATCATTCCTGTGGTTGTTCTTGGTGTATTCAGGGAAGACTGAAAGACGGGAGTACACATTTCAGTAGGTCACATGGGTCTTCATTTGTGAATTTTGCCACACTTTCAAAGGTGGATCTAGTTGATACCTTGTCTTCAGAGGGAAAATTGAGGCAGGGTTAGGTAAGCAATTTTATCAGACTTAACCCAGTTTGCTGTACCAGAACCAGACTGTAGATCTAAACAGTATGGCCCCAAAGTCAGGCAGTGTGACCTCCCAAACAGAATGCACAGATTTGCCGCTTCTCCTGGTCCTGGGTGAAGGTTCTGGAATGTTTGAAAGGCTATGAGGAATGTCAGTTGGTAGCAGGGAGGAGGGCAGACTTAGCTTTCACCATACACTCTGAGAGGAGAGCAGCTGGCCTCTTTTTCTAGGTCTTACCTTTCTCCCAGGAAATATTGGCAAATTCTTCCTTTTGAAGTAAAACTCAGTTCTCTCTCTACCTCTTTGTTGGGCCCCTTTACTCTTCTGCCTTCCCTCAGGGGATACTGGCAGGGGACTGGGAGAGAGAGGAAGTGTGGAGACAGCTAGGACAGTTGTCTGGGCTGGTCCCACAGACATGCTTGGTCATGGCAGACTCTGGGGGAAGCTCAACAGTGGCTCTTGGACCTCGGGCAGTATGGACTAATTTACAGGAGCATGGTGGCTATGAGAGCCCTCCGAGTGTCCTAAGACAGCTGACTTTGGGGCTTATCTCTCCCTATGGGATGCAAACACTCCCCTTGAGAGCTGGATCTGGAGTGAGCCTTGGCTTCTGTGTGCCTCTGTTTTTCCAGTTTAAAGGTTAGCAGTTCTTGTGGGCTCCAGTCTGGGAACTCAGGGGGGACCTAAGTGCCTTAGGGAGGCTGAGCTGGAACCACAAGAGGGACCTTCAGAAGCCAGGGCACCTTAGCAGCCATGCTCCCTTGTCCTCATGTGGGAGGGGCTCAAAGGTAGGAAAATGTAGTCAGGAACATTTGCTAACAGTGTGAGTCTGGGTCAGTCATGACCAGTCTCAGGCCTCCTGGCCTGGTCCTTCCTCCCACCACTGTCTGCTGTGGGCGTGGCCACACACACAGGAGGAGACCTGTCCAAGCAGGAATCTGTTGCCTGACAGCCAGCCTTTTCCCCCCACCCCTGCCTTTGTTTGCTCAGGCTGCCTCCCAGGTGCTGGAGAGCTTATGAGAACCTGCCTAGAGCAGAGGCCACTTTGGTTTCCCTCTGTCCAAGCTGCCCCACCCCCTGCCCGGAGAGTCACTCTTCACACTGAGGGGCTGCCTGGGCTTATCCCTGGTGCAGGTGGCATCAAGAGGCCACAGAGGAGGAGGTGGAGCCCTTAAGGCCCAGTTCTGGGAGTATTCCCACTGGAGGGCTGAAAAATATAAACCCTATTTCCCAGAACCTGTTGAAAACTAGCAGAGGCTGCTTGTCCTGAGTCTGGGAAGGGATACCAATCTTCACACCGACAGAGCCGGCTAGCGGAACGATTCCTTAGGTCTTTTGGTCATCCAGCCCACTGCCTCTTCTGGCCCGACATTCCTCCCAGACATGTACCAGCACATGACAATCAAGGCTGTCTGCTCATTTGTTAGTAACCTGATCCCTCACACCTGTTCCAGGCCCAGTCCATGAGCTGCCCACTCTCATGAATAGCTATGAATAGGGTGCATGGAGGCGGTGGAGTGTTCAGAGGGCTGGTCACTGAAAGGGACAACTGTCCTGGATTACAGCTTCAGGGGAAGGTGGTGGCAGTCTGGTAGACCCTGGAGCCCAGGGACTAGCTGAGGTACCGTGGGATAAGTTCTCTGGCATTGGCCGCCATTTCCCAGATCTGTGCATCATAGGCCTAGGGAGATTCTAGGGTGACTTTGGACCCCCATCCATTTCATTAAATTTTGCTTTGTTCTCAGGTACAAATTTTTTCATAGTACGCAAATATTCCTTAGCCCCTTTCTGTCCCACAGACTCCAGAAATGCTGGGCTGTGGGTGGATGAGTGGTTTTTTGTTTGGGTTTTCGAGATGGGATTTCTCTGTGCAGTCCTGACTGTCCTGGAACTCTCAGATCCACCTGCCTCTGCCTCCTGAGTGATGAGATTAAAGGTGTGGCCCACTACCTCCTGGCTATGAATTGGTTTTATAATTTTTTATAATTAAAAACCCAGAGCCAGATATTGGGGTAAAGCTGAAAGATCAGAGAGACAGAGAAACAAGTCAGAGCCACTTCTCACCACTACTGAATCCTCAGGCGGAAAGACCTGACAAACTTGTGTCTTCTAGGCCAGTCATATGACTGTGAGAAAGTGGGAGAAAGCCTGTGTTCAGGTCCTTGTTCGTCACAGGAAGACCTTGGACCATGGCTGACCCACATCCTCTGGGACTCACAGATGCCCGCCATCCTGGGTTGGGAAGGGAGAGTGTTTAGAAAAGGGAATTATTTGTTTCAGGGGCTAAACATTGGCTCGCTCAGATGCTATTGTAATTGTTGGTTTTCCTTCCTCCTAAAGAATGGCTCCATTTAAGCCATGCACGGGCAGTGGGGCGTCCAAAAAACCATTTATTCATTCTATTCCAGAATTGCTTTTCTCACTTAGTATTTTGTGTTCATCCATAATGGTGAAGGCTAGTCATGTTCACTCTGTGTGTGTGTGTGTGTGTGTGTGTGTGTGTGTGTGGTGTCCATCATGGTAAAGACTAGTTATTCTCACTAGTGTGTGTGTGTATGTGACCATGAGCTTTGGTGCCTACATAATATGTCATGTCACATTAATTATAGGGTAATTAACACTTGTCTAGTTCCACAAAGATTTTGTTGAAAACTGGTGTTTGAGCGTCACCTAGTGGTCATGGGTAATACTACTTATCACTTGTGCTCAAATCCTACCCAGACCTTCTTGAGTTCTCTGCAGAAGAGTTGTGGGTCTCAGAACCTGCACTGTGATTGGCAGTTCACATTGCATTCACAGCTTACATCCTGGCAGTTACCTCTGCACTGTGTGGTTGATGAAGAAGTCCCACCATAAGAATCAGCCTTCTGGCCAGGTGCAGTGGCGCACACCTTGGCCTAGGCAGGCTGATCTACATGGTGACTTCCAGCACAGCCAGACTTACATAGAGGGCCTTGTCTCAGAAAAACACTCTGAGAGTATATGTACCTGCTTCCAAGGCTGATGACCTGAATTCAATCCTCAGGATCCATGTGGATTTATCCCCAAGATCCACATGGTGGAAGGAAGGAACCCATGCCCCAGAGTTATCCTTTGGCTCCACATGCTTCCTCTGGGAGGGGTGTACTCATACTCACAAATTGAATAACTAAAAACAAAACAAAAACCCACTCCAAAGCCAAAGAACATTCCAAAACCAAAGAGCTGAAGGGGCGCCCTTCTGGAAATGTTTACCAGGTTCAGCCTCATTGGCACTCAGAGGACACTGTTGCTATGGTCTATGGGGACCCAGGTACCCTCGAGTCATCAGCAGAACTTATCATCCACTGTTTGCTGACTTTCCAGGTATGCAAAATGCAGGAGCTGTAGGGTCATGGGGTTTGCATCAAGGTTCTAGAAAAAGCCTGTGAGGCCACACAATGTATAGAAGGGTTGGGTTCTCTGTTAGGCATCTCAGTACAAACTAAGCATGAAGGGAATCTAAGTTTCACTAGGAGCCCCAGGACCCTGAATATACTGGGAATGTTGGATGTCTCTGAAGAAAGCTGCAGGCACCCAGTAGAGCCAGCTCATGGGAGAGGCTATAACTGTAAGTGACAGAGCCATAGGGGCTGGAATGCCTAAGCTCTTAGACTCAGGTGTCACCATCTCCATGAGCCCTGAATGTCAGATATGGAGCTATAGAGTCCTATATTTACTTTGTTAACTTGCACTCTCTTACACAGATTCCTATGTATATCTCTGCGTATATGTGAGCACGTGTACAGGCGCCCATAGAGGCCAGAGAGAACATAATGGAGTGTGAGCTGCCCAGCATGAGTGCTGAGGGGCTGAGCTTGGGCCCTCTGTAAGAGCAGCAAGTGCTTCTAACTGTTGAGTCACCCTCTGTCAAGTGGCCATCTTTCTTCTTTCTGCTCTCCGTTGGCCTGGGAATGTTTGCTCAGTTCTACCACAAACGGGATGTACACAGTTTTCTTTCTGATTTTGCGGGGTTCATAGCTCAGATTGCCTCAGAAGAGACTCTGCCCTCTGGACACATCAGACTACAACCACGGATAGGCTTTGAATTTGTAGTATCTCCCTCAGACTTACATTTGGAATGCTTGGTCCCCTGTTTTCAAGGCCGTGGAGCTTTTTAAGAGTTGTGGCCTTGCTGTTGGAAATAGACACTAGTGGCAAGTCCTTGAAGGTTATACTCACTCCTGGTTTTGGCGTGTGTTCTCTGCTTCCTGTGTTGCAGAAATAAAGGAAACTCAGGGACAGATCTCTGGGAAAGTTGGCGATATTAGAGAGAGTAAATACCATAGTCAGATCTTACCAGCTGTCTTCCAGCTTCCTCAGCCTGGCTTCTCCTGGCTTCTCCTGGCCTTTCCTCTCTGTCTTTCTATGCCTGCCTTAAATACTCTCTTGGTAAATTAAGGCGTGGCACCACCACTGCCTGCCTGGGAGCCTGGAATTCCTTCTGTAAACTAAAATGACCTTGAACTCAGTTTGGATTAAGGGCGTAGGGATGGGATTAAAGATACTCCCTGTGCTGGGATTAAAGATAGAATCACCACTCTCTGATCCTCCTAGACTGACTGTGGGTAGATCCCTCTTATATCTCCAAAACTTTTGGATCTTTTATTAAATCCTCACATTCCTATCCCGAGCCATGTGAACAACCATGATCCCATGTTCTTAGCATCAGGATTGGATGGTTCTGCCATGTCTTCCCTGCTCCGAGGGACTGAGACAGTCAACACAAACCTCTTTTGGGCTATTTGTATATGGTATTTAGTCAGAGTGATCCTAAAGTAATTAATGCAATACTCAGCCAAGAAGTAATTGCCTGGCTCCCATGTGGGCAGCTGTGAACTTTTTCTCATCATTTGGGAAACAAGAGAGATACACTGAGCCTGGATGTGGGGGTGGCAGAGGCTTTCTTATGCTTGCTGCGTACTCATTGCTTTCTTTTTGGTCCTTCCAAACCACCAGCTGACTCTCCCACTGGACCGTATCCAAGTCCTGCCCCCATTCTTTTAAAGTTCTGTTCTCTCATCCAAGACACCCCAAGACCAAGTTCTCAGCACAAAGGAGACTTATTTGCCCCCAAATAGACAAAGGGCAGGGAATAGGAGACAAAGACAGGAGACAGAGGACCAGGAAGAAGGGGAAGGCGGGGATATTTGTCCCAGATGGACAAAGGACTGCCCCTGGATATAGAGGAGACAGGTGTGGCCCATAGGCAAACGAAGGTAATAAAAAGGTTTATAAAAGGGGAAGCCAAGTGTTAGAATGAGGTGTTTAATTTTGATTGGACAGGTTAATTAGAGCAGCCACAAGGGAACTTTTGATTGCTGGGCTTCAATACTTTGACAGCTGGACCTTGGTAGTTAGTTTCAGGAGGAGGAACTGTCCAAATAAGGGAATAGACCTGGGGGTTAGCTTTCAGAACATAATCTAATGGTTTTTAGACAGGCAGAGGGGATGAGGGAAAAGGTCAGGACCTGCCAGAGACGTGCTTGTCACACTCAGGCTGGCTAGAGTCCCTTCACAAGAACCTGTACTGTGACCCCTAAGGACACCCCCGAAACAACCGTATCTTCCCATTTTTTCTGGCAGGCAGACCTCAATACCAACATCGATGATGAAGGCAGCACCTTCTATGGGGTCTCCAGCCAGTACGAGAGCCTGGAGAACATGATCATTACCTGTTCTACTAAGGTCTGCTCCTTTGGCAAGCAAGTGGTGGAGAAAGTTGAGGTAGGAGGCCACCCAATGGGCTTAGGGCAAAGAGGGTGACTCTGTACTCCCTTTCCCTGGAGCTCTCCTGGTGGGGGAGGATTTGCTGAGGGTGGGCCCCCGGTGGTTTCCATGTGCCTTCAGGAAGTGCTTGTTTTGGGTTGGGTGAGAAGCAATTCAATTAAATTACTGATTTAATTGTGTCTCAGTGCCTCTGAGTCCTGGATGAGTTTTCTGGTCAGGATTCCTTTTGAGCCTTCCTTGTAAGCATCCTACATCTTCTGGATCGGGGCCAGAGCAAAGGCTAGCCCAAGGGTTTCTCCGGAATCCATCTGTGTCTTTGACATCTGTCTTTTGGCCTCAGGGATAGGAGTGACTTCTCAGTCACACAGCTAGCTCTCTAGAGGCAGGGACAGTGAGAATGGATCTTCTTAGTCTTTACTCCATGAATCTGAAAGCTTGTGGAACCCCCGTTTTTCCAGGTGTTTGGGCTTTTTAAAGAGCCTGGTAAATGGTAGGTGAGGGATACAATCAACTGAGGGATACAATCCACTGAGGGATACAATCCTTCGACTCCACCGCCCCATTTTGAGACAGTCTTTAGATCCCCCCCCCCCGTCCCCCGTCCCCCCCCCATCCCCCCTGTCCCCCCCGTCCCGCCCCCCCCCCCCCCCCCCCCCCGTCCCCGTCCCAGGCATCCCAGCAGCACATGACTTTTCAGTTTGGAGTACCTTGGAAACCTTACACTTGGACAGAATTCTCTAATTCTCTCCCACTCACTCTGTCAAAGGCAGGTGGGCTGGTAGTAAGCACAAGCTAAGAGGACCCGGGTTTGACTCCTGCACACCTCTTCCTTTTATTGTTGTGTTAATACCCCCCCCCTCCACACACACACATACACTTATCTCTAAGGAAGTATCAGGTTTTCTTCACCAGCCACTGTGGTGTGATGAAGCTGTGACATTCTGGTCTTATAGTGGAATGAGAATGTCAAAATGGCCCTAAAGCTTCCACCCCAGCATACCTGTGGCCCTAAAGTCTGTGACCCTGTGCAGGGCTTAATGCTGCATGATATCAGGCTGGCCACCTCTTGGCCCGTGTGGGTCTGAATCCTCTCTACCTGGGGTTGACAGTCACTCATGTCAAACAGCTGGGTGTCAGGCAGGATCTGGGAAGTGACCTTTGCCTCAGGGTCCCAACCCTAGCTATTCCAGAAAGCTTTTGACACGTTATAGATGGCCTCCAGGGCTCCCAGTTGCTACACACTTGCCCTACCCCAGAAAAGGCGTTTTCACAAAGCTCCTGCGGTTATTGCTATCATTAAACTTATCAAGGTTTTGAGATGCTCATGTCCGTCATCATCTTGGGTACCATCCATCCAGTTTCTATACCTGTAGCATCTGCCACCTAGCCTCATGCATACGGCAGTTCCTCCGCACGGGTGCTGGTGCCCTGCCCCATCTCATTGCCACTCCTTCCAGGCCTTTACATGTCCCTCTTCTAGAAGCCTCTGCCTGTCACATCAGGGACAAAGAGGAGAGGCCTGGCTTAATGTCTAGAAACCCTCAGAGGTTGGCTCTGCTCCTGAGCCCTCTTCTGCCTCTTTTTCCCATTTTGTACATCCCTGCTAAATTGGGCTTGGGTAAGAAGTGAAGGGATTCTAAGCCTCTGTTGTCCCTGGGATTCTACAGACAGAGTATGCTCGCTATGAGAATGGCCATTATCTGTACCGCATCCACCGGTCCCCGCTGTGTGAGTACATGATCAACTTTATCCACAAGCTGAAGCACTTACCTGAAAAGTATATGATGAACAGTGTGCTGGAGAACTTCACAATCCTGCAGGTATGTTATGGGGCAGATGTCCAGGCTGTAGTGTATGAGGGGGGGTACCACTGGCTGCCCTGTCCAGCATTTGACCCTCCTCACCATTGTCTTCCCTGCAGGTAGTCACCAATCGAGACACACAGGAGACCTTGCTCTGTGTTGCATATGTTTTCGAAGTGTCAGCCAGTGAACACGGGGCTCAGCACCACATCTATAGGCTCGTGAAAGAATGAGAGACTTGGAGGACGATGGTGGGTGGGGGGGACAAATCCAAGAAATGGGGACCTGGGAGGGAGCCTTCAGGGACAGCCCCCAGAAATGCCAAGAGAGCTGAGCAGAGGAGCCCAACCCCCAATAAACCCAAGGTGTCAAGTATTTTCAGAGGAGCTGGTCTGGCTGTATGAGCCCAGAAGGGCAGGGGAGAAGGGGGCACCCGGAAGCAAGCTGAAAGCAAGCCCAGGTATGTCCCCTGATGATTCGGAAACCAGAACCCCAGTGGACTCAGCCGTACATTTATCACCAGACACCAAAGCTCAAGACCCAGAGATCCCTTCTCAGCTGCTGGAACCCTACACTCTGCTGCTGGTCACACTAGTGGCCCGAGGACAGATGGCATGTGAGTCACATACCCAGAGATGCTCTACATGACAGTGTACACCATCAGCTTTGCCATCAATGCCTGAGGATAACCACAGCAGAAGGCCCCACCCCTGCACTCAGGGAGGCAGAAGCAGGCAGATCTCTGAGTTCCAGGATACACAGTGAAACCTTGTCTAGAAAAACCGGTGGTGGGGGGTGTGGGTGGGTGACTGGATAGTGTGCTCAGCCCCAGACCCTTGCTTCCCTCCATCTGGATTGCCTGGATCTGGCTCTCTGCTGCCCTCTCAAGGCTTTCTGGTGTCTGCTTCCTCAGTTGGATCCAGTTTCTAGTAATTTGGAGTCTCAGGAAGAAAGATCCAACCTGGGCATGTTTGTGTGTGCCCAGAACTCAGGGATGTATCTGTGGGGATGCAGAAATGGGCAGGGAGCATTGAGGGAATAATACAGAGGAAAGTAACAGTGGCTCTAGAACCAGTCTGGCCTGACTTTGGTGTGCAACCTCTGGTGTGTTAATGCCATGGTGCCTCAGTTTCCCCATCTGTAAAATGGGAATAACACTCACCTACCTCGTGTATGAACAGTGCCTCATATAGTGCTGAGCACACCCACAGGTTCAATAAATATGCATCGGTACTAACCATGGGAGCTTCAGCTCCAGATTGAGGAGCCAGACTTGGGGGCTATGCACTGGGGTGGGATGGTCCTACAGCGAGTGCCCTTCAAATAGGAGGGATCCAGGAGTCTCAGGGAAGAGGTAGCCCTTGAGGGAACGAGTTTTGAGAGGAGGGTGGTTAATATTTATTGATGTTATTTTTGTGGGGTTCTTTTTTTTGGTGCTGGGGTGGACCCCCAGGGCTTGGCACAGGCTGAGTGACTATGTCAGAGTCTGCAAATAAGCATATGGGAAGAGTCTGGCAGCATTTCAGATGAGGAAAACAGGCAAGCCACCCATCTTTCTGTAGCCCCCAAATTCCCTCTCCTTAACCCAAAGCAATTTAATCCATACTTCCCTACAATGTTAGGTGGTTAGACTCAGATCTGCTTCCTACTGCACTGTGTAGAGGTCCTACCATCAAGGGGGGTGGTGGAAGGTCCCAGAGAGACTACTGTGTTTGCAGCTCCCCCCCCCCCCCCATCCTAGCTCTGGCTCTTTCCCCTCTGTGTATGCTGCCTGGGAGTTGCATTCTTAGAAAAGCCCCAGCCAAAGACATTTCAGACTTTTATGTGGGCAGCCTCTTGGGGCATGAAGGACACGACGTTTTCCTATGGGAAGCAGGTCAGGCCAGGTGTTGGGTCCAAGCGTGGATCGTAAGATTTTCCTGTATGAACTGACCTCAGTGGCCTAACAGAGTCACCATAGAAAACAGTAGTCCTGGTTGTCTCTGGTCATGTCAATATGGCCCACAGGACAAGCCCCCACCCCACCCCCCAATCCTGTCCAGTCTCGCTAATGGTACTGTGCTGGTGCTGTTTTTTCCTTTTGTAGATGAACTCACCCTCTCTGGTCTGGCCTAATATCTCCTGTGGTCCTCTTGCCTCAGCTTCCTGAGGAGCCAGAGCTATGGGTGCTCACCACTGTGCCCTGCAGTCCTATTTTAAAGATTAAGAAAGTCAGGCCCAGAGTGCTTAAGGAAGTTGCTTGGATTATTGGTGTACTTTTTTTTTTATTGTTGCTTTGTGAGTAGTTGTTTAATTTCTGAGATGTGGCAGGTCTCTGGGAATATGTATCCATGAGTTAAACAGCCAGGGTGGCTATGAGCTTACTTTGGACTAAGGAAGGGTGACTGGAGGCAAGTTTAGGAGATTTGTAGGCAGTGAGAAAAGCTGTTCAGGGGGCACCAAGGTTAGCTTCACTTTAGGGGAGGCTGCTGAGGCGCAGAATCTGCACTGACTCTTGAACCACGGACAAGTGGATCCAAAGGAACATTCCAAGGGAGAATAGAAAGTCCTGGAGACAGGGAGGGGATGGGTGTGCCCCAGGGGTATGTGAGTGGCCGAAATTGGACATACCTCCAACCAGCATGCTAGGTAGAGGCAGCTGGTTCAGTCTTTTGTGTCCCCTGGATTCCCTGTGTGGATGTGGACTTTGGAGTTCTCTCAGGGTGGTAGCAAGGCCTGGAGGTGTTAAGCAAGGGAGTACATTCCTTTGATACTATTTTTAGAGAACAGCCCTAGAGCCATTGGGTTCTACAAAGGAACAAGTGTAATGTTGCCCTTGAGCCCATCCCACATGCTCCCCTGGGCTTTTGGAGGTGGAAACTACTACATGTTTTCTGGGTCTGTTTCTGGGTCTGTTCCTCTTGGCAGCCATGTGAGGGAGGCAAGGGAAAGTGGACTGGTCAGGGTCCCCAAGTCCTAGGAATAGAGAGTCCTCTACCCTGGGAGCAGAACCCCTCCTGGTGTTCCCTAGTTAGCAGGAAATGTCAGAAGTGGCAGCCAAGACAGGTCAAAAGTTTTCTGCCTCACAGGGTCTGACACAGAGTAGATTGTACCAACAAAATGTCCTAGGAATGGAAAAAATGTGTCCTCACCAGAAAAACAAGCACAAAACCAAAGGGGACGGGGTACCTACCTACCTACACACACACACAAGGAGCTAGTGTAGTTGTGTATACAAGTGGTGTCTAGATCAGCAGGTGAAGGGGCCTGAGGTGTAGTCTTCTAGCCCTGGTCTGTGGTACACTGTCCTTTCCTAGGCTGGGGGCTGAGTGCAGAAGGCCCGAGGGCAGACTGCAATAGGAGCGAGTCTCCTGAGACCGTGGTCACCCAGGCACAGAAGAGAGGCAATCGAACAGTGTGAGCTTCCCTCAGGGGTTCTACCCGAGTCTGACCCCCAGCTGAAAACCTATTTTCTTTCTCAGAGCTATGGTAGCAGAGGCCAGTGGCACCTTGGATAACTTATCTTATAGGCCAGAAAGAAAATGGCTTGACTTTCTACATAGGATGTAACTAATATGCCCAGCCAGGTGCAGGGCACACACCTTTATTCCTGGCCCTAATACACTCAGGAGGGGAATGAGGTCGGCATGAACTACACAGTGAAACCTGATCTCTGAAGTAAAAATTCTTTAAAAACTGTCTGGAACTTGGCTATATATATATATATATATATTTGTGAGTAAGAAAGGGCACAGAAAGCCGCGGGCCTTCCTAGCAAGCCAGAGCTCAGGGGGTGGAGATGATGGGTTTGTACACTTCAATGTCTGATATTCAACTTTAAGGCTTTTGTATTTTTTCTATGTAAACCCCCTTCATCTCTTCAAATCTTGAGTAAAGTCTACTACAAACACGAAGGTCTGCGTGCATGTGATTTCTTTGCGCAGGAATGGAGTTCCGCGCCTGTTCACAAAGCACACAAATTAGTGGTGTACATAGGGCAGGTACCCTGGGACTGGCCATGCTGAAGCAAGCCAGTGGGAGCATCATCCTAAGAGAGAATGCTCCTGAATAAGGCATGGTAAGAGACTGGCCATCACCCCACAATATACCAAGCACCGAATTCACATCAACTACAGTTCTGTGCTAGACTGAGTGAGTTTGGGGTTCCAAGGGGGCTGGTATAGAAGCCCCACTTGTATGGGCTGCACTTTCTCCCTTTGCTCCCGCCCTGAGCAGGGAGGCAGGAGGGCATCATCTTCCCTGGGTCAGACTCAGGAAGGGCACCCAGATTCTTAGTTGAGTCAGGAGCTGGGTTGTTACTGGGAGGAGAGTTGGGGCTGAGAAGAGAAGCCTTGGCGAGGCCTGTGTTGAGACAGGTGCATTTACAGACAGGAGGAGAAGCAGGGGTGTCATTTCTCTCATTTAGTAAGACCTGAAGGTCTTAGGGTCAGAGGCAGCCAGCTGCTTCTCACAGGGAGGTGAGGATGGAAAAGTGAGCACTTCTGACACAATAGGACTAGTATTTATCTAGACACGCGGTCACTCAGAATGGAACCATATTTCCTAGTGTCTGTTGCAGTCCGATGTGGTATGTAGCTAAGTTTACTGGTGGAGGTAAGCAGAAATAAGATTTCCAGGAATGACCTGAAAGAGATGGCTGGATTTTGTGTAGCCACACTGGTCTCTGAGATGACCTTAGACTGGGGGGAAAAAGCATGTTCCATAACTCTACTAGATCTCATGTGAGGAACAAATTTTTGTGTTTGATACCCTCATTATGTATAGTTTTTGGAATTAGCAGTCAAACTTAATTCTAGCCCATAACAGTATTCAGTCTGGTAGCAAATTTGGAGGCAACACAGTTAAGGCGTAAAGAAGATGATACCTACCTACACCTTTTGAGAAAACACCTGCTATCCTGCCTCACCCTTCAAATGCTTCCACCACACTTTACAAACATTTCCTTGATACCCACAGCTGCACAGTGTTCCTGCAGCCTCGAGAAATCAGTAACTCACCTCGACTGGTATGGTTTGAAATGTGAAATGTCCCTACAGGTCTATGTCTTTGGACACTTGATCCCCAGCTGGTAGCACTATTCTGGAAGGTTCCAGAACCTTGCTGGCAGTAGTGTCTTAAAGTCAAGGCTTGAACGTTCCAGGTCAGCACACTTCCATCCCAAGCTCTGTGTCCTGATCTTTTGCCTAGACCTGACCAAGCTGTACCATCGGCTCCGCTGCTCCTAGTGTGAGCAGTTCTTGTTACCATGTCCACAACAGACTGCATCCCCACAGACCATACCTTGCTTCTCTGGTGTTTTATCCCAGTGACCAGAAAAGTGAGATATAGGCCTTTCCACCTCCGCTTTGTCTGGCTCCTCAGCCAGCTTTCATGAGTGCAGGTGGGTTGATCGTGGGTGGTCAGGGCTTGCCTGAAGCTGGCTGGGAGGGTGGGAAGCCCAGAGAAGAAACAATTTAGAGGTGGGAGTAGTTCTGTAGCAGAACACTAGCATAAGTGGGCCTGCCTTGTGTCCATGGAAACAAAACAAAAATTAAAGCAAGATGAAGAAACTTTTTTTTTTGGTTTTGTTTGTTTTTTGTTTGGGTACAGCAATCACCTTGGGGCTAAAGTAAGTCCGCTGTAGTAGGGAAGTGAGATTCACAGGGGTGTGTGTGTGTGTGTGTGTGTGTGTGTGTGTGTGTGTGTGTGTAGAATAAGGGAAGCTGACAGTGATGATCGGCTCCATTGGAGGGAAATGTGTTTGCCAGCTGGTGGGCTCCCAGGCCCATCCTAGAAGTAATCAGGAGTCATCCTCCACTTAGTTGGAGTCTGTGGAGTGTCTTATGACTATGCAATTTTTTTTTTTTTTAAAGAATCTGTTTTCAAGCCTCCTATCCCCCAAGGCTAAGCTGGGAATTATAAGTTTAGAAATTTGCTACCATATTCTTTCTCATTCTGTCTTCCCCCGCCAGGATCTCACATAACTCAGGTTGACTTCAAACTCCTTATTTAGCTGAAGATGACCTTTAACTCTTGACCCTTTCAAAGACTGGGATTATAGATATGTGCCACCACCCTTGCCTTCAGTGATGCCTTTGCTGACTCCTTTTCAATTCCTTTCTTGAAATCTAGCCTCTGGTCCTGATAACGATGCTGGGGGTTGTGTATGCCAACTCTCAGATGAGGGTGTGCATAGACCAAGCATCTGGGCTTCGAGCTGCTCACCCAGGTTCTCAACTTCCCTTGCAGCTAGCCCTGTACCTCCTACTCCCACATACTGTCTCCCCAAGTCCCCAAAGAGCTCCAGAAAACCCCGTTCGGTCTAGCCCTCCATGGTCACGGTAACCTTGACTCTCCCAACCACAACCTGTGCTGGGGGCACATTAAAGTTAGCTTCAAATGCCTGCTCCCACTTGGCCTGGGCCCCTCCCAGCTGTGACCTGCCCACTTGCTCTTTCTCTTCATCTCTCTAGTCTGGGATTCCTGGCTGTGCTCCCTGGTTTAGCAACGTACCACATTCCCCTTGTGGCTTTTGGGGCCTCTGGATTTTGTTGGTCATCCTTCTGGTGTATCCCCGCCTTTGGTTTTGTGTACCTACTTGATCTTTCATGAGGAACATTCCCTCTGCAGAATCCTATGGCTAAACTAGGATTGGAAGTGACCTTGCAGTGGCTTGTAGCACCCTAGTTCTGCTCTTGGCCTTAGATTCTCCTTGAAGGAGACCCACATACAAGGTGCATGCTGTAGTCCTTTCTGATTATGCCAAAGTATCTGGCTCACTCCAGCTGCTAAGGATGGAGCTGAGAAAATTTCTAATGCCTCTGCCCTCAAAGAGCATCCAATAGAAGTCACACAGTAGGGAAAATGGCAGGTCTATCCTGTGGACTTCTCTCATAAATGGCTGACATCATATCCATTCCTCAACTAGTTTTATGGTCTATTCTCTGTTAGATGACAGGGACACACACATTCAGCAGAAGAAGTGATCCAGAATGACAAGAGTCCTGCATCTTAAATGAAGTCCCAATTGTTGTATTGTGAAGGCAGTGATGGGGAACACTAATTGAGCTGAGAGCAATTCCAGGCCTTGTTACCTGGTGGAAAAGAGCCTTCATGTACCCAGGTGATCACTGGTGAAGGGCAGCCACTTCTGGGTGGGACTTGGGCCTGCATGACCTGGAACTCCTTAGGAGGTCTTGCTGCCCTCTCCAGTCCTTGGAACTTTACACCTGTAAGTGACTCCTAATCAAGTTCAAGTTTGAGAAGTCTCTGGTTGGACTTTCACCAAGCAGGAAAAGCTTCATTCCAGACTGTAGTGAGTCTCTGGTGATTTATTCTTGTAGGGAGAGCAGGGGACACAAGGAACACAAGGGCCTTCTGTCCCTGGGAAAGAGCTGCACCTGAACAGCATATTCATTGCTGTAAAATTACTTTTCTCTTTACAAAAAGAGGTTATCAGGGGCTGGAGAGATGGCTCAATGCCCAACAACACTTGCTGCCCTTGCAGAGAACCTGTATTCAGTTCCTAGCACCTACATGGCTGCTCACAACCGTCTGTGACTCCAGCTTCAAGCGATCAAGACGCCCTCTACTAGCACCCATGGGCACTGCATGCATATGGTAAGCAGGCATGCATGCATGAACATACAAATACACATAAGGAAAAATACACATAAGGAAAAATAGTAAATAAAATATTTTAAAAGAATAAAAATGAATGCAAAAAAATTAAATTTCAAGGAGCCACTATTCTAAAATTATATTGGCACATAATCTTTTTTGTTTGTTGCTTGGTTTATTTGAAACAGAATCGTGCAATGTAGCTTGCCTGGACTGATTCTCCTGCTCAGACTCCAGTGTGCTAGGCACATAGCACCATGCTTTGCTACATATAATCTTATAAACTGTCAAAGCTTAAAAAAGATAGTGTATGTGTGGGTATTCTGTCTTCATGCATGACTGTGCACTATGTGTATGTAGTGTTCACAGAGGCCAGAAGGCATCAGAAGCCCTGGAATTAAAGTTACAAATAGTACTACCATGTGGGTACTGGAAACCAAACCCCATCGTCTGGAAGAGCAGCCAGTGCTCTTAACACTAAGTCATCTCTCCACCTCCCATTTCTTATTTTTAAAAAATTCTCACTCCATTGCCCATGCTGGTCTCATTCTCCTGAGCTAGAGTTACAAACGCAAGCAACCAGGCTGAGCTCAGCTGTATTGCTTTGTAACCTAAAATGATCAATTATCATCAAAATTAAAATTTTAATGTCTAAAGAGAAGTTTTATGCGTGGAAAAGACTACTTGATTATCTCTATTTATTAACTTATTTTGAATACATAAAGGACTGGACTAAGATTCAGGGCCACCTGGTCTACAAAGTGAATTCCGGGATAGCCATGGGCTGCTCAGAGAAACCCTGTCTCAAATAGCCAAAACAATAATAAATAAATAAAAAGGAGAATATGTTACAGTTGTCTCAAAGGAAAATGGGAAAAATGTAAACATCTACTAATGATATAAACAAGACAAAAACAAAAGCCTCTCTAAGTAGGATTACAAGAGAAGTTTATTGGCCTAATAAAACCTACAACGGGTAGATAAATATCCAGAAGATTCCTTTGAAAATTGGGAATTCCCTTCTAGAGGTGCTAGCCAGAAAAGCCTGCCAAAGAAACAGATGTCTAGGAACCAGAAAGGGAGAAATGTTGTTCAGCAAGGCCTGAGCTATGAAAGTGTAAGAAAAATTATCGAAAAGGTTTGTGAATCTGGGATCACTCAGATCATTGGGTTTAATAAATTAGAGGCTGTTTATTAAATCTCTCAGTACCAAACCAGAGAGAATTCTCTAAGTAAGACCCCAGCTATTGTTAGCCAAAGGATTATTTAAACAAACAAAAAAAAAAGTTATAATTTGGGGGAGCCAAGTTAATTCACATTCTGTATGGGTTTTAGCAAGGCTTAGTTTTGTAACACATTCAGCAGGTACCTCAGCCAAATAAGCAAGCAGGCACTTCATACAAAAACATAATTTAGCAGCCAACCTGTTTAATCTTGTGACCTGTTATTGTGTAGGAATAGCTGAGGCACTGATATGTGTGGTGATATATTGTGTATCTAATAAGCTTTACCTGAGGATCAGAGGACAGAGCCAGCCACAGGTTTAGCCATAAAGGTCGGGGACTGGTGATACATGCCTTTAATACTAGCACTGCGGGGGGCAGAGGAAGGTTTATAAGGTGAGAGGAGACAGAGTTCACCTCTTCCCTTTAGGCTGAGGACTCACAGGCTTTCAGTCTGAGGATTTGGGAAGACAGGCCTAAGGAGTTGGCAGGGTGAGATGTGGCTGTAGATTGTTCTCCATCTTTCTGATATTTCAGCTTTTCCCCAGTATCTGGCTCCAGGTTTTTATTATGAGACCAAGTAGAATTTATGTAATCTTGTCCAATTTTTAGGACAAGTATTCACGAAAAAGCCACTTGCCTATGTCTTTGAGCCACCAGCACAGGCCAGAGCTACTCTTGGCCAGAGGAACTATCCAGCTGGCTAGGTTTTCTTTTTGGAGTTAAGTCTCTCACCATTAGCCAGCTCTGCCTTTTAGGCAGGTCCCTGCCACATGTATTTCTTCTTCATGATCCCCTGGGTGAGCTTTTCAGACAGTGGGTTCCCTTTTTCAGTGCATTGTGGTTTTCCCTGGACCCCATCCTCCAGCTGCTGCCACACTAGGTAGCTGCCTCAATTTACCCTCATCTGAATCATCATTGGATTAGGTGAATCAACTGGGGCTTATTAAAGGGGAAAATAGTTTAAGGCAGAGAGAGTTTCTTCCCACATTGAAAAAAAAGGGGGGGGGGAATGGTATTAAAATGGAAGGAAGTTGGTCTTTGTGTGATAATACTCTAGATGGTTTGAAAATGGAACCATTAAAGGAGAGGATAATTGATGTAGATGAGATTAACATAACGTCTATTATAAATATTGTTTGTTTGATCATTCTTTTTTTTAGCCCTAAAAATGTTGGTTTATATGAGTGCCAAGATACAAATATTAAAAACCTTGTTAAGGGCTGGAGAGATGGCTCAGAGGTTAAGAGCACTGGTCGTTCTTCCAGAGGTCCTGAGTTCAATTCCCAGCAACCATATGTGGTTCATGATCATCTATAATGAGATCTGGTGGTGTTTTCTGGTCTGCAGGACATGTGCAGGAAGAACACTATATACAAAATAAATAAATAAATCTAAAAAAAAAAAAAAACCTTGTTAATCAGATCATAGAGAAATTCAGACCCAGACAGAAGAATTTAAATGAGAACCACTCTCAACATTGCATTATAAGGTTATAAAGAAACAGCCTAAGGCTTTCAAATAGCTAACCTTAATTTATTCAGTAAAATTACAGAAATTGGCAAATGATAGAAATCACCCAGACTTTCTAAGAACTGAATGGATTGATGTGCAAATGTTAGATCTGAGGAGATTCAAGGAAGCAATAGTCTCATATGGCGTGCATTCACCTTCTGTAAAGCAGAAGTTAGAATTGTGGTCAACTTGTAATAGAATTATCCTCAAAGACTGGACAGATATGGTAACAGTGGTTTTGGAGGCTGGTACCTAATTACAATGGAAGACCTGGTGGAAAAATGAAACTAAGATCATTGAACAATGTAGTAGGGCTAGAAGTACTGAAATCTCCAAAGACCAACATTATCCCAGGTCAAACAGAACATGAGATACCTTGAATGTTTAGGGGCAGAAGGACAGAGAAAAAAAGTAAAGTCATATGGCTAACATTGCTATGAATTTATGTGGATGTGATTTATCACAGCAATGGAAAACTTAGATTAACATTCCTCCAATGTCAGAAACAGAACATAAACTAACATGTTTCGGGGAAATGTTAGAAGATATTATGAAAAAGTCACCAACCATTCAGGTTGTACAAAAACAAGGCAAAACAGCTGCTTATCTTTCAAAGGCACCAACAGCTCTAACTTTAAAATGGTTAACAGATAAGCCTGTATGGGTTCATTAATGGCCTTTAACAAAAGAGAAATTGCAGGCCTTAGAACAGTAGGCATAGGAGCAGTTAAATGCTCAGCATATTGAAGAATCAACCAGCTCTTGGAGTTCATCTGGAAAATGAAAAATGGTAACAGATCTAAGAGCAGTAAACAAGGTGATCCAACCAATCGACTCTCCTCAAACTGGAATTTCTTTGCCTTCTCTGTTACCTAAAAGATAGCTTCTTACAGTTATCAGTTAAAAAAACAAAAACAAAAACAAAAAAACTGGTTCTTCACTCTACCTCTAAAAGAAAAAGAAAAATTTGGCTTTACAATGCCTACTTATTATAATTCTCAGCCTGTAAAGAGACACCAACAGAGGTTCTCCCCAGGGAATGTTAAACAGCCCCACTCTGTGCCAACATTTTATACAACAGCCATTAGAAGTGATACGTAAAATATTTCCACAATATATTGTTTACCACTGTCTGGGCAACATCTTACTGGTTGATCATATGTAGATATTTTAGAAAAAATATTTGAAGAAATGAAAAAAATGCCTGCCTGGGGATTACAAATTGCTCCTGAAAAAGTACAAAGAAGAGATTCTATTAATTATTTGGAATATAAAATAGGTCTACAAAAATTATACCCCAAAAAGTACAAATTAGGAGATAGATTGCAGACTCTTAATAATTTTCAAAGATTTCTAGGAGATATTTCCAATTTACAGACCACTGTTGGGGAAAAAAAAATAATGAACTGAATAATTTGTTCAAAATCTTGGATGGTGACAAGGACTTAAATAGTCCAAGAGAATTGTCAGCTGAAGCTGAGAGAGAATTGTCTTTGGTGGAAAATAAATTACAGTATGCACATGTGGATTGTCTGGATCCAGACCTTAATTGCATTCTGGTTATTTTACCCTCTAGGCATTCTCCAACAGGAATTTTATTATGTATATAGTGTTCTGCCTGCATGTATGCCTGCATGCCAGAAGAGGGCACCAGATCTCACTATAGATGGTTGTGAACCACCATATGGTTGCTGGGAATTAAACTCAGAACCTCTGGAAGAGCAGTCAGTACTCTTAACTTCTGAGCCATCTCTCCAGCTCTTCCTACAAAAAATTTTAATACAAAGGAGAAATACTATATTTGAGTAGCTATTTCTACTACATAAACTGAGTAAGAAATTAAAAACACATGTGGAAAAGTTTTGTGATTTGACTTTTAAAGGAAAATTAAATCTTCATCAATTGATCCAAATAGACCCAACAGAAATAGTAGTACCTTTAACTAATAATGAAATTGAACAATTATGGATAGAAAGTAAACTTTGGCGAAGAGCTTACAGTAATTTTTTTTGGGGGGGGGAAGATTAACAACAAATATCCCTAAAGCAAAAGAATTCAATCTATAAAGTGAACTAATTGGATTCTTCCTTATGTTGTACTAGAAACTTCAATTTATGGAACATTTTATACTGGTGCAAAATTAATCAGGGAAGGCAGATTATAAATCAGAAAATTTAAGTAAAGTGGCTCAAAGCTTTCTGTTTAAAAAATTCAGAATTATATGCTATTCTGATGGTATTAGTGGATCTTGCAAAACCCCTTAACATAGTCACTGACTCTCAGCATGCAGAAAGAGTTGTTTTGCACATTGAAACTGTTGACTCTATTCCTGATGAGTCAGAACTAACTTCATTATTTATTCTGTTATAAGAAATAATCAGGAATAGGAGTCATCTCTTATATTATAAACACATATCTGATTTCATATGGGTCTTCCAGGCCCTCTAGCACAAGGTAATGATGAAATTCATCAGTTATTGATAAGAAGTATGCAAGAGGCTTCAGCATTTCATTAAAAAACATTATGTCAATAGCAAAGATTTAAAAAAAAAAAAAAAAGGATTCATCCATTACTTGGCAACAAGCTAAAAAAAAATTGTAAAGAAATGCCCCTCCTGTTTCTTCTATAACCAAACTCCATTATGGCAGGAAGTAATCCTAAAGGTGTATATAGAAATAAATTTGGAAGATGGATGTGTTTCATTTTACAGAATTTGGAAAATTAAAATATGTACATCATACAGTAGATAATGCTTTCAGGATTTGAGTTTGGAAAAGGCTGATTCTGTAATCACACATTTGCTAGAAGTTATGGCCATCATGAGAACACCTGGACAATGCTCCAGCATATGTCTCTAGTAAAATGAAACAGTTTTTTTGCTTATTACAATGTAAAGCATATTGCAGGTATACCACACAGTCCTACAGGGCAAGCAGTCATAGATCAAATAAAACTCCAAAGGATATACTAAATAAACAGAAAGGAATAACAAAGACCCCAGAGATAGACTACATAATGCTTTATTAACCTTGAATTTTTTCAGTGCTAATGAGAAAGGAACAACAGATTTGGAAAGACATTGGAATATAGAAAAAAACTACTGAGCTAAATCAGTCTGTCTACTTAAAGATTTGTTGCCCTCAGGATAGAAACCAGGATATGGGGAAGGGGTTTGCTTTTGTTTCTATGGATACCATAGAAATTAATAAAGACTCAATTCAAAAAGGAGAAACCTCTTGATATGGAGAAATGATGGCTCGTCCACTGGTGTGACAATATTTTAATTGTAAGGAAAACTCACAAAATAAGAGTCAGGACAGGGTTTTTGTTTTTGTTTTTGGTTTTTGTTTTTTGTCTTTACAGAAAAATAGAAATAACCATCTTCAAGAAGTCAAAAGACCTTGGACATCTAGACATCTAAAGCAAAAAGGAAGGCTATCTAGAAAAAAATTATAAGCAAAGAAAAATCAGGCCTATCGGTACCAATATCATCTATGGGGTAAAATCTCACTGCCTGACATCTCTATCTCTTTACTTATAAGAAAAGTTGAGGTCCTGACTCAAGTATAAATTAAAGCTGACTTTGGCTCTTTCCTTCTCTTAACCCAAGTGTGTTTGTAAAAGGAAAATGCAAAATCTCTGTGTTATATCAGAAGAGCCACCTGATAGGAGACAAAAGAAAAACCAAAATTAAGGGACTATCCTCTTGCTACTAATCTCATGATCTTTTGGGTTTATTTTAACTATGTAACATTTTTATTAAGGAATAAATTTTATATCAAAATTTATAAAATATATATATTTTAAATTTTTGTTGTGATGTTAATGGTCATATAAAGTACTAAGTAATTCTAGAAAAAAAGGCTTTACTTATCTTTCTGTTCATTGTTTTGGGTTTTAATCTTTATCAGTTTTCTGCAGTGAACTCTGATGATGCCTAACTGCGACCTTTAAAGTCTCCAAAAGGAAGATAGGGACCCACAATGATGATTTTACATGGATTATGATAATGCCATTAAGCTGACAAACACCACCTAAATATTTGCTTTGGACTACAGACTGCTAAGGACAGTTTTGTGGTGACTAGCTGAGATGATCCAGCCTCATAAATTGCTCTAGCCGGGACTTGAGATAAGCCCTGCACTTTCCCATTATGTAGAGACTGGACAACAAATGATACAGCTACATCTCCCAGGATTTGAGAATTCAAAATTTTCTTTTCAGGATCCCGTAATGATGCTGTCATCCCCAGACAGCAGAAGTACGTTTAAGAAAAAGGGGATACAGATATAATAGGATAAAAAGGTACATTTTTGAATCTACTCTAAGAAAAAGGGAAAATATGGACAGGATAGGATAAAAAGGTAGATTATTGAACCTACTTTTAAAAAGCAACTACTAATTTTAAATATTTTATGTTGAATTAGATTCTTGTATATTGTATACAAATTGTGTATACTGATACAAAGTTGAGATTAATTTTGTTACTGTACATATATTTCTACTCTTGTTCAAGGCATGGTCCCTATACAGTTCATCTAGCAATGTTATACAAACTTTTGTTGTTGAAAGTTATTATTACCAACTGATTAAAATATAAAGAAATGCAAGCTAGTAGTCAGTCATTATGATAAAACTTATAGTCATATTTTATATGTTTTCAAGGTCAAACAAAGATATATTTTAGATAGACAGGTTGCTTTCAGACATTTCAGAGAGCTAAAGAATATGGCATTAAAATATTTTAATAACAAGTTCTTTTTATTTTTATGACAATGAGGCATCTGCTTCAGAGAAGATGATGGGCATTAAAGAAGCTTCATGTGGAGTTTACTTTCTTTGTGGCAAAAGTTAGTTACTGGGCAAGAATGTGTTCTTGTTTTGACTGCTAGCAGTATGATGTCCAAAATGGACAAGCAGGACACACAAGAAAGGATTGCCAAACCTTGCCAAGCAACTTAGGAATGTCTTTAAGAATATTGTAGTTTGCAGATCAACCTATCAGACATTTTAGGTCTGTAGGCTGAAGATCGATGCCCAATGTTTCAAAGGAACCTTGGGTGACTATCCAGGCAGCCAGCTGTTTCTGTCATTTCTCACATTTTTGGAAGTCACTTGCTTGCACTTCTTGTTTACTTAGTTAATATTACTTCCTTCTCAGGTCTCTGAGGAAGTTGAAAACTATATAGTTATATTTATAGTTTTCCTAGTTACAGATTCAGAAAAGAAACTCACTAAGAGGTATAAAGTGTAAAAGTTTGAGAGACATCAAAAGGTTAGTAACACAAGTTAGATGAAAGTGAATTAGGTACAATCCTTTGAACTCACCAAGATAGGATAAATAATAAAATATTTTCTCTGAATTTGTCAATTGTTAATGGGCTGGAAATTATTGATGAAATTATTATTTGTATATATTATACATGATTATTATATTTATTATATTTTTTTCTTATATTAGTTATAACCTTCTTTTTAAATTTTTGACAAAATGGGGATATGTGGTGATATATTGTGTATCTAATAAAGTTTTCCTGACAATCAGAGGAAAGAGTCAGATACAGATTTAGCCATCAAGTTGAGGGAGTGGTAACACATGCCTTTAGTCCTAGCACAAGAAAGTTTGAACCAGGAAGTAATATTTCAGGGCAGAGAAAGAATTATAAGGTGTAAGGAGACAGAGTTTACCCCTTCCCTTTCAGCTGAGGACTCAGAGGTATTTAGTCTGAGGATTTGGGAAGACAGGCCTGAGGAGTTGGCTAGATGAGAAGTAGCTATGGCTTGTTCCTCTGTCTCTCTGATCTTTCAGCTTTTCCCCAATATCTCTGGCTCTGGGTATTATCATGGAAAATATATAATAAATATATAATAAATATTTACTTGGTCTTATAATAAAAACCCTGTTAAACAGTTTTTATTATAAGACCAAGTAATATTTGTGCAATAGAAATGTCTTGCAATAATCAGCAATTTCTAAAAGAATGGTCCAACTGTTTCTGAATATATTTGTTTGTACTATGTAAAAATGTATCCCTGTGATTGGTTTAATAAAGAGCTGAATAGCTCATAGCGAGGCAGGAGAGAGGGGCAGGATTTCTGGGGAGAGGGAGGAAGAAGAGGAGGAGACTCTAGGTGGCTGAATTATGCCAGAGAGATACCAATGAGACACAGAGGGAGTTAGAAATATAGAAGGGGAAAGTAAAAAGCCGAATGGTAAAAACATAGATTAATAAAAGCAGGTTAATTTAAGTTATAAGAGCAAGTAGGACAAGCCTAGGTAAGGCTCAGCTTTCATCATAAGGATCCGTGTTGTTATTTGGAAATTGGCTGACTTTCCCGGGACTATTTTCCAGTTTTCCTCAGCTTTATCAAAGTTCTCTAAAGATGCCATCCCCCAAGAGAGCAGGAAGCAGTCTAGGAAATATGACACCCACATTCCCAAGAGGTGGGGTGGGTGGTTTTGGTCTTTTCAATGGATTATGGATGTTTACTATCATTTACGGGGGTTGGTTGCAAGTTGTTATTGGTCATGGTCAGAGAGAAAGCTGAGCAAAGGAGATTATATTCCAAGATCTTGTTCTGAGAAAAGGAAGGCGGTATAGAAATAATAGGAAAAAGGGTAGATTATTGGATCTACTTTTAAACTAAAAAAGCAACTACTAGTCTTAAATATTTTACATTGGTACGGATTTTTGTATATTGATACAAATTTAAGGTTTGCATTGTATTTTATATAATTATTTTTATTATACTGTATGAATGTTTCTACTCTTAAGGAATTATACCTATGCAGTTCATTTAACAACGTAATGTAAATTTCTAGTCATTGAAAGCTATTATTATAAACTATTTGAGACAATTAAGAAATCCAGGTTAGTAGTCTTCTATAACAATCAAACTCGTAATCATGTTAGACGTGTTTTCAAGGTCAAACAGATATATTTTAGATAGATGATCTTCAAACCCTTCAGATATATACACGATATGGCATTAAAGATGTTTTAATAACATAAGACTCTTCATGACAGTGAGACTCATAAGCACAAATTTACTTAAGAAGGATGATGGATATCAAAGAACCTCCATATGGAGTTTGCTTTCAATGTGGCAAATCTAGCCATTGGGCAAAAAATTGCCCTTGCCTTGACTGCTGACAGTATGCTATCCAAACTGGATGAGCCAGACACAAAAAAAAGCCACTGCCGAACTTTGCCAAGACAAAGTAGAACAGTCCTTTAAAATTAAAATTCGTGTTTCACAAAAAGTCTGTCAAATTCTAGGCCTGTAGGCTGAAGATGGATGTCTCAACATTGTAGAGGAACCTTGGATGACTGTCCAGGCATCCAGTTGTCTGTCATTTGTAATATTATATTCTTCTCCAGGCTTTGATGGAGTTAAAGACTAGATATAGTTTAAAGTTACATTTTTTTCTTCTTACCAAGTTCAGAAAAGAAACTTATATAGTAGATGTAAAAGTTTATAAGATTGAGAAACATAAAAGCTTAGGTTGTTTGTCTAAAAATTGTTTTAAGACCCAAAAGGACATTTTGGGGATGGTAATACAAGTTATAATAGGTATAAAACTTTGGACTCACAAAGATAAGATAGTTAATACAGTTCTTTCTCCAAATTTGGCAAATATGAATGCACTGAACATTGTGAATGTAATTCTTATCTGATAATTGTTCTTACTGTATATAGTTTTACTATATTAGAATTAAAACCTTTCCTTTGTATTTATATAAGGGGAGGAAATGTTGCGGGATATTTGTACAGTGTGTTTAGATGTATTGCTGTGATTGGTGTGACCAATAGCCAGGCAGGAAAGGATAGGCAGGGTTTCTGGCAGAGAGTGAGAGAGGAAAGTAGGATGGATGAATCTGGGTGCTTGGGAAATGCCAAGGGGAAGCAGAACAGGTCAGACACACAGGACAGACGAAGAGTAACCAAGTAACGCGGTAGAACATAAATTAATAGAAACAGGTTAGTTAAGTCATAAGAGCTAGTTAGAAAAAAAAAAAAGCCTAAACTAAGGCCAAGCTTTTATAATAAATAATAAGTCTCTGGGTCATTATTTGAGGGCTGGTGGTCCCAACTAGAAGTTTACCACACCTGATTGCACCAGGAAGTAGTTCATCCTGGGCCAGATGACAGGCAACGTTCAAGGTAGGAAGGAGCAGCTTTCTCATGAATTACACAAACTAAAAACACCTGATGTTGTTATTGTTTTGTGTTTTACAAGCCTAGCCTATCCTCTAAACCTAATGCTCACCATCACAAAGACAGCCCAGTCATTGGGTTATTCAGTGATGTAAAGAACAATGTGGGAATTTGAACTTCTTTCTCTGTGAACAAATCCCTCCAATGTGTAATTAGAAAGAAGAAAAAGAAACCTGGTTACAATAAGATGACGCCTGGGGGAATTAACAGTCATAAGAAATTCAAACCTTTTATAGACAAAAAGTACATTTTTTTTCCTTACAGTAAAACCCTGGCATAAATATACTGACATAGTTTAAGTGGTTACATTTCCGAGGAAAATAACAAACAAATATTTCTTTGCTCAAACTTTTGTTAAAAAAAAAAAAAAAATCTTTGTACTTTTGAAAGTAAATGAAAATGAAAGAGCTGCTCCAGGGTCCAGAGATAATCAGTAAAGTGCTCATTGTATAGTCATGGTGACTGGCATCCAGATCCCAGCACCCACCGAAAAACCGCAACCTATAAACCCAGCTTCAATTTAATACTTCCCACTGCTTTCTAGGGACGAGTTCGAGGCTTGTGTTATTGCTAGGACGGTCACCAAGGTAGTCATGTATCTTTTTCTCAACGAATCCTATTGACAATGCTGAGATTTTATTTATTCTCTCATGGAAACTGACTGATCCTTGGTAAATTGGTACCTGACCCACAACAGTTTCCTCGGAGATTGCAAGACTCCACCCTGAAGGGAGACTCCTTAAACGGGAAAGAAAACCACTCAAAAGAGCTCAGAAAGTCCCTGAAAATGACCAGAGTCACTGCCAGAGTAAGCCATAAGAGCTGAGAGTCCCTCTCAGATGGGAGGAAGCTGAGCAGCAAAGACGACTCTGAAAAGAGCCAGTCTCAGACAAGCTACTCGGGGGAAGCAGAAACCAGCCGGCTGCTTAGAGGAGGTTGACCAACTAAATCACTTGGAAAGGAAACTCTTGAGTCTCTTGAGCTGCCTGCAGGGTGTGCAGTGTTTCCAAGTTGTTACTCTTGCTGAGGGTGGGCTATAATAGTCACATGTTATCATTTCTACTCCTGTTAGTGACTCCCTATCCATATCCCTCTAAGTAACCCCAATAAAGGTCATTGGTTCACCAAGTTGGACTTTGTTGTCATCTGGGCAGAAGAGATGTGTATGTTTTGTTTTCCCAGGAAAAGTTTTGTTACATAACAGTACCTATTGGGCTCTATAACTGTAAAACTTTTATTCTTTGTAATTAATATATTGTGAAGCACTATTTCGAAGGGGTATTTTATTTTGTTTTCTATTAGTGATCATGATGGACAATTTCCCAAAAGACAAATGTACTAATCTGGATGAATTAGGTTATGCTGAGACAATCTAGGTAGCCCTGTGGTCTACAGAAGGGAACTAAGATGTACACTATTAGTTCACAACTCTCCGACCTTGTCTTCCAATTCCTGGACCCAGTTGGGGATGAGTAGGGCTTTTACATTCCTTTAGGTGACATCACAATCAACTACGGAACCTTGAAGGCTGTGGCTAGGGCAACCACTGAGTCAGGCAACACTTGAGAGGCTTGCCTCGGAGGTGTTAGCTGCGCGGTTAAGGCCTCGTGTCTACAGTGACTAGGACAATTTGTCCGATTTCAAAGTTTTGGATTTTTAGCCAGTTACTGCACCCTGGCAGGACCCTTCTAAGGAAGGAGTCCTAGAACTCCACGGGGTTTCCCTTAGTGGCCCCTGGTGAACTACCAACATTTGATTATTCGCCAATCGGTTCCCAACGTTACCAGCTCTATTGGCTTCATACTTTGACTGATCCTGACGCCCAAAGTCAACTCTGTTTATAAAGAAAAGCTATTCTGGACTCTTCATCCTGTGGCCTGATAGGCTTCTGACCTTGAACCAACTTGTGGAGTATACATTTACTGGAATAAGTGACTGTTCGGATATCAAGGTCACATCAACCCACGAGTACCTACCCAGAGTCAGGCAGTCGGTTGCATTCTCTTGGAAGTAGGAAGCCCATACCATGGAGCCGGCATCCAGCAAAGATAATCTAAGCGGTGATTCCATGTGGCAACCTAAACTCTATCAGATGGGGAAGAAGCCTGAAACTTCTGGACAAGGTCGAAAAAGGAAATACCTGGATGAAGGTGGAACGGAGACGGAATCTAAAGCTTTGGGACAAAGTAAAAAACCAAAATGCCTGGATAAAGATGGAACCGATTTGGAGTTTGAAGAGCCCAGCAAGGCTCGGAAGAGGATATCTCAGAAACAAAGAGACCTAGAGCTGCAAAGTGAACAGCAGGGCAAGAATCAGACACAGAAACCCCAGGAAGAGGGTCCAAGCCAACTAAAGCCCCTGGAGTGGGCCAAAGGTCCACAGGAGCAGGATATAACTGAGAAAAGGTCTGCTGATGGTGGCAAGGGTCGCAAGCGGTCCTATTGCGTCATGGAGGACTATGATGAAAACTACCAAAAGGAAAAGTACCAACGGTTACTACTGCCCATTCAACATGGTGATCATAAGACCTCTGATGCACACAGTGCTCACACAACCCTTATGGATACCTTGAAGATCAAAGGTTGTGTGGAAGGGCACAGTCATGGATCCAGAACAACCCAGTATCCTATACAATCTAATGTTGTTGCCACAAGAGAATACCTCTCACAAGACAAAAAAGTGAAGATGCGCACAGAGAAATCTTCTGATACACAGAAGAAAGATGGAGTAAACCTTGAAGGCAGGGAATACCACTTGGAGTCTGACGAGCTGGGATCACAGGCTCAAATCTCCCTGTATGGTGATAGCAGTAGATTGCTTCCCAAGAAGATGCCAGAAAAAAAGCCTGCTGCAGATCAAGAAAAGGACAGCGAAATCAAAGTCCTTGATGTTACAGAGGCCATGGAAAAGGAAATCAAGAAAGCACTAGGTCCAGGGCCCCAAGAGGAAATCTTAAGTAGTGCATTCAAATTGAAAATTACCCGAGGAGATATCCAGACACTGGAGAATGGTCAATGGCTCAATGATGAGGTCATCAATTTTTACATGAATCTTCTAGTTGAGAGAAATGAAAATAAAGGCTACCCAGCTCTTCATGTGTTTAGCACTTTCTTTTACCCCAAACTAAAGCATGGTGGCTACAATTCTGTTAAGCGATGGACTCGGGGAATGAATCTCTTTGAAAAAGAGCTTATTTTAGTCCCGATTCACCGGAAGGTACACTGGAGCCTGATAGTAATCGACCTAAGAAAACAGAGTATCGTATACCTTGATTCAATGGGACAGACTGGGCAGAGTATTTGTGAGACCATCTTCCAATATTTACAGAATGAGAGCAAAGCTCGAAGGAACATTGAGCTGGACCCTTTGGAATGGAAGCAATACAGTATGACACCAGAAGAGATTCCACAACAACTGAACGGGAGTGACTGTGGAATGTTTACTTGTAAATATGCAGATTACATTTCTAGAGACCAACCTGTAACCTTTTCTCAACAACACATGCCCATCTTTAGGAAGAGGATGGTGTGGGAAATTCTGCATAGCCACTTACTGTAACAACATCCACCTGGTTGCAATGGCACCTCTCCACTTTCCCACTGACATTTCTATATAACTCAAGCAAGATGGGCTGAAAAGATTTAAAACAGATACTGAACTGTCTCCTATGGATGAAGCCCACTCTCTTCAATGTAGTTTCAGCTTGGGAAGCCCCGCCCGATGCCATCTATAGGACATATGTGACTCGTGCAAGCCTAGAAACTGCTTTTCAATCCACACAAGAACACACATTCAAAAAAGTACTGTTTTAATGCTAGATTTAGTTTATGAATTGTTTTTTCTTCTCCCCCATGATTGTTTATGTTTTCATTAACTCATTTGCAAATGTTGGCAGTTGCCATTTTTTAATATTCTGTAATTATTGTACTCTATTCCTCGTTGGAACTGTTCGTTCCTGAAAGGAATACCCCAGTGTCATTCCCTGCTGAAGGTCAGGAGGGACATTAGCAAGAAGAGGCAGAAAGTGTTGACTAGCATATCTAATACTGAAGTTGTACCTGCCTAACTGAAGCTGGGTGTATTTTTTTAATGTATTTTTTAAAGCCTAGAAATAGTACAAGCAATGAAAATGAATTGTACAAAAAAAATGAATTGCAGACTGATGCTTTTCTAACCAATCATACTTTATCGAACTAGGATAGATATAGAACTGTGGCCAAGATACTTACTGCCTGTCCAGGATGTTAAGAAAAGCATCATGGTTACTTAAAGATCTATTCTTTCCAAGAATTAAGGAGACCTGCCTTGTTTTGGAAGCTGATTAAAAGTAACTGTAATGATAAATATCCATTTTTATACCAGGTCTCATTGAATCCAAACCTTAGCTTTGCTAGGGCTATGTTGAATTATTTGAAAAGTTTTATTTAATTTAAAGCTATTTTTTAAACTTAACTTGTTATATTAATATTGCTATATCCTATTTCCACTGTGGAAGTGGGGATTTCATATTTAGGGTTGGTTTTTTTTTGCCAGTTAAACAGTAATTCATTTTACTTGAATTTGATTTTGTATTTAACTTTTCTGTTCATGATCTTATGGTTGTGTTTATGCAATTTTTATTTAATAAAGTTTAAAGTTGTTCAAAACATATTTTGCAAGGTCTTGTGTGCCCTGTTTCTTTTATGGTGTAGTAATAAAGCCTGGCTGTGTGATGGAACCTGAAAAGCAGGTGTCCAAGGAATAACTTACCAGCTTAATCCATCTATACACTGCATACATGAGTGACTGTTATTCTGCTCTGGGCCTCAGCAATGAAGTTAGAGTATTCCAGAGAGGATCTGTTCCCTTATTGTGGGTTGTAAAGGGAGAATATATGTGGAGCTTAGTTGAGCAGAGTTCAGCTTACGCCCTGCAGAGTTGCATCAATGGGTAAACTTAATGTAATATACATAGGGGCATTTGCTGTTGAGGCCATTCTTCATTATTGTCAATGAAAACTCAGACCCACCCTTACCACTCTACCAAAAAGAGACTGACACTGTTAAAAAGGAAATGGTGTCTATAGGTTTGCTCCGATTTAGGGAGAGAAATGTCTCAGTTCTCTCCTGATCTATATATCTAAACATCTCTCCTTTTCTATACCTCAAACAGCTTGATGATATAGAAAAGACAACACGGGGTTGTTTGTCATATAAGTATAAAAATATGCACCATGGCCTCAATTAGGAAAGACCATGATGGGTGCTTATGAGACATCAGAACCCTGATCCATCGTGGCAGAATGCGTTTCATGTTACCTTTCTTCCAGTCCCCACCTCCTTCCTTGGGAGTCTATCTTTTCCTAATCAACCGTCTTTGCTTCTGCAAGTGTATGTCTCTAATCAATTCCTTGAGGACAAAGGATCCTGGAAATCCTTTAGAGGGTCTTCTCAACCTTGGTAACATCGAGTATCAGCAGTGTCTATTTTCCTTAATGTGTATGTTTTTCCCCTCCCCTACTCCCAAGTCAGGGTTTCTCCATGTAGCCTTGGCCTGAAACTCCATCTACCAGGTTGGCCTTGAACTCACAGAGATCCTTCCGCCTCTGCTTCCAAGTGCTGGGACTAGAGGTGCGCACCACCGCTGCCTGGCTAATGGGTATGCTTTTCAAAAGAACGTTCATTCCATGAGCTGGAGAGATGACAGGAAAACTAAAGTTCGGTGGTAGAGGAGAGAGCTTACCCACTTACCATGTGTAAGGGTATGTGTTCAAGCCTCAGCACCTCCAAAAAGAAGAAAAATGTGAGTTTAAAAAGGTAACATATACATATTTGAAGGAAGTTTTTTTCAATGCCCAATAACAAAAACCTTAGTGGGGACCAACCCCAACAAGGTTTTCTTTCAGGGTTCAGGAAGATGGCTCTTCTTACCACTGAGGAGATCTACAGGAATCAGACTTGGAGCACTTCCTCGTATTACATCTTTATTATCAGGACAATGAAGGCGTAGGTTTATATACCCACAAAGGCAGATTCCCCGACAAGGCAATTCAGGGCTTTAATTGATGGTTTCGGTTGCTAGGCGACCAAGTAAACAAAGGGAGCCTGCAGCTTTTGTTCGGCTTAGGCACCCTCCCTAGGAGAAAGTCTGTAAAGCCTGAATTTGCGCAAGAAGTGGGACCTGACTGCCGGGTCTTAAGGATTCAGAACAGATGTTTTGATAGCTGCAACTGGGAGCTGGTAAATTATCCTTTTCCTTAAACTTTTAAGTTAGGATCTTGTGTTAATGAATTCAGATGCAAACAAAGGAGTCAGAAAGCCTAGGGTTAAGTTAGCTCCAAATAGGGGTGGTGAATTCAGTGTGTCAGCTATCTGTAGCTGTCCTTGAATATCTGAGAAAAGTTTCAGATGGCTGACTCTACCCGGATATTTACTAGTAAAGGTAACTGGAGGGAAGGCAGACATTGCGTCTGCTCCGGCAGAGGAACAAAGACCTGATTTATAAGATAAGAGATCTTGTCTGTGTGACTGTTTTCACTCACGGAGAGGGGAGGGGAGAATATTTATATGCCCTCAAATGTATGGGGGAAGTTGTGCCCAACAAAGGATCGATCACACTGCTAAAAGTTCCCGAGAAATAAACTCCAAAGAGTAAGTTCTAAAAGAGTAACAAACGGAGGAGCTGCATTCACACACAAAAATTCCTCTGTAGGAAACAGCTAACACATCCAAAGGCAGTTAACACCAAAACTCCTTGAATATTTGGCTTTACCCCCATCGGGACCCTTGGCTCTGATGGGTCAGCCTTGCAGGCACCAACTGAGTTCCCACTTCATATTTCTGCAGCTTCCAGCAGCCCAATAGGTAATTAATAAAAACTACAAACTAAAATAATTAAGTCTAATACAAGGAAAAGTGGCGCATACATGTCAATAAAGAGATCATCTAACATATAAGCACTTAACAAAAAAGTAAAAGGCTACAAATAAAGAGGGCTGAATGCTGGCCGGTGGCGGTGCACACCAGTGCTTAGGAGGCAGAAGCAGGCAGATCTCGGAGAGTTCAAGAGGGCTGATCGTGATAAATATTTAGAAACCAGTCTGTTATGAAGAAAGCATCAGTATGAATGTGTGCGCACACAAAACACAGCACATTGCAGAGAGACAAGCTAAGTTTAAAACTAAAGTTGAGGCAGTTAAAGAGAAAGGCACATTTCATGAGACTCAGATAAAGAAGAGCTTCTGAAGCAGAAGAGATCTTAAGTATATCAAAAATACTATATGTATGTGTGTATATGTATATATGTATATATGTATATATGTATATATGTATATATGTATATATGTATATATGTATATGTGTATATGTGTATATGTGTATATGTGTATATGTGTATATGTGTATATGTGTATATGTGTATATGTGTATATGTGTATATGTGTATATATGTATATGTGTATATGTGTATATATGTATATATGTATATATGTATATATGTATATATGTATATATGTATATATGTATATATTTATATATGTATATATATAGAGGGGGGGTTGGTATTTAGGAATTTAAGATTGGTGCATATCAAAAGACAAGCATGAAGGAGAAAACTATCAAAATGTATAGCAATTGTGATGGATAATCTCTGTTGGCAGGTAGTGAGGATAGAGAGCCCATATAAATAAATAAAATGCTAAGACCTTCCCCTCCCCAAGAAAATGAACGAAACACACACTCATGAGTAATATGCCAATACTTGATAAGCATGGGAAAAAGAGAGACATAAAGAGAACAGAGCAACACTTCTCAACAGATACACAAGTATAGATTCTCAAAACAAAAAGTGTACAGATCTCTAATTTCTGTGTTCTAGGGTTTTGGCTGCATAGACATGTATGTGTATCACATGTCTGACGACCACCCTCAGAAGTCACAAGATGGTGTTGGATCCTTTGGAACTGGAACAATGGGTGGCAGCTGTCTGGTCTCCAGGTTCTGAGACCAAAACTGTGTCCTGTTGCAAGAGCCACAAGTAATCTTAACTGCTGAGCCAATTCTCTACAATCCCCGCCCCCCACTTTCCAGTAAGCAATTTTCAGAGAATACTCTTGAAAATATTCAGATAAAGACTGGGGATATAGCCCAGTGGTAGCATGGTTGACTAGCATGCATGAAGCTCTGTGTTTGATCCTCAGTATACATAAACCAGGCATGGTAGTACATTCTTAGAATCCCACCACTGTGGAGACAGGGGCAGGGAGATCCCAAAGTTCAAGATCATCCTCAGCTATACAGAAAGTTGGAGGCCAACCTGGGATACGTGTGTACACTTTTCCCCGAGTTTTCAGCAGCAGCAACAGTGTGACTATGAGCCCACAGATATGACAGCGGTAGTGCCAGGAGCTGGAAAACATGAAGGATATTTTCATAGAAGGCATAAATGGTGCAATTGTGTTCTGACATCATAAAATGATTTAAATCAAGAAGGTTATTTCTCATACCCTGTGTTGCTAATGCCATTAACATTCTATTAGATACCTCATTTAATATCCTGGTATACCCAATGCCAAGGGGCAGAGAAAGAACATCGGGATAGGTGTACCAAAGGATACTTGTTCATAACACATCCTTGTGAGCTAAAGAGCTGTCAGGGTATTCCAATAATCAAGAAACATCTGGAAACTTGCTGACATCTCTAATTTCAGGGTAAGTCTCAGAGAGGCCCCTCCATGAAATCAAAGACTGCAGTGTTATTAATAGCATGGTCTGTGCAAAACAGGACCGAGATCTGGCAGACAAAGAGGCCCACAGATGGTACCTTTGGTGGGTCACAAAGCTGTGGCTTAAAAATGATCATGGTTGCGATACTCTGTGGGGAAGGTGTAGTAAATACTCAAATTAAGAAGACTAAGCTTCTAAGAAGTTGCATTGCAGAAGGCTCTGTTCCATCACATCACATCTCTTCATGTTCATTTGCTGTGCTGTGTAATGTAGCTTGCCTACAGTAAAGGTAATGGGGTCTTTGCAAGAGCAGAATGGGCCTGCCACTATCGCCACAATATTATAGTTATGACTTACATGGGTCCAGGAAGCTTGGCAGGAGCCTCACAGTGAGACCCCTCTGCAATAAAATCAGTTAGTTCCACATCCTTCTAAAATATCTTGTCATGGATTTCATAAGGCAAACTAGTGATCTGGGCAGTGATCATTACTGGGCCTGAAAAACCTGTAGATTACTGGCCACCATCAGTGGCTAAAACACTTGCTATGAAGCATGAGGACTTGAGTTTGGATTCTTAGTATTTGTGTGAGAAGCCAGGTGTGGCAGCAATGCCTGAGATCCCAGGACCAGGACAGAGACAGGAGGACCTTGGGGACTTGATGGTCAGCCAGGTAGTGAGCTCCAGGTTCAATGAGAGACCTTGTTTCAGAATATAAGGTGGAGTCCTTAATCGCAGCACTCAGAGGCAGAAACAGGCAGACCTCTGTAAGTCCTAGGTCAAATTTATCTATATGGTGAGTTCCAGGCCAGCTAGGACAACACAGAGAGGCCCAGCCCTGTCCTCAGGCTGGGGGGGGGGGGGAAGCTAGGGGGCAGGGAGGAGGTGCCACCTGAGGAAGGTTATGGTTCTGTTGATGTAATGATGAGCTAGGAACCGTACCAAGTATCATTAAGAGTCATGTTGTGTTTAAACACTATAAAAAGGGGGAAGAATGTTAAAGGAAGGGGCCTGACACTGACCTCTGACCTTCCTTTACATATATATGCATGAGTGTGTGTACTTGCACACAGATGTACATATATATATATATATATATATATATATATATATATACATATGCACACAGACATAGACTCTAGCTATCTGTGCACTGTGAAGTATGCCAAAGCAAACACGAGGCCTTTAGGATATGCTCTCCACTCCTGTCTGTGAGCAAGACACAGCAGGAAACCCTACGTTGTACAAATTGAATGCAAGTACGCCATCTAAAATATAAACCAAGTAAGACAAGGAGATGGCTCAGGTGTTTGCAGAGGATTGGGATTCAGTTCCTAGCACCTGCATGGCACCTCACTTCTGATTTTAACTCTAGTTCCAGAGGCTCCAACTGTTAGTCTCTAAAGCCAAGCCCTCCTCTGACTTCTGACATCAAGTCCTATTTAAAAAGAATTCCCGCTGCTGACTCTCTTCCCTTGTTCTCTCTCTCTCTCTCTCTCTCTCTCTCTCTCTCTCTCTCTCTCTCTCTCTCTCTCTCTCTCTCTCTCTCTCTCTCTCTCGTGCTCCTCATTCCTATATCTCCTTCTTTCTCCCCCTCTCCCTCTCTCTCTCTCTTTCTCATTTCCTCCCCCTTTCCCTTCCCCCTTCTTTGTTATCATAATCACATCCCTCTATCATAATAATAAAGTCCTTTTACATAGAAACAGCTTTTAGGTATCTCCTCCTACCTACTGCTGCCTCCCACCAGGTTATAGGCACCCCGCTGCCAGATAACCCCACAAAATGCTAACACTAATGCCACTTCTACAGGTACTTGCAAGCACCTGCCTGCGTGCATATAGCGTACAAACATACTCAGACCCACACAAGAAATAAATCTTTAAGAACATAAAGCAAGATGAAAGCCCAAAAGGGAACATTTATATCTTATAAAAGCTGGTTTTAAATCAGGGTGTGGTGGTCTCTGCCTCTAATCCCAGCACTCAACAGACTGACAGAGAAGCAGATGTTCAAAATTATCTTCTGCTGTACACTGAATTTGAGTCTGTGTGAGACTCTGTCTTAAAACATAAACAAAGTAGGGTTGGAGAGATGTCCTATCTGTTAAGAGCACTGGCTGTTCTACAAGAGGCTCCAGGTTCTATACCCTGCACCCACATGGCAGCTCACAACAGTCTTACCTCCAGTCCCAGAGGATCTGATGCCTGCTTCTAGACTTCATGTGCATAAACAAACACTTTTAAGCATTAAAAATACAAATAAATAAATCTTTAAAAAAACAAAAAACCCCAAAACCAGGGACTGGAAAGATGGCTCAGCAATACTCAGTCTTAACTGCACATTTTTGTGAAATTTTGCTGTACATAATTAAATGTTCCACTGTAGATAGCTATTACTTTGCAGTGAGGAACAAATTTTATAAAAAGGACTCACAAATGGCTTTATATCATCTACCTTGTGCTTGGAGAAACAACTTGGCGAAAGTATGTCTTCCTGAAGAAGACACAGATAAGCTTTCAAACAGTGGAAAGTAATGACAATCTTCTTCTTACAGACCAATACTCTTTGCAGAATTCCACTGAAGATACATCATTCACACTCTATAGATTCCTTGGCAATAAACTGAGGTCTGTAGCCAACACTGCTTACACAAGCATGCCTTCAATGCTCTGTTTACTATAGCTCACATACTAGAAAACCAGAGGATCCTGTCAAAACCATTATGCGACAGAATAGGTTTCCTTGAGATATGTCCTGATTTGATATTTATTGTATGTATATGAGTGATCTGTCTTCATGTACACCAGAAGAAGGAATGGGATCATATTACAGATGGTTGTGAGCCACTATGTGGCTGCTGGGAATTAAACTCAGGACCTCTGGAAAAGCAGCCAGTGTTCTTAACTATTGAACTATCTCTCCAGCCTGAGATCTGTCCTGTTTGAAAACCTGCCTGTTTTGAAAATTATTCTCCCACTCAACATCAAAGTCGTAACTGGGTTCAAATTTCACATACTCTGACACTCAAGCAGCAATAACCTGAAACCAACACACGCAGAGCACTGGGGATGCTTTTTTAAGGCCCCACAAAGACAACAGAATCTACATTTAGCTCGGTGAGAGTTAGTGTCACTGTTTGACATTTGGAACAGCACTGCTATAGGATCTTTTAAATCAAAATGTCAAACTGACATAATGAGACGGATAGCAGGTGCTGAGAAAGAAGACAAGGGACGAACTTCAAGATGACCCGAAGCTAATGTACTTATCGTATTACAGTTGGACCACTCAGACCTGCAAGACTGACTGCTTATCCTTTTCTGTTTTATTCAAATTGCCTTTGACTAAATATTCATAGCCTCAGCCTTGTAAAACCTGCAGTTTCTACCATGCCCCTCATGCCCCTGGCACCATAGCACATCAGCAATCCCTGACTCCTATCAGTGCAGAAAAAGGAGCTAAACTCTACTTTGGAAAATTCCAACCCATTCCTGGATTTTCCCACTTTTTTTTTTTTTCCCACTTCAACTCACAAATAATACCCTCCCACACACATACACATTCCTTATTAAAGTTTCCCTATAAGGTGATCTACCAAAAATTCCAAGATGCAACTCATTTGAGAAATGTGAGCCACCTCTAGAGAGGGTACTTTTGTCTTGTAACAAACTTCCTCCCAATTCCTGACTTTGTCTCACCTCTGAATTCTTTCTTTGATGGCAACAGGACATACTGGAAAGAGGTTTCTATCTGATGTCTGTCTTTGAGGTCTTCCCAGCCTACCTCACACATAAGGCTACCATTTACGGCAATTTCTTGAAAGTACAGGAGCTAAAATGAAACACAGTGAAAACAGAAAATTACAAAGGATGCCTGTTGTGCTCTGAAATGTGTAGTTTTAGTAATAGATTAGTGGTAAACAGAAGACTATCTTTATATCAGAGCTGTGTTGGTTTATAAGTGATTTTTCATAGGCAAATGGAACTGAAACTGAATTACTGCCTTTAGCAAGAAAGGGAAATCCCTCAGCTTGGTTGCTGTGCCAAAAGGGATACATACATACTTTCAAATCTGCCTAAGGAAATAAAAAATGCTTACATACTTCCAGGGATACTTTTATTTAGAGTACCTCAATGTCTTCAGGGTTCCCCTCACAGTTTGCACCTAAGATACTCAGAGCATATATTGTCTCTGTCTTGAGTGTTGAAAGCAGGCCCTGTTTCTAACCAATTATTCTTGTGTGATTTTCCTATGTGGTGGAGCAGCCAGCAGGACATACTCCTGGGGCTATCCAAGCAATTTCCCGAGTATTACTTATTTTTTTGTTAGCATTCTGGTTACAAAACTATACATCTTGAGTAAGTGAGCTCCTGCCAACTCTAAACTTTCTAATTACAGCATTTCATTCAACTTCATGGTTCTTAGCTGAGAGAAGAACACCCCAATTATAACACCAGAGGCTTTTCCAAGATAACTTTTTGGTTTGTTCATTTTGAGGCACAGCCTACCGGCGTATCCTTGCCTGGCTTGAAACTTGCTATGCCATCAGGATTTGCTTTCAATTTGCTGTGATCCTCCTGCCTCTGCTTCCAGGGTGCTAACTTTACAGGGCTACACCATCATGCTTAAAACAATAACAACTTGCTGTTTAACTAACTTGGTGATTGAGGGACACCTTTTTTCTCCCAGGAAAACAATTTAAAAAAAAACAAAACAAAAAACTATACCTTCTAAAGGAAGGCAAATAGCCAGGTAGTGGTGGCGCATGACTTTGGTCCCAGCATTCAGGAAACAGAGGCAGTTGGATCTCTGAGTTTGAGAAGAGCCTGATCTATAGGGTTCCAGGACAGCCAGAGGTACGCATAGAAATCTTGTCCCAGAAAAAAGAAAGAAAGGAAGAAGGAAGGAAAGAAAAAAAAAGAAAATAGGTAATGTTATATGGTGGAATGTGTTTATTTTGTTTTACTTTTCTGAGATCAGGTCTCACTCTACAGCCCTGGCGGTCTGGAACTTGCTATGTAACCTCCAGTTCACAGGGATCTATCTGCCTGATTCTTCTCCTAAATGCTGAGACTAAAGGCACATTCCATTAGACCCAGCATAAACCATTCTGTTTTGATTTGGGTGATAATCCAAATGGTTTATGTTAAATTGAAATATATTCCTAAAATAACTCAAAATACTTAGATATTGCTAAGCGACTTAAAAATAAAATCTTAATATTAATTACTAAAATGTTATGAAAAATTTTAATACAAGTGACTACCAACTTTTAGATTCAAGATGCTATTAAAGGAAGTAGTGCTTTATTCATATACTTTTCTCTCTCTTTTTCTTTCTTGCTTCCTTCCTTTCTTTCTTGAGACGGGGTCTCTCAATACAGTCCTGCCTGTCCTGGAACTTGCTTTGTAGACCAGGCTGGCCTCAAACTCACAGAGATCCCCTTGCCTCTATCTCCCAAGTGCTTGGGTTAAAGGTACACACTACCATGCCTGGCTATAAAACATTTTTAATGGACCAGCCAGGCCTAAAACACCAACATTTGATAACATGAAAAAATGAGTATTTTTCTACTTAGTATTTAACTGTCTTGGCACAGCATAGAATTACCTCAAAGAAAGAAATAGTTTTATTTGAGTAATTAGCTTTATAAAGTTGGTCTGTAGATATGCATGTGAGAGATTGTCTTCATTATCTTAATTGGTACAGGACAGAGCTCACCCCACAGTGGGTGGCACCATTCCCTTGGCAGGTGGTCCTGGGATGTATTTGGAAGCTAACTGAGCATAAGCTGGAACATCCTCCTTCCATGGTTCCTACTGCCAGGCTCCTGCCTTGTGATCTTGCCCTGACTTCCCTCAGTGATGGTCTGTGATCTAAACATATAAGCCAAACAAAATCTTTCCTCCCAAAGTTGATTTTGGTCAGAGTGCTTTGTCAAGGCAGCAGAGAGGAAACCAGGACAGAATGTTTAAAAAGAAGGTAGAATGAGGCAAAAGGAAAATAGGCTATTAAGTCTCTTTCTAAGTTTTTTTTTCAAAGAACTGATTTATCTTTACTTTAAAATAAGCCTTACATTTAAATTATTTGATATAGCATATATTTAAACACATTTAATAAGCAGTACCAAAGTTCAAAAACAAGTTTGAAAATATATTTTTTTTTTTTTTTTAGTGCTGGGACTGAATCCAGGACCTCACATATGCAAAGCAGGTGCTCTACCCACCCACAAAACAACAACACACCAGTCACAACAAAAAACCCTTTCAGTCATAAAAATAAAAAGATAAAAATAAAACACTTATAGTGGAATATGAAGCACATATTTCAAAACAGTATACATTTATGATCAGCTGCTTCTAATTTTCTTTTTTTTTTTGTAATAACATCATTCTTTATTTGTTCTTTGGGAATTTCACATCATGAACCTCAATCCTATTCACCTCCCAGTCCCTTCATATCCACCCCTCACCACTGCAGCTTCCATCTATTAAAAAGGAATCCCCCCAAATTAATTAAAAGTTAATTAAAACAAAAATTAATTAAAAACAAAACAAAGCAAGCAAACAAACAAACAAAAAATCCCACTCCACTCCTATGTCTCCCCAACACCTACCTCTTCATTCATCCTAGCAGCATTAGGAGCCAAGGTGTGTCATGAATTATACCCAACCAGCCCCACCCAAAAGCGTTCAATGCAATGAATTATTGGTCTGGTTTGAGGCCTTGGGCACACAATCATCGCTGGACTCTTATGTGAATGACTATAAATGGCACTCCAAGGTGGTGCATGTACACCCACATAAAGCCCGAGAAAGCTTAAAAAGAGTTCTAGAATACAGAAACAGAGTCAAAACAGCTTTCTAGTTATGTCTCTCAAGTGTGCCATGGTACAGAAATGCTGTGGTTTATGGGCTTGAGCTACAATATGGCAGGTTTGTGGTGTACAGCTTGAGTTGCAACATGGTGGGCTCCCGAAGTCCCACAGAAGCCTCAGTACAAGCATGTGCTGTGTATGATGGATTTAAGGTTTCTGTTCAAACAGGCAAATAGAGAACAGAGTAAAGCATTTTCTTGGGTGCCCTCTGTTTGCTGGTGCCAAGCAGAGGCATAGCTCCTTTAAGAGACTTCCTGACTCCATGTTAGTAGCAAAAACCTAGAAAGAATCCCCGCTATTAAACACTTAAAAGATATTCATGAGCAGTGGGCAGAGGTGCTCTACTTGGTGGCAGTGTGGACCCTAAGATTCACCAGAGTTGAGGTGGTAAATGTGGTGTCTGCCAGTACTTCTGCCATGAAGGTAAACTCTCACAGATCAAGGAGTTAGGCAGAGCTGGTTTCCATAGCAGAACCTTTAATTCTAGCTAAGCCTTAGCATACTGAAGGTGTAGTCAGAAAAAGATAGAGATAAAGACAAATTCAGAAAAACCAAACAAAACAAAATAATAAAATCCTTTAAACTGCTTACAGCATGTTAAAAAAATATGTGGAGGCTTGATAGAAAAGAAAAAGGTAGAGAAAGTCCTTAAAAAAGAAATAAATTAAAAAAATAATAAGCCATATAAAGATGGAATATACACAAAGTCTGGACACTGTATGTTATTGTGTTGTTTTTTGAGTATTTTGACTGCAAGGCAGTAGCAAGAGCTTCTAAAAGACATTTGGTTATAAATGTTGCTGAATTAATCCAATCTATATATTTTGTAAATGCTTTGACTTCAAAATTAAAGTCAATAGATGTATTATGTTGGAAAAGAGGTTTTGTTTTTATTTCCACAGAAAATTAGAGGCTGTGGATTTATTGTGGTTTAAAGAAAATAAAGTTTGATTGAGGAATACCCCAGATGAAACACCTTAGATGGGTATTGATGGTCCAGATGATCCAACATTTTAGAGCACCTCTGTTGCAGTTTCCTCTGAGAGCTGCATCCAGAACAGCTTCGAGGAGACTGGCTGAGATGACCTAGCTTCAGAGAATACTCCAGTCAGAACTTGACCATAATCCTGAATTTTCTTTGGATCCCCATAAAATTACCAATACTCCCCCCCCCATTAGCAGGATGTAGTCTGAAGAATGATGCCCACAACCTTTTCTCCCCACACCAAATGTGGATATTTGTCTTTGTTAAGAGTGTTGACTACAAGTTGTTATAAATAACAGTGAGGAAAAAAGCAATACAAAGATTAGATTTGGGGTTCTTGTTTTAAAAAGAAGAAAAGGGGAGAAATGCTGTAGGATTATGTTCTTATACTCTGTAAATATTTGTCATTGTAAATATTGATTTAATAAAATACTGGTTGGCCAGACAGGAAATATGAGGGGGGGGTGACCAGATAAGGAGAATTTTGGGAGGAGGAAGAGCAGAGCAGATGCTAGCCAGACACAGAGGAAGTAAGATGAGAATGCTGCACTGAGATAAAGGTACGGAGCTATATGGCTAAATGTGGATAAGAATAATGGGTTAATTTAAATGAAAAAGCTAGCAAATACAAGCTTGAGCTATATGTCAAACAGTTTATAATTAATATAAGCCTTTGTGTGATTATTTGGGACTAAATGGCTACAGCCTGGCTGGGTGGGCCAGGGAAACTTCCACCTACATGTCTCTGTAATTAGTGTGGTGTGGCAGATAACTAAGCCTAGCCAATTGAGATTCTTAGAGTTCTTACCCTAAAACTCCAGTGACATCACCATAGTGGTTTTGATTACATTCCTCTAGCAACCTAATAATGCCGAGCATGTCTTTTTCCTGCTGATGCCCATCATCTCTGAAGTAGTCTTTCTCTGCATATGTAGAAATCCATTGTGAGTTCTGCCTCACTGTGAAAATAAAAAGTCCTGTAGACTGCCAATCAGACAGACGAATGTGATTGTCTCTAGAAGAAGCTGTTTATTTTCCCAGTGGTGGCAAGGCCAAATCTCGGCTCACAGCTGGCATCAAAGCATCACTAGGAGCATCTGTTCCAGTGTTTAGGAATGCAACAGTAGTTTCTTTTCTTTCTTCCTTCCTTATTTCCTTCTTTCCTTTATTCTTTCTCTTTCTTTGAAATAGAATTTCTCTGTGTAGCCCTGGATGTCCTGGAACTTTCTGGTCTAGAATTAATAGATTTGCCTGCCTCTGCTTCCCAATTCCTGGGATTAAAGGCAAGCACCACCACATCTGGGTACCAGAAGTTTCTCAATAAAAATGGTCTAAAGCTTTACAGAACCAGCCTCAAGCCAAATTATACAGCTCTATCCTAAATTATTATTATTATTATTATTATTATTATTATTATTGTTGTTGTTGTTGTTGTTATTACTGTTGGGGTCTCCATCTGTCTCCAAGGGCTGGGATTAAAGGCTTGCATCATCATGCCTAGAAGCAATTCTTTGTGCCACTCAATATCTACTTTAAAAAATACTTTTGTGGTAATTATTATTTTGGAAAAAAGAGATAGGTTTATTCTGTCTATCTTAAAACTAAAATTCTAAAATATATGTCAAATACTTTAGAAAAACACTTAATGGGAATCTATCAAAATGATAATATGTACAGCGAACAGCTAGCTATCTAATTCAAATTTAATGATAATATTATGTAAACTGTCAATAATACTGCTTTTCTCTCTAAATACCATTCTAACTTAACTGACAACCTATGATAATTTATGCTTCAACACTGGTCAATATTTTCTCAACAATTGCAGAAATGACCTTGTCACTTCAAACACAATAACTGATAATGTTTATTGCCAATGATAAGCATGAGCTTTCAGAAATGTATTTTGATAACCTTTTATTCACTGCATGGTGAGTACGATATCTTACCAATCAATACTTAATAGATGGCAGTTTTAATAAATGGGATTTTAAAATTTTATTAAATGAAATATGGTAGTGAATGGAAGGCCTGCATAAATCAATAAGCCTAAATTTTCCAGAAGACCTATAGAAGGTGATTGGAGAGATGGTTCAGCAGTTAATTGCACTAGCCGCTTACTGGGAGGATCTGGGTTCCATTGTGGGCACCCACTTCTGTCTGTAACTCCAGTTCCAGGGGACCTAACACCCTTCTCTGGTCTTCTGGGAACTGCATGCACATGGCTATAAATATGCATGAAGAGAAAACACCTATACACATAAAAATATAATGTAACATGTTCCTTTAAAAGACTAATACAGTTCTAAGAATGTCTAAATTATGTACTCTAAATTGTTAAATTATTAATGTGCAAAATGAACCAATGCATTTTAGCCTAACAAGGCCTGAAAGCTTGCTGATAGGGTTTTCTAACAGACTTAGTAGTTCACTTTAAGAAACTATCACTCTCAAATGAAAATGTTCTAAAACGGATTTTTCCCCTTGATAAGGTTTTTTGCTGTTATTGTTTTTAAGTTTTCATTTTATTATTTTAAATTATTTGTATGTGTGTAAGTCTGTGTGCAAATATATGCACACAGTGCTGGTGTCCACAAAGATGAGAGATGTATTGGGATCTCTCTGGAGCTGAAATGAATACTTGTGGGCTACTGGCATGGGCACTGGGAATTTACCTCTGCCCTCTGCAAGAGCAGCAGGGCTTTTCATCACTGGGCCATCTCTCCAGCTCGGTTTAGTTTTTCGAGGCAGGGTTTCTCTGGGTAGCTCTGGCTGTTCTGGAACTCACTCTGTAGACCAGGCTGAGCTGGAACTCCAAGATCTGCTTTCCTCTGCCTCTTGGATGCTGGGATTAAAGATGTATGCCACCACTGCCTGGCCTCCGTTTGTTTGTATTTTGTGACAAGGTTTTTTACTATGTATATCTGGCTGGCCCCAAAATGGCATTGATAAGCATTCTAAAACTATTTTCAAACAAGCTTGATATAAGATAGTATGAGTGAAATGTTAGATTATAATTTTTTAATGATTTATTTTTATTTTATGTGCATTGGTGTTTTGCCTGCATGAATGTCTGTGTGAGGGTATCAGAAGCCGTGGAACTGTGAGTTGTTGTGAGTAGCCTTGTGGGTGCTGGGAATTCAACCCTGATCCTTTGAAAGGATAGCCATTGCTCTAGACCTAGATTATAATTTCTTATACTAATGAAATTTAAAAATGAGAAAAGCCTTATTATTGTACAGACTTGATGGTAGGACAAGAAATAAGGATTGCCTTCGGGAAAGTGAGAGGGGGGACAGATGACATTTTTTCCTTTTTAAATTAAAAACAGTTTTAAAACTTACAGCTTTATTTTGTGTTCCCTTTCGTGTGTGTGTGTGTGTGTGTGTGTGTGTGTGTGTGTGTGTGTGTGTCCCCTCATGCCAATCTGGCTCTCAGATAGAGGTAGAGGGCAGCTGTTGGAGTAAGTCCTTTATTTCCACTATGTGGATTCCAATATCAAACTTGGAAAAGGCTTGGTTGCAAGCGCCTTACATTTTCAATATTTTCCACCCAGCAGAGCCAGCCTTGCCTCACCACAAACTTCAGGGATCCCACGTTTCTCTACTTCCTCACTACCTCGCTACAACATCGCATCGCGCCCTTCATTCCCTCCAACCCTAGAGTCCGCACCTTCCGTGGAGGACCTCAAAAGTGACCCCTGAGCTTCGGGAAGATTGCGGAGCTCCGCTGGGTAGGAAGAGGATGCGCTGTGGAGTGATCCCTCTGACCAGCCAGGAGGAGTAGTCTCAAAGCATCATCTGATCATCCCTCCCCAGTTACCGCCAAGAGTGACGAGGCAGGTAAAGACAAACGTTAGGGAACCGACCAACTGGACGTGCTGAGAGCGTCAAGTCCTGCAGTGCTAAGCCCCGCCCCAAACTGGGCTTGGCCTCTCGCGCTTTTAAGTTCCTCCCTTAGGCTATTGCCCCACACCTCGTGGGGGACTTGCCCAGGCCTCATGTTCTCCCCGCTTCACATTTAGGCTTCTTTCCTGGGTCCTCTTTCTGCGCCCCTAAGCTCCGCCCTCTGCTCTCCTAAGCCCCGCCCTCATCCTGGTAGCTCCAGACTAGGGCTCCGCCTTCCGCGCGCCAAGCCCCGCCCTCAGCCTATTGCTCCACACCCAGGCTCCTCGAGCCCAAGCTCACGCCCCCGTGCTCACCGGTCACGCAGCGGCACGCGGCCAGCGGGGTACCGCACAGGCGGAAAGCCTCCCGCAGTAGAGGCCGGAAGCCGGTGGCTCCCCGCAACGGCATAGAGGCCGAGTCGCATTTCGGAGCGTCCACACCGAACGCGGCTCCTCAGCTCACCGAGCCCAGAGTCCACAGGAGGGGACACCAGGGCGACAAGCGGACGGGCGTTTGAGTTTCCCTCTCTCGGAGACGCCCGGAGCGGAACCCCTTCCCCGGACTTTAGAGTCGCCCCTCCCCCTCCGGGGGCCGTTACCCTCCATCGCCCGAAGGAGCGGCTCTGTTGATGGTCGCTGGACTGGCCCTGGGCATCGTTTGCCTAGAGCACCTTGGCTTATGGCCTTGGAAGGTAGTGCTCTGGGCCACTGGGTTGTCCGTGGGGCGCATGGTACATACTTTTCTTCAGCGATTGTGCCAGGGTCATGGGCATGGGCGGGAACCAATTCCCACAGGCAATGCCAGCAACGAGCCAAAAGCACCACGCACTAAGGCCAAGCCACCAGGCTGCTGTTGCCTTACTTCAGACAACCCGGTTTTGTGCTAAACCGCATTAGGCTTTCATTAGTGGGGGCCATGCAAAGGGCAATACAGCAGTTGCTCATTCAATGATGTAGATTAAGGTAGCTCCCAAATATGAAGGGTGGTGCGAATTATATTTAGTCTCTGCCTCTAAGGGTTCATTGAGGTAACTCAGAGTGCCTTTGAGATGACAAGAGCTAAGAAAGACTTAACGTTTTACTCAGATTTGCTTCCCACTGCCATCACTTTATGCTCCCTTATAATCCCCTTGACAGTTTACTATCTGTATTATTTTTCATTCACCGACTTTGTTTTATCCTGCCCAGGTTCTCTACCCAAGTCTTTATTACTGTTACAGTTGGATCACTAATTCCAGGATCGGCTGTAGACTCGACTCCCTTCAGTATTCAACACTTGATGGCTGGTCCTCAGAGGATGTGCTGCCAGACAAGGTGACTAGATGCCTGCCAGGCAAACATATTAAAAGATATCATTTCTTGGGTATCCAGGTAACTTAGCCATGAAAACTCATTCTTTAATTATTTTTTAGACATTTCTCACCTGAATCTTAAAGGCCTAATGGAATTGTAACTCATAAATATATCTTAAAGGGCATTTTTCCCTGAGGGGGGAAAAAGCTTTATTGCATATAGAAATCAATAGCCTAAAGGCAATTAAAATATTTTAAAATAATTTTATGCAAAAAAGGTTTATGTGTGTAGGGGAATTATGTTGTTCATTGTAAATAATTGTCCCTGCCTATGAGTTTAATAAAAAGCCCTGATTGGCCAAAGGCAGACAGGAATGTGGGAGGGGCTACCAGACTAAGAAGACTCTGGGAACAGGAAGAATAGGGCAGAAATGCCAGAGAGAAGCCAGAAGAAGCAGAGGACAACTATGATGCTCTGAGAAAAGGTACCGAGCCCCATGACTGAACAGGATAAGAGTCATGGGTTAGTTTAAGGGTAAAGAGTTAGCAAGTTATATGCCTGGGCCTTAGGCCAATCAGCTTAACACTATTGTAAGCATCTGTGTGTCTCTGCGGTTCTGCAGGCCTAAACCTTGAGGCTAGGCCCAAAAGTCCAGGCCCGAAACAACCTATTACACATGTGTATAAAAATTTTTATTTGTACATCATAGCGGTGCTCAAGAAATTTTGGAGCATTTCAGTTTTTCAAGATTAAGGGTATTTAACATTGCCGGTTTTTTAATTTTTTTTTTAGGTTTTTAGTTGTTTTCCTTTCTCCTATTTTCAGGTTTGGGAGGAGGTGTCTCGATGTATTGTTAAACTCTAAGGCACAAGGAATTCTACAGTCTCAAGTATCCCCTATGCTGGAATTACAGGATTGTAGCCTTATACTGTCTACCTATATTTTGTTAAGACTTTGGATTTAGAGTTTGGCTCTGAGTGGGATAAGAATTTTGGGTCTGTCAAAATAATATATATGTGGACATGAATTTGAAAGTCTAGAGAATAAAGTGTTATGGATTGAATTAGGTTCCTTTCAAACTCCTGTTCGCCTGGTATGGTGGCATATAACTGTAATCCCAGCACTTGGGAGGTAGAAGTAAGAAAATCATAAATTTAAGGCTATTCTTGGAGATATATGAAGGTGGGACTATATGAAATCTTGTCTCAAAAAACAAATAATGGGCTGGAGCGATGGCTCAGAGGTTAAGAGCACTGACTGCTCTTCCTGAGGTCCCAGGTTTAATTCCTAACACCCACATGGCAGCTCACAACTGTCTTTAACTCCAGTTCTAGGGAGCTGGACACCCTCACACAGACATACACGTAGGCAAAACACCAATGCACATAAAATAAAAATATTTAAACAAATAACAAGATTTACTCCCCAATGAGGTTAGAGACAATCTGTGGTACTTTGATATGGTTGCCCCCACAGACTAATATAGACATTATCAAGAAAGTAAAATGACCCAGGTACAGTGGTGTGTGCCTGTAATCCCAGAAGTTAGGAGGCCAAAGCAAGATCTCAAATTGGGAAATAGCCTGGGTTACATAATGAAAAAAACAAATGGGAGCATATTACAGGGGCTGGAGAGATGGTTCAGTGGTTAAAAGTTCTCACTATGTGGGATGGTAGTATACACCCTTTAATCCCAGCACTCAGGAGGCAGAGTCAGAGAGATCTCTGAGTTCAAGGCCAGTCTAGTCTACAGAATGAGTTCCAGGACGTCCAGAGCTACACAGAGAGACTCTATCTCAGTCCCCACTCCCCCCCCCCCCAAAAAAAACCCCTAACTCTTGCTGATCTTGTAGAAAGCTCAGGTTTGGTTCCAAACACCAATACAGTGCTTTACAACCATCCATAACTACAGTTCCAGGGAATCTGATGCCCTCTTCTGATGTCTGTGAGCACCAACCACACCTGTAGTATACATACATACATGTGGGCAAAACACTCATGCACATCAAATCTTAAGTTTTTTTTTTTTTTAAAGAAGACAATACAGATTGGGAAAACAATTTTCAAACCATGTCTCTTAAGATCTACCTTGAATATATGAATAGCTTAAAACTCAACAAAAAAGACGCACTGCTTAAAATGAGAAAAGAAACCAGGCAAAAGTATGTAATCCCAGCTACTGGATAAGTTGAGGCAGGAAGGTCACAAGGCCAGAAGGGACGGAGTTGAAGAGCTATTTCTTTAATGATATAAAATAGCAATAGGAACATGGAAAGTTGGTAAAATAGTTATTAAGAAAATGCATCAAAATTTTACCAAGATACCACATCAAACTTATGGACATGATTGAAGGAGAAAAATCTGGTAAGGGTGGACTTGGTTCCCTCATGCTCTGCTATTGAAAAATGCAAAAGCCCCTTTATAAAACTATGGGATATGAAAATTCAGTTACCACATGACACAGAAATTCCACTCCGAGGTTTATAGCAGAGAATATAAAACATATGGCCACTCCAGATTTGTAACACAAGTTATTTCTATGGAAATGTGTCAGTAATAGAGCACTTGCCTAGGCCATGGGTTCAAGTCCCAGCACCAAAAAGGAAAAGATTAAAATAAATTGGCATGAGCCAGGCAGTGATGACCAGAATTTGGGAGGCAGAGGCGGGTAGATCTCTGTGAAGTTCAAAGTCAGCCTAGTCTATAGAGGTAGTTCTTGGATAGCCAGGGCTACACAGAGAAACCCTGTCTGGAAAAGCCAAAATACAAACAAATAGAAAACCAAATTGATATGGGCTAGAGAGATGGCTCAGTGAGAGTAATCACTGCTCTTCTAAAGGTCCTGAGTTCAGTTCCCATCACTTACATGGTATCTCTCAACTGTCTGATGTCTCTAACAGTTGTACAATATACATGCAAAGCACCCATATACATGAAATACATAAATAAATCTTTAAAAAAATTGTACATGCGTATTATAATAGCATTACTCACTACTGATAAACAGAAATTCAGAGCAAAAATTAAAAATAATGTTTAGCACCTAAGAATTGCCCTTATGAATTCAGTGATGTATAAACAGAGTTTTTGTTTGCCTGCTTGCTTGTTTCTTCTCACTAATTAGAAATTGGAAGCTGGCAGGTATGAGAACATGGCTACTTTGGCTGTATTCCAGATACAAATCAAATTTAAATCATTTCAAAGGCCCAGAGTGAAACAGCAATTATCACCAGGCTTTGGTTCCTTGTAGTAGAAAAGCAAGCACACAGGAGACTGAGTCACAAAAATTCAGGTGGTCTCTCTGCTCTGTGCCTGGAACCAAACTCAAGGACCCCATGCCTGCTAGACAAGCAGTCTACCACTGAGCTGATTTCTCAGCCCCCAGAAACTTATGGGAGGTCTCTAAGTGTGCGATATGGCCTACATACTCACATTTCACTAGCTAAAGGAAGTGGTGTGATTAAGTAAATTATGTGGAGATCCCATGGAATAGAAAGAAGTACAAAGAAAAGGAGAAAACTGTTTTGAATATTTCATAAAACTTCACACCTCTAATGCATATGTGTTATAGTAAAAACTTAGTATTTGACCCAGCAAGATGTCTTAGCCCATAAAGGTCATTGTCACCAAACTTAATGATCTGCATTTGATCCCCAGAACCCACAGATGGAAGCAGAGAATGGACTTCTTCAAGTTGTTTTCTGGTGCACATGTACACACACACACACACACACATACACAAATATAATTTAAAAATTTTAATGTGCAGCCACTCCTTGCCTGGGGACAAATTGGAAATACAGTCTTTATTCAAGACAGAAACTCATTCAGTTAAAATGAAGAAGAAAGTCTAGTTCTGTGTGGTAGTATACTCCTGTATGAGGCAGAAGGATCATGACTTTGAATTCAGCCTGCTCTGTAGTAAGACCCAGTCCCCCCCAAAATTAAGAAGTCTATTACTGAAATTTAATTTTGATTTGTTATTAGGAAAGAAATTATCAATTTCTGTCAAACTGTCTGAAAATTTACTAAGTTGTAAGCCTTAGTAGATACATTTATTCAGATGCCTCTAAAACAAGTAAAACACAAGACAGCTGAAGGGTCTACAATCAGTGTGGAGGTGGATGGGAATGAATATGTGAGCGGTGCAGGACTTAAGCAAAGTAGGTCCAATCCTAAATGTCACTAGAACCCCAGAAGAATGGAGGTGGGTGTGTTTTTAAAAGAAGTTGAGTCTCCCCCTACCTCCTTCATCCCTCCTCTGTTTTTCTAAACAGAATTTTCTCTGTGTAACATCCCTGGATATCCTAGAACTCACTTTGTAGACCAGGCTGGCCCCGAAATCATAGAGATAAAGGCATGTGCCACCACACTGAGCAAGTTCTTTCTCTAAACTATTGAAAATTAGATTTATAAGTCACAAATCTCTAAGACTGCTAAGCAACATACATGAAAAAAAGTCCAACCTGAATACATTGGAGTCAGACTGGGAACATAGAAGATGGAAGAGGGGGACCTAAAATCAGTTGCAGTGGGTTCCTAGGCCTACTGTGCCCAAGGGCCACAGAATGGAAGTTTATCATTCACGTTCTGGTCCTGGGGATGTAACTCAGTGGTGGAGCACAAACATACTTAGCATTCACGAAGCCCTGAATTCAATAGCCAGTATCTGCTCCTGCAGAAAGTTCTTAGAGTGTTTACAGGAATATTCTAAACTTGTACTGGGTTTACAATAGGAATATCTAAAACCTGTATTTGATCTTCTTTGCCTCTCACTGACTATAAATCCTTTTGTCTCTGGCTTGCAGTATCTCCTTCATCAGCATCTCTCTCTCTGTCTGTCTCTGTCTCTCTGTCTCTCTGTCTCTCTGTCTCTCTGTCTCTGTCTCTCTCTCTCTGTGTGTGTGTGTGTGTGTGTGTGTGTGTGTGTGTGTGTGTGTGCGCGCGCATGTGTATTTGAGACAGGGCCATATTAAGTTCCTGAGTCAACTAATCCTCCTGCTTCAGTGTTTTAAGGAGCTGGGACTACAGGTGCATGCCATGTGTCTAGTCTTTTCTGTTTTTATAGAACATCTCTCATGGCCTGGAGATAGAGTTCAGTGATAGAATGTTTGCATAGCATGCTCAAAGTCTCAGGTTTCATGCTCAGTATAGCAATAAAATAAACAAATACATGAAAGATCATTTGTACCAGCTCCTATATGTAATTCCAGCAATTGGGAAGCTGATGCAGAAAGATTTGCCTAGAGTTTGATTCTAGCCTGAGCTACATGGCTAGCTTGGCCTATAGGGGGTGGTGATGGCCTCAAATTCTAGATTCTTCTGCTTCTGGCCTCTCAAGTGTCATGATTACAAATGTGTATACGTGGCTAGTATCACCTCATCTTAACAATTACACTACAGATGCTCCTCCATTTATGATGGGATAAACTACCCTATAGGTAAATTTTTAGTTGAAAATAACTTAATCCAGAAAGCAATTAAGATGGATGTGGTATCAATATTTGCAACCCCATCACTTAGGAGGCAGGGGAAGGAGGATCCTCATAAATTCAAGGTCAGCCTTAAAGTCCCTAATGAGACTTTCTCTGTCTTAAACAAGCAAGCAAGCAGTTAATACACAAAGCCCCCAAGCATTACAGCTTGACAATACAATGTACTATAGAGTGTCTGGTATTTCCTTTTCTGATTGCATGGCTGACAGAGCTGAAACTTGATGTCATTGCCCAGCATCACAAGAGACTATAACCAGATAATTCTTTAAGAATAAAGCTCTGAATGAGTTTGAACTATGTTCGGTCTGCCCTGCTTAGGGGCTGCTAGGTTCCTGAGTTTAATGGGAATTATAGACTTCAGGTATTCAAGGCGACCAAGGAACTAGAAAGTGAATAATAATAATAGAGTAGAAATGTTTTTTTTTAAAGCCAGTACTTTTTTCTATGATTCAGATTGCCCACCAGTGTGAAAAAGAAAAGGCTAGAATTCTTAGTTTTGAGAAATAGGAAAAAGTACTTTCTTCCAGGATGACATTTAGATATTTATTAATTTCTACCTATAGATATTTAATACCTTACCCCTGAGAGTAGTACAGTCTGAGGACAAAGGGAGTTCTTATTGATTTCATCATACAACAAAATACACATACAAACACCTAAAAATCTTAATGGACATGGTTGGTTATAGGATAAACTTCACACATCACTGACACGGACAGTGTGACAAAGGAAATCTCCAGTGACAGAAGTCTACAAGTTCATTATAATGACCAAGGCAAATAGGTCCATGCCTGTATAAGTGACAGTGTAATTAGGCAGGAAGAGCATCTGGTATGCAGTTTCCTTGGGACTAATAAGAATTTGGAATAAGCGAGTTTGGGAGAGGAAAGTCTGTATGATGGGCTAGAGGTCACAGAGTCTTCGAAGCGACTTCTTAGAGGTGAGTAGATCTGATGAAGGAGATATACTTCTAATTTAGTCCTACTCCTCCCTCTGGTTTGTCGGGCCTGCTACTATAGTTCTGAGTGAGGGATGAACTAATGTGACCTGAAGGTAAGAGCAAACAAGCTTATAGCATCTAAGTAATTTTAAACCACAAGTCAAATTGGAACAAAGATGGCCAAAGTTTGGAAAGTCAAAATCCCCAAGGCAGGGACCCTCTCCTAGCAGGTTTTTGTTGAGCCTCCTATCCTGTATCTCTAACCTGATACCGCATCTGCACATCCTGAAAAGAGAGGACAGTCCATGAGCAATTTCTTTCCCTGGCTGACCATGCAGTCTAAGAAGCAGGCTGCAGAGAAATGCCTCAGCAGAGGAGTACTGTTATTACCTGATATCTGTGAGAAAGGTGAGAACTGGAGATATGGCTCAACATTTAAGAACATTGCTTGTGTAGAGGACCCAGGCTCGATGTCCAGGCACATGGCGGCTCACAACTCTTCTGTAGCTCCAATTTCAGAGGCTCAAATGTTCTTTTCTTACTTCTGAGGATGTCAGGCAGGCACAAGTGTAGGTAGAGCACATGCAGGCACATGGAGCCAAACATTCATATATATAAAATTAAAAAGAAACTCAAATCCTTTAAAAAAAAATAAAGGAAGGAAGGAAGGAAGGAAGGGAGAGAAGGGAGGGAGAGAAGAGAGGGAGGGAGGGAGGGAGGGAGGGAGGGAGGGAGGGAGGGAGGGAGGGAAGAAAAGGAAAATGTCATCAGTCAAAGAAGGCAGTAAGGAAGAAGCTTATCTGGCTTATCCCCATTAACAAGAAGTCATAAACGACAAGTTCAAGCCACTAGATACAGCTGGAGGTATCCAAATATGGCCAAATATACTTTCTCTAGCCTGAGTGTCTCTAAGGTACATTTCTGCATCTTTACTTGGAGGATATGGAGAGACCGCTGGAAGAACTGGGAGATAACATTGAATGGCCTTTGGTTTGAACTTCGTGAAAACGTTCACCTGGTTTCCTTGATAACAGATAAGCCTTTCTTTGGAGGTCCTGATGAGCAACATTCCTCTCTGATTTTAGCACCCCAAAGCCCCTTCTCATTGTACAAATATTGCTACTAACATGGTGCGCCCATAGCCATGCCACCCAGACCAGGGGGACATCATCCATAAATCATTGTTTCTCCAATATCCATACAGCAGACTTTTGCTCTGTACTAAGAAAGCTTATGTTGTGTAGAGGCCACTTTCAAAATAAGAGAAGGCATTTCCAGAGCTTGTTTTTAGCACAGACACCTTTGGGGAAAGCATAGCAAACATTTCCACCTTTCTCCTCACAGCTGTTTCCTGGAAACTGCAGATCAAGTCAGCATCAGGAGAACAAAGCAACCAAAGAAGCTGCTTTAAAAATTGTGACATCGGGCTGGGTCCAGTGGCTCTTATAATACCAGCACTTGGGAAGCTGAGGCAGGAAGACTGCTGTGAGTCTGAGACCAGCTTGGGCTACAAGTAAGACTGTTTCAAAAAACAAAAAACAAAAACAGACAAAGCCAAAGAATGACCATGATGTCACGGTGTTGTGGCTCTTGAATACTCTAGTTTTCTCTACTCTTAACTGTATCAACAAACTTAATTCCTTAGAACGATTGTGTGGTGATATGACTAACAGATGACTGGCCTCTGTCTGGTTATCCAGGGAGAGTTTTTGCATGATTTCCTTCATGACTGTACATGCTTTCCTTCTTAATGCTTTGGCCTTACCTACTTCCTAAAATATCCGACAGCACGCAGATGCATTCTCTGCACTGTCTATTCTCACCCTGTCCAGTTCCTCATTTAATGTCATGGTCTTCTCCATACGCTGATGTCACACAGTGCTGACACCGGCAGGCTTCATCTATAAAATATATTTTCTCTAGCCTGAGTGTCTCTAAGGCTTTATTTAGGAAAAGCCTTCCAAATGTTATTAGAGGATAGGGGTTTTAGCATGAAAAGCTTGTCAAATAATCTTAATAAAGAGAATTCTTTTGTCCTAAGCATTAACAGATTCCTTCTACTGCCTATTCCAGCTATCTTATGAAAGAGGTCATGATAATTATTTGTTATTATCAGCCTGGTTCTGTTCCTGAAGATGACAGATTTGTATTGTGCTTAAATGTCTTTGGGTAAATGCCTGTTGACATGATCACTGGTCATTGTAGGCCCTGTATCTTGGCTGGCTACATCATCCACATTCACAGAGCTGCGTGAGGCTCTTGTTTAAGGTAGAACTTTAAGAGGACATATACTCTGCTTTCTTCTCCCTTGTGGAACTTCATGAAAAGCTTGGATCTTCTTTATACTTGACTGAATAAAGAGCTGGGGCAGGGTATCTCTGAGTCCTGATGGGATAAGAACCATGTCCTTGACTCTCTATATAGCCCCAGGCCCTTTGACTGCCCTTAGAGATGTGTCTGCATCTTTCTTGCAGTGAGTTGCTTTCTGGAACCCCAGAAGCTCTGGAAGGTGAAGGTCCTTTTAGGAACCCATTCTTCTCTTTTAGTCTGGCTGCTTTTGTTCTTTCTCTCTCCCCTATCTCTTTTGCATAGTAGCCCAGGCTATCTTTGGGCTTCTCATCCTGTTGCTACTGCTTCCTGAGAGACAGAATTACAGTTGCATACCACCATGCCTGGTTTATGCATGCTCACCAAGCTCCCTACCAACTGAACTATATCTCAGCCTTCATTTTGCTTTCTTTATGAGAGTCCAGTTTTCCAAACTGGCCATACTACATGTTTGGGTGAAGAGTTACAGAGCGCATCGGTAAATGCCACTGTACAGCTTCTATTTTCTTTTTTTTTCTTTCTTTTGTATAATACAATGACTGTTGGCTTGCTTTGGTGAAGGATCAAGTAGTCCAGAAAGGCTGGGTCTGTTGAAGTCAGTAGGATACTCTTCTTGGTTTTTAGCCCAAGAAGTACAATCTATTGGAGAGGAAGTTTCAACTGCCTAGTGTTCAGAAATCTGGAAAAAAAAAAAAAAACAAACAAACCTTTTTTTTTTTTTTTTAACACTGGTTGCTAACCCAAATGGGCAACTGTCTGGGAAAGATGAGCTGGCAGAGCAAGGCCAGCTCTCTGGCCAAGGGGTAGTGCTGAAGATAAAAGACTTCCTGTGTCAGATTTGGGGTGGTGCTCTCACCCACCTCACGCCTCATGATTGACGTACTAAGTTTTCACTTCTCTGTTTGAGACAATCTTCCACTCCTTGCCAAAAAAACAAGCAAACAAAAAAAAAAACTAAACAGATTCACAGCTAGGTGTATGTTGATTCTTTGAATAAATCTTGAAATAGAACCATTTGGGGTACAGTTGGGACCTGAACAGCACCCATGGGAACTTGAACACTGAAGGACATCTTCTCTCTGTGTACTGGGGAGTAGCTGCATCAAGGTTTGGTACATGGAATGATTCTGAGAGGACAGAAGACTCTTAAATACCACTGGAATGACCATTGGCTTGGACTAAGTGAAAAGTGTGATTTGATTTCCTTTCTCAGCAGAGAGACCTTTCTCTTTGCTGCTTCATTAGTGAAGTTTTTCTTGCTGGTGCCAATGCCTGGGAGCGAGCTCTAATGGTAACCTGTGTTCCCTCCTTTCCGGGGCCTGGTTCTGTTTTAGATAGTCCTCATTATTTGGGAGAGCACTGCATTGCTACTGTAAGACTTTTTCTGGTAAAATGCCCAGAGGTAGGAAAGCTTTGTATCTATACAGGTGATGCTGGGCTCCAAGCCTCATTACTGCTGCTGCAGCCAGGGAGAGATAGCTGAATGTGCGCCTGACAGATGAGGCCCTAGGATGTGTCTTCACTGATGCCTCTTTGTACGTTACAGAGACATTCACTGGCTTGGACTCAGGAGACTGTTTCATGTGAATGTCTGGATCTTTAGGTGACTGGAGTCATTATTGCTCAGGGTCAAAAAGTCTTCCATGTGGGCTGAATGACAGTATAGTCTATGAGGGTTAAGGCAGAGTCCATGCTTCTACCACAATGGCCAGGTTTCTTTACCTAGCCAATGCAGGGGTCACCAAAACCCACATTTGCTTCATTCCCCAGCCTGTCATAGGGAAATCATTCATTTGGAAGCAAGACATATGCGAGGCGTTCTTTCTAGGGTCATATCTAACTGAACCATTTCCCACAATAAAATTATTTATTTTATAAATATCCTACAGCAACTTTCAGTTAGAAATTATACAAACAGCAAAAACATATTTTGTGAATTCATTTTCTAGTTCTGAGTTGGAGGAAGTAGGAGGCCAAAGAATTTTTGGAGGTTCACACTGCTAAGTTAGACACAGTGCTCTAGACTAGCGTCTCAGAAAAAAAAAAATTGGTTTTTTGGAAGCTGGTCTAATATTCTTGGGATATATGTATATTTATACTCACATATCACACAGTCTTGATAAAGTATTCCTTCAGGCTCACAGTCAAGGTGTACTTGGACTCTAGAATTTAATTTTTCCTTTAGCTCTCCGCAGGAATTCACAAAGGCCAACAACCTAAAGATGTCTTTTGTGAGGCCACATTTTTTTTTTCCTTTTTAAAATTCAGGACATATCCAGGATAGGTTTGGGCAGATGTCATTCTCACAAATATCTGGTAGGGAAAGTACAAAGAGCTGTCTCTGCATAGGGGAAGGCAGTGGGGCAAATTGTGCAGGGGAATGCTGGGTTCACAGCAGGTCTCTTCAGACCTGCATTTCTCTGTTACTGGGCTGTCGTCAGGTATGTGGGATTCAGGATGAACTGGCACTGCATCTCTTGGGCAGGTCTACCATGAGGAAGGACTCATGGAAGTTGGAAGGGGTTGCAGAGTCTTTTGATTCCTTTTTTCCCCCCAAAGACAGGGTTTCTCTATGTAGCCTTGGCTGTCCTGGAACTAGATCTGTAGACCAGGCTGGCCTTGAACTCACAGTGATCTGCCTGCCTCTGCCCCTGAGTGCTGGGATTAAATCACCACTTCCCGGCTGAGTCCTTTGATTCTTGTGACAGGGAGTGCAGTGTCTTAAAATGGTTTGTTTTGATTCCATAGGATAGTTATTCCCAGTAAGTGGGTTTGATGCTGCAATTTCCAGAATTGATCCATAGCTGGTTGTCTTCTTCAGAACTAGTCATCCTTAAAGTGCTAAGGGTTAGGATGGTAGAGTAGCATAGGCCCCAGACTCAAGCTCTGCTTCCCTACCATTAATATGGACATGACATTAACTTCATTTCCTGTGTCTGAATTCATTACTGTTCTAGTTTTGTAATTAACCCACTTTTGAGATGGTTGGTGAATATTTTGAGGTGAGTGCCCTTTGGGTTGTTCTTCTCTGTCTAGACAGGTTAAGATTATAGATACCACAAACTAAGATTATTAGGGGCTTTGGGGGGCAGCAAAACTGTGGGGTGAGAAACTAGGAAGGCTAAGAAAGCCATTTGTCCTTTTATTCTGGAGAACTAAAAGTGGCTTGACATTTACAGTGCCACCCTCTGTCCCCAAGCCAAGGATGTCATGGCATTGGTGTAGCCTTCTCCTACTTTATCCATAGACCTTGCTTCCTACCTATCAGTCAGTCGAATTTAATTTTTCTTAAACGTGTTGTGGTATTTGACTTTGGTCACAGCAAGTGAATCACTGAATGAGAAAGACGCCATCCTTGCCTCTACAGGCCACTGTTGAGTTCCACATAGCTATCCTACCAGAGCACACAGAAAATAGCAGAAATGGGCCTGAGCCAACTCTGAGAGAACTTGCTTTGGTCTCTTCTTCTTGTCTGTTTTGGAAGGATTTTTCTAGATTAGAGGGCATCCCTCCTGTTTTCAGCAACTGTTTTCAATTTCTTCCTCAGTTGCAGTGGCTATAACAGGCCAGTGTACCTGTCCCTGATAACTTTAGAGATGACCCTATCAAGGCTATCTTGGGTGACCTCTACAGAGTTAGGGAAAGGTGATTCCTTAATGCATGGTTTCACTTGGGACTGAGGGAAAGCAGGGAAGTGTGGAAAGCCATGAGTGATGACTATTGAAGCTTCAGGACAACCAGCACATGTGTGGAGAAGGGATCCACCCTGGCCTTGGGACTACGGTGGTGGAAGGCATGAGGTGTCTAGTCAGTGTCCTCACTTTCTTGGCACCAGTACTTCTCAGGATTCAAAACACTGATTCCATGAAAAATGTCTTACAATAAATGCGGGCCAGGTTGAGGCTATGTGGCTAAGCCCACAGGCTGGTAGTTGGACACACGAGGTTTCAGAACATAATTGGAGGAAACTGATATCCTTGATTCTCATCTCTGCTCCACCTGAAGGTGATCACAAACAGAGACATGAAGGAGACCTTACAGTACATGGCATACACCCATGGACACATTCGGGAAGGCTGGCTTCCTCAACCCCTCTATACTGCAGTTCAGGCCAGGCTTTCAACCTTCCTTGGAGAGTGACCAGCTGTGGCATTCTGGTTGTGGCTTCTCAGGCTCTCCTGCTACACCAGGTGTCTGCTCACCGCTTCTTTCGCCCCTAGAGGGAGCATCCCTGAGTTGGGTCCAGTCCTTATGTCCTGTCTACTTTTCGGTTCTCTTCCCTCTGCCCATGCTGATGCAGCCTGTGCTCAGATCCTCCTGGTTCTTGCCTGGATACTGCAGTGGCTTCTTAACTGGCTCTCAGATTCTCAGAGCATCTCTCTCATCATGTTATTTCCAGGCTTAAAAATGCTTCCTGGCCTCGTGGTGCCTTCATGATGAGATCTGAGCACTGCAGTAGATCTGCAGGGCTGGCTCCTAAGACGCAGTTACTGTGTCCCCTGGTCCTGTCCATTGTGCTCTCCACTCTGCCTCTGGGCTGTGGCTAGACTGCTCCTCCTGAGCCATGTCCTCCTACCTGTCCCACCCAGGCCTCTGTTGTCGGTCTAGCTGAGGTGTTCCTCATTGTCCTGTCTGTTTGTGCCCTGCAGCTGTATCTGCATATCCTTGTGGGTATCCTCTGCTGTGTAGACAGCAGTTCCTGGGGTTGCAAGAAGGAAGGGAAGAAAGATTTGTTGGAAGCATTAAGCAAGCATGAACTGGTGCATGATGTGCTAGCCACTCTCCTCTTCCGTTTTTTTGTTTGTTTGTTTTGTTTTGCTTTTCCTCTGTGCCTGAGACACTGCTTCTGTTCAAGGAATAAGTGGCTCTCAGACTTCCAGAAGGAAAACCTGAGTGATCTACAGTCTCATAGACTGTTGCCACCAACTGTTGTTCCCCTTATATTATGCCTTTTCCTTTCCTCTTTACTTCATGGGCTGGTTTCACTCTTCACCTGGAAAATTGCCAAGCCCAGGCTTGTAATAGGTGCTGTAGCCTTCACTGGAGTAGGATTGTAGAAAAAGGCAAAGCTTGGCTGGGTATGGTCCAGTGACAGGAACCAGTGCTTGTCAAGGCCTTGGGTTCTATCCTTGATATCACAAATTAATAACAGCAGCAATGACAAAAAAGCAGTGCTGACCACTTCCCAGGCTTGCTCCGACTCTTTGGCTAAGCATAGAATCCATCTTGTTAGCCCTTGGCTGGCTGTTTACTCTTGTGTCCTGCCACCAGCCCCAATTTGACCTTCAGTCTTTCCAGACTCACATTGCTAGTCCCCAGGCACTGACCCCTGATAGTTTCAGGCTTGGGGCTAGCCCTTCCCTGTCTTCATCCAGAACTTATACTTGAACTTCTTGGCTGATCTCAAGCCCCACCTTCCTGACTAGCCCCAGGGCACCAGGAGCTCCTCTGTGGTACTGAGGATACTTCATTGAGCCCTGTGTGGCAAATGGTATTCTGTGGGTTTGAGGCAACAGTGAGTCATCCAGGAAATTTCCTGTCCCAGAGCCTCTGCAATGTTGCGAAGATTGATTCATCCTACTGTCTTCCTCCCTGGATGAGGAGTGCATTGAGAGTAAGGTCCCTCAGTGTCTGTCATGACTGCCCTCCAGTACAGTTGGCCTAAGAACCTCCAGAACACACTTGCTTTAAATTTAGGTCTGTGGAGAGGCCTGGGCCCATTGAATGATGATGTGAGCCCTTCTGCACTGAAGATTGCTCCCAAATGCCCCAGCCATGCTTGGCCCTAGTATCGGGACTCTTACTGGCATGGCTAAGTCCTCACAGCTGGCATTCCAAGTGTTTCTCTCATTCTGTTGGGATGAGTCTGCTGATCCTCTCTGCACCCCTGACAGTCTGCTGATCCTCTCTGCACCCCTGACACCCCATGGATGGGGCAACAGTGTGGCCATATGCAACTTCTGGACCGTGGAGTTTTCTACTTCCTGGATTGCCAGCAAGCCCTGGACTGGGTAGGTCGCCAATCCTGGAAGCTCTGCCTTGTGCCCTCTACTCCAGCTTCTTGCCTGCTCCTCTGTAGTGTTTAATTTGACTTCCTTCGTCCTCCCTTTGCCTGTCCTGCTTTCTTTCTACCTCAAGCTTCCTGTCTCTCAGCTCTCAGGCTCCTCTCATGAGTCTCTCATTTCCTCCCTCTCATTCCGACATCCTTTCCTCCCAGCCCTGCTCCTCCTTTCCTGCTCTTCACCCCCTAACTTTGAGGTGCCCACAGAAAGCTAAGGAGCCTCTGATGTCTAATCCACATTTTCTGAGATACTAGCAGGGTCCAGTAGGCTGGCCTTGCTCTGTCCTCTTCAGTGGCTGGTATCCTGAGTAACCAGAGTCATTTGTAAAGATCAGAATAGCATGTGGAGGAGGCAGGCATACCCAAAGGATGCTTTGACATCCTCTAACTTAGTTTTTAAATGGAGAACTTTATTAATCAAATACATATTTCTGCAGAAAGCAAGCCTTTACTATCTCCCTTATTCTAGGAGGGAAAAAATGAATAAATGTAATTTGTCCCAAGTCATAAATGGGGCGAGCACTAGGTCTGGGTCTCCACCCTACCCTTTGGGCATCACCTTCAGACTAACTAATGTTCCATCCACAGTAAAACAAGCACCCGTCATGCACATTGCCCAGTTAATCCTGAGTTTATGTCAAAGCCATGGATAGCTACCAGATCTGACAAATTCCAAGAGAAGAGTGATCTCAAGGGGCTATTTGAACAGATTCCCAAATGCTTTGGTCTTCATGAAGTGCTGGGTAAGCTCTGGGCCTTCTCGTGGCCTTCACTTGGTGCACTGGGATGGTGGAAAGAAAGGTCATGGTGCCCTAGCTATGGGGGAAGCAACCAGAGGAGAAGAGAGAAACACACACAAGATGCCTCTGCTAGGGGATCATGTGCTGGAATGGGGCCAAGGCTGGAGAGCTATGTGATAGAAGGAGGTCTTTTGATTTTGAACATTTCCTTCCTCTCTCCCTCTTATGGTCCCCTTCCTTTTTCTCTGCACTGGGGTAGAAACTAGCACCTTCTCTGTGCTAGGCTAGGCTCCTGCATAGATTCGCCCCCAGCCCAGAGATTCTGGTGGTGCCTGTGGCATCCAGGCCTGAGCAGGAACTGGAATGGAGTGCTGGGATCAGGAGTTGGTCCAGAACATGTCACCCAAGCCTTGGGATCCTTGATTGGTGCTAGTCCTTAGTTGGCCCTCCAATGTCTGTCTTGAAGTGTTAAGTCTGACAGACCCTAGAGAAGAAGAAAACCGTAGCAGGGGGCAGTGTCTATCTGTCACTGCTGCTAGCCAGGCCACCTAAAAGGAATACCCGTGTCCAGCTCAAACAGTTCCATCCACAGACTTGGCTTATTCTGCTCTCCTCACTTCACTCCTGGGAAGGTGTTGGGTGGCTAAAGCTGGCCCACAGGATGCCCTTATATCTTCCTTCCAGGGCCTAGAACACACAGAAGGGGTGCAGAGGGGAGGCCGGGCCAACAGACAGTAAGAGCTGGAAGTCTTTTTGGCACATGACTTAACAGTGGAACATTGGCCTGGGAGGCCCATATGGACCCCTCTTCCCATTCCCTTTCTCTTCTGCTAACCCAGGAGCTGATTTTTAGCTTAAGTACTTATTTATTTTTTGGTGCTACACCTCGATCGATTTTTTTTTTTGCTTGTTCTTATTTGCTTGTTTATTTTTGCAATGTTGGGACTAGGACCCATGCCCTCCTACATGCTCCTCACAAACACTCTACCACCACTCAGTTACATCTTTTCTGTCTCCTCCTCACAAATTCTCATTCTCATTTGCTCCCAGGCCACTCAGTGATGTAAAACCTTATTGTTCACACAAGCTTTATGCAGCATTCCTGGTGGCTTCAGACTTGGATGGATGCCAAGCCCTGATCTCACAACTTGGCCCCATGGCTGACTCTCTCCAAAAGAGGCTAGTGCTACTACAGAGATCTGGAGATTGACTGTAGATGCTTTAGTTCATTTACCCTCTGCTTATATGCAGAGCCGCAGTTGGGCCTGCCTTCAGGGAGTGGGCATGATCTGTTAGGCAAAGAGGAGATAGGCCATTTCCTCATGTGAAATGGAAAGGCAGAAAGGAACAGGGTGAATGAGGAAAGGTCTGTGAGAGAGAATAATTGAAAGCATAACCGAGGTGAGCTGGAGCCTCAAAGGTCTATAAATCTGGAGTTTTAGACAATGTGGGGATGAGAGATAAGGAACCTTATGGGGTGTGTGTGTGTGTGTGTGTGTGTGTGTGTGTGTGTGTGTGTGTGTGTGTGTGTGTGTGTTGAGCCTTGCACATGCTAACACACTACTCTTGAACTGTGTACAGCCTATTGATCTTTCTAACATAGTTATTATTAACAGCAACAGACTTTTTATAATGAAAAGCATCAACTTTTCCTAGCCCAGGCCACAAGCTCTCAGAGCAGTGAGTTTTAACTGCTTGTTCTGAGTTCTACCTTTTGAGTGCTAAAAGCCAGTTCTGTGAGCACCATCCACTTAGGGAAGCTGAGCTGGAACCACAAGAGGGACCATCAGGGGCCAGGGCACCTTAGCAGCCATGCTCCTTTGTCCTCATGTGGGAGGGGCTCAAAGGCAGGAAAATGTAGTGAGGAACATTTGCTAACAGTGAGAGTCTGGGTCAGTCATGGCCAGTCTCCTGCCTCCTGGCCTGGTCCTTCCTCCCACCACTGTCTGCTGTGGGCGTGGCCACACACACACAGGAGGAGACCTGTCCAGCCAGGAATCTGTTGCCTGACAGCCAGCCTTTCCCCCCCTGCTTTGTTTGCTCAGGCTGCCTCCCAGGTGCTGGAGAGCTGATGAGAGCCTCCCTAGAGCAGAGGCCACTTTGGTTTCCCTCTATCCAAGCTGCCCCACCCCCTGCCCAGAGAGTCACTGTTCACACTGAGGGACTGTCTGGGCTTATTTCTGGTGCAGATGGCATCAAGGTGCTGCAGAGGAAGGTTTGGAGGCCAATGTATCTGAACCACCTACACTCCGCCATTCCCACAGCTAGATATGGCTATCTCAGCTCATTTGTCAGTCACCTGATACCCCACGCCTGTTCCAGGCCTAGTATGTGAGCTGTCTATCTGCACAAATAGGGTGCAACGTAGGCACCATTCAGAAGGCTGGTCCGTGAGTGGACTGTCTTGGACTATACCTGCAGGGACAGGCAGTGTTGGGCTCCAGGGACTAGTGGATATGCTAAGGGGTACATCTCCTGTGGAAGTAAACACCGTTACCTGAAGTGGTACATCTCAGTTCCAGAGCAGGTTTGGGATCCCTACCTCCATCCAGCTCACTAAGTACTTTGATCTCAATTATGAATTTCTTCACAGTAGAAAAAGAATTATTTCGCCTCTTTCAGCTCCACTGCTCTCAATAGTACTAGGTCTGCCTGGCTAGATTTTTTAAAAAAGATTTATTTATTTATTATGTATACAGTGTTCTGCCTGCATGTATGCCTGCATGTCAGAAGAGGGGACCATACCTCATTATAGATGGTTGTGAGCTACCATGTGGTTGCTGGGAACTCAGGACCTCTGGAAGAGCAGCCAGTGCTCTTAACCACTGAGCCATCTCTCCAGCCCCTGGCTAGATGTCTTAAATGGGGGCCCAGGATGGTAAAAGGCCTTGAGTGTGTTTGAGAATGGGGTCCAGAACTCAGGGGTAAGTAGGGTTGGGTTCCTCTGCATCAAGACCCTCTTCTCACTTAGCACCACACAGAGGCAAGAGGTGGAACAGCTACATGCAACCTTAATCAAGGCCCAGAGTTTCTGGCACTGAGGTTTGTGGAGAACAATGGGCAGATCATGAAAGCAGGCTGGTTGTGCAGGTAGCTCCTAGGGTACCAGGATGGAAACACCACCTTTGTGTGTGGGTGTAATAACCTCTTTTTTTTCTTTTTGTATGGGGTTTCCCTAGCTTGGTGCACAGAAAGGTCTTGTAGATGCCATAGCCACTGAAATGTCTTCTTTCATAGTCATAACTAATTTCATAGATCCTTGCTGCCATTTTACTTTAAGTTAAATTAAATTTAAATTATTTTTTAAGAAAACAAAATATACAAGCCACTCTCAAACTCACAATTATAGTTTTGGGGAGGCGGAAGCAGGAAAACCATTCTGAGCCCAGCTTGAACTACATAGCAGAATTCTGCCTGAAAAAAGGAGAAGGGGAAGAGGATAACGATGATGATCTCACAAGGACACAGGAGGATGAGGCAGATAATTAATGATAGCATTGGCCAGAAGCCGGCGGCCCGGGTGTCTAGAGTCTGTGAAACAGCACCATTTTAGGCTCTGACCTTATTCTTTGAAGCACTTATATTCCCAGGCAGCTATTTTTTTTTCTTTTTAAAGCTTTTTGCAGCAAGGTTTTTGCTGGCCTGTAATTCACTACACAGCCCGATTCAGCCTCAAACTCACGGCAATTCTCTGTCTTAGCCTCCTAAGTGAGTGCTAGGATTATAGACTCAGCCGCTGAGCCCTGCCTTCCTCCTAGCATTTTTTTTTAAAGGTATGATCCATATTTCTGCTCATTTCTGGTCACAGTAGAATCTGAACACACAAACCATCCTCCAGCTCCTTTCAGGCCAGTCTGACAAACTTGGTTTCCTAGGATTAGTCTAAGAGTTAAAGTGGGAGAAAGCCCTGGCTCTGGTCCTCATTTATCACAGGAAGAACTCAGGCCATGGCTGACTCACATCTGCCAGACTCACAGGTTCTCTGTCTGCGTTGGTCCACATGATCCAGCTGCCCTCGCTATGGGAAGACTGAAGCCATCCTGGGTAGGGAGTGGAGGGTGTTTACCAAGGGGATGTTTGTTTCAGGGACTGGCTGGCTATTGGCCTGAATGCTGTTATAATTGCTTTTCCTTTCATCTATTGTCTGCATTTAATTAGTGCATGGTACACTGAACATTTACTGTTTCATTTCCTCATAGAAATACTTTTCCAGGAAGAAATACTTTCTCTGTTCAATAGCTGTTTTCCCCACTCAGCCTGTTTGTGTCTGTCTGCAATAGTAAATGCAGGTTCTTTTCAGCATTTTTGTTGCTACACAAATTCTGCATTGTGTCAAGGTCAATTACCACTTTCACCTCACCCCTGGCAGTCTGCAGAAGAGTCTTACTCCAGGGAAACTGTTCCATGGGAGACAAAAATGGTGTCAGAGTGTCCCCTGGAGGCCATTGAGGATAGAAGTCTTGTGCTTTCAATCCTGCCCACCCTGGATCTGGTGTTGTCTTTATCATTACAGAAGATTTGGGGGCATCAGAACTTGAATCATGGCCTGCAGTTGCCTCTGTATTTGTACACCTTGGGCACATGCAGTGATCTGAAACCAGCTGTGTAGGCGGTGGACACAGCTTCACCTTGTCTTTTGTGTGTTATTTGAAGGCAGGAGGGTAGAATGACCTTATTGTGATAGCCAAATAAGGCAGACTGGTATGTGGAGCCTATGTTTTATCTATGTAAATACATCTATATACACGTGTACACATATAAAAGACAGGTAGACATGGGGGCTCTTTGGTGGGAGGGGCAACAAGAGAGAGTAATAGGGTAAACGTGAACCAATATGAATCTGTCATAGCAAAACCCTTAAAATGTCAGTGCTTCCAAGTATGGTGGAGCTTCCTTGGAATTCTAATGTGAGGAGAGACGGGTGAGAGGATTTCCACAAGTCTGAGACAAGCCTGGTCTGCAAGAACAATATAAGGTCCAGCCAGAATGCCTGTAGAAGTGCAGACAGTAGACGGCTCATAGCTTTCGGATGGGGACAGGATTCTACTGGGAATTGTATGAGGCATTTGTGTTACCTTCTGCTAAATAATATCTATGATCTGCTGGTATTTAGTGAATCTGAATTTCTAAAAGTAGTGGACAGATTTACTTGGCAGAGGAAATGTCAAGACAGTATAACATTTAGGCATCATCATTGCTTCTTTTAGCCAGGTTTATAGTGACAAGTAAAAGAAAACAGTGAGTTGGGCAAGGAAAGGTGTGAATACAGGTGAAATTGCAGACAAATCAAATGTAGACAAAACTGTGGGGTTTTATGTTTTTGTCTTACTAAGTCTACTTTCAAATTCTTCTTTTTAAAACCTTTAATTGTGCGTGCGTGCGTGCGTGTGTGTGTGTGTGTGTGTGTGTGTGTGTGTGTGTGTGTGTGTAGGAGGAGGAGGAGGTTAGAGGGGTGCCAGATTCCCTGGAGTTGCAGCTACAGGCAATTGTGAGCTGCCTGGTGTGGGTTCTGGGAATCAAACTTGGGGCCTCTGTGGGATTAGCATGCATGTGCTCTTAACCACTGAGCCATCCATCTCTTTAGCCTTAAGGCCTTTAGTTTTTATGGCGATTAGAAGCCTTGTACTTTGCACTGGGACAGTAGGAATGGTATTCTGAGGGTATGATCCCTCTCAAAGTAGGCTCTGGGAGCTAAACCTCCAAGCCCGTTAGAGAAACGTTATTTCTAAAGAGAAAGAGAGCAAACTGAAGGGGTACCCTACTAGTCAAGGGTCACCGAGGGAAATTTTTTCCTAGTTTCATAGGATATATGTTACACAAGGACCTTGCTATTCCTTAAGCTGGAAGCAGAGCTGGGCATTGTCCATGTGGTGCTAATTTTTCAGGCTCATAGAAGTCCAAGGTTATTGGATCAGCCAGGTAACATATAGTAGGGCCAGCTTCCCTAAGGGATCCTTGAAGCAAGATATAGAAGAAAAGGTGAATATGAAGCCTGAGTTAGAATGGAGACTCCAGGATGTTGGAGACGCCAAGACTATGGGATGACATTTGCCAAGAAGAGCTGCATCAACAAGTGGGGTTGGTCCAAGAAAGAGGCCACATGAGCTGTAAATTGAAGGGCCATAGTCTCTGAGCTTCTGGAGCCCAGATGGTGCTATCATGAGTCCTAGATGTTGAATATGGAGCTGTAGGGTTTCACGTTTGACCTACTGGGTTCCAGTCAATCTAAATTTTTTTCTTTTTCTTTTTTGCTGTTTTTCTATTTCTTCCTTTTGGAATAGGAGTGTTTACTTAGGGCCATTGTATACCAGAGATATGTCACCTTTTTAAAATTTGACAGGGGCTCATAGCTAAGAGATTCCACGAGTCTCAAAAGACACAGACATTGGACATGTCAACAATGTTGAGACACTACAGGCTATGGAAGCTCCTGGAATTGTAGTAAATGAATTTGCATTGTGAGATGGCCACATGCTTTCCAGGCTAAGGGTAGAGTATTTTGCTTTAAATCTTAAATCTTTCTCACTCTGTACTTATTTATTATATGTTTATTCCTCAGTTGGTGGCACTATTTTGAGAGCTAAGGAAACTTTAAGGGGGTAGGACATGGATGGTGACACTCAGCCACTAGTAACCGGCCTTTGAAGGTTCTCCATTACTATTCTTTTTCCTGTGACCAGATGCATGAGTGGAATGTGGTAGGGTTTTCTGTCATGCCTGTTCCACTATAAAGGACCTAAATGATGAATCAAAGTAAATATTTTCTGACATTGTCTGTGGGGAATTTTGGAAATATAATGTAAAAATAAAACAGTACATGTAAGCAGGTGCCAGAATTCCAGGTGGGCCTCAGCAATTCTATTGACTAAGAAACAAACAGATTTAACTCTAGGTCTGGATGTGCAGGGATAGAATTATTTCAAACTTTCCTGATAGATATCGTACACTTTCTGCAACATGATCAAAGCATGGGCCAGTCCAGAGATTTCTCCATAATTCGCTGTCTTTGACAGGTAGGCCTAGGGAGAGGAGAGGTTTTCCCCAGTCAAACAGCTCCCTAGAGGCATAAGCAGGTGAGAATGGGTTAAGGTCTATTCCCCTCTCACCTTATACTCCACAAATTCTGAAAACAGGTCATGGATCTGGAAATATAGCTCAGTGGTGGTACACTCTACTAGCATGCATGAGACCTGGGATCTATCTTTATCACTGAAAGAGTAACAAGAAACTTTGTATCATTTTTAAAAATTATTTTAGAGACAGGTTATGTAAGCCCAGAATTGTCTCAAACTTGCTAAGTAGCCTGAGTCTGACCTTGAACTTCTGATTCTCCTGCCTCTACTTCCCTGAATGCCAGGATTACAGCAGTGTACAATTACATGCAGTTTTGTGTGGTACCTGGGGATCTAATACAGAGCTTCATCTCCATGCATGCAAGACAAACCCTCTACCAGTGAAGCTCTGCTCATATTCCTGGCTTTGATGCATTTTTTTTCTTGTATTGTTTGGGATAGAATCTGGGCTTTTGCTTCCTAGTTTTTTATTTTCTCTCTCTTCCTCCCCCATCGTGTGTGTGTGGGGGGAGTGGGGGGGGGTGGGTGTGTGTGGGGGGGTGGGGGTGTGTGTATGTGTGTGTGTGTATGTGTGTGTGTGTGGGTAGGTGGGTGTGTGTGTGTGTGTGTGGGTAGGTGTGTGTGGGGGTGTGTGTGTGGGGGGGGTGGGTGTGTGTGGGGTGTGTGTGGGGGTGTGTGTGGGGGGGGGTGGGGGTGTGTGGGGGGGGTGTGTGTGTGGGTAGGTGTGTGTGTGTGTGTGTGGGTGTGTGTGTGGGTGTGTGTATGTGTGTGTGGGGGGTATGGGTGTGTGTGGGGGGGTGTGTGGGGGGGTGTGGGGGGGGAGTGTGGGGGTGTGTGTGGGTGTGTGTATGTGTGTGTGGGGGGTATGGGTGTGTGTGGGGGGTGTGGGGGGGTGTGGGTGTGTGTGGGGGGGGGTGTGGGGGTGTGTGTGGGTGTGTGTGTGTGTGTAAGTAAGGTTTGGGTACATAGAAGTCCATCCCTTAGGCCCTGGTGCTCTCTTCCTCCTCAGCTGTATGTTCAGTACCTGCCCTGTCTCATCTATTTTCACTCTGTCCTCTGGAGTAGTGTCTGTCTGTCCTGTCACTGCTAAATCAGAAGAGCCTGGTTTATGCCTATCAACTTCAAAGGATGGCTCTGCTCCTGGGTCCCCAGCTTTTCCCTCCTTGACAGTGACTGGATTGTGGCACCTCCCATCAAGTTGGACTTGGGCTGGAGGTCATAGGGTTTGAAGCCTAGTCTTTTCTTGGGATGCTGCAGAGAGAGCTGTTGTACAGTAGTCTTTGCAGCCAGCCTCAGGACTACTAATGTCCTACCCAGGAGTTTCAGCGCTCCCTGGGGAAAAGAGCAAGAGAGGAACAGAGCCAGTAAGCCTGGAAAGAACCCACCAGGGGCTCCTGGTTCATTTGAGAAACAGCAGGAGCTTTGGGTAGGTAGTCCTCACTTCAGTGGTGGAATTCACCAGTGCTCACTGAGAGCGGCCACATTCAGGTCATATCCATGGATCCCCTTCCCTAAAGCCCATGTCCACCTTCCTTCACAGGCTGAAAGCACTTGCTCCAGTATACACAAGCTTCAGTCTGATGGAGAACTTCACCCATGGCATCCCTGTCCCTAGCTTTGACCATCACATCTTTGTCTCCCTCATAGGTAATCACCAACAGAGGGTTGCAGGAACGGTCTCTGCATTGTATACACAAGCAGCCTGGAGCGCAACCCTATCATCAGACTGAAAGAGAAAAATCAAGAAGAGATGAGTGTGGTTATCAGGGATTTAGCACCCTGCAGAGACAACCTCTGGAAGTGCTCAAAACACTGGGCACAGTACTCATGACTTCCCACCAGGAGCAAACTGATCCTGCAATGCCAGACCCCAATAAACCTGAGGTACCTTGCATTTTGTTTAAAGGAACCAAAATGGCTGTATGAGCTGGAAGAACTGAGGAGAGAACTCAGCCAGGGACATCACCAGACACTGGCAAGCAACATCCGAGGCCCTCTGCTGCCACCCTAACCCGCCCGCACTGGTGCTGCTGGTTACACAGGAGACGTAAAGACAAATGGTATGCAGGCATCAACTCATGACTGCTGTTTATGATTGTGTGTGTACTGTCTAGCCAAGGCTGTACCCATGACTCTGAGATAGCTACCAAGAAAAGCCACAGGGCTGGAACTTAGGTGTGGAGGTGATACTTATTGAAAGGTAGCTTGCTTCTGCCTGCAGGGATTGACTCTGTGATCATGGCTGGGACATTGGTTCCAGATCAATGTAGGGAGGACAGAAGGTGACCATGCCAAAGCTGAGCAGGGCCATTAAGATAGGTGCTGAGTATCAGCAGCCACGTTTGTGGCAAAGGGCTTGCAAGTTAAATACTATGGCAGTCAAGTGATTTCTAAGTCCTGCAAAGTCCTTGGACTTTGTGATCTAACTCAGTCATAGCTGAGGGACCTTTTAGAGGTGACTTTCTGGGAGCCAGTCCCAGGCCAGCTTCTGTCCTCCCTAGGGTGCTATGCTCCCTGATGTGGGTCAGGAAGGAAGTGAACCTCCATGGCTTCCCTCGTATTTGGAGGACATTTGGGTTCAGCAGTTCTGGCCACAGTGCCAGGATTTCTATCTGCCTGAGCTTGGCAAGGTCCTTCACCTACCAGGAAGGAGCCTTTTCTCTGCACAGTACCTGACTTCCAAGACCTATTTTTTTTTTTTTTTTAACAGTAGGGAGTATCTGCAAAATTCTTGGTGCAAACTGCACCTCAGTGATCTGGTCTCCTTCACTCTCTCCCTCTGGAGGGCTTGGGTCTGACTCTCTCTTGCTCCCTCATGGCTCTCTGGTATCTTCTTCCCCAAGAGGAGCTATAGTTCAAGTAATCTGGAGCAGAGGTAGAGGATGCAGCCTGGGTGTGTTTGTGTGTGCTCAGCTCTCACAGAGGTGTCCTGGGAGAAATGAACAAGGCAGCGTAGAAGTGATGTTGCAGAGTGGAGGTGTGGGCCAAAGGCTCTGGAGTCGGACTACACTATAGCTCAGTGCAAAGTCTTAGACCAAGTCACTTAATTGCACTGTTCTTCAGTTTCTCTGTCTGTAAAATAGGTATAAAGTTAATCAACCTCATAAACAAACAATGCATTCCAGTGCTGAACACATCCATCAGTTCCAATAAATATGTATTAGCACTAACTCCAACTCCAGCTGAGGAGCCAGGATAGGGAGCTATGCAGTAGGGTGGTGTGGTCTCCACAACAATTGGCCTTCTCTCCCATGGATGAGAGAGATCAGTGGGTAGAAGACTTGGAATAGGTATCACTTGAGGGATGGGAAATATTGATGTTATTTATGTATTTTTGGGCACTGGGGGTGATTCCCAGGGCTTGGCACAGGATGGGCAAGTGTTCCTCCCATGAGTAGCATACAGGCAGATGGGAGTCATCTGACTTACCCTAGTTGGGGAGCACAAGCAAGCCTCCCCAATCCTGCTAACACATGTTCTTGACCACCCCAACTCTGCACCCTTTGCATCAGAAAAATTTAATGAACTTCATCTGAGCTTCATGCCGGTTGCAAGACTGTAATATACATGGAAATCTGATCTCAATGAGAGAAGAGAAAACCCAGGTGCCAACATTCTCTGAGCCAGTACCATGGGCCTGTGATGAGAGCTGGGTTTACAGTCCCCAAACAGCCTCAGCCGCCTTCTTCTCCCTACCCTCCCTATCCTGATTGCGTGGGGGTCCAGGAAGCATTGTAGCCTGCCAGCCTTGGGCACCTCAAACAGGATACTGGAGGGTAGCATAGAGGCAGCCTCTTGGCTGTGGGAAAATGGCAGACACAATCCTTTCCTATCAGCACAAAAGGTAGGTTGATAAGGATGTTGGGTCCTAGTGTTGGCCCACAAGCTTACCCTCTGTTGCCTGACCTCAGTAACCTCACAGAGCTTTGCTTTCTTAGAGGCCTACTATCCAAAGAGTCACCATAGAAGAGAGCAGTTTTAGCTGCTTCTTTGCTGGTGTGGTACTACCTGGGCCAGTGGGATGGGGAGCTGTTTCTGCTCTTCCCCCTGTTTCTCCCACACACCTGACTCTAGCCTTCCTGACTACCTACCCATAACCTCTTGCATTTGACATTAGCACTCATGGTCCCATGAATAATAATGTCCTTTCTGTTTCCTACTGGCCACCTATGGCTAATTTTCCAAGAGACCACAAGGTTATCTCCTCTTGTGCCAGTTTGGTTGTGCCTGCCCTTGAACTCATGCCCTGAGTGCTCACATTACATAGACATGATTAGAGCATCTCCATGGTGCTGACAGTGTCACTGACAGGGGTCTCACTTTCTTGCCTATGCTGGTCTCGAATTTCTAGGCTCTTGTGAATCCACCTGAGCTATTCAAGAAGCTAGGACTTTGGCAAGCTTGGCAGTCCTTTTTTAATGATGAAAATGAGGCCCGGAGAGCTGAGTTAAGTTGCTTTGATTGTTAATGGAGTTTTTGCTTGCTTTGTGCATATTTAATTTCCGAGTTGTTTCAGACACGGAGAATATGCTAATGAGTTAAGATGGACAATAGGCCCTTGAGCTTCCACTAGCTCAAGGGAGGAGAAGAGAGACTGACATGGGGGTTGTGTGAAGTGGGGTGGAGATGGAAGACATCAAGGTTGCTCTGGGGGAGGCTGCTGAGGCTCAGCTTTGGTGTCAGTCAAGGAAGATCAGCTAGAACCATGTGGAAAGGTGAGGGGACAGCACTTCATACAGAGAACTCAGAGGCCCACAGGGAAAAGTGGATGGAGATGTGTCAAAAATTAATAGGAGGCCCCAAGAGGATGATAGCCTCCAAAGCAGCTTTGCAATTTGGTTTTTGTTTACTTGCTAAGACTGGGGAGTGGCCTTCCTAGAGGGCTGGTGTCCAGGTGGTGGAACTGACCAATTTTTTTTTTTTTTCCTTAAGCCTGTGAATGTCTGCTGTGCCACTGCATTTTTTGCTATGTAAGCCCATGTCATCTCACCAGTTTTTAGTAAAGTCTGCTACAACACAAAGGCCTTTGTGCATATTTCTTTGTAGAGGAATAACAGAACTCTGCACTTGTCAATAGATCACAGACACCAGCAGCTGGAGCAGGTACACAAAGGAACAAGGGCACACCAGGGAAGCACACACTGGATAGGTGCACATGAACAAGACTCACTGAACTGTGGAAACAGCAATAGGCCAGCACCAAAAGTCTGACATGTTAACAGTGTTACTGACTGGATATGGCCAACGTTCTTCAAACACTACAGAGTACCTGTCAGTTAAAGCTGCCTTATTGGAAAGCACTCGGGGCAAAGTTCCAGCCAGCATTACTGTGCTATCCAAGAACAAGTCATTCGTAACTATCCAGGCTCAGCAAATCTTTGATCATTTTGCCGCTGAGTCTCCGGCAGGGGGCTCTTGGTTCAGATTTTGTGAATACCGTCCCTTAGAAGCACAGCCTGTGCACTTAATGAGCAGAAATGGATTCTGGAACCATCATTGTGTTTGAAGAGAGGTCTGAGGAAAGGGTAATGGGTCTGGGCAGGGCCTGCAGGCAGGTGTGAACACTTGTTTAATATTGTGGGAGTTTGAATTTAGCCCTTGGCACAAGAGTAAAATGGCTTACTGACCATGTAAATGGTCCTGGCAAGCTGTCCAGGACCAGCTTAGAAACAGAATTCAGGACGGCATGACTGATAAGCCCATGTGCTTCTTCACTAGGTCACTCCCAGCACCAATACTCCCAGGACGCTAGGACACTTTACTCTCCAGCACATTCTATCCTGTGTAGGACCCTTTCCCCGTGGGAAAGCACTACTGCCATGGCTGGCATATATGTTAAGGAGGTGAATGACATTAAAAGAGTGTGTTTCATGCTGTATGCCCAATATGGGCTACAGTTCTCCCATACACGGATCAAGAAATCCAATTTCTGCACATTTATTAGCAATCTCCTTTAAAAATAATTTGACAATTTCATACATGTATACAACATATCTTGATCATAGTCAAGAGATTCCTGCTCCCAATTCCACAGGATCTGTCCAGTACTTCCCTTCTAACCCACCACCTTCATTTCTCCTCCTCCAAAGTCCCATTGCATCATGGGTACCTGTTCATTTCCCGACACTACCAAGCACCAGTGCTGAACTGAACAAGTTTGGGGTTCTGAGGGGGCTGGTACAGAAGCCCCACTTGTATGAGCTGCACTTTCTCCCTTTGCTCCCGCCCTGAGCAGGAGGCATGAGGGCACTGTCCTCCCTGGGTCAGACTCAGGAAGGGCGCCCAGATTCTTAGTTGAGTCAGGAGCTGCGTTATTACTGGGAGGAGAGTTGGGGCTGAGAAGAGAAGCCTTGGCGAGGCCTGTGCTGAGACAGGTGCATTTACAGACAGGAGGAGAAGCAGGGGTGTCATTTCTCTGGGTAGTAAAGGAAATGTCTTGGGGTCAGAAGAGGCCAGCTGCTTCTCACAGGGAGGTGAGGATGGAGACTTTGACAGAGACCTACCTCCTTTTCAAACATGAGGACTAGATTGTTGTGGAATATTATTTTAACTGGGCGAAGGTATCTAATATTGGCTTATGCTACTTGTTACTTTAACTGTGTAAAGATGTGCTACATTTGTTTCTGCTGCAATTGTTTAACTAAGGATGTGTGTTTAATTATGTAAAAGTGTGTTTCATTTTTTTCACCTTGCCTGCCTAAGGCACCTGATGGGTCTAACAAAGAGCTGAACAGGCAGTTACTAGGCAGAGAATGGACAGGTGGAACTGGGGGGCAAAGAGAATAAGAAGGAAGAGAGAGCCAATAATCCCCCAAGAGAGGGCAAGAAGCCAGGCAGTCACCAGCCAGCCAGACACAGAAGCAGTGAAAGTAAGATGTACAGAGCGCAAAAGGTAGGTAAAGAGAAACAGGCTAATTCCAGTTAAAAGAGCTAGCACAAACTAGCCTAAGCTAGGCAGAGCATTTATAACTAATAAGAAGTCTCTGGTGTCGTGATTTGGGAGCTGATATGTGGCCTAAAAGAAAAAGCCTGGTACCTAGACCCCCTGTTTTTTATCTAGACATGGTCACTCAAGAGTAAAACCACATCCCCCAGCCTTCATGGTAGTTAGATGTTGCTGTTTGGCCAATGAAGGTTAGCAGCAGCAGAATTCCCAGGGGTGTTACTTGGAAGGGAGAGGGTATGGTCTTTATTCTTTCTAAAGGGATGACTAGAATGTTATATACTGGCTGGTTTTAATTTTATGTTTATTTGTGTTTGTGCATATATACACTCACCCCATGGTAAGTGTGGAAGGCAGAGGACACTGTGGGTGTGAGTCCACTCCATCTGTGTGGGTTCTGGGGATCAAACTCAAGCCATTAGGCTCAGTGTCGGTCCTCCCCTGATCTCTCCAGTCCAGGGCTGGATTTTGTGTAGCTATTTTGAACTAAGGCAGTAATTGGAATCGAAGCTCCCCATGGGGAACGCAAAAAGATAAAAAGATCTTGGATTCTTAATACTATGAAGTCTTCTCACAGACTGGATAGATTTCATATGAGAGAGAGAGAGAAATGGGTTGTTTCAATCATTTACATTTTAGGTCATTTTTTATAATTAGAAACCAAACGATTCTAAGCTGGTAACAAATTTGAAGGCAAAACAGTTAAGGTATGAGAGGCTGTAATCAACAGTACTGCTTTGCCTGTTGAAGCAGGGTCTTGGGTAGCCCAGGTGAGCCTAACTTCACTGACCTCCTGAGTGCTGGTATCAGGCACATGCTACCACACTTGGCCCTTCTGACTTGGAGGCACCTTTTAGTTGCAAAGCACTTCCAGATACTTTCTCGACTGATGCCCACAGCTGCATTAAAGTACTTCAGACATTCCTTTCATGAGTGAAGAAACAAGAGACTCAGAGAAGTCAGTAACTAACACCCCCCGGTGAGCAAGCTGAGTGAGGTTCTCCTCCTCCAACTGACCTGATTCCACAGCCAGCGTTCATGCATCCAGGCGGGGCAGGTCATGAAGTTCAGGGTTTGCCTGCTGCCCGGTGTGAGAGTGAAGAGCTCAGCCCAGAGATACCAGATGCCTGGGACTAGAAGGGAACAGTTTGGGGCTGAGGGGTAGATCAGTGGCAGACGGATTAACATGTGAGATCCTGGGTTCCAGCCCAAGACTTGGAAAAATAGCAAAGCATTTCCCTCCACCCCCACTCCCCACAGCAATCACCTTGTGGGTAAAGTAATTCTGCTGTTGTAAGGATGTGTGGGACACAGGAGGCTGTGGTGGAAAATAAGGGAAGTGAACAGCAGATGATGATTGGATGGAAATGTTTGCCAGCTGGCGGGCTCACAGACCCATTTTAGAAGTAATCAGGAGTCATCAGACACTTGAGTCTGCTGAGCATCTTGTGACCATGTAAAGGTTTTCTTGGTATCAAAGGATCTGCTTCTCTTCAAAGTCCTTCCTCCTCAGAGGACAAGATGGGACCTTGGAAGTCTGGCTCAATCCTCTCTTTCCTCTTCAGTGACTACTTTGCTGACTTCTTCCTTGATTCTTTCTTGAAATCCAGCCCGAATCCTGGTAAGGACATTGGAGCTGGTATATGCCAACTCTTAGGCGAAGGTGCCCAGAGACAGAGTCCTGGCTTAAAGCTGCTCACCCATGTTCTCATTGTTCTGACAGCTGGCAGAGATTTCATTAAGTCTTGCAGCCAGCCATGTGTTGCCTACTCCCCAGGTTCTCTTCTAAGAAACAGAGCTCTAGAAAATCCCATTCTGTCCAGCTCTTCATGGCTCTTCTGACCTTGACTCATCCACCTCAGCTTGGCTCTGGAGGCACATTAAAGCAAGCCTCGAATGCCTGTTCAAAGGGGGCCTGGGCCCCTCCCAGCTGTGATCTGCCCACTTGCTCTTTCTCTTCATCTCTCTGGTCTGGGATTCCTGGCTGTGCTCCCTGGCTTTGATATTTGCTTCTGTGCTCTCTGGTTTGGCAACTCACCACATTCCCCTTGTAGCTTTTGGGCCTCTGGATTTTGTTGGTCAGCCTTCTGGTGTGTCCCCTCCTCTGACTTAGTATCTTTCCTTGGCCTTTCATGAGGAACATTCCCTCTGGTTTGGGCCAGATCAGAGTTGGAGGTGGCATTGAGGTAATTTCTGATAGGGAGCAAGGAAGACCCCTAATCCTGCCTCCTATCAGAGAGATGTAAGTACAAAGCATCCACTGTTTTCGCCAGGCATTCAGCAGGGCATCGGCCTAATGCTCAAACACCAGGCTATTCGAATCCTATATACCATTTCTGTGCACATAGGAAGTTTCTGGTTCTGTTCCAGTTCCTGAGGATGTGGCTGTGAAGAAAACCAAAGCCCATTGCACAAGAAGTCTGCATTCTTGTGGAAGAGTCATACAGAAAAGAAACACAAGGCAGACCTCTCATTGATTTCTCTTGCTGAGAGTTGTGGACACAGCTATCTCCTAGTCTCAAATCTGCCTCTGTTTGAGAGCATGGCTGCATGCACATATGTGCAGGAGTGGACACACACACACACACACACACACACACACACACACCTCCCTCATCAGTGAAAGTTTAAGACAATGCTGTCACCCTAGGGCTTCCTTAGATAAGAGCCCTGCTCTTATATGAGAAGAGGCAGAGGCAGGTTGCTGGTAACAGGTATGCATTGGAGGGACTCTGGCCTAGCTGAGGAAGCAATTCTAGGTCCTGCTAATTGGAATGGCGGGCAAGATGGAATGCACAGATAGTCACAGGTGATGATTAACAGCTTCTAGGGCTGTAGAGTATGGTCCTAGGCAGCTGCTACAACCTTCAGGAACTTTCTAGGAATACAGAGTTGCTACTCTTAAGTCATTGGTCCAAACCATGCATGCTCAAGGCTGAGAAGCAACTGGGAAATTCGGCTGAACATTCTGACTAAATACAGGGGTGTGTGTGTGTGTGTGTGTGTGTGTGTGTGTGTGTGTGTGTGTGTGTGTATACATAGAGAGAGAGAGAGAGAGGATCGCTGTGTACTCCAGCGCTAGCTTCAATTTATAAACCCTCTTCTTTAACCTCCTGAGTGCTAGGATTCTAGGCCAGGAGCTAAAGCTAGGTCTGACTCCTCAGGAGCTCCTACAGTTAGGCCCTGTCCCCCCCTCCCAGGCCTCCTCCTATCTTTGCCTGCCCCACCCCCTACCAGGCAGGAGTAGCCCAGGCCTCACCCTATAAGGAAGAAAAAACAAAACTCAACAATCACTGGGCCTGCTTCAAGATTAGGCCATCCTGGAAAGGTCCATCCCTCTCCCCCAAGAAACCTTATATAAACCCTGTCTTCTGCTGATTTTCCTGCTGCTCCTAGCAGAGGCAGCCACCCCCTCAGTTTTCCCCTCCCAATAAATCTCTTGTGTGAGGTTTGTTGTGCTATGTAACTTTGTGGCATTCCTTGGCTCCTGACTGCCAGGATACTTAAAGCAATTACTTATATTGTTCTATTATTAAGTAAAACCCAGGAGTCAGCTATTGGGGGCAGAGAAAATGACCAGTGACCTCTTTCTCCTTCCATCCAGAAAGGGCCCAGGAAACTTTCTAAGCCCCTCCCTACTACTTCCTGTGTCTCTCTATAGGTTCTGGGTCCTCCAAAACCTTTATGGCTAATTCTGGTCCCCTAGTAGCTAGCTCTGCCCTCTGATTCAAAGTAAACTTATTGGCAGTTTCAGGAGTGTCAGAACATGATCAAAATATCTTAGAACAGATACCTTTCCATCTGAACTGTGACACATGAACCACTGTGCTTGACTACTTAGAAGGTTTTTAACTGTTTCCACAAAGGGACATCGTTTTTCTCTTTTCCTTTCCTTTCCTTTTTCTTTTGTTTGGTCTTTGGGAAGAAACCCAAGGCCTAACACAAGGCAAGTGCTCTACCACTGAATTACTTCATCTCCAAGCCTACATTTATATTAGTTTATATTGGTTTACAAACTGCTACATACTTGTCAATTATTTTATTGTCTGAGAGGAATTTGTATGTAATAGAAAATACTAGAAGATATTTCTGTATTGACTTTTAAAAATGTATTAAAGTTATAATTTTTTTGAGATAGGTTCTAACAGAGCAAGCTCAGTCTGGCCTTGGAAGTTGCTGTGTAGCCAGAGCTGGATATGAGTTTGTAATTCTCCTGCCTCAGCTTCCAAAGTACTGAGACTACACATACTCAGCTAAAAGATGCAAGATTTGAAGAAAGTCCAGTTTTGTGACATTCAATGTTCATGTCGTGTTTCTGTGCTCATTAGTGTTTTTATGCTCTCTCTTCCTTCACACATTCTTTGAAGAGAGCTCAATTTGCTCATGAGTTCTCCCAGCCTTTAATATCACTTACAAACTTGAGTAATTAAATTGGCATCCACAGCTTAAAGCATAATTGTTTCAAACATTTGACATCTAACATCTGCCTAAGGCAGACTTAAAAATGTTACAAAACTTTAGAACTAAGTGTTTAATGCTAAGAACATCAAATGGTGTTCACAAAACAGGGCTTCCACTTTTAGTGCTTTTCACATACTCCTCCATGCATTTTGGCTTCCATACTTGCTCTATCTTAATACGAAGCACCATGAAGCATGCTTTTGTACTTTTCCAACACCTTAAAAGTTCTGCCCTTCAGCTGGGCAGTGGTAGTACACACCTTTAGTCCTAGCACTTGGGAGGCAGAGGCAGGCAGATAGATCCCTGTGAGTTTGAGGCTAGCCTGGTCTACAGAGTAAGTTCTGGGACAGTTAGGGCTAGCTACCAAGAGAGACCCTGTCTCTGGGGGTGGTTCAAAGAGAGCAAGGAGAAGGGTCAGAGACAACATGACTGGAGTGGAGGCTTCTAGAGGTGGGAGGACAACGGGGTGGGAGGAAGGAAGGGGGACGGAAGCTATCCCTGGCTGTGCTAGAACCTGCTATGGAGACCACATGTCTTGAACTCACAGACATCCCACCTGTCTCTGCCCCTTGAGTGCTGGACTTAAAGGCATGTGCCACCACACCTTGCCAAATTTTGTTTGAAAAATTCCTGATGAAACCTAATTCTTTGTGAACTAGTAACAAATGACTTAGTTTTTAAAATATCAGATTAAAATGAAAATTACCTGCTTTAGAATTTACATTTTGTTCTGATATTTCAGATTAAGCAGAAGCCAATATATATATATTTTTTTTAATGGTGAATGGTCTAGGAGACAGCTTAATTGGTCAAGTACTTGCATTGCAGTCACAGGAACCTGAGCTCAATGCCCAAACCCATAACAGCTTGCACCTTTAATCCTAGGTCTGAGGGGCCAGAGACTAGTCTAGCCTTGAACTCACTGGCAGGTCAGACCCTCTGAATCGAGGCCCCAGGTGAAGAGTGATTGAGGAAGACAGTTGATATCAACCTCTGGGCTCCATGTGCACACATGTGAAAACACACACATACACGCACACAATGACTAGCATTGAATGTTGGGTGAATTTTGCCTTCATTTTTTTTTAAAGCAATGAAAATCAAAACTGTAAGCCCATGGAGAGAGTGGTGGTAAAATTTAATGTCTAATCACCTTTATATTTTATATAGTGAACCAGCCACACAGGTGGGCTAGCAGAATTACATTGAAGGTTTAAGGGCCTGGTGTTAGAGCACACACCTGTGTGAGAACCTGGGTCAGAGTCTCAGCTCACTCCCCACCCCCATCCCCACCTGCACACACACACAAAACTGGGACTTGAGGGACTTAGATACAGTTACACATTGGAGCTGTGAGCTCCAGAGTTGGCGCTCTCTTCTTGCCATGGCTAAGTGGGGACGGAAGGGGGCCCTTTGTCCCCAGGCTGGCAGTTCTCCACGGAGCTGGCTTTGCTTGCTACTTGTCATCAGGTGCATCTTTCATCATCCCAGAATGTCCCTTAAACCTTGACATGTGACACAAGTTCAGTAAATGCTCAGTGTAATTATTAGCCAAAGCTTGCCGTGATGGCGGCTATGACTTGGCTCTGAAATGTCCTCCAAAGCCAGAATGTTAAAGGCTTAGTACCCTGAGTAGTATTGCTGGGAGGGGAGGGTAGACTTGAAGAGGAGATGCCTAGAAGGAGGTTTTTAGGGATTATTATTATTGTTGTTTTGTTTCTTTGAGGCAAGGTGTTACTTGGTCACCATGGCTAATGTGGTCCTTGCCAAGGCTGGCCTTGAACTCAGGCAGTCCACTTGCCTCGGCCTCCCAAACACTGGGGTTACAGGAGCTTGGTGCCACCACCAGCTTTTCAATGAGCACATTGTTTTTCCATTTTGGCTTTTTCTTCACCATTTCTTGGCTTGAGATAGAACCCAGCCTACTACAGTATGATTTGCACATGTGCAGGCACTGGCTTCTAATAGCCTGACCACTTAAATTCCTCAGAGAGCAGCTGATCCAATTAATATAGGAATATAAGAAAAATAAATCTGAGGCTTCCAGACATCGTTAGTTTCTAACAATGTTGACAGTAGCGTTAAAAGACAAAGGGATTCAGAAAACCCACGCAAAACCAAGCCAAACAAACAAGACAGCAAAGCTACTAAACCAAACCAAGGCACAAGCCAAGCTTTGTCCATCACAGTTTCAAAAAGAAATCCCCGCACAAAAACCCTGATATGTTTTCTAGTTAAAAAAAAAAACAAACCAACAAACCCATGAGTGTTGGTCAGTTTTCCATTGCTATAAAAGCACTTATTTGCATGCTAAGCAAACTGCCTGGGGGCTAAACTTAATGTTGGAAGTTGTTGGTATGCTCTTGGAGGGGATTGTAGGTTCCTGGTCTCTTTCTGGTTTTATATTCCAACCATAAGGTGAGCAGGCTCACTCTGTGGTGAGAGCCATCAGAATGTGTTGCCTCCACACAGGCTCTGAAGCAAAGTGTGATTGCCCCAGAACTGAAACCACAAACTCAAGTTCACGTAAACCTCTTATCTCTCTAAGTTGATTTATGCTACGCGCTTTTTGTATGTTTTTGTTTTTTTACTGTAACAGCAGCTGACCATCATGGGTTCATACATCATTTGAACAGTGGGCATTCTGGGGGGGGGCTCACACATATGTGCCTCTTATTTACTAAGGCACCTATCTGTTGTTGTTACAGATTCTGGTTTTTTATAAGTGATGTCTTTTTGATATTCTGATGGTCAAAACTTGCATTTTTAATCCCTCTATGTCTGTTTTTCTTTTAATACTTCTGTCAAACTGGGCACAGTGGCACACGTCCTTAATACCAGCACTTGGGAGACAAAGGCAAGTGGATCTCTGAGTTCAAGGCCAGCCTGGACTACAGAGCAAGTTCCAAGACAGCTAGAGCTGTTACACAGAGAAACCCTGTCTCAAAAAACAAAAACAAAAAGGAAAATATTACTGGCATCATTAGAGAATAACATGCTTCTGGCTTTGGCTACCGGATTTCCTTTGCTTTTTCTTGTGCTCTTGTACAGAATCAGCTGCTCTCTGCGGAGGCCCTGTGTCTTTAAGCGGGGCAGGCTGTCAAAGGCCAGGTGTACTTGACACTTCTGTGCACTTGAGGAGTGAATCACATTATCCACTGAGAACTGAGTGGCTGTTGCTAGTCTCTCCCGGGGAGAACTGGAAAATGAATTCACGTTGATGTATCCAGTTTAATTCCAGCTCTCCTAAGTCCTTCAGAAAATACTCTAGAGTAAGAAGTTTCCATTTAGTTCCCATCTCTCTCTTGGGAGAAGGGCTGGGAGGCATCCTCAGGGCCTGTGCATGCAAACGCCCTACCACTGGGTGATAGATACTCCCACCCCCTCCCCAATTTCAAGTATCAGTTTCTTCTACTTTTATTCCATTTTCTGTTAAATCTATAAGATCTCCCTTCTCTCCCTTCTCTTACCTTCCATAATGTATATGCATAACTAGAGAGTCTCTTGAAATAGAACTCTATACTAATAATAAATTACCTGGTAATTTTCTGTCATTTCATGTGTTGGTTCATTTATATCAGGGTCTCATGTAGTCCAGGCTGGCCTCAAACTTGCTATGTAGCCAGGGATGACTTTAAACTCCTGATCCTCCTGCCTCTACCTCCTAAGGCTGGCCTGGGTGACTTGTGTGAGAGCCTCTCAAGGAAGGAAGGAAGGAAGGGAGGGAGGGAGGGAGGGAGGGAGGGAGGGAGGGAGGAGGGGATTGAGGGAGGAGGGGGGAGGGGATTGAGGGAGGAGGGGGAGGGGAGAGGGAGGGAGGGAGGAGGGGATTGGGGGAGGGGGGAGGGGAGAGGGAGGGAGGGAGGAGGAAGGACGGTTGGCAGGCTTGTGTTTTTCTGTTCTAGGACATTAAGCACTCTGGTCTGTATGGTTTAAAGTACAGGGAAATGTTTGCTGCTACCCTTTTAAGCAGATGACTGCTGCTGTTAGAGCTGATGAGGAGGAACCAGGATCTCACATGAGGAAGTGATATATGAAGAACCAAGGGATCTAGACATGAAATTTTAAAATAGAGTAAAAGAAGTAACATATCAAATCTTTAAAAATGCAAAGAATCTAAGCCTGGGGAGGTAAAGTGCTTGCTTATAAGCACAGCCAGGCTTCAGATCCCAGAACCCACATTAAAACAAAATAAAACTAAACCAAAAACTGGGTGTGCTGTAATGCCAGTACTGTGGAGGCTTGAGACACGTAGATCCCTGGGGCTTGCTGGGTAGCTAGTCTAGCCAAATTTGCAAGCCTCATGTTCAGTATCTCAAAAAATAAATGGGGATGGTGGTGGTGGTGATGTGGCTCAGCAGGTAAAGGCTCTTGATGCCAAGCCTGAGTTTGATCCCTGGGATCTATGTGATGGAAGGAGAGAACTGACTCCCAAAGGTAATGCTCACGGGTCTCTCTCTCTCTCTCTCTCTCTCTCTCTCTCTCTCTCTCTCTCTCTCACACACACACACACACACACACACACACGTAAATAGAATTTTTAAAAAATAAGGTTAAGAGCAATTGAGAAAACATCCTCTGGTCTACACACACACACATGCACACACATTTATGTACACTAATACACATGTGGATGGATATACAAGGAGACATAAAAAAGATGCCAAAAAAAAAACCCTCCATCCAGATTTAAGGGGAAATGTACTGAGTGGGAAGATTCCTCCTGCCTACTTGCTAGAATGACAGCAGAGGAAATGACGAGGAGTGAGCTAAAGGACGTGTTGGGGAAAAGACTGAAGCAGCCATCTGTGGTGGTGAATCCACATTGGCAACTTGGCTGGATCCAGGATCTCCTAGGAAATGGTGAAGGGCATCTTTCAAGGGTGTCTAAGGAAATTCCAGAGAGGGTCAACTGAGAAGGGAAGACAGCTTGGGGAGGGGGTGGCCCCTCCTATAAGGGCCCCAAGGGGGGAAATACAGACAAGGAAACCAGCACTGTTGTGTAAGCTGCGTTCTCCTTGAGAGTCCATCTAGTGCTACCCCCTTCGCTGTAGGGTATTAGCCTTCAAACCCAAACTTAACACCAGGAACTCTCCAGGGAGCTTCTAGGCCTCCACTGTTGGATTTCCACTACTGAGATTTCCAGATTCTTGAATGGAGTAGCTACCAGGTTCTCAGTCTCTCCAGCATGCCGACAGCCATCATTGGATTGCCCAGTCCCGATGGTGTAAGCCGTGATTCTCTTTTTATAATATTCTATTGTATACATCTATGTGCTGAGCTTCTAGAGAAGCTTAGCTAATAGCATCTGACAGCCAAAATGGGTGGATCCCAGACAGACTGGTTCAAAATAGGCCAATGTAAAAAGGTACAAACCCGAAGTGCTGACAGCCCAATGGCAATTGTTGTCTGTAATGAATGTAGAAATTGATGAAAGGTACATTGATTTGGGAGAATTGGCAAAGGACAAATTAGAATCCACTAAGGAGGTGGGTTTTGTAATTAGTTTTTAAATTAGACTAAGCGTTAATCTCTCTTAGCAGCCAGATCTCCAAAGCGATTGTATCCTATGGGAGCACTCTTTGTTTTTGACCTCACGTGACTTCTTTAAGTGCTATTTGGAGTTTTAAATCAACAGGGAGATCATACCATAATTCTATGATATCAGTTTCAAACCCCCTTTCTCCTTTTTAGGAGCTAAAGTTTATTGTTAAGCAAGGAGAAAGTGGCTAAAGACGTAGATACAGTAAAAGAAAAAGGAGCGGCCGGCCTCCCCCAGTTAATTACTACTATTTGGGTTCATGCTGCCAGGTAAGGCTGTGCAGCCACTGGTTCTTAGGGCAGTAGTAGAATGTGCTTAACTTCCTATGTTTCAAGGTCCTATTCTCTAGTCCAGGCTGGCCTTCGACTCAAGATCCTCCTGATTCAGCCTTCCAAGTGCTGAGACTACAGGTATATACCACCATACCATGCCACAATCGGCCATTGCTTTCCATTTTCTTTCTGTATTTTAAGATGTCAGTTTCAAGCATGTACATAATGTATTTTGGTTACACACCCACTGTCACCCTCTCTAGTCCCCTTCCTCCCAACAAGCCCCCCTTTCATACCCATGGTTTTTTTTTTCCTTTTGAGGATCCACTAAGTTTAGTTGTGGATGGTTGTTGCATGAGCATGGGTGAGGAGTTTTTTTCCCCCCCTGGGGCACAGGCAACTTACCAGTAGCTATATCACTGAAGAAAAATGACTTTCCAGATCCCTAGCAGCCGTTAACAGCCTATAGCCCCAAGGTCAGTGGTGGGACCTCATAAACCGATTCCTCCATCCATTAGAGGATGCTGAAAGAGTCACCCTCATACAAGTCTTGTGTAGGAAGCACAGCTGAGAAGTACATATTTCTGTCAACTAAAATTTGGCAATTAATTTATTTATTGAGTCGTGTTTTAAGTGACCTAAGCTGGCTTTGAACGTACTAACAGCCACAGATGACCTGAGTTCCTGATCCTTTTGCCTTCATCTCTCAAGTGCTAGGATTGTAGGTAGAAGCTTTTCATATTTACATATATCTACAAATATTAAAGGAAAAGCTTAAACGTAATTTTATATTTACCAATTACTAAATATATTCAAATAGTACTTGGCCACCTTATTGCAATTGTAGTCTCTGAATTAATATAGTAATCTTATTTTATCCATTGTATTTAGAAGCTTGTAGAAATTACATATTATAAATTTCTTATATATGCATACTACTTGTTCTTAATAGAGTTTACTTTTGGAAATGTGAGTGTTGAAAAACATTTATTGGCATTTAATTTGTTCAGTGTATGCTGAGCCTATTATAAAATCAATGGTGGTACAATGAACAATAAGCAGAGGTTTATATCTAACAATGTGCTAATTACCACAACTGTGTGTGAAAATAAAAAACAGCAGAACTTTCTGTTACAGGATTCTTAATCATCTGAGTTATAGTCACTACTCACTACCAATTTACAAGCAGCATCTGCCAAGACTGACATTTGATTTTTTTTTTCCCCCAAGAAAGCATGAGTAGATGGATGACATTTCAGAACAGACATTAATTTTCTTGTGGCCGGAAAAAGAACACTGTATCTAAGATTGATATTGATGGCCAGGAGTAGTTACACGTGCCTGCAATCCTAGCACACAAGAGGTAGAGGAAGAAGGATCCCAAGTTGAAGGTTAACGTGGGCTACATAAAGAGACCCTGTTTCCAAAACCCAAAAGGAAAGTGTATATGTATGAGAGCCCAGACACTTCTCTAAAAACAACACCCATATCCCATGCTAGCCTCAATTTGCTGCATAGGTGAAGCCGGTTTTGAATTCCTGATTCTCCTGTCTTATCTGTCAGATTTACATGCTTGGACCACCATCTCTGGCTCCATTTTCTTATTTTTCTTTCTGTCTTTTGAGTGTGTATGTGTGTGCAAGTATGTGGGTGCTGTGAGTGTGTGTTGATACTGGGAGCTTTTCTCAATGGCTCTTTGCCTTGTTTGCAGACGCAGAGTCTCTTACACTCACTTAGTCCAGTTAGCCAGCTTGTTCTGGGTACCACCTGTCTCTGACTCCTTAGTGCTGGGATCAGAGGCATCTGCCATGCCTGCCTGCCTTTTATGTGGGTTCTGGGGATCCATAGTCCTGTCCCCGTACTTTTATGGCATTTTATGACAAGTGCCTTATCCATTGAGCTATCTCTCCAGCTTCCCTCATTTTAGGTTTCTGAAAGAGTTTCACTATAGTTTTCTAGAACTGTGTTGCCCAGATTGGCCTTGAATCTTGACAATCCCCCAGCCTCAGCATCTGAAGAACTGGAATTTCAGGTGTAGGTCACCACATCTGTCTTATTTTATTTATTCATTTATTTTGTGGTGGTGGTAATTGAATCTTGGGCCTGGAACATGGTAAGTACACATTTTACCAACAGATTACATTTTCATTCTCTATATTTTTAGATATAATATTAATGAACTCTTCTCTGTCATAAATAGATATGTGTTTACTTGGAGCCCAGACTCCTGGCCAGGGCTACACAGACACTGGTTTCTGGCTGTTTTTTATCTTTTCATTTTGTGTGTCTTATGCACCTCCATCCCCTGGTCACCTTACTGGCAGTCACACAATTTAATTTCACCCAACTCTATTCAATGCACTTGGCTTTGATTCCAATTTTGAAGCATTGGCTTTGATTCTCTCAATTCTCTGGGATCCAAGAGCCGTCTTTGCCTTCTGACTCTTGCCTTCATTTTGTGCTAAAGACGATGCCATTTGTCTTCCCTCTGTCATCTCTAGGACTCCTCTCAAGCTGTTCCTGTCTCTGTGTGTGCATGATAACTTCCTGGCCTTCAGGAGGGACTATCACCAGTACATGTCTAACAGCGTTCTCCCATTTGGCACACAGATTTTTAGTCTATAAGGCAATGGATTTCCTTTTCACACGGCGTATGTGGTGGGAAAGGTAAACAGCCCACTTCTCACTAGCGTGTGTCCCAAACTGAAGCATCTCTCTCTATCTAGCCTTCATCCTGAACGCTTTGCCCTGCCCCAGCTCTCACCTGGCCTAACTTCACCTTCCCATCTCCCACCCGGGTACCAGGCTGCCTCACTACAGACAGCAAATGGCTTTCTATCCCCTTTTCTCCCTTAGAGGGCAGACCTTAAGAGACTCTCAAGACCTCAGGTTCCTGGAGCTCACACCTGTCTACTGTCCTTCCTGGTATGTGAGCACACACTGATGAGACATTCACCATCTTTTTTCTTTCTCTCTGTTCTTTGTAAAGTGGAGTCTCGCTACATTGTTCACATCGGCCTTATCCTTATGGACTCATGTAGTGACTCAGCCTCCCAGATATGGGTCTATATGTACATGTCACCATGCAGGTAGATGTCACCATGCCGGGTGTGTTGGCTAGTTTGTTTGTTTTTTTTTTTTTTTTTTTTTTTTTTTTTTTTTTTTTTTTTTTTTTTTTTTTTTTTTTTGTCCAGTTTGACACAGGTAGGTCATCTGAAAAGAAAGGACCTCAGCTGATAAAATGCTCTTGTCAGACTGGCCTGTAGGCAAGTCTGTGGGGGGTATTTTCGTGATTAGTGATTGATGTTGAGAGCCCACCTCACTGTGGGTCATGACACTCCTGAGCCAGTGGACCTATGTTGTATAAGAAAGCTAATTGAGCAAGCCATGGTGTGCAAGCCAGTAAATAGCACCAATCCATGGTCTCTGCTTCAGTTCCTGCCTTGAATTCCTGCTAGGAATTCCCTTCATGAAGGACATAAACTGTAAGCTGAAATAAAACCTTTCCTCCCCAAGTTGCTTTTTGTCATGGTCTTTGTCATGGTGATGGAAACCTAGTTAGGACATATAGTGGATTTATGATGTTACATTGTAAATAATTGTCCTGCCTATGAGTTTAATAAAAAGCCCTGATTGGCCAAAGGCAGACATGAAGTATGGGTGGGGCTACCAGACTAAGAAAACTCTGGGAACAGGAAGAAAAGAGCAGAGATGCCTCAGAGTTGCCAGACAAGCCAGAAGATGCAGAGGACAACTATGCTGCTCTGAGAAAAGGTACCGAGCTCTGAACAGAATAAGAATCATGGGTTAGATTAAGGGTAAAGAGTTAGCAAGTTATATGTCTGGGCCTTAGGCCGATCAGCATAAAATTATTGTAAACATCTGTGTCTCTCTGCGGGTCTATGGGTCTAAACCTTGAGGCTAGGCCCGAAAGTCCAGGCCAGAAACCTCTTACTACAAGGACACTGGTTTGGGTCTTACTTTTAATAAATGGCAAAGGATGAATTATCTATGGCTTTATTTTAATTCTTCTAGAGGCTCTTGGCTAGGTGCTGGAATAAGAGGCATATTAGGGGTACCCCTGTGGCTGACAATAGAGGACAGCTGACAGTACACTTCCAGCTAGAGAAACCCAGACGACACCATCTGGCCAGGACCTTGACAACACTTCCTAAGCTCCTGAGAAGATGCCCTGCTGGGCCATGCTGGGACTAACTTAGAGAAACTGTGAGATTCTAATGTGTGTAGGCCTTTGTCTATTTTTATCTTTTCTTTTTTGTTTGTTTTGGAGACAGAGTCTCACATAGCCTAAGCTGGCCTCAAACTCACTGTGTAGTTGAGGCTGGCCATGACTTTCAGACCTCCTTTCTCTACTTCCACAGTGGTAGGATCACAGGCAAATGCCACCACACCTGGATAAATATGCATAGTTTTAAGACCCTAAGTCGGTTCCCATTGTTTTTGAAACAGTAGATAAGGGATAACCTACAATGTGTGGCATCTCCAGCCTGTAGTACAAGGTTTCTGTCCCGACTTTCGGGCCTTGCCTCAATGTTTTGGCCTGCAGACCTGCAGACCCACTCAGAGACACGCTGAGGCTTGCTATAGTTTTATGCTGATCGGCCTCAGGCCCAGGCATATAACTTGCTAACTCTGTACCCTTCATCTAACCCATGATTCTTCCTGTTCAGCCATGTGGCTCGGTACCTTTCTTTAGAGCAGCATGGCTGTCCTCTGCTTCTTCCAGCTTCTCTCTGGCGTTCTGCCCTGTGCTTCCTGTTCTCAGAGTTTTTTTTTTTTTTTTTTTTAAGTCTGGTAGCCCTGCCTACACTTCCTGTCTGCCTTTGGCCAATCAGCGCTTTTTATTAAACCAGTGGGTGGGACAATTATTTACAATGAAGCAACACAATACCCCTATACCAGCCTCCCTGGATGGTAACTGTTTATTGTAGTACATGTCACAGGTTAAGAACTGGAAAGCAGGGTCACTGTTCATTTTTTCCACCCCCTTCGACCATCTGTGCCTCAGTTGTGTAGCCATGGCCTCTGCTGTGGAGCCTCTTCCACTCTTGACCTCTTGGTCCTCATCTTCAAACCTCTCCCCCATCCTGCATCTCCTGGCACCCTCTTCTGCCTTCATCTTCAGCAGATTGAGTGTTTGGATGGATGACATTTCCAACAGGCAGATACTTGGTTTCTCGGTTTTCCTCTTGAAGACTCTCTCCCGTGCACTCACTGGAAGTGGCTCACAGTGGCTCCTGTGTTGTTGAGGCTGAGCTCATCATCTCTGGAGTCCTTTTCTTCCAGCTGGCTTGGTCAGCTCTTCTCACCATATCTGTTCTTCCCACATCTGCAGCCAAGAATTGGGGCTCTACCTACCCCCTTCTTTACTGCCCTCCTTCTCCTCCTGTGAAGTCCAGAATGATGTCAGCTTATCTGTCAATGACAACTTCAAGCTTCTAACATTTTATCACACCAGTTTGACACAAATCCAAACTACATATGAACTCAGCCATCCTGTATCACCATGCCTGTGACAGTCAAACCCAGGGTACATTGGCTTACATGAGTGCCTGGTGAGCTTGTTCAGGTGGGACCCCAGTATACCTAGCAACCCTATTGAGTGTGCATAACTGACTCTCACTCCAATTCCAACCTCTATTATATAAGATTTTGACCTTTCCACACCTTCTTCTCTTCTGTCTGTCCATCTCTGCAAAACAGGGTCTCATGTATCATTTCTTAGGCTGCCTTCAAATTTGATGTGTAGCTGAGGATGGCCTTGAACTCTGGAATATCTTACCTCAGCTTCTTGGTAGCTGGGATTGTAGGTGTGAGTCACCATATCTGGGTCTTTCTCTTTTTTTTTAAAGGTGAATGGAAGCCACCGAATGATTGCAGCGTAGCACATAAGAATCCATCTGCAGGAGCCTTGTTTTGCAATCCCTCTTTTGCAATCTGTGTGCCATCAGATTTCCTGCCTTAGCCAAACCTCGACCCTGACAGGGAATTCCACCCCTCCCTGTTCTCCACAGAAGCATTTCCTGTTTGCAATCCTTTATCATCCTATATTCTTAGTCTCTCCCTCTTGACTGGTTTCTCCACTTGTGTGTGTGTGTGTGTGTGTGTGTGTGTGTGTGTGTGTGTTCGTGCACGCACATGTATACAATTTTTTTCCTCTACTGTTACGGTTGTTTATGCCAGTAACCTCAGCAGTCCAGACATGGAAGAAAGTAAATCCCAGTACAGCCTGGGCTACATGGCAAGAGCCTTGTCAATAAATAAATAAATAACAACTTATTTCCTCCTGGAACTTTAAATACTTACAGCACACATTTTAATACTGTCTCACAGGCCTCTCAGACTTTTCTTTTAAGACGGATGAAATTGCTCTGCCTTCAAGTTCACATCCTTTTCCATGGACATAGTAGGCTCACTGAGTTAACTCTGTAGGTGGGCTCCCTGTGTATCCCTGGCTGGCCTTGAATTTACAGCAAGCCTCCTGTCTCCGCCTCCCAAGGGCTGAGATTATAGGCACGTGTCACCACTTTTGGCTTGGTTTTTATTTTAGGTAATTTATTTCTAAATATGTTTGGGTTGTCCAGTTTCTGCTTCCAGATTGTGGTTTCCTGTAATGTTAATTCTTTATAGATTCATTTCTTAGTATCTTGGAGACATCTCAGCTGTTTTAAATCTCTTTCTAATATTTCCAACCTCGGGGCTATCTTGAGTTTGGCTTCTGTAATTTGTCTTCCCCTAGAGAATGGTCACAACTTTCTGAATGCTAAGAACTTTTGGCTAATACCTTGAATATTTTGAAGGTTCTGTGTGTGTGGTGGGGGAAAGATGTTAGATATTATTTTATCCCTTAGAAAACTGTTGGTAGTTTTGCTTCAACAGATGACTGGTGTGGTTAAAGTGAAAATTCTCCCTCGTCTCTGGCAAGCTGAGCTCCTATTTCGGCTTTATTCTTTCTGTGTAGCTGGGCTGCCTGGGATGTCCCCAGTCATGTGCGGGTCAGTGATGGGGTCCCTGTTCTCTGCTTCCATCCTTTCTAGGACTTTCCTCTTGCTCCTCAGCAAAATTCTTGCTCAGGGCTCTGTCCTCTGGCTCCTCAAATCAGAAAGACAATGGCTCCCCCCCTCCCTCTTTTCCTCCATTCTTCTCTTTTTATTTTTGAGACTAAATACCTCTATGTGGGTCTGGCTGTTCTAGAACCACTATGTAGACAGGGCTGGCCTCGAACTCACAAAGATCCTCCAGCCTCTGCTACCAGAGTTGGTATTAAAGGCATTCTCATCAGTTGGCTCTTTTTTTTTTTTTTTTTTTTTTTTTAAATAAGTGTATTTTGTTTTTATTCTTGTGTATATGTGTGTCTTAGTTAGGGTTGCTATTGCTGTGCTGAAACACGCTGATGAAAGCAACTTGGGAAGGAAAGGGTTTATGTGGTTTACACTTCCACATCATAGTCCATCACTGAAGGAAGTCAGGACAGGAACTCAAACAGGGCAGGAACCTGGAGGCAGGAGCTGATGCAGAGGCCGTGGAGGGGTGCTGCTTACTGGCCTGTTCCTCATGGCTTGCCCAGCCTGCTTTCTTATAGAGGCCAGGACCACCAACCCAGGGTTGGCACCACCTACCACAGGCTAGGCCTTCCCTCATTGACCACTGATTGAGAAAATGCTCTGCAGACTTACATATGGCTGGATATTATTGAGGCACTTTTTAAATTGAAGTTCCCTCCTTTCGATGACTTTAGCTTGTGCCTAGTTTTCAATATGTGCACTTGAGTACAGGGGCCTGAGAAGGCCAGAAGGCATTGGGTCCTTTGGAGTCCCAGGCAATTGTGATCTTTCTGACATGGGTCATTGGGAACTGAACTTGGCTCCGCTGCAAGAGATGTGCACACTCTTAACTGTAGATACCTCTCCAGTCCCTCTTTTTTTCTTGAGACAGTACAAAGTCTTATTATATTTCCAAGGCTGTTCTTAAATGTGTAATCTTCTTGCCTCCATTTTCCTACTGCCTGGGTTAGAGGTCTGTTCGTATACACAGTCAAGGCAGTCGCTTTCTACTGGACTTCTGGCCAGTCTGTGCTCCACTCGGCATCAAATCCAGAAAAGCTGTGAAATGTGAATCTGCTTCCTGTCAGTTGCTTCTTCCATACTTTTGAACCCCCTAAAACATTTCTGCCTACTCAGGATAGCTCTCCAGAGCTTCAGGTGGTCATCTTGTATTTGTTCAGAGTAGATAAACTGTGTATTTTCCCGTTAGAATCAACTGGCGATTGAACACCACAAGAAGGCCTCTTGTCACGAGGCTGCTGTTTTGTTTTTGAATCCAGTGGCTTTTTAAAGTATATTTACTTTTATGTGTGTGTGTGTTACTTGTATGTTTTCCCTGTGTACACGATGTGTGTGCTTAGTGCCAGAAGAGGGCGCCAGATCACCTAGAGATGAATTGTAGCCACTTGTTAGGTCCAACTCTGGAGCTGGGACCTGACCTCGGTTCTTCTGGAAGAATAATCTCTAGCCTGTTTTCTGTGTTTTGGGTTTGGGTTTTTGTTTTCTTCTAGAAGAGCAGTCAGTCATCCAGTACTCCTAACCATGAGCCATCCCTCCAGCCCTGGGCAATTTTTTGAAGGAATTGTCTCCTATACCGTTTTCTTAGGCACCCCCCCCCCTCACAATCTCTCCAGTACTGCCTTTCCCTCATAATAATGAAAAAGTTGCTTTTGTCAAAATTCCCACTGACCTTCAGTTTACTTCTTATCTTCCTTCAGGTCACCACTGCCCTTTTCAAAATCTCATTTCCCGGGGGCTGAAGAGACGGCTCATAGGTTAAGAGAACTGGCTACTTTTCTAGAGGACCAGGTTCAAGTCCCAGCACCCAACATGGCAGCTCAAGACTGTCTGTAACTCTGGTTCAAGGGGACCTGACACTCTCACACAGACATGTGGTAAAGCGCCACCAATGCACATAAATAAAAATAAAGAATAATAATAATAAAAAATCTCACTTCCGACCTCAGCAAATGACCCACCAACTGCCTTCTTAGACTCGCCTGAAACCTGAGCCCGGTCTTATCCCCTCTTCCTGGCTATCCTCCACTCCCACCTCCTGAAGCAGGGGTCACAGACCTGCATCACCAAGCCCAGCCCTTGACTTTTCCTAAATCTTCCACATCCACTGTGGATCTGGGTGTTCCCTTCTGAGCCCTCTCGGGCCTATCCAGATGGCTCCTTCTTCGTTGCCACCCGTGGAAGCAAAGCTCAGCTCTCGCTTTAATTTTGAAGTCTCCTAGATCCATTTTTTCCCCGGGCCCCCTCTAATCCCTTCTCTACTATACCCAGAGTCATAGGTTCAAAATGCAAATCTGATTATGTCACTCTTTTTAATATCACCCACGATGGCCTGTAACTCGTGATCCGATTACTTCAGCTTTAAGCACTGGGATTACAGGCATTCACCACCACACACGGTCCATGCTGCTCTCATGTTTGAAACACTTCAGTGATTATTTACTTAGTAAAGGGCATAAATACACATCAAAATCCTCAACCCGGTAGGCATACTCCTCTGCTTATGAAATTCTATGTCCGTATCTGGTACAATATCCACTCCATCCCTGCCTGGCTTTTTCAGTGCTATGGCAAACTCCTGTTTGGGTTCAGTGTTGTTTACTTATTTATTTTAATTTTTGAGACAAGCTCTCACAATATAGCCCTGGTTGTCCTGGAACTCACTATGTAGACCAGGCTGGCCTTGAACTCAGAGAAATCCACCTGTCTTTGCCTCCCAAGTGCTGGGATTATAGGAGTGGGCATCATGCCTGGTTAATGTTTCTACTTTGTATATTTAAATTATCTTATGCATATGGGTGTTTGGCCTACATGTATGTTCTGTGCAGGCTGTCCATGCCTGTTACTCTCAGAAGAGAGATCTTGACCTCTGAGCCATCTCTCCAGCCTCTATTTACTTGTTTGTTTGTTTATTGAGAAGACTATCACTAGATAGTCCTGGTAGACCTGGAACCCACTATTTTGACCAGGCTGGCCTATAATTAAAAAATCCACCTGCCTCTGCCTCCTCTGCACCACCACATTTTATTTCTTATTTTATGTGAGTGAGTATTTTGCCTGCATTTATAAGTGTGTACCATGCTGGTACAGCATCCCCAGAGGGCAGAAGAGGCCCTTAAATTGGAGTTACGTTGGGTTGTGAGCCACCACATGGGTGACTGGCCATCAAACCTAGGTTCTTTGGAAGAGCGGCAAATCTCTCCAGTCCCCACCACCATGATTTTAATTGGCCAGTCCTTTTTATATGGACTACAGTCTCAAGTGTGTGTGTGTGTGTGTGTGTGTGTGTGTGTTTAAGGATTTCTGAGGCAGACACAGAAGGTGCTTTTTTTTTAAGATTTATTTTTTCATGTATACACCAGAAGAAGGAATTTATACCACTACAGATGATTGTGAGCCATTACATTATGCAGTTATTAGGAATTGAACTCAGGACCTCTGGAGGAGCAGTCAGGTTCTCTTAACTACTGAGCCATCTCTCCAGCCCCCTCAAGTGTGATTTTTTAAACCAAGTAATAGTCCTCAATGAGCAGAGACTAACATTTGTAGTCACTCAATGAGGAAATTTATGTAAACACGGCTAATAAGGTTATTACTGTTATATTTATTGATTTTAACCAATCATTTGAATCACACAGTTGCCACCCACAAGCTCTGCTGGTGGGCGTGGCGTCCACGTGCCTGCTCCCCTACCCCCACCCTCACTCACAAGTGCTTCTGCATACTCTGCATCCCACAAAGGAATACCAACAGCATTGCTTTCCCTGAAGGTCTCCTACAGGGCTGCTCTGCTTGTCCTCTGTGAAACCTGTTGAGTTACACAGCATGTCTTTCTGTCTTTACATAGTCCATACTGACCCACAGCAATCCCAGACACAGAATCTGCATTTCCTCAGGTAGGTATCAATAAGACCTTATAAAACTCACCCCAAACCTACCTCTACTTGGGAGGCATTCCTTCTGTGGGCACAAGCACATTTTGGGTCACATTCATGCATATATGCATGTTGATAGGATTGCTGGTACTTACTGTGTTCAATGCCTATTTTTTTTTTTTTTCCTGTTTTTCACTCCCCACTGTAAGTATTTGTGCAGCTCAGATGGAAAAGCCCAGGCATACTGAGCACTGCAGCTCAAATGGAAGACTATTCAGGTACCCGGGAGCCAATGAATACTAAGTGTTGCAGCTCAATGGAAAGGTATTCAAGCAGGCAATGAACACCACAGACCACAGTAAGCCTAAGTAGCAGCTTACAGTCCTGCTTCAGGGAAAGGCTTCCCCAGTGGTAACATGGTAAGGGAGGGCCTCCTAGGCTAAGTTGGTACAGTGGCTTTGCTTCCCTTCCACTGCTCACAAAGTTGCTACAGTGGCATGGCTTGCTTCCCTTCCACTGCTTGCTGCTCTCTGTTGAGGGAATGTAACAACTTGGTCCAGCCAGGGAAGGTCCCTTGGGCAGTGAAAGTGTTACAGCTTTGCTCCATCAGCAGATCTCTGTCCAGGCTCCATCACTGCTGTTCTGGCAAAAGAAGAAAATCTTTACCCAAACCTCATTCAAGAGATTTATTGGGAGGGAAAAGTCTTGGAGAGTGTGGCTGCCCCAGCCAGGGTGGGAGAAGGCAGCTGGGAAAGGGCTGTGGGCTCAGGACTTAAGGGTGTGTGTGTGTGTGTGTGTGTGTGTGTGTGTGTGTGTGTGTGTGTGTGCGCGTGCGTGCGTGTAGGGGGCTTTCTAGGAGACTTCCAGGGTGGGGATTGGTTAGATTTTTATATCTTTTTTTTTTTTTTTTTTTTTTAACCCTGATTTGGTTTTGGTTTCAGGGCCAAAGTGTTTCTTTCACTGGCTCCTTTGGGCTTTTGGGCTCTAATTTCAGGGCCAGGAGACATTTCTTTCACTGGCTCTGATTCTAGGACCAAAGTGTGTTTTTTTGGTGCTGGTTTCAGAGTCAGGGCACATTTCTTTTTGGTTCTGGGTTCTGGGATAAAGTATTTGATTGGCTCAGGTCTTAGATCCAGGGAGGGTTTCTTTCACTAGGTCTGGGTTCAGGGCTAGGTTCTTTCACTGACTGGTTTTAGAGCCAGGGTGGGTTTCTTTGTCTGGCCACTTTCCCCTACAGCTCTGGCTGTCCTGGAACCTGCTCTGTAAATCAGGCTGGCCTTGAACTTCCTACTCCTGCCTCTTGTGTGCCGGGATTAAAGGCATGTGCTACCACTGCCCAGCTTGAAAATAAAGTTTTATTAGAACACAGTCATGTTTATTCATTTTTTTGTACTATTATGGCTGCTGTTGTGTGTGAATGACAGAGTTGTACAGTTGGAACAGAAAATGTATAGCTCAAAGCTGAAAGTGTTTAGGCTCTGACTCTCTACAAAGTTTGCCAGTCTTTGATTTAGTGCATGCTTTTTTGTTCATTTGCTTTTGTTTGTGAGACAAGGTGTTGCTATGCAGCTATGACTGCCTGCTAATTAATGTTTTCCTTTTTTTAAAAAAAATCTACAAGCAACTAAAGGGTACAGTTGCCAGATCTACCAATTAAAAATAAAGAGCAAAGCTATTTATTTATGTATTTATTTGTTTGTATTGGGGATTGAATCAAAGGCCTGGGTGCACCCTAAGCATAAGCTCTACTCCTGAGCTGAATTTCCATCTAACACCAGTACTCTTAAGACTTGTTACTCACAATCCTTGTCACAATCCTCCCCATCCTGTCATGGATACCTCACTCTGAATCTTGGAAGGGAAAGGGACCCTTGGAGAGGATGCACATTCTGTAGAAGGGGCTGCATGGAATAGAAGAGAATAGTCTTGGGTCATGTTTGTTTGCTTCACTCTGACAACTGGAGATATCAATTTAAAGTCTTGGTGGAATTGACAAGCACTGGTGACAGATAACCAACCGCTCTAATAACAGTACAAGTAGAAGTTGTGGAAGTGGGTGCCTTAGGAAATGGCTGCTTCAGCCTTCACTCTAGGAGATACTTCTTTTCAATTACAGCTCCAGGGCTACGGATGTGTCTTAGTGATAGAGCATTTGTTTAACATGCTATGGGTTCCATCTCAGAACTACAAGAAGAGGTGGGGAATGCCCATTAAACACTAGGTAAACTGGCTGTTAAGTGTTCAGGCCGAACTGACAAGTTGAGATCATATCCCAGTTTAGTGTGTGTGTGTGTGTGTGTGTGTGTGTGTGTGTGTGTGTGTGTGTGTGTGTGTGTGTGTATGTATGTGTGTGTGTGTGTGTGTGTGTGTGTGGTGAGCTGGACAGATCGACAGAAGTCAGTTTTGGTGTCTTTCTCTATTCTCCATCATATTTGAGTTAGAGTTTCGATCTTGCCCTACTGTCTAGGGAACCTTCAATACCCCCCAGTAACAGCCTCCTATGTACTGGGGCATTACCAATGCACCTAGTTTTTAAGTAGGTACTGGGATCCTAGCTCAGGTGTGGTGATTTAATAAAATTATTCTGGAATATCAGAGGACAGAATAACTCACAGCCAAGCCATGAAGGTCAGGGAATGGTAACCCATGCCTTTAGTCCCATCATTCGAGAGACAGAGATCCATCTGGATCCATCTGGATCTCTGTGAGTTCAAGGCCTAACAGCCAGGCAATGGTGGTGCATGCCATTGGTCCTAGCACTTGGGAAGCTGAGGCAGGAGAATCTCTTGTGGGTTTGAGGTCAGCCTGGTCTACAGAGTGAGTTCCAGGACAGCCAGGACTATTACACAGAAAATCCTGTCTTGAAAAATCAAATGGCTGGAGAGATGGCTCTGCCCTCTGATATTCCAGACTAATTTTATAAAATATACATTATATCACCACACCCAGGTTGTCATGTTTTTATAGTATGCATTTTATCAAGTCATCTCCCCAGTATCCTAGCTTAGTCTTTGATGCCATTTGAATGACTTGGAAGGAATTACCTGCCTTCTAGTCTCTAACTCCTTTTTTTACAGAGTGATGGGGTAGTAGGGGGCTGTTGTGGAGTCTGGGGTTCTGTGCAAATACTTGGTAGATGTTAGCTGTCACAAGTGTTCCTGGAAACTCAGCTTCTTTGCAGGACCAATTCTTCCCATGAGGTGGCACCATCCAGCAGCCACTTGTCCCTGAAGCTTGACTTTGGGGTGGCTGGCTGGAAATTTACTTTTTGCTTATTATCATTTTTGATTTGATATGGTAATTTCAAGGGGATAAACTAACATACTATCTTGTGAAACCCTGGGAGTTTCACAGAAAGACCAGAAATATTGCTGGCATTTGGGGCTGGAAGAAGCTGTTCCAATGAGTATTGTCTGTGGTCATAGTTAAAGTGGCATATAATTTATTGTGTAAATTAGGGTATTTTGAGAGCAAAGGCAGGATTATTAATAACCATGCCAGGACAGGAGGAGTAAATGGGACATGTCCTCAAAATTTGGATGAACTTCTCTATCTGTAGCTAGCTCTTATCTTTTCAGTGTTTTTCTGGAATGCAGTGGGGTTCCTCAGAAGTCTGGCACTTCATGCTTTTTGGAGTCCTTTTTCCAGAAGCCTCTGGCCTCATTGTGAGGTTTATTTAAGTTTTCCCCCTAATGGATATAATCAGAGTGTGTTCATCACAAAGACCACAAGTCACCTTGGTGCTCTGTGCTAAATAATTCCCTCTTCTCTCCATCCTTTCTAATTGCACTTTCCTGCATCTGTGAGTCCTGCTGGCTTTCAGCAACCCCATCTTTGGGTGTATCTAAGTGAGGTGGGCAGCCTCAGTTACTGCTGAAGGGAGATATCCCAAGATTCTTTGTAATTCCACGATCTGCCCATGTCCCTTTAAAGTTGAGAGGAGAGGAAGAAACTACCATTCACCTGAGTCCAAGTTCATGACCTTAGACACCTTTCCTTACTGTTGGCAGTCCCCTTCACCTGAGTCCAAGTTCATGACCTTAGACACCTTTCCTTACTGCTGGCAGTCCCCTTTCCCTGGTGAGGATCCTGTGGCCTAGAGTGTCTAGGCCAAGAAAAGGCAGGCAGGATCAGACATTTCCGTTTGGATCTAAAATGGGGAGTTTGCTTCTCATCCAGCTGTTTTGTCTTATTCCATCAGCAACTATAACTACCAGGCCTCTCTCTTCTCTGTACCTCCTCTTCGACAAAGCAGACAAAACTGACTCCACGTGGTGGTCAGCTGGCAAGGCTTCATGCCAGGGGTTGGGTTTGGATGAGGTTTTTGAAGGAAGAAAGGAGGCCATTTTCTTGATGGAAAATGAGAGTCTCGGAGCAGGATTATGGGTTGAGTCTACCAAAAGCAACATTATGGGAGGTAGCCCTAAATGGAAATTGCCAGGTAGCTAGGGGGATGCAAGGGAATTCCTTGAGATTTGAACATTTTTGTCACAAGCTGGATGTGGTGGCCTGGGCGTGCCATTGTAGCATGTTCTCTACTGGGCCTGGTGGGATGCCTTCAATCTTTGTACTCAGGAATCAGAGGCAGGAGGCTCTCTCTGAGTTGTAGATCAGTGGAGGTGAGTCACATAGTGAAGTCCAGGACAGCCTGGTCTACGTAGTGAGTCCCAGGTCAGCCAGAGCTACACAGTGAGATCTATTTCAAAAAAAAAAAAATTTTTTTTTTCTTCTGAGATTTCGGTGCACTTTTGAGGACAGAGCACTTTCTATGACAATATGAACAATGGGAGGTGGGGGTTTTAGTGGCCACTTCAGAAACAAGTTTAGACTAGGTGTTACATGAATCCGTGCCTGCGGGAAGGTATGCCAGAGATGTCAAACAAGTATCTCCTGCTTCAGCTTGGCTCCTCCCGGCCCTGGATGCCCTTTACTAACACTTGGAGGCTCTAGCTCAAGGGGAGGCAGTGGCTCTTCTAACAGTGTATCTCAGGGCAGTATCTAACTCAACGCTTCAAACAGTAGTCCCGAAATACCAAGGAAGAATTTCTTAGGTGCGGAGTGCGGGTAGTGGGGTCAGATGGCCCAGCACGAGCTGGAAAGCTGAGACCCTGGACCCTCAGCCTTGGGGTAACGCGCGTGGGCACCCAGCCCAGGAGCACCACCTTTCAGGCCTTGCCTTCCCTCCGCCCAGCCCTGGGAGGACGCGGCCAGGCCAGATCGTCCCAGGCGACAGGCCCATTAATGCACCTTGGGGGAACAGGCGAGCCGGGTGCAGTGGGACGCTTCGGGAATCCAGAAAGGAAAGCGGCACTGTTCTCCCTCCAGTGCCCACGCGGGGCACATGGCCGGAGTGGAGGGGGCTCCGGTACCGCCCTTCGCCTCGCTCGGTCGGGCTCTGCCTCGCATCTGGCAGCCGGGTCCTTCCACAGCACGGACCACTGGCCCGGGTTCTCTCCGCCTCTCCCACCCCGCCCTTTCCTAGCCCCGCCCCACACATTCAGACCCCCGCCCCCTGCCCGGCAGCCCGGTGAAGGCCCGCCCCCTCCGCCTGCCCGCCCCGCCCCACGTTTCCGCTGGCCGCGACGGTGCGGGAGGGAGTAGAGCCGGGGCACCACACAGAGTCCAAGCACGGTGAGTGCGGCCGGGGCGGGCCGGCCACCTGGGGCTCCAGAGGGCGCGAAGTTGCGGGGGCTCGGTTTGGTGAGCAGCGCTCAGGGCAGGCCCGGCTGAGCTTCGATCGGGTTCCCAGCAGGGTGGGTGCCCGGGGGTGCCCGGGGAGGCGGAACTCTCGGGGGTGGGGTAAGGGGTGCGGGCCGGGGAGGGGCGGGGGCGGAGGAGGGGCTGGAGGGGGCCGGGGAGTGAGGGGCCTGTCACTGCGCCCCCTGGGCTCTGCTGCGGGTCAGCGAGGTCTCAGGAATGTGGGGCTGCAGGATGGTGGACCGCAGCTGCCTCGTGCCCCAGCCCAGGGCTGGAAGACCCGTAGGATGCCACAGGAAGGGAGACCCCCGAAACCATCAGGGATCCGGCCTACCGGCTGGAGACGGTTCACCCTGGGCCGCAGACAAACCCGCTGGGCCTGCCTACAAACCCGCTGGAACCCCGGCCATTCCTTGGGCTACTGCTGGCCGAGTGGCATTCAGAGTGACAGGGCTTTGGCACACCCCTAGATCTGAGATGTAGCCCATCTGTGCGCACAAGTTTGAGCCTTTAAAAAACTTTCATGTGGTTAAAAAAAAAAGAAGAAGAAAGAAAGAAAGTCCAAACAAGCAACAGCCTTTGACAGCGGCAATTGCTGTTGCTCATCATGGATAGAGTTTTGGGTCACTCCTGTCTGTGATGAAGGATACTGGTCGCCAAAGCATCTTTCTCCAGATGACTGTCAAGTCTGGAGAAGTTTGTAATTTGTTGTATCGAGCTCTCCTCAGAGCTAAGCTAATCTTGGCCTCCCTCCATGCCTAGGTAAGAAAGCCGCAGTTTGCCTTTCTTGGTTCAGAGAACTGAATTTGCGTTTTTGACCTGCATCTGCCCCCTCCCCTAGGGTTACTCAGGCATTTCCTCCTCCAGGAAGCTTTCCTGGACTTGTGGAGAGGACAAAGAACTCTTTGATCTCTACATACCTGTCTGCTCCCCCTCTACTCAGAACAGCCTCTAGGAAGGGTGTGTGCTGTGAAGTTTGCTACCTGGAGAAATGGGGAAATGGGAGAGGGATCTTGGAGCATCTCAAACAATGGTCTGGGCGAATCATTTATATTTAGCTCAGGAATGCTAGAGAGTCAAACAATCACAACACTTTCTAATCTGCCTGGTCCTGGCTTCTGGTGTGGTTGAGTCCAGGGTTGGGGGTGAGGGAGGGAAGGACACTGGGAGAAGATTCTTCTAACTCATTGAAGCCTTACTGTGCACAAGGCCTCCAACAACTAGTGTGCTTCCGAATGGAGTGGTTTTTTTTTTTTTTTTTTTTTTGTTGTTGTTTTGTTTGGCTTTTGGTCTGCTTGGGAGGACTCTTTAAATCCATGAACAGAGATGTAATATTAATACCGGTAACTAGTGTTCTCATGTTCATGTAGTAATTTATAGTCAGCCAAATGCGTTTTCTGCACATAGGCTGGATATACTTTTATTGATCTGCACATGTCTTTGGGGTGTTACTTTTACCTGTCTTATTGGTTAGGGAAATGGCACTAGAATAAATTATCTGTAGTGTTACTAAACTCATCAAAGTAGAGTTTAATCTGGAAGCTTCTTTGTGGGTCTGTCTCCCCTCAACCATATGTGAAGCCTCAGGCAGGCTAACTGTCCTACCTCGATCTCTTTTAGAGGAACATTGGGTTGAAAGTCTCCAGGGTCTCTTCTTCAGCTGCATCTAAACTAATGGTGTAACATGTTCTCAGCACCCAGGCAATTTATCAATTTATACTTTAAATTTTGTAATTTTAAATTAGCAAAGATGCAGGTTCCATTGTGACATTTTTGTATGTAGTTTCTTTTGCTGACTTTTCTCCCACTCCTCTCCCCCATCTCTCTGCCCATCTAATATATATATATATATATTTAATTTTAGGTTGTGTGTGTGTGTTATAAGTGTGTGCATGTGTTTGCATATGCAGTTAGAGGCTAGAAGTGTACACCAGGTGTTTTCCTCAATTGCCCTTTACCTCATATTTTAAATATGTACTTTTGAGACAGAGTCTCCCACTATGTAGCTCTAGCTGGCCTGAACTTACTGTGTAGACCAGGCTGGACTTGAACTCACAGAGATCTGTCTGCCTCAGCATCTTGAGTGCTGGGTGTATGGCACCATCCTTCTGCCATTCTGTTTTCTGTGTGGTTTACTATCTTAGTCTCTTGTGTGTGCTTTCCTTAAACTCACATTAGACTTCTCCACAGGCATTGCGGAGAAGCAGCCTGCTTTGCTGGTATGGTGACCTGGGTCTGGGCTCGCTAACAGGGTGTCTGTCCTCCCTCATTCCTGGCCCTGTGACCCCAATGCACCTTGTCTGGGGAGTGAAGAAGGGGTTTAAGGCAAGTGCCTTCACCTCTGTTGGTCAAGGCTTCCTGCTTACACATGAGGATAACAATATCACATTTTCAGGCTGTGGGAAGAAGCCCTGACATAATGCATGTGAAGCATGTAGCTCAGGGCCTCATACACAGCAGGTGTACAGTGAGTGGAGGCTGTTATTTATAACCTAGCTGGGTGGCTCAGCTAACATGTGAGAGAACAAAACTTCTCCTTCCACTGAGGTTCAGGACTGCTGAAGTGGCCATTTCTGACAACTAAGAGGGAGGTGTGGGGATCCAGGTGCTTTCATCGGCCACTCACCATTCTCCCTTTCTGCCCAGGCTCCTGCTTAGCCTCACCTCCTACCCTGGCCCTTCCAGGAACCCACAGGTCCAGCCAGACCACTCCCTCAAACGTACTGGGTCACTTCTTTGTGCTGTTTCGCTTTCCTGAATGTCTTCCGTTTCCACCCTCCAAGACCCTATACAGGCGTAGCTCTGTCAGGGGACCTCCGAGTCACCATCCTCAGTGAACCTTTTGCTTTGGACTCCTGTGACGTTCTGTGCTTTACCTGTCTCTTGCTAGGTAATTCCTCAATGAATTTCATACCACTACCACCATCATCTTTTTAATTTTTTGGAGACGGAGTATAGTATACTTGCTGTATAGTCCAGGCTGGTCTCGAACTTATGATCTTTCTACGTCTGCCTCCAGAGTTCTAGATGGACAGGTATTAATTATGTGTAGCTTCCCTATTGAATTTTGTGCTGGGTTTTGATGATATATAAATAAAAGTGATAAAAGTTTCTAGGCATCATGGTGGAGTATGCCTATAATCCCAGTACTTTTGAGGCTGAGGCAGGAGGATCAGGAATTTAAGGTCATCCTTAGCTACCTTCTGAGTTTGAGGCCAGCCTGTCAAAAGGAACAAAAATAAGCCAAAAAAAAAAAAAAAAAAAAAAAAAGTTCTTGTCTTCTTTGGACATATAATTCAGTCAGGGAGTTAGGAAAGGGGCTTCACAAAAATCACAGTTCAACGTATAAAGTGAGGCGTGGTAGTGTGTACCATGGCTCCAGCTATTTGGGAAGCTGAGGCAGGAGAATGGCTGGATACGTAGAGTTTGAGGCCAACCTTGAACAGCATAGCTAATGAGTGGGTTTGTTGTGAGAGTTCAAAGTCAGAGCAGCAACCCTGATGGAGAAGGACTTCTTGAAGCAACAAGAGGTGAGAGACCACAGCCTCCCGGGTAGGAGAATGGTTGCAGGGAGTGTTTTTTCCCCCCAGGAGGAGGGAATAGCCTGAGGACAGATGTGTGACTAGCTCAGTAGGGCTAAGGTTTGAGACTTGTGGAGGCTGGCTAATGAAGAGACTGGGCAGGTATGAGCCCTGCTATAGGTGGCTTCAATTGTCCAGCCAGGGAATGAATTCCATACATCCATCTGTCCATGAGAAATGGAGTGCCTGCCATGTGCAGGCATTCGTGAGCCTTTTGAGGTTGTGGGATGTTTGTGGTTTTGGCATGAGGGTCACAGAAGCAGGTCTGGACTCAAGGAAGTTAATGATGGTTAGAAATCATGGTGAATGGCTGGGCACCTGCCAGGAATGGTGAAGGAGAAGACCCAGAGAGACTTTAGTTAGAGGATCAAGACCACTTGTGAGGGCTGGGGTATAGCTCAGTGCCTAGCATGTGTGAAGCCCTAGGTTCCATTCTTTACCATTACAAAAAAACCCCAACCCAAACCAAACCAAAACAGAACAAAATTTGTCACTGGTGAGGAGACAGTTTCATGCTGTAATCTTCAACAGCCTGTGGAGTTCCCCTGATCCTTTAGGAGCTTTGACTTGGGCCAAACCAGGGTCTGTGCCTTCAATACAGAAAAGAATTCCAGGACTAGGTAGTATGAAGCAGAACTGGAGATTGTATGTTAAGGAAGTGGTTCTTTACCTTCCTAATGCTGTGACTCTATAACACAATTCTTTACGTTGCGGTGACCACTAACCATAAAATTGTTTCATTGCTACTTCATAACTATAATATCTGTTGTGACCCACAGGTTGAGGACTTCTGGGTTAGGGGAAGAGAGGTGCTTAGAAAGACAATGTGAGCATGTTGTGGGCTCATCAGAAAAGTGTCACAGGATTAGCCATATGTACATTTTTCATGGATGTCAAGTTATATTTTAAAACTTCCCTTTACCCCTTTTTAAATTAGAAATATTTAAAATAATACATTTATTTATTTTGTCACTGTTTATGTATGTGGACATGTGCATGCCACTATGCCTGTGAAGACAGAGGAAGGAGAGTTGGTCCCTCCATGTACTGTTGGCTTCCTGGGGATTGAACTCAGGTCATCAGGATTTGACCATGAGCCAACTCTCCAGCCCTTCTGTCTGTTTTGATGTGAGGTTATAGAGTGGCTCTGGAGAGGCCATTCATGAAATTATAATCTGATAAGGTAAAATCAAGAGCCACCAAAGTTGGACAAGGAGTTCATTTAGTGCATGTTGTTCCCTGCTAATAAGATTTCTGATCAGATTCCCAGAAAATTGCAGGATACATCTGGGAAGGGAGAAGGGCCTTGAGCAGGTGTAGTGGTCCTGGGATCCTTGATTCTCTGCTGGTGAGAGGTTTAAAGCAGATTTTTTGGGGAGGGGCTACTCCTCCTTCTCAGGTTCCCCTGGTTGGCTTGACTCTTTGCTTTGCCTAACCTTGATTGGATGGGAGCCTGGAGGGATGGTTCAGTGGGTGAGTGCTTGCTGCTCTTTCCAAGCAGGACCTTTCTTTGGATTCTAGCTCCAGAACTCACATCATGTGTCTCACAGCTCCAGAGGATCCAGTATCCTCTTCTGGCTTCTGCACACACACTCCACCTTCCTGTAAATAAAAACAAAAAACATACACACATACATAAAAATATACACAAACCTTAAAAGAATTGATTGGGTGGAGCCATGAAGGAAGCATTGGGTTTCATTTTTTTTTTTTTTTTCCTGACTAGTTTCTGAATATCTTTAGGATGTGGCTTCGAATGACCTCTGATGTCCCCATTGTACTTACTCCTCAGAGGCATAGACCAGGCTTGGTGTAGCTCCCTGACATTCGCAAGAAATGAGCCTTGTATCTTCTGGAATCCCAATTTTGTACCCACAGCAATATCTGTGCACAGGCCCGGTCTTCTCTGGAGTCATGTTTCCGTGGGGAGTCAGATGTTTCCTGTGTCTCTCCTCATGTCCCAAGTTGGCTGTCCCTCATGTTTCTGCAGTTTCTCTTTTGCTTATGAACTGTTTTCCACCAAGTTGTTGCAGCCCCATGAGGGTTACTGTGGGTGTGAAGGAGATGGAAAGAACAGGAGCCAAATTTACACTTCAGGAAAGTTACGAACTTTTTATATGTTGGTGAAAACTGTATATACTAAATCTCAGATTCAGTCTTTAACAGTCTGTCTCAGGGATGACAAATATATGGCATGGATATTGTTACCTACAAAACTGCCTAGAGCAGACATTACTAATCAATTACATCTACCTTTCCTGCTGAGCCAGGGCTTGGGTTATGCTCATATGCTTTAGGCACCCACCACCAGCTAAGTGGAATTGGCACCACAACTGGAACCCGTTGGCCATTTCTGGCTTTTGCCAGTTGTTGAGTGAGTGAATGGGAGGCCTCGGCCGGCCCTGCATCGTGGCCATTGCTGTACAGAATTTAGCCTGGTGTGGCTTCACAGCAAAGTGATGACTTCATTTTTCATATTCGTGCAGGAACATCCTGGGCTGCATCCTGGAGCAAGGTACTTTCAAGAAATACAAGGAAACCAGGTCAGTGTCAATCTGAGTCTGTTGTGTGCCAAGGCCTTTCTTATCAACCTGTCTGAAGTCAGCTTTTAATATTTATTGTTGGTGGTGTGTGTGTGTGTAGGTCAGCATAGGTGTGGAGGTTAGAGGACACATTTTTGGAAGTCAGTTCTTTCCTCCCTCCTTGTTTTGAGGCAAGGACTCTATTGTTTCAACTGCTGTACTGCATAGGTGACCTTCCAGCGGACTCTCCTGTCTCCACTTCAGGATGCTGGAATGACAGCAGTTCCTGTTTCTAGTTAAAAAACTAGAGTGTAGTCCCCCTGGAGTTCTGGGGACTACACTCAGGTTGTCAAGGCTTGCCTAGCAAGCACTATTTACCTATGAGCCATCTCCCTAGAGCTCCCCCACCTCCTCCCACCTCATCTCTGTGTGTGTGTGTTTTTTACTGTGTAGCTGGGCCTGGCTTAGGAATTACCATGCAGCTAAGGCCTTGTGTTCACAGTCTTCCTGCCTCAACCTTCCATGTGCTGCGATTACAGATGCAGAGTTGGTCTTTACCTGGGACTGGGGGCTGAATCAGGATACTGACATTTTCTAGCTCTCTTGTGCTCTGGCCCTTGACTTTGAATTAGAATTTTGGGTCAGAAGAGGGTGGTTTGGAGGAGGCCTTGGGAAGCAGGAGGAGCTGATAACTCCCTTTGCCTCCTTCTCTAATAGACTGGGGAGCCTGAATGGAGAGTTTTCTCACAGGCAGGCTAGAAGGAGGCTCTGGGAAGCTCTGGCCAGTCCCTGGTGCTGGCATTCCAGCATCAGGAGTACTCACCTCTGCTCTTCCACGATCCTGGATGCTGCTGCTGCTGCTGCTGCAGTGTATCTGTTCCCAGCACTCTCCAGGCCCCTGCTGGGCTAGTCTGCCAGAAGCTGCAGGCAGCCATAGAGTGGATGATGCTGATTCAGGTTCCCTGTGGGAGCTGCTTACAGACCTGGGTCATTTTATGTTTTAATTTATGTGCATTTTATCCTGCGGCTTCTCCCTGCTGGGTGACTTGTAAATCTCTTACCTCTATGAACCCTGAAGTGTGGTTGGTGGAGGACAAGGAAGAAGAGCCTTGATGGTGTGAGTCTGGTGACTTATTTTTGCCAAAAGAGTCCCTGTCTGGGAGTTCTGAAAAAAAACTGTTGAGAGGCTCGAGAGCTTCGTGTCCTGGCAAGGTTTGCATATTGAACTTAGATTGTCTGTGTTTGTAATTTGTCAGCATTTAGCCCCAGGGTTAGATCCTTTACATGTGTCCACCATGGATTTAACAAGGTTCTGTTTAACAGCGGCTTACGTCTCATTTAACGTTCGTAACAGTCCCAAGAGGTAGGATTTTACAGGAGCAGTGGCTAAGATTCTGTTTCTTGTGGGAGACAGAGCATGAGTACTCTGCCTAGGCCTCTGCAGACCTAAGCTGTTTCTTAAGAGCTCTGAGAAATCCCTGCAGGACCCCCCCCCCCCCCAAGCCTATTTGCACCTGAAAACATGAGCTCCTTTTTTGGGAGAGAGAAGTTGAATTTTTTTTTTTAATTTAATTTTATTTTTTTTTTAAAAATAGCTCCCTACATAACCCTGGCTGTCCTGAAACTCACTAAATAGACCAGGCTGTCCTTGAACTCTCAGAGATCCACCTGCCTCCACCTCCTGAGTGCTGGAATTAAAGGTGTGTGCTCCTGTTTTAAGTTTTTCCCCTTCTACCCTGGGCCTGCACCGGTGTGGGTACTTGCTCTTAATCTGGACGCTATGGGGTTTGGGGATGTGCCTATGGTTCTGTTGTGTTGTAAGGAAGGGTCCGGGGACAGTTTTCCTGGGCACAGTGCCTTCTTCCTCATCCCAGATTCTGTTGGCTCTATTCCTGTTGGGCCTCACAGGCTGCAAGTGGATGGGAGCTTCCCAAGAGGGAGGTCTGCATCACCTTGGGCAGACAGACAGCCCCTGACATCACGCCTTTCACAGCCAGGTGACATGAGCTTCCTCCTGCACATCTGTGATGCACTGAGTGAGAGAGGCACTATGAAGGGCTTAGCAGACAGGAAGTTTGTCCTGACTGATGCCTGGGGCCTCTGGGGCTTTAGCTTTGCCGTTTCTTGTCATGCTTGTGAGCATCTGGAATGATGTCCAACTTGGGGAGGGGTCAGATCCTAGCTCCTGCCTCTCATTGCAGGTGACCTTTGCAGAGTAATTGCTTTCTTTGGGCTGGGGGACTGGGGACTAGAGTTTCTTCTAGCTCTTGCCTAGGTGGTTTTCAAGGTGAGCATTGTGGCTGTGTGGATTTAGCTTCCAGACCCAGGCTTTAATTCCTGTTTCTCTAAAACTCTTTGCTGCTGACCTAGAGGGTGGTGGAGGAGGGAAGGCAGAGTTAATGAGTAACCCAATGCTCTGATTCCTGATGGAGGACAGAGATTATTTGCAGAGATGGCTGCATGTTTGGGGGAGGAGGTGGCCTGCCCCTTGGCTTCCTTCTGGCCTGTTGAATTACTTCTCATGGATCTTATATTTGAGCTCTGCTTACACTGTATTGCTAGTTTCTTTTCCTTTTAAGATTCTGTTCTGGGAATGAAACTCAGGGTGTGCTGGGAAAGCCAGTACCCCCCACCTTCTGATCAGCAACCTTCATTTGTAGTGTGGGGCACAGACATCACGGGCGATACCTGCAGCTTTATAACTTCAGCTTCAGTTGTGGTCACAGCCAATGAGGCAAGGACACCAGCCTGAGTACAGTTTGGCTTCTAAACCAACACAACACAAAACCCCAGACAGAACTGGACTGGGCTGTGAGAACAGAGGACATGCAAGAGTTCCTTCTGGCCACTTGAGCCTCAAGTCCTCAGAGCTCAGTCTGTGCTCTGGGGTCAAGTGTAGCATTTTGGATTTTTGAACTATCCCCTAGTTAATGTTGTGTGTGCTTTTGAGTTTGCCACGCCCTTCCATCTTACAGCGAGTGTCTGGGAATGACTGTTCCTCTGATACTTTCTGAACCTTGTGACTGTTTATCTCTGCTCTCAGTGGCCAGTATTGGCTAAATCATTTGATCTTGGGGGTGCAGCAGATGGAGAAGAATCCGGGGATCTTGAAAGGGTCAAGAAGCCCCTCAATGCTTCTGGGCTACCTTCTTGTTGGAGAGGCATGGCTATCCTTGCAGGAAGGCCATGGTCTCTGGGCAGGATCCTGATGAGGCGTTGGCTTTGGTTTGATAACTCTTAAAGCAACTTTGTGCAGATTTGAAAAAATGAAATTCTCAAGTTGGGTGTGGTGGCACACACCTTTAAATACCAGCACTTAAGGCAGAGGTTGGTAGATCTCTGTGAGTTCAAGGCCAATCTAGTCTACCTAGCAAATTCCAGGCCAGACAAGGCTATATATGAGATCTTGTCTCAAATCAATCAATCAATCAATCAATCAATCAATCAATCAATCAATCAAAGAAACAGAAACCATAGATAGAAAAATGGCAATTCTTTAGGTTAAGAAGAAAAACTGAAGCCAGGTGGTGGTAGGCTCCCCTCACATGCTTTTAATCCCTGCACTTAAGAGGCAAAAGCAGATGGATCTCTGTGAGTTCAAGACCAGTTAGTTGTTATACATGGCAGAGTTCCAGGAGAGCCAGGACTGTTACACAGAGAAACCCTGTCTGGAAAAAGCCCAAACAACCAAACCAAAAAAGTAAAACAAGCAAAACAAAAACCTGTAAAACACACACACACACACACATATACATACATACATATGCACACATACACACGCAGATACACATACACACACTCACACACATATACACACACATTCACATACACACATTTACATACACACACTCACACACATATACATACATACACATACATAGACACATACACACACATACATACACACACATTCATATACACACACATACACTCACATACACAAACACACATACACACATACACCCCTCTTCTGTATGATGAGTACACTGTCTCCTATCATGAGGTATACATGTACATGATGGTAATGTTTCTGGTTCAGAGACAAGGAGAAGGCCTCAAGAAGAATGGTATATGGGGAGTGATCTTGGTCAAGGGTGAGCTTGTAACAGTGTGACCATACTTATGTGTGTTATTAGTATGTATGTACGTGATTCATTGTGCCGAGGTGGGTCTGCACAGACAGGAATGTTATGCTGTTCTGGAACTTAGTTGGAAGGCCGAGCTGTGCCTCAGTAGGTCAGTGTGTACCTGTGTTTTCTTTAGTAACATAGCCTTGGCAGCCCTGCCTACCCCCTCTGTTTTGGCAAGCCACCACAGAGTGGCGTCTGAAGTAAGGCCCAAGCCCTTCAACTAGCTGAAGAAGAGAGGTGCCAAGGACAGATGAACAGATCTTGTCCCCCCAGCCTCTGATGGGCCACAACCCGTGGGTCTGAGGTGGGGAGGGTGTTCTGAGCATTGGGGTGACTGGCAGGTTTGAATGGAGTGTGTGTTTCCGGGTGGGTGTGTGCATGTAAAGTGACATGTTTTGTTTTTAGAGAAAATGAGGTAGAGGTCTGGGCTTGCAATTTTCCACTTGTCTTAATCCTGGGAGAATCTAAACAGCTTTGTTTTAAAATTGGACATGGAGATTGCAGGGACGAGAGTGTAGAAGAGTTGTTGAGTCCCCTAGGAAGGCAATTAGCTTTGCAGCCAGTGTGTGGATCTGCGTGGCCATTATGTATGCATATATGTATCCATTTATGTGAATGGATGTAGCAGCATGTGGATCTGACTGGTGGCAAGGCAGAGTGCTCACAACACAAACCGTAACAAATCACTAAATAGATAATGTATCCTCACTGTCTCTCACTGGCTTGCTGCTGGGGATGGTTGGCATGGAGGGGATAATGCCTGGCAGTGAGGGGCAGAGGCAAGCATGATTGGGATTGCCCATCTTGAATCTGTTTTCCAGTGCTAGAGAAGCTGGGGGCAGTTATGGCTGGTCGGCCTGTATCTGACAAAACAGCCGTACCTCAGTGAGGGGAGAATAACACAGGATAGTCCATCAGGGAGGGTGGAGGAAGTTCTCTGAGAGGAAAATCTGTTGGGAAGGTGGAGCCTGACCTGGAGAGAAGGCTGGGATTTGGGTAGATACAGTAAAGAGGCTCTGTGTTCTTGCCGTTGGGGGGCAGGTGGCAAGCTTGCCCTGGTGGAGACAGGTGCTGTCTGCCTGGAGGAGGAGGACCTGGCTGGCCAGGTGGGAGGGGTCCTTACTCTGAGCCACAATGCTCCCCAGAGCAGGTTGGGCTTGGGAAGACTGGCCATGGGAAATGGAAGATGGAGGACAGGAAAAGGGTGTTTTGGGAAACACAAACGTATAGAAGAAACTAAAATCAAATCAAATAATTAAATGCATTAAAGCAGCAGTATCTTCTCCTATACTGTTGCAGACATAAATGCATAAATTATAGAAATGGAAAGTCTCCCCAGTTCTGTCCTTCAGAGACAATGGCCATGAATACTTCGATTTCTTCTTTTTACAGATTAAGAGGCTTTTTTCATGTTTGTTTACATTGTGTGTGTGTGTGTGTGTGTGTGTGTGTGTGTGTGTGTGTGTGTGTGTGTAGGGGTTACTCCTACCAAGGTACATGTGTGAGGCTCAGACGACAACTTTGTGGGAGTCAGTTTCTCCTCCTGCCATGTAAGTTCTGGCACCAAACTTAGGTTGTCAGGCTCTACAGCACTTTCCAGACGTTTTCACAGTAAGCTGGCCCCTGGCCATTGCCCTGCTCCGCTTCTCTGTTCACAGGTAGACATGTTGACTCATTCATTCGTTACCCATCTTTCTCCACCAGAATGACCTCATTCTTCTCAGTGGCTGCACAGACTTGCTGGATAGGTTTTGTGTCGATTTTCTAAGCAGCATAATAGACGGCACCAAGATTCAGTGGGTTCATATAACTACCATCTGTTTGTTCTCTATGCTGGGGGGTTAGTCCTTTGTTCTGAGCTCGGCTGCTCATGCCTAGGCTCATGGTGCCAATCCACTGGTGACTCAGGGTCTAGGAGAGCCTGGCTCCCGTGTGGAATGGCTGACCAGCTCTCAGGTGATCCCCTCTCCCTTGATATGGGTCTCACTATGAAGAAAGTTAGTGGTCTTTTAGTTGAAACTAGAGTCTGTAAGAGCCACTGAGGTCTGGGCTCTGAATTCTTCCCACAAAACTCATCTACTGCTGGTAAAGGCAAGGCACCATTCTAGGGTAAGGGAGAAATTGTGCTTCTTGGTGGCAGACCAAACCAGGCCACATCCAGGGTGTGTGTGCTCAGGAATGGAATGATATAGAGTCCTTGCCTGCACTCAGGGGTAAGGGCATAGAACAGGGAATAGACTCCACGGACCTTTGGAAAGCAGAAGACCCTGCTTTTCTTCTCAGGTCACTGTTCATAGGAAAGTCAACTAGGGTCATTAATAAGAAGTTCCCATGCTGCTTCCAGGCTCTGTTTTGGGTAGATTTGGTGCACCGTGTGTGTGGAGTGCAGCATTTTGTAATAGACAATGTCTGTTGCGATCAGGCTCCTACAGCTGCCCCCTCCCATCCCTTTTGCCCTTTGAAATTAGCCAAGAGCTTGGCTACTAGATACCCATTGCTGTTTTTTAATGTTTCTTTGAAAACTGTCATTCTGGGTGACAGGCCTTTAACAAAGCCAGATGGGCACTCCAAGGTCCAGGTCTGCTGGGATTTAACTCATTCCTTTGTCCAAATCAACCATAGACTCCAGGCGTGCTCCTCATCGCCCAGTAACCCCAGCTGTGGAAGAAGATGATGACCCAGCCTGTGTGACTCACACATTTCCCTTTTCCCAAATTCTCAGGCAGCTCACAGTGGACCTGACATTTGACTTCCCACAGGTGTTCACTTTGATGGCTCTCATTCTTTCCTTCGGTAGCTCTTCTCTCCCTGTGAAATGTCATCATGGCTAGGAGGCTAGAGGAAGCAGAGAAGAGTTGGCAGCTGGAGCGGAGCTCTGCTGGCTCTGGATGTTTATCAAATTCACCTCTCCCCAGAGCACAGGCTGGCCGCTGGTGGAGCACACTCCCAGAGCACAGCAATCTTCTTTCGCCCATCATCCTCACACTGATGTGCATTCTTTAAAGGCAGAGTGGGCCTTTGCATTCGGTTCTATTTTCTCCCTACTCCCTGGTAGCATCTTTTGGAAAAGGAGTGTTTTACAGCCAAGAGGTTCACAGTGAAAGCATTCTGCACCCCAGGCATAAACTGCTGGCAGCCTAATAGAGCTCATCAAGGGGACTTGGTGACGGCTGAAATCCAAGAGGGAATGTGGCCTAGTGCACCTGGGTGAATTAGGGACACAGCATTATGCTTTTATGGTGGCATTGATGGCATCTGACCAGCTTACTGGCTGCATACTTACCAGTGCTAAGTGCTGATGGACATGTGTAAAGCTGACTGTACAGGCCTTGGAGCAATCTGGCATTCTGAGCAAGGCCGTCAACCTCAGCCATTCTTTGGCCAGGCATTTGGAAAAGCTGGGTGGAGGTCCTCAGCCTACTGTGTCACGTGTTTACTAGTTTGGAGCAAACGGGAGGTCAGCTTCCCATGTGAGATGATCTAGGAGGCTGTCTATAATACCTAGTTTTTTGGATTGCATCCTCATTAAACCCCCCCCCCCCCCCCCCCCATTACTGGCTCCTCATAGCTGTAAAGAAGGATCAAGCTTCAGTATGCTCCTGAGTCACAGCATTCAGGAGGCAGCAGATAATTAGTGACCTCAAGGACTGAGAAACTCTTGGGCTAGGTGCTCTGTGCAAAAAGAGAGCTGTAGTTAGGTGTTGAATTAGTTGAGTGCTAACTTTTTCTGCTTGTAGCTATCAACTGTTTTATCTAGATCTATAGTTTCTTGCCAGGATGGTCCCATAAAGCTCTGTGGTACCCAGGAGTAGGCTATGATGACAGCTGGCCAAGTAGGGTAGAAATTGCTGCAGATGCAGCCAGAACCCTTTATATACAACTCTAAGGAGAGGCCTACCTTAGCAGAGCTGGAATTTTCATAGTTATACTGAATTGGGCATGAAGAACAGTGGTACCCAGTTTCACCTTCCACCCTACCTGCTTCTTACCCACTTGAGTCACGGCTGTTTACATAAACCTACACATCCTTTGCAGGAAAGGATTATTCTTGTCCAAGGATGCACACTGAACTATGCCTTGAGCCCCGGGGACTTTTTTTAAAAGGAGACAGTTACAGGTAGCATCTCTGGAATATGGATGTGGCGGAGGAAATTAAGAAATAGGGAGGCAGGCCTTTCTGCCATCATGCCCAGGGCTGGGTGAACTTGTGAGTGTCCTGTACCTGCTCTTGGCTGGAACACTGTAGTTAGGTGGGATGTCTCCCTCTGACAAGCTCACATACTGACATGTAGAAGAACCCTGTGCATATGCTGAGGCTTGTGGATTCATCTATGTTTTTTCTCCCCAGAATTCTTTTAGGCGTACTGGCTTTGGGAAGTTAATATTCACTGCAGGGCACACATGTCAAGAAAGGCAGTCACAGAATTAGACTCAGCCCTGGGGGACTGGCCTGTATTTGATTTCCTGGGCCCACATGCAGCTGGCCCTGGTGGTGCTGTGCTTATCAGCAGAGGTGGGGACCCACTTCTATCTGTGTATGGGGGAGGGGGCAGTGACCCTAGTCAGAGAAGAAAGTAGATGGTTACTGGGCTGCAGGGCCCTTCTCCTTTAGGTCCAGGTGCTCCCTGGACTAGTGTGCTAAACTTGACTCAGGCTCATTGCTGGAAGAAGGAAGAAAATTGGGAAAGCAGATTTTTAATTTACCGTGAAACCCTTGGGCACTTTCAGAGAATTTGGGAGGGAGTTGGCTACAGAAGGTAAACATGCCCCTGGGCTGTCTGACACCACCCCTGGTCCAGCTACTAGAGAGGATGGCGTGATAGTCTAGCAGATCTCCATTAGAAGGTGGACAACCTCATTAAATATTTGTCAGTGAAGACAGGAAGGAAAAGCTTCTGTATGGAAAGAAACACAACTGGGTTGAGGGGCTTATAGACCTACTTGCCTCTCACCTGGCTAACTGCCTAGGCACTACCACTTGATAACTGGCCTTCGGAAGCTCCTTGGTGATATAGTTTGTGTCAGTGGTGTGGCCAGGCATTTTGGGATGAGGTCTTCAGGGAGAGTAAAGCCAGCCACAAACATCTGGATCCTTCCCTGTCTTGCCTCCAAGAGAAGTAGTTCCTCAATCTGTTTCTCCTGCAGATATCAGAGGTCAACTAAGAAACATTCCCTGGCCTTCCTGAGAACCCTTACAGAGGTGCTGTTTTGTGGAACTGATGCCTTTAAACCAAGTGTCTTTAATATGGTCTTAACTCATGCCAGGAACCAAGCCTTCCTGCTACCACATTCTAAACCCAGTGCGGGTGGGCCTGCTCTGTGGCCTCAGGTCTAGGCTAACATTAGGCTCAGGACTAACACATCCTCTGGGCTCAGGACTAACACATCCTCTGCTGGTATTCTCTGCAAACCCCCCCCCCCCCCACGCAACAATAATAACGATTTTGGTGTTGGGGATCAAATCTGTGGCTTTATGAATGCTAAGCATAAGTATTCTACCACAGAGCTATACTCCCAGCCCCCTGTCTTTCCATTTTAGTAGATCATAGTAATTTATGAGGTGCAGCATGATATCCTAAATATACATATAGTGTACCGTGATCAGATCAGGATAAGCCCTTATGCATCTCTCATTTCCTTGTTTGGAGAACTTTCAACATCTTTTCAGTATTGTGGCAACGTGTCTTTAGCCTGAGCTCTTGGGAGTCAGAGGAAGGTGGATCTTTGTGAATTCAAGGCCCTCTAGGACAGCCAAGGCTGCAACAGCCTCAAAGCAACAGCACAAACAACAAGAAAACATCCTCTGGGTTATCCTGAAACACTTGCTTGTTTCTGCCACAGAGATCCCACAACTTCCTGGCTGTACCCTCTGCCTCCTAACCTCTCATCCCCCCTCTCTCTCCATGCCATGCCTATATTCTCCCAGGCTCTTGTGACCTAAGCTCTGTGACTCTCTGGACTTTTAACTTTTAGCCTCTACAGATACATGAATGTGCAAGAATCACGTCTTCGTGTCCCCAGATCACTCCCAGAGCACACGTCTCTGTCCTTTAGGAGGAGCGGAGACCGAGGTTCTCCTCAGCAGAGCTTTTCCTGTTTTTGTGTTGCTTGGCGCCTGATGGACACTCACATGTTTTTCTTCTTTTGATGCCGGGGACAGAACCTGGCTCTCTGCATGCTTAGCACACACGCCAGCCACCACTGAGCTATATACCCCAGGCTCTGTTTATTTTATCTTTTAAAATTGAATCACAGTTGACTTATAGTACAAGGCTGGTATGATATCTTGCTCTTTCTGCCTCGGTTTCCTGAGTACTGGGAATGCAGGCGAATGCTACTATAATAGAATTCCTCTTTTATGTTTTGAATGAATGAATGCTGCACGTGTAATCTAAAAAGAAATGTGCCCCTGATCTCATCTATTGGTCCAGGATGGAGTGCTAGCTAGCTGGCTAGGTTTAACCATTCATGGTTTAAACTGTTTCTGGGGAGGAGACAGAGGCCTACTCATGCCAAGGGCTCCTTTTGTAGGTACTGGAAGCCTACTGTCTAGAGGCACACTGTCTTTCCCAAAGGATCTGGAGAGAGTGCTGAGGGGAAGGGATATAGGTGCTGCTTAGAGATCTCCCATTTGGGGAAACTGAGGCTAGTTCTCCTGGGTCCTGGGCAGTTGGACAGGGCATCCAGGAGACTGGCTTTCTTAATCCTTATCTGCCTTTAGTGGCTTCTGGTCCTGTACACCCTCCCCATTCCAGACTGTTCTCTTCCTTTTCTTCCTCAGCAAGGCTCACCTCTCTACCCCATCCCCTACTGTTGGTGAGTGGTGAGTAAAGCTTGCAGTGTGGCAACCTCTCTGGCCCGTGGGCAACTTTGCAGAACATGTTCCCAAATGATCAAGTCCATGAGGACTTGAGATAGGCATGTGTGGGGTTATTTTGGGGTTGGTGGGTCGGGCTGAGATTTCTCTGGCATGCCCGGCCTCTGGCCTCTCAGAATTGACCAGAATGGAAGGCTGATAAAAATCAAGGCTCCAGGAATAGTCGAGAATTTGCTTAACCTCTGGGAAGAGGTGCCACTGCCCTACCCAGAGCCCACAATGGAAATGGGGCCTGAGGGAGCGTGGGATGGAGAAAACAAAAGTTCCAGAGGCACCTGCTTCCCCTTCCTCCCTGAGCCTGCCTGTTCAAGGGGATGGTGAGTACAGTGCAGGGCTCAAGGCCAATCTGATAAGGAGCAGGACTCAGGGACCAGAGGAATGTGGTCCCCCCTCCTCCCATTTCTCCTTGGGGAGTTGCCTGGTAACAGCCATTGGCTGTGCCAGTGGTTCAGACTGTGTCTCTCTGTGTCTCACTGTTTCTCTGTCGTTTTTCAAATGGAGGATTGACTGTAGCTCTGCCTTTAGATCTTCAGGGGCTCTTACTTCTTCCTGCCTCCCCTAGAACCCATGGGTAAGTATGGAACACCCTCTTTGTGTGATGCTGGGTACCTTGCAGTGCCCCCCCCCCCTTGTAATTGTGATGAGATCTCACTATGTAACCCAGGTTCATGATCCCTCTGCTTCAGCTCTTGAGGGCTGGGTGACAGATATGAACCTTTATATATACTTACCTGTCTGTTGGGAGCTGGAATGGACAAGCACATGTGGACCCAGAGGTCACCTAAAGCAGCGCAAGCAAGATTCCAGAGCAGAGCAGCCTAAGGGTCCTTAGGTCTCACTTGCTTCTCTGAGCCTTAGGGGGTGTGTGTGTGTGTGTGTGTGTGTGTGTGTGTGTGTGTGTGTGTGTGTGTGTGTGTGTGTGTGTGTGTGTGTGTGTGCTACTGGAGATCAAAGTCAGACCTCTATTCTTACTAGGCAAGCATTCTACCATGAAGCTGCATGCCTAGCCCTTGTTTATTTTTATTTTTTATTTTTCAGTAGTTCTCACTATGTGGCCCATGCTGGCCTTTAATTTACAATCTTCCAGCTGCAGTTTCCAAAACTTTACCCCATGCTTGGCTAGCCTTAGATTTCCTTCATCTATAAAGTAAGGGGCTCTGATGTTTGGTGCTTTCTGGCTTAAGAGTCACCTCAGCCCAGGCATGGTAAGAGGAAGGACCTTATATAATAGGCTGTTTGTGTCACTAATGTGTTGTACCACGGGTTCATCTAGCCTGACCCTGTGGAGGCTCAGCAATCTGAGGGTTCAAAGGTCACGTAAGCCTCTCAAAATTTTCTCCTGTTCTTGGGACTCGTCTGCTTGTGAGCATTGTTCTAGCAAATTCAACAGTTGTTTTTAGCTACTGTCTGTCTCCACTTCCCATGTCTTCTAGAACTCCAGTGACATGGCTGCCAGGCTGTGATACTGTCTGTAGGCTTTCCTCGGTCCTTTCTATGCTTTTCTTAGGACGGTTTCTGTCATCAGGTCTTCAAATACGTGGCTCTACTTTTGAGGTGTCTGATATGACTGAATCCCCCCTCTGGCCTATTTCTCATCTCAGCTACCGAAGTTCCCACCTCTAGACGTTAAATGACCTTTCATATCTTCTCTGTCTCCTCTGTCATATTTCTCTTCTGACATGAATTTACCTGAAAAACCCAGATTGTCTCCCCTTGCCTTCGAGGCTCACCATCTCTCATTTTGCTATGGATTGTACCCATTGGTCTTTCTACTTCTTTAGTGCTTGCTAAGTGTTGATTGGATGTCAGTTAGCATGAGTTTCCTATTGACAGATGCTGGGTTTTGTTATACTTCTTTAAATAGTATTGGACCTTATTCCGGCATGCATTTAAATGACTTGGGATCAGTTTCATACATTTAAGGTTTGCTTTTAAGCTCCCAAAGGGTAGATCTAAAGCAGACTGTAGTCCAGGGCTAATTTAGCCTCACTACTCAGGCAACACCCTTCCGAGGACTCTCTCTGATCTGTGTGCTCCACAGATGGTTTGGGTACTGCCATGCCATGGTTCTTTTTCTAGTATTTAGAATTTCAATCTGGTAATGTAGGGATCAGCTGAACACTCCAGGAGGCTCCTACAGGGTTCTGTCTTCTCTCCCTCAGTCCCCTTTTCTCTGGTATTTTGCCCAAAAAGTCCTGTCTGCATGGACTCTCGTTTTTGTCTCCTCAGCTTGGTGAGACAAGCCTCCATCTTGGAGGTGTGGCCAAGGCTGTTGGGTTCCTGGTCCAGTGTCAGAGGCAGTCTCATGCCTCTGTTTAGTTTCTTAGTTGTTGTTCATCATGACTGGAGCCCTGCTCCATTCTGCTCCTGAAGCCACTTTTCCCCACTGAGGTGGGTATCTTCAGTAAGAAATTTCACAAGACCCCACTAACAACATGTTCTTCCCCCCACAATTTTATCTGGCTTTGCATTTATCTCTCCAAGGTGGTTGTCCCTTTACTACAAAGACAATAAGGCAATTTCGGTGCTTGGCATATAGTGAATACCTAATGTTTATTGAATGAGTAACAGAATACATGGAAGAAAATTTAAACAGCCAGTGGCATTTGGTAACTAAGGAGATTTTCGGTGGTGTTGTTTGCTATTGCTTTGTTTTTGTTGGGTTGGAGCTTAGGGCCTTGTGTATACCAGGCAAATGCTGTACCAGTGAACCACACATTCGCATGTTAACAACATTGGCCTTAGTGCTGGGCCTGACTTAACAAACGTTCAGACTGCATTTAAACTTACTAGGTGTAGGGGTATTGTGTCGTTTCATGATAAATAATTGTCCCACCCACTGGTTTAATAAAAAGAGCTGATTGACCAAAGGCAGGCAGGAAGTGTAGGCGGGGCTACCAGACTAAGAAAATCTCTGAGAGCAGAGTGCCAGGGGAGCACCAGAGAGAAGCCAGAGGAAGCCCAGGACAACTATGCTGCTCTAAAGAAAGGTACAGAGCCGCATGGCTGAACAAGAGACATGGGTTAGATGAAGGGTAGAGAGCTAGCAAGTGATATGCCTGGGCCTGAGGCTGATCAGCCAAAAACTAATGAAAGTGTCTGTGTGTCTCTGTGGGACTGTAGGACTGTGGGACTGCGAGTCTGTGGGTCTGCAGGTCTATGGGTCCTAAACCTTGAGGTTAGACCCGAAAGTCCGGGCCACAAACCTCATACTACAACTAGGTATATTTTTTTTCTTGTTTATTTTGACACAGTTTTGTTTTGTAGCTGAGGTTTGCTTTGAACTCTTGATCCTCCTGACTTAAGCCTCCCAAGTCCTGGGATTGATTATAGGTGCACAGCTCAGCATTGGGTTCCTTAATTCTGCTTGGGACACTGGCAGATCTGAATTCATCTAGAGGAGAGTGACCAGGAGGATGGAAATTACATGGCATGGAAATTGGATGAGAGTCTTAGGAACATTCATTTTGTCTGGAAATTATTTTTATGAAGTGTGATGGTGGAGGGCACATAACTGAGAGCTTTCATTATGAGTGGGAATGAGAACCCAGCCTATGGACACAGGTTAGGGAGTTCAGGGGACTAGGGTTGAGGCCACAACCAGGACAAGCTTTTTCACTCTTAACACCATCTCTCAGAGGTAGGGGGCACCTAGGATTTAAGTAAAATCCCATGTCTGCTGGTGAAGGATGCTATGTCTGGGATGTGGCATTGTATGAAGTAATCTCTTAAATACCATATACTAAACTAAATCTTACAACTTAATTATTCCTATCTGCCTTTCAGTCCTCCTTCCCCAGTCTGCGCCCACGCGCGTGCACACACACACACACACACACACACACACACACACACACACACACACACACACACACACACACACAAAGGGAGAGAGAGAGAGAGGAGACAGAGACAGAGACGAACACACAGTATGCTCCTTGCCTCTGCATGTCAACTGTGAACATTCAACTTCCTTGCCTAAGTGGGTTTTCCCCCCTCAGGGACCTTCAGACTGGCAGCTACCACCCCCAACTGCCATCTGCTCTTGTCTTTAGCATTCTGACTGCCCTCTTGTCAGCACTTGTCACATTGTCTCCTTATTTGGACACTCAGCATCTTTGAGGTAGAGATGACTGACTGGCTCATCACTTTCCCACCGCATGCCTTGCCCACCATGTGGTCTGGAAGCTCCACAAACTCTTTAGCCTGTCCAGCAGGCTCTAGTGGTCTGCTCTAAGGAGCCTCAATCAAGGTGGATGCTGCTGCCCTTGATCTGCTCCTTTGGATCTCCTGGATGTCATGGAGTTGTCTTGCACAGGTCTAGACAGCGCATTGCACACTGTGGGCTCCATGACTGGTTGTCCAGCCGTGTCTGTGAGGCCCTTTAAGTTCCTACCCTTTCCCATGTGCTAAGATGACTGTACGGAGGCCAAGTCATTTTCCACACCAGGAAGGGTGGTGGCTCTGTAGCCCCTGGCTGGAGAGAAATGGAAAAGAGAGAGACCAGTTCTAGAGGAATCAGAAGCCAAAGAACCTTCTGGGTTTTGGCCAGTCAGCCAGTCATTAGGGTCTCTTGTTTAGCCTTCCTGCTCACAGAACTTTTGGAGTAACTTCTCAACCTCACTTGTTGACTAGGTAAATGCACGGTCCCTGCCTGGTTCTTGTTCTTCACTGTTCCCCTAGTGGTTGATGGGATTAGTTGGATGGGCTGGGGAGCAGGGGCTATGCAGAAAGCAAAACTGGAGTGATAGAGTTGGTCCGATGGCTGAGTGCCTGGGTGAATTACAGGGTCCTAGACTCTTGCCAGCTCTTCTGGCTTTCTGCTTCCCCTTCTGTCAGCTTTCCTAGCCAGGAGTGGTGGATGTAGAGGAACACTCTTGACCTAGGCACTCAGCTCCCCTTAGTCACAGCTACCAGACAAGTTTGCTGTGAGGAAAGTTATAGTTTCTTTCTCTGAAAAACGGGGGGGGGGGGGGGGGGGGGAGGGAGGTCTCCTTCATGGGCCTTCCTGCAGTAACTCTGCAGGTTGCTAACTTCCCAGAGAAGCAAAGGATGTACCGAAGATTATGGACTTGTGCCTTTATCAGCCAACTGCCAAATTCTCTACTGACCAGTCTCATCTTTCTCAGGAGAAGGCCATGGTGTTTGAGGGCTGGATGTTTCTAGAGGGTGGGGCTAGAATGCATGTGGACTCCAAATGTCCATGCCCCCTTCCAAGGGGGCACTGGGGAGGAGGAACATTAAGGACCCTTATGAATGGGGTTGGCCACTCCCCCTTCAGGAGCCTGGGAAGGGGGATAAGCATCTTCAGACCTTATCAGCTGACACCTAAATCTCACCACACTCTACCTTATCTGTTCACTTTATACATGATGAAGGTGAGTTCAGCATTGTGACTGAGGCCACATGCTGCCATTGTGGTGGGCCTGCTTTAGAACCTGAGCCTTCTGCTTCCTGCTTCCAACTCAAAGGACGTCAATTAAGACAGTGATACAAATAACATCATCATTACAGTCAGTATTGAGGGAGTGCATTCTGTCATGATCTCCAAGGCTTTGGCAGCAGAGGATACTTCCTCTCCCCCTTCTGTTTCCTCCTCTCTGTTCTTCTTTCTGTGTGTGTGTGTGTGTGTGTGTGTGTGTGTGTGTGTGTGTGTGTGTGTGTGTGTGGTGGGAATGGAACTCAGGGTCTGGAGCCTGCAAAGCAGACACTTTACCCCCAGCCTCCTAATCCTAAATCTCTCTCCTTTGTTCTGAGCTGGCATCTCACTGTGTAACCCAGGCTGCCCTAGGGTCCTTGTGCTCGGCCTCCAGGCCTGGCTCCTTCCTGCGTTTTCCTGTACTTGTTTTTATCCATCCCCCTTGGCTGACTCCACCAATTCTGTTGTATCTGATCCAGAGCATGTTTGCCCTTGATGTGACAGTAAAGAAAATGGCCTCTCTGAGTCTATGGGGGCTGGTTCCAGGGCTTCTTGGGGGATATTCAAGTCCAAGGATGCTCGGGCTTCTGTGTAGACTGTGGTGTCTGCATGCACTCTCCACATTTTCCTCATCTATTTGGAATTGTCTCAAAGTCACTTGTGATTTGACCTCTTCCCCAGCATATGTCTGAACCCTCTGCAGACCAAAGTGCTTGTTTCCTAGGAGGAGGCTGTGGTACTTGAGGCGGGATTACAAACTGTGTTATGATACTCAACACCATATAAGCGTCGCATGCTGTACTGTAGAGTGAGTAACGATACGGAAACATTTTTATTCCTCAATACTTTTGGTCTCTAGCTTTGGTGTGGAACATTAGAAGCGGAGGGAGGCTGCTTACTTAGGTTTGTCAGCTCTATCCACAGTGGCTGTTGTCTGCATACTAATGTCTTATTCAACATTTATATCTTCTCTGGGTATCGGTATGAGATGTTCATTAAACTCTCTTTCTGACAGTGTGCAGGCAGAGGTCTGAGGTCTTGGGAATTCAGAAGTGAACTGAATGTGACATACTAGATTCCTAGAGGCAAGGACTGTGTGAGTGAGTATTCCTATACTTGGCCTGTCATTGTCACCTCTTGATAGTGACCTTGCGGGTGTGGCGAGAACTAAGACTGTTTCTGCCTTAGAAGGCTGTGGATCCTTGTGACTACACCTGTGTGTGAGCAGTGGTCAAGATGTGTTTACTGTCCTCACCTTTGCTTGGCTCACACTAGGTGTCCTAGGCCTCATTCATTCCAAAGGACCGAGGACCTCTTCTGGGCCAGTCACTGTTCTAGACTCTGGGATACAGGAGTGCAACAAAGTTCTGCCTGAACAAGCTTATATTTTGATGGAGGAGACTGACTGTGAGAGTAGAAATTCACAGTTTACTGGACAGTGATAAATGCCATGGAGAAAGGCAACATGGGAAGGGAAATGAGGATGGATACAGCCGGAGACCACGGAGGGCCTCATTGAAGAGGAGGGGCCAGTTAAGAAGTTGGAAGAAAGGAATTTGAACCTTGTGGATAATGGGGAAGAGGGGTACACCCTAGGGAAGAGGAGACCAGGAGGTATAGAGGCACTGAGGTACCAGCCCTTGAAACTGCTAAAGGTTCATCCACCTTGGAATAACATGAGCTCAGGGAAGGGTCCCCGGCTGGGATTATAGGGCCTTGAAAGCCTTTCTAAAGTGACAGCTTCTTGATGTTTGAGACAGGGGCTCACTGTGTAGCACTGGCTAGCTCTCTGCTTGCCTTTGTCTCCTTGAGTGCTGGGATTAAAGGCGTGTATAGCACCACACCCAGCCCGGAAGGCTGTAGCTTTATAGTGGGGGAGAGGGTAGCGGATATGGGGGTTTGGACACAGGAGTGACAGTTGCCTTAAGTTTGTGTCTGTGATGTAAGAGTGGCTGTTCTTCTCAGGGACTTAGAGTGCCTTTCTCACTTACTCCTCACTGTTGAGGAGGAGGCTGAGGTGTGTAAGGACCCAAGGTGCAGGTCAGTGTGAATTTGTGCTCTGGGATAAGGGACTCCTTGCTGACTACAGGCCAGGCTGACGCTGGGCCTGCCCCCGGGCTACCCTAGCTATCTGGAGGGCTATAGGCAGCCCCTCCTCTTGCTCTGGTTTGGTGAAAGGCAGATGGGTTCCAGATGGGGGAGGCTGTTTGGGAAGGGTAACTTGTGCCCATTTGTAGACACCTCCCCTTCCCCCCAAGCCTGTGTGTTTGACTTGCAGACTGGCCCTGCTGTTTAGAGACCTGGGCTTTCTGCTACTGACTTGGGCTTGCCTTGAGCTCCCACCCCAGGCAGGCAAGTTAAGGTCACCACTGCTTTGCCTTCTCCAGGGAAGGGACCTCCCTCTGTTCCAAGGAAAGCTGGCCCCTAAATACCCCATATTTTATTAATCTTTTGTTTTTGAGGCCTTCAGATCACAGAATGTCTCTCTGTAATCCTTATATTTATCACTCCCCGAGGAAGCAAGAAGAGTTTTCCCCTTTAAAGAAAGTGATCCAGGTGGAAGAATGAAAGACAGAGAGTAATGCTGAGGGAGAAGCCCGAGAGGGAACTTAGCCAGTGCTGGGAAGAGCTAGGGTAGGTGGGTTTCTAGGTATGGGGTTTATTACTCTTCTTTTGCTCATACACGGGGATGTCTGAATTAGGTGTCTTAAGGAGGGGGAGTAGACATGTTTTGTGTCTTATATTTGTATTCAGGTTTACATGTGCACTCACACATGCCCTCACTAGCCTCTAACCTTGACTTCATGTACTCACTCATACATGGCCACCACTCACTTTCATAGTGTGTGCGTTTCGCCTGTGTTCACACCATCCCAGGCCCAAAGAGAGGTGTTTGGGTGCACATTTGTAGTTGGCACTAGCAGCTGCCCATTGGCTGACTAGACAGAGTTTCTGACAGTGGTGGGGTCTCTGTTATCCTAGACGTTACTCTGTGACTCAGTTTGCCCATTTTTGTGTACAAATAAGAGAGAACTTGGGGAGATTGGGTACATAGTAGGTACTTCAGTGCAAGGCTTAGACTACTTAGGAAGTCATATGCAGTTATGTCCTTATCAGGAGCAACAGAGGGACGGGTGATGGGAAGGGAAACATCCTGCTGTGGCTCCTTGACTTACAGGGCCAGGCGGGGCCAGGCCCAGCTTCTATATCTGGAGCTAGAGTGTCCAGACTCTAGCAACAGAACCCTTGGCCCCTGAGCCTGAGGGCTAGGTGTTGCTTTGCAAAGCAGAAGTGACTGTTCCCTGGCTGCTCAGATCCCTCTGGTTCCTAGCCACAGAGTAAAGTGACCATGTCCTTGACTTTGCTTCTTATTCAGAAACCTGCCTGACAAGAGGGATCTGCAGTGAAAGCCAGCACGCCCAAAGAACTGAGTTCAGTTCCTGCGACTCCCCCCACCCCACAACATGGTGGAGGAAGGGAAGCAACTCCCACAAACTGTCTGCTGTCTTTCACACAAATCTACACACAACACACTAAAATCCTAAAACAAAACCCCCAACAACCTCACCGACACCACTGCCAACAGTTTCAGAGAATCTTCACAGAATTATTGTGTAGCTGCTGAAATCCAATTAGACTTGTAACTGTGTAGTGGATGTGGAGAGAGGGAGGCAAGTGCTGTCTACCAAGCTGGCTCCATAAATTTGAGTTGAGAGTGTGCGGGCCCAGGCTGTTACTCATCTATGACTATGTCTCTTGATTGAGAAATCCAGCAAATAAAACCCAAGGGTAGCCAGGCGGGGTTGCCAGGGGTAGAGGTGGCCTGACACACTTGTCATAGCTCAGCCTATATTTGTCATCTTCTTAGTTCTGCTCTGGCACTCTTCCAAGCCTCAAAGCTCTAGCCTTTTCATGGGTGGGAGAGAGGGACCAAGTGCAGGATTCTGCCCCAGCCCATATTAGGTACCTGTCCCCTAGGTCTCTGTCTCCTGTGAGGTCTGCTTAGGGCAATGGCTTCATGGTGGCCTATGTCCTGTGGTGCTGCTGGGCTGCTCCAGGAATTGTCCATCACACCCCAAGCCAGATTTTTGCCTCCTTGTCTTCGTGCATCCTATTTAGAAGCTGTACCTTCCATTTTTAATTCTTTGAGACAGGGTCTCACAGGACTACCAGACAGGCTTTCAGGTAGTCCTCCTGCCTCAGCTCCCCAAGTGCTGGGGTGGCATATATGAACCACGGTGCCTAACCTGGTTGTATTTCCTTTATCATATTGTTCTAGAAAAGATAGTGAGCCAAGTAGGGAGGTGCGGACATGGCTCAGTTGCTTGAGTGCTTTCCATGTAAACTTGAGGATCTGAGTCTGGTCCCTAGCAGCCACGTAAAAGCCAGGTGCGACAGTGCATATCTCATTGCTGGGGAAGTGGAGGTAGAGGATCCCTTAACAGCTGGCCAGCCTGTCAGGCTGGTGAGCTTGGGGTTCAGAGAGGGACCCTGATTCCAAAACAAACAAACAAACGAACAAATAAAATAGAAAATGACTGAGGAAGACACCGATGGTGACCCCTGGCTTACCCCCCCCCCCCCCCCCGCAGTAACCTCCCCCAAATAGCATATTGGTGTAGTAGTACATACTTGAGTTTGGCTTTGTTCATTCCTGCCTTCAGTTTGAGGTGCCAGTCACATCTCTTGTCTGTGGTCAGCAGACTGATGGATGTGCCAATACCCTGAACCCCTGCATCCATTCCCACTGCCCATGGCACCACTGCCTGTCTCCCTTACTTAATCTCGAGGGCTCAGCTTCGATGATGTTTTCTCTTAGCTGAAAAGCCCTGAATCCTCCTTTCATATGTAGCCTTCAGCTCCTAGCCATGAGCTCCACTCAGTTCTGCATTGTGGGCTTCAGATGGGAAGGAGGATAAGGCATTGTCTCCGCTGTGGAGTCTGGTGAGCAGAGATCTGCCATTTTTATCACCAGGGACAAGCGTGCACAGGGTGATATAATATGTCATGTAGTAGGTGCTCTTGTTAATAATATAGGATGTGCAGATATGAACTAGCTATTCATCCTGCATGTGTAATATGTTGATACTGGCTTAGTGTATGCTGGAAGCTGGTGTGTGTGTGTGTGTGTGTGTGTGTATGCACATATGTGTATATGCAAAGCAATGCTTAATTTTCCTTTGAATCCCAGGGTTTCTGTCAGAAAGTATATACCATTATGCTTTTCATCCTTTGTAGGTGACATACCTTTCCTCTCTGGAGTCTGATGTTTTGTGAAACACCACATGGCATGTCTTATGTGAATCAAGTCTCATCCAGTGTGTTAGGCATTCTAGATTCTTTTAGTTGTGACACTTGCATTGTTTGGTTTAGGGACATTTTCTTGTATCACTTCATTGATGATTCCTTTTTTAAAAATTTGAATAGTAAATCTTCTAGATTGTTCAATTAAAAAATGTTTCTGGTCTCTTCCTTTCCTGTCTCTCTCTCTCTGTCTCCCTCTGTGTATGTGTGCGTGTGTAGGCTGTGTGTGCCGAGTTCAGCCCTCTCCTGCTTGGAGACAGGCTTGTTTGCTGTGCCTGTGCCTAGGACAGCTGTCACACTGGCGGCGGCGTCTTTGTCCGGGCCTCTCACCTGCTGGAGGGGTGCTGGGATCACAAGCCTGTGCTATGCGCCCATTTCTTTGGGTTTGGGGGATGAACTCAGGCCCTCACATGTGTGTGGCCAGATGCACACAGGTACATCTCCCCAGGCTTCATGGGAGTCTTTTTTCAGCATCATTTTCTTGCCATTTTGGGGGAGAAGTGGGAAGGGGGCTGCTTGGTATTAAACCCAGGACCTTTGTAGAACAGGATGTCACTACTTTCTCATTTTAATTAACTTTGTTGTTATTGTTGTTTTTTGAGACAGGGTTTCTCTGTGTAGCCTTGTCTGTTGTGGAGCTCAATTTGTAGACCAGGCTAGCCTTAAACTCAGAGAGATCTGACTACCTCTGCATCCTGAGTGCTGGGGCTGCCTGGCTTTTAATTAGCATATTTTTAAGTTCCATTTTTAAGTTATGTTTTTTGACCTTCCTGTTACAGCACCCTTTTTTGGGGTCATGGAAACACTCTTAACTTCTTCTTTCGGGGATACTGGTGGTAGTTTAGCTTTTGGAGAGATTATTTTTTTCTATTTCCCGTGACCTGTGTGTGTGTTTTCTTTCTTCTCCTCAGAGGCCTAGTGATCCTTGAAGCACGCTGGCATTTGAGTGAAGGTAGGCTCTCGGCTCGTCTCCTCCCCCAATCACAGGATCCAGAGGCACTAAATGTGCATCCGACAGTGCAGGGAGGCTAGTGGGGTGGAGGAAAGGGAGCCAGGGGGGCCTAGGGCAGGCAGGGGTGTGGTGGTGGGAACATGTGGTGAGAGGTGGAAATCTCAGGGAAGCGGGGAAGCAGGCCTGTGGCTACCTGGCACATTTCTTAGCTTTCCTTTGCTGTGTGAAGATGCCCGAGGTGAATACACTGATGAGTGGAAACATATATCTGTGGCTTGTGGTTTCGGAGGTTTTGGTCCATGATCATCCGGCTCTGTTTCTTTTGGGTCTCTGACAAGAGAGTGTGTCACAGCAAGGAGCATGTGGCAGAACAAAGCTGTTCCTCTCACAAGGGTTGGGAAGCAGAGAAAAGGCCCTAGAATATGTCCTTAAAGGGACTGTCTCCCCCCACCCATACCGTGCCCTGCTGCCTTCTACTAGGTCTGCCCTGATACACATTGTTTTGCTTTACTAGTGCATGGTCTGGGATCCAAGCCTCCCCACATGGGCCTTTGGGGGACATTGCAGATCCAAAACAAAGCACCACAGACCCATGGTGCAGGCATGTGTTGTACGGGAAGGACCTACTTTCCAGGGATCATGAGGTGCTCAGAGCACTTGAGCTTCACTTCTCCACTGGTCTCTTCTCCTTCAAGACAAAAGAACATCCTTTGCCTCTGTGACTTACATGATACCAGAAGGCAAGCAACTGGCACTTGATTGGTTGATCAGTACCTACTGTCAGTTGCTCAGTTTTCCAACACTCCTGTCTAGCTCTCAGACCCCTGCCACATCCCCCAGGGAGTTGGAATGGCCTGGGGGCAGGGTGTGTGTGTGTGTGTGTGTGTGTGAGAGAGAGAGAGAGAGAGAGAGAGAGAGAGAGAGAGAGAGAGAGAGAGAGAGAGAGAGAGAGAGAGAGAGAGAGAGATTGTCCCCTAAGCCCTGCCCTCACTCTGTACTTGGACCCTCCTAGTATTTTCTGAGAACCAGAGGTCTTTCTCCTCAAGAAAAAGTATGCACTTGTGACTCCTGGCTCCCCCGTATTTACCGTCAAGCCTATCTGTGGAGGAAGTCTTTTGGCCCTGGTGTAGGGTGGGTCCCTGTGTTCTGTCTGTGCACTCAAGGGTCGTAGATGCCTTCTTGCATGGCAGCATGCGTCTCCACTGGTGGTTCTCAGACACCTTCAGTCTTCATTGTGCCTTGAGTGTTTGAGAGGGAGACTTGACTATCCTCTAATCCCTCTCTGTCTCCAACCCCCACCCCGTCTAGCACAGAGTGGGCAGCTTTGCCTGTAAGGACCTGCTTATAAATATCTTAGGCTTTGCACACCATATGGTCCCTGTTGCAATTCTTCAACTCTGCCCTTGTCACACAAAGTGTCCACAGATAATACACCAGTGAGTGAGCGTGGCTGTGTTCCCATTATATTTATTTATGGATACTGAAATGTAAATTTCATATAATTTCCACATGTCATGAAGTGCTATTCTGCTTTTGTTTTTTTTTTTCCTTCAGTCTTCTAAAATATAAAAACCATTCCTAGCCTGCAGGCTGTATAAAAATTGGCAGTGGGTTAGATTGGCTCCGCAGACCACTGACCCCCAAGGTAGGGTAATGCATGGCTTATGTTTTCAATACATGTTTGTTGAATGAATGACTGATGTCTTGGACTCTGGCAAGAGGTAGAGAATTGTTGCCTTCCCTTAATGAACTCCATAATCTCTGTCCTTTATCACATTCCTCATAAAGTATTGAAATTAAGAAAGAGAACCAGCTGGTTTGCTTTATTCCTATGTAGTTCTCTTTCAAAAAACCTACCCATCTTAAGTATATAATTCAGTGGGATTTTTTGCGTCTTGTGTTTTGTGAGCATCATCACTCTCACCTTAGGACATTTTCATTGCCCAGAAAGAAATCCCATTAGCTCTCTCCCATCCTTTCCCAGCTTGTTTTCCAATCCCAGCCCCACACAGCAGTGCACTTTCTGCCCCTCTACAGGCGCCTGCTCTGGATATTTCTTCTAGATGAAGCATCTAGTACGTGGTATTTTGTGACTGGCTTCTTTAACTCTGTGTCATGTTTTCAGTTATCCAAGTCCTGGCATGTGCTGGACTTTTATTTTCTTTCCTTTTGTGATACTGGGGGTTGGTTGAACCCTGTCTCTATCCCAGTGTGTAAAAAAAATGCGAGCAATGCAAGGGCACACTGTGTGTCTGTCGTCTGATCCTCAGCTGACAGCATAGTTGAGTTGCCTTTTAGCCTTATATTATGCTTTCAGGAACACCCAAGTGTAGGGCTTGGTTTTGTTGGTGTTTTGCAACTGTTATCCAGTAGCTACAACTACAAGTAACATGTTATATCTTTTTTTTTTTTTTTTTTTTTTGAGAAAGTAGACCATGAACTTCTTTTGTGGTTGAGAATGTCCTTGAACTAAAAACAACATTTTTTGCCTACCTGCATGTATGTGTGTGCACCACATGTGTGCTTGTTGCCCGCAAAGTTCAGAAGAGAGCATTGGATTTACTGGAACTGGAGTTACAAATGGTTGAGATGCCACTTGGATGTCAGGAACAAGAGAAATAACTGCTTTTAACCCCCGAGCCATCTTTCTCTTCTACCTTGAACTTCTAAGAATTTAAAAAAATTTGTCAGTGTGTGTGTGCATGTGTGTTGTGTTATGCACATGTGTATATAGGAGCCAGAGGAAGACACTGAGTATCTAAAAAAATCCAAGGGTCTTTCTAGCTCATCTTGCCTGTGTCCTCCAATCTGGGTTTGGCGTGTCCGTAGCTGGGGACTCCTTTTAGCTGTGGAGCAGCTCTGGAGTTCAGCTTCTCCTTTTGGAACACTGTTCCTTTGGCCTTGCTCTGGTGCCAGGACCTGGGAGAGCAAGCTGGCTCCGTGGTCCGTGACACGGCTCTGGGAATATTTGACAACCACTCCCCTGGCCTGCTGGCCAGTCCTTCAGCTGCCTCTTGGCTAACTTCATCTCTTGTGACTGTTCCCTTTGGACACACTCCAGTGTGTAACGGGTTTGTAGCCTTCTGGCGTCCAGCTCGAGGTGGGTTGGAGGGCTGGGACCATATCATCACTACTGCTGTCTGCATACCAGAATGAGTTGTAAACTTTTGGGATAAGGAATCTTCACCTTTACACGAGGATAGTTTTATGGAAGCCAGCCATCAAAGGTAAAGATAACTTTGCTTTGAATTTTGGTAAGAATAAAGTAGCAGGCAGAATAAAATAGAGCCCCCTTCGCTACCATTTCAGATCAGGAGCCACAGGCCACCTGATGGGTGTGTCACTTGGGCAGTGTGCCCTGCTAAAGGGTTGTGAGTTTTTCTCAGTGCTTCCCCAGCCTGATAAGGATGAGCCTTTTAGCTGGTAGAGGGAGGTAGTGACAAGTAGCCTATAAATAAAAGCACCTCAGGAAAAATTGTAAGAGGTATTGGAGTTTTCCACCTATCTATCTGGTTTCATTTCCCAGGGCATCTCCCCACTTCTGGTGGCTGCAGACTGTGTGGATCTGGCAATCTCTCTCTTGCTGTCCATGGAGGAAAAGCCTTGTAGCTTGGGATCTGGAGAGATGGCTAAGTGGTTAGGAGTACAGGATGCTCTTGTAGAGGACCCAGTTAGGTTCCGAGCACCTACATGACAGTTCACAACTATCCAACACCCTTCCTGGCCTATTTGGGCACTAGGGCATGGAGGGTACTACAAAGACATAAATGTAGGCAACACACTCGTACACATGAAGCAAATCTTTCAAAAATGAAATAAAAACTTTGTAGCTTTGTAACCTGGAGGAAATGAGAGACTCATACCAGGCCATGTTCCCTGAAGCTCTTCATGGGAAGGAGCTGGGTTTGAGGCATTTTTCTCTCCCTCAGGCAGTTTTCTAACTATGTTACAGCTAATTTTCATTCAGTTAGTCCTCTGTGTTTGGTTAGTCATTCAGAGACTCTCCTGTCCATCTGTGCTGGGACTCCAAGGCAGTCCTGGGAACAGAACATCCTGTGGGGTTTGGGTCTTTCGGCCTCCCTTTTGTCTATCCTTGCCTGGAGGCTGAAGCAGATGAGTCTTAGATCATTTGTCAAGTGGCCCTCCCCAGCAGATCTGAGTTGTGCTGTTAGGCACCATGGGCTCAAACTTTGCCTAGGGTTTTGTGGCTTGGTAGATCAGGGTGGTCTGTCGGTAACAGGCTCCATGTGAGAGATGCTGAAGGCTAGGATAGCATTGTTATTATGGCTTCCACTCAGCTCCCATTCTTAGGCTGTCCATGGGAAGAAGAATTTACATGAGACACATGGAGCAGAGGAGAATATATCCAAAGGGGAAAGTGGGCAGTGGCCAAAGGGACCACTGCAGAACTGAGCACATTCTCAGGGGTGACATGGACAATAGCCAAAGGAATAATTGTGCCACTCTACATTTGAGATACTCTTCATACCCTTTTTCCAGTCTCCAGTGGTTTTTAACCTGTGGGCAACAACCCCTTGTGGGGGGGGAGGGTCGAGCAGCCTTTTAGAGGGGTCCTAGATCAGAGAGGTATCATGCATATCAGATATTTACATTGCAATTTATAACAGTAGCAAAATTAGTTATGAAGTAGCAACAAAATATTTTTATGGTTGGGAGTCACCACATCATGAGGAACTGTATTAAAGGGTCGAAGCATTGGGAAGGTTGAGGACCATCAGTCTAGGACAAGCAGCTTTTCCTGAAGGCCTTTGTGCTGGTTCAGGTTAATGAAAGATCCGTCTGAACTGCCTGGTACAGTAAAGCTTCACACTAGACAGTGGTCCTACAAGGTTTAGTTAGGGCTCCTAGAGCCAGGGGTTAGATAGTTATCTGTTGATGACCTGGGTAGTTAAGGATGTCACATCACCACTTAGGACCAGCAATCTGACTTACATCCCATTCCAGGTTAGTTGTGAGAGAGGGGTCCAGTCTTAGCATCCTTCAAGCCTGCTAAATCTAATTAGCTACCCTAATGACATCGCAGACCCTGATTTTATCCTGGGACCTGGGTAAGGTAGATGAGGCTTTTCCTTGTCTGTAAAGTGGGAACACTGAAAGATCTGCTTCACACGGCCTTCAGCTCAGATCTTGAGTGAATGGGCACAGCACCTGGAGCCCTGCGGGCACGTGGGAAGCAATGTGCAGGTCACAGTGGCAATGGAGGGAGCTAGGGGGAGGGAGGAGACTATGACTCTTACATTACTTGACCCCCCCAAACTGTAATACCTATTCTATAGTGTCACTCCAGGCTCTGCTCCTCTGCCTATAGCCTCCTAGCATGCCTTCCTTCTCAGTCACTCTGCTCAGCAAATCACCACTCACACCGCGGAGAACCAGCCCCAGCCAACCAGACAGTTTCTTCATCTGCAACTCATGGAATGTCCCCTTCCTTTCTGGCCTTTCAAGGAGGCATGGATAGGGTCAGGTGACCTCAAAGAAGCTTGCAGGAGCTATGGAGCCGAGTAGAACATTGATGATCAGCAGAGGAAAGCTGGGGCTCAAGGGTCTGGCTGCCTTCTGTAGGAGCCAGGAGATTTCCTAGAGCAGCATAACTCAGGGCTTAGCTGGATCTTGGGTACTGTGGACAGAAACAGTTTGTTGGTTTAATCAACCCACAGCCCAGGGAGGTGGTGTTTATAAAGTCTCACAAATGAAAATTCCCAAAGTGAGTTTTCTGACCCCAGGGTGGACAGGCTCCCTGCCCTTTGCCCTCAGGGTGTTTAGAAAGTGACAAGGTATGAGTTAAATATCAGGCCAGTCTGATAGCCTGGCCTCTGTTTTAGAAGATAACTCAAGGCTCAGAGGGGCTTGTTAACTCCCTTAAAGCTACACCATCAGGGAAGTAAACTCAAGCCCGGGGGATTCCCAAGTCTCTACTTTCCAGGAAAGGACCAGGCTCTGAGTCCAAGAAGGACTCTGCTTTTAGAGGCTTGGTAATCTCATGATGTGTGGGAACTTGTGGAAGTCAAGCCTGACACCCCTCCCCCCCACTTCCCACCCCACTTCCCTGTGGTGCTCCCTGCATCCTCTTCCCCAGTGGAGCTTCCATTCTCTTCTCTCCTCCCTTCTTTCAACTTAGCTCCTCCTAAGGGTAACCTGAGTCAAAAGGCATCGGTGACCTTGGGCTTTTGTTCAAAGTACTGATTTTCTGAGAGCGCCCCCCCCCCCCCCCCCCCCCCCCGCCCCTGCTCTCCAAGAGATGGGCTGTGTGAGAGAGTGTGCTGTGCTCTGAGAAGTGTTCCTGGGTGAAAAAAAGAAAAAAAAAAGTGCCTTGACCAGAAAGGCCTGGTGGGCCAGTCTACTCATCAATCTTTTATCTGAGCCCAGGCCTTATGGTAACCCCCCCAGGGCTTTGTATGTGGTCACTAAGGTCCTTTCAGCCTTGAAAGTTCTTGCACTTGAATTGCCTGTCTTAGGAGATGTGGCCCAGGCCCAATTGCTGTCTCCAAAAGAGGTTTGCTTTTCAGCTGATGTGAACTAGAATGCTTTACAGTATGCTTTAGAAAGCAGGAAGAATTCCAAATTCCTAATTTCTAGAGCCCTCAAGGGTGGCAAGTTTTTGAAAAGAACAAGTTCAAACAGGGTCCCGGGCGAGGCTGGGATACTGCCCTGGCTTCTCATTTGTTCAGAAGCCCAGCTCAGAGTTTTGGAACCTAGCTGGTTAAACCTGCAGGACCTGCTCCTTGCTGGCTCATCAGAACCCTTGTGTGACAGGAACCAGCAGGTTAGCAGCTGGAGGTCACTGGGCCTACTCCAGCCTTATCTTTCCTCCTGAGCTCACCTGTACAGCTCCTGTGTCCTCTGGTCACCTTTAGCTGTCTAGCCTGAACTGTCCCATGTATGCCTCACCTGTGTTTGGGCTCACTTCTGTACAGTCCATCCTACTTTGCCCTTTCTCTGCCCTTACTACTGAATTCCGGCCTTTTCTTCCCATCCGGTACTGGCTGGGGTAGAATAAGAAGTTGAACTAGGCATAGGGTGCAGGCCATGAATCATACTCAATATAAGATACAAGGTGGGGGCAAAGGAAGTAGCCGTGGACCAGCAGGTCAGAATACACCAATTCATCACTTGCCTGTTGCGAGGCCATGTGCTACAGGTAGGATCAAGATGTGTACACACTTCCATTGGAAGGGATGTCGTGGCAGTTTGGAGACCAGTGCTCATGAGGTTCATCTGTTCGGCCCCGGGTACCTCATGAGCATACAAGCATTGGCATACAAGCCCATGCCTAAGAAAGACTGGTGAATTCCAGAACCTAGGTGGGGCTGCAGAGTGGGGGCCAGCTCAGCACTTGTCACTGTCTCCCTTCTAGGTTGTGACTCAGTCTCAGGACCTTGTCAAGTGGGATTTCCACTAGGGAGAATGGAATTTAGGGGCAGACCTTCCAAAAGTTCCTTTCTGTTCTGCTGAATTAATTATCACCAAGTACTTCTTCAAGAGGCCTCAGGAAATTCTGGGCAGCCTTATTCCCTCCCTACACTGGGCTGTTTTTTACCCTAAGCCTCAGAAGAGGAGCATGGGATTTTGTTTTGTTTTGAGAGAGTCTCCTGAAAAACCAGGCTGGTTTTGAATTCACCTTGTAGTCAAAGATGACCATGAACTCCCTATTGTTAGGATTCCTGAATCCTGAATCCTTGAAGCCCTCAGTCGGTAGAGCATGAGACTCTTAATCTCAGGGTCGTGGGTTCGAGCCCCACGTTGGGCGCCAGATGTAAGCGGAAATTCTCTTAAATACACCAATCCAAACTTAATATTTATTAAAATATATGCCAACACTCAACGATACAGGTTACAGCTTAGGTAGACTCCTGATGGACAGTGGATGCCGAACCGGTCTCTCCAGTAGTCTGGAACCAGAAAACAGGGTCTTCTAAGATCCGAGCAGCCCCTTATGAATAGGGTCGGCCACTCTCCCTTCCGGAGCCCGGGACTCTGGATAGGTGTCTTCCGACCTTATCAGCTGACACCTGAATCCCACCACATCATGTGGCCATTGACAATTAGCCAGGCCCTACTCTGAGTTCTGACTTCTAGCTCCATTTAAGAAGGATCCCCACCTTCAGTCTCTCCCTTTCTGTCTTTTCTTCTCCCCACCCTGCCAGAGGGAGCCCTTGCTCCTCAACCCTAACCCCTCCCTCTCCTCTCCACACCCCCCCCCCCCCCCCCCGTGTCTTCTCTCTATATATAAAATAATAAAATCTCTCCACATGGGTCCAGTCTAAGTGTCTCTCACTGCACTGCCTTGCGGGGGGGGGGGGGGGGGGGGATATCCATCACCATGTCAGCCACACAGGTATACATTGTCATAACATAATAGCTGTCTTCCTGCCTTCTGTCTCCCAGGTGCTGGGTTACAGGTCTGTGTTCCCATGCCCTGTTCTGCAGGCTAAGCTTTAGAATTGGATGGGTCCCATGTAGCTGCAGATATATTCAGGGCCCAACGGTACTGTTCTGTTAGAGCTCAGACCTCAACACAGGAGAGAGCTATACACACATGAAGATAGAAAGCTGAATAAGTTTGAAGTTGTGGTCTCCCTGAGCTTGCTTGGGGTGGGGGCTGGGAACAGCTGGTCAGACTTGAATCCCAACCCCTGCTGATATGTTCCTGATCACTTATTTTTGTCTGTTAGTTTTGGAAACAAGGCCTCATTATAAAGCCCTGTCTGGCATGGCCACTATGCTGGCCTTGAATTCAGAGTTTCATCTACCTCTGCCACTGGAGTACTGGATCCTTTGGTGTTTACAATGTAGGGACGTGCTTGCACTGGCTTCACTAGTGTACATTACTTACTGTCTCCCATAGACACTTACTACAGACCTTCATTGAAAGATGTCAAGTAGTGTACACTCTAGAGACACAGTTGGGAAGTGCCAGAGGTGGCACGTGAGTGAGGCATTTGACTTGAAGCCATACCTAACTACTCTTTTTTTGTTTGTTTGTTTTTGTTTTGTTTTGTTTTTTAAAAAGCTGGTTCAAAATCCTGAGGGGAAGGAGCCTTTACCTGCAGCAGTCTGTCAGTCTGTAGATAAGGGAGTTGGGAAGAACCCTTTTTTCAAAGGCAGGAGGGTCTTGCTCTCCCCAAATGTGCCGTGGCATTGTGGCATTGGGGTAGTGCCCTCCTGCTTAGGCATCAGTTTAGGGAAAAACTACCTTCTTGCCACATAGGATGTCTTTTCTGAATTAATACAGTCTTATTGCTCTGCCTATTGGCTGTTTTCATGTTCCTTTGACCTTTTTGACAGATGGTGTCATCCAGGAGACACCACCTCTTTGCTCTGAGGAGAGTCTCTAAAATGCCGATTGTGTTTTGCCTCAGAAACATGGAGTCAGGAAATGGGGTTGTCTATTCAGGATGGATGCCTGGGACTGGTCAGGAGTCTCTAGGGGACAGCCAGGCAGGATGCTGGGTGTCTAAACAGGGAGGAGCCCTGAGGAGGTTGAGGTTTCCTGCATTTGGTGTATTGGTCAGTTCAGCTGTTTCCTGCGATAGAGGGGGAGGGGGACAATGGACAATGCCACAGTGAGTCATGAGTCACCTAGCTGTCTCTGTGAACAATGGCAGCTTCACCGGGGTCAGCAGGAGAGTATTGTCATTCTAGTCACTTGGCTTGTTCCTGCTGGGAAGAACCTGAAGCACCTTGAACTACTTTCCTGTTGGTTGCTGGTACTCTGAGCCCTGGCCTGGCCAGGGGCGGCTTCTTTCTGGTTTACTGTGGCCTGTCCCTCACCCTGTACACTGCTCACTTGAAACTCCTGGACTCCACATTGACCAGCTGCCTGCTGGCCAGACTGGCCCTGCTTACTGTCCTCTCTTGCCCTGGGGCTGAAGTTCAGGGCTTGGCACACGCATCCTGGTTTGAGTCCCCGCGGGCATTTGGAACTGGATAAGTGTCAGATGAATAGACAGCTGTGTGAGTCTTTAATCTCCTCCAGTGGCAGAGGATTAGATGATTTTTTTTGGTGGTTTTGTTACTTATTATAACTTTTTTTGAAACAACTATTAATATTTTGCGTCTTCTAGGTTCTTATCACAGTGACTAAGCACTTCCGTTCACTAGTTCTTGAATCTTTCCAGTAACTCCAGAGGGAGGTGTCATGGCTGTCACTTCATAGACCAGAACTCTGAAGGTATGAGAGGGTATGGAGCTGGCCCAAGGTCCCAGATCCTTCTTGCTTTGGAGTCCTGGGTCATGTGACTTTATGTTAAGACAGGGATATTAAAGAGTTTAAAAGTCAGTGGTGGTACATCTGCAGTCTGAGCTACTTGGGAGGCTGAGGCAGGTGGATCTCTGCAAGTTTGAGGCCAGCCTGGCCGAGATAGAGAATTTCAGGACAACTAGAGCCGTGTAATGAGATTCTGTCTCATCTACCCCCTCCCCCCCAAAAAGAGTTTAAAATTAAGTAATGACTCACCACGTGCAGTGCCAGCTGTTTGGGAGTCTGGGGTAGGATTGTTAGAGCCCAGGAATTTGTGGGCAGACCGGGCAGCAGAAGAACATTGTGACCCCTGCCTCTTAAGAAGAAGAAAAAAAAAAAATGGAGCTGGAGAGATGGCTCAGCAATTAAGTGCCTTATTGCTTTTGCACGTGACCTGGGTTCAGTTTCCTTTCAGTGGTAGTTCAAAACCATCTTTAACTCCTGTTCCAGGGGATATGATGCCCTCTTTTGACTTCTGCAGGTATTGGACATGCACATGATGCACATAACATATATACAGAAAAGCAATATTCATACACATAAAAATATCAACCAAACAAAAATCAGGCAAAAATAGTTTGGGAACTGTTAGTGGAAGACAGGAGGTCTGACTGTGAAGATCCAGAGGTGAGTAGGGATAATTTCTGCCTGTATTCTCCAAGTTCACAGCAAGGTGGACCAAGCAGCCTGGCGTTAATTGTTGCAAGAAGTGGTATGACCATAGTAGCCCCCAGAGCAACTCCCAAGTGTACTTTCACCTGGCAGAAGTGGGAACGGCTTAGCCACAGGACTGATCCAGATGTTAGTATGGTGCTTGCTGGGCCCATGCAGGAAAAATGCCACGTGTGTCTACAGTTGTGAAAGTGCAGCACTTCTTGTTATCACAGGTACTTGGGAGCTTGTGTCAGGAGTCTTAGAAATGTCCATTCACAATTCTCTTTGCCGGAATTTATCCCAAATAATTTTATATGTGTTCAGCGAGGTGTCATTTGTAGCAGCAAAAAATTATGAACATTCAAAGTGTCCAACAATAGAAAATGTATGTCTTTATACAGCAAGCCATAGTTTAGATAGAAGTAAGAAGTTAGGTGAGAGGAAACACACACATACACACACACACTAAATAAGTGAATATAATTAAAAGAAAAAGATGTTCCGGTGAGCTGTTGCACAGCCGGGTGCCTATGGATAATAAAGAATTATGTACTTCAAAAGCTGCAAGAAAGAATCTTGAGTGTTTTCAACATAAAGAGATGAAAAATACTTGAGAAGATAGAAACATGTAGTTGGTGTGAGCATTATGTAACACACAGAACCATTGAAATGTCACGTGGTAGCCCATCAGTGTGTACAATCTTTGTCTTCATCTATCAGCTAAGAAATACATTTAGACTTGCTGTAGTGTCTCAGGCCTGTAATGCCAGCAGTCAGGAAGGTAAAGCAGGAGGAGCTGGAATTCAAGGCCAGCCTAGGCTACATAGTGAGTTCCAGACTAGCAAAGGCTAAGCTGTCTTAAAAACACAGAGGAAAAGTAAGTCAGTCCTGGGATGCTTTCAATGAGGTGCTACCGTGTAACCTTTAAAAGAAGCATGTCTGCGGACATAAGATAGCTGGGTATGGTGATATCTGTCTGTAATCCCCCAGCGTGGTGAAGGCTGAGAAGGGAGGATGGGGAGCTTCAGGGTAGCCTGGGCTATGTAGCAAGCCCCTGTTCTGAAGGAATGCCTCCCCACTCGAAAAATGCTTCTAAAAATCACGTGCATACTAGAAAATATAAAACTGCGTGTGCTATGTTTTTTAGATTTATTTATCTATTTCAAATTTTTATAAGTTAAAATTTTTAAATAATACATTCTGTCCCTACTGCAATTTCCCCTCCCTTTAATCCTCTTATTCCACCTCCAGATCAACTCTTCTGTTTCCCTTAATAATAAAAGAGCAGGGCTTCTAGGGATGCCCACCAAATGAACATGGCCTAGCAAGATATGTTCAGCCATGATTTATTAATTTTTATGAATATGAATGTTGTGTCTGCAAGTATGTTTGTGCATAACTTGCATGCCTCGCCTCTAGAGGCCAGAAGAGGACATCCAATTGTCTTGGAACTGGAGTTACAGACAGCTGTCAACTATCTTGTGGTTTTGGGACTAGAACCTGGGTCCTCTGCAAGAGCAGTCAGTGAGTGCTCTTAACTTCTGAGCCATCTTTCTAGCCCCAAAAACTATTTTTTTTTTGTAGTGAAGGGCAATGCTAGTCTTCATGGGTTTTCCTTTTTCACATACTTTCTGAAATTTCTCTAGTGAATGATAGCAGCAGATACAGAGAAATGCTCTGGGCCTGAGATGGCCTTGCCCTGTAGAGCTACCCTGTCTTCGCCAGGTCATGCACTCCGAAGGGTGGAAGGGCAATTTTAGGGAGGCCACCCCTGCCTTTCAGCTCCTCTTCTTCCCTCTGCTTTTCTCCCCTAATTGGATGTAAATGTAAGACTGAAGGATGAATTTTTTAAAATATGTGTTGCTTTTATTGGCTGTGTTTCCTGAACACTGTGACAAGAGAGTCATTTTAGATTTCTCACTCTGAAGAAACCCTAATGTAAGCTCCTTTCTACTCATGTGACCACGATTGATTTTTCTCTCAGTAGTTCAGATGGTTTTCGTCAGGGAGAAGACTTTCCCACTCCTGCCTTAAATGGCCTCTGAAAGCACAGTTTGAAGTAATGGCTTGTTGCCAGGTCTTGTTGGGCTGGACTGTCTGACTCTCCCAGGGGATGGGGAAGTGGGTGAGGGGAGCTTGGAGTTTACAGCTTTGTGGCTATTAGTCGGTTTGAAGGCGATTTCCCAGTGAGTTTAGAACAATTGTGATCCTTACCCTTGAACAGCCTTGCTAGGGTTCAGGACTGCGAATGTCATACGGACTTAATTAGTGGCCTAGCGCTTGGTCTCTGGGCAATGCTGACTTTCGTGATATTCGTCACTCTTAATGCTGCTGGGTGAACTGAAGGCCTTGGGTGTGCCAGGCAAGCCCGAGCTACACTCAGTGTGCAAGAGGAGGGGCAACTGTCCGAAGGCTCCCGTGTTTCCGTCTAGCAGGAAAGCTAAGTCAGGAGGATCATGAGAGCCCAGGAGTCTGAGGCCAGGCTGAGCAGGTGGTAAGACTGTCTCATAAGATTGGTCAGACCAGTTAACCATCTACAGTAGTTCAGACAGTAGGTTTGGGATGGAGACCCAGAGTTGTCCTCACCATTGTGGTGACAATAACTTGTTGTCTTAGCTTCTTGGAGCTACAATTTCCCTCTCCGTAAAAGTGAAGGATGCTGAAGTGAAATCTGATAGGGATATTGTGTGAATTAAATGTACAGGTGCTTACGAATGCTCACTAAGTGAGCAGTATGTACCTCACAGCTATTAAATACTAATGCTGATTTTAGAGGAGTGGTCCTCTCTACCTGCTCTGAGCGAAGAATGTGGCTGAAACCAAAGTCTCAGGGAATCTGCACCCCTGGCCGTGTTCTGTGCCCCAGTTCAGCCTTTAGGTTCTCTGCCCTCATTTTGGATGAAGGTTGAGCTCACCTACTTTCTTAGATATTTGAACTCAGTGGGGAATAGCCTTTCAGAACCACACAGCCTGTTTTCTCATTGCTTTTAAGGTGGCCTTAAGCCCAACCCCAACCTTACATTGTCTCAAGAAGAATGTCCCAGCCTCCTAAATGATTCCCCCATTCCTACTGGGGGACCAGTTTGCTTCACAGAGCATGAAGCAGATGTAGCACTTAAAGTCCATCAGGTCACCACCATGTACGTATTTTGTATTTGTTTTTAACTGTTACAGTGATAAAATACACATGACATAAAATGTATCATTTAAGTAAATTGCAAGCCTTCAGTTGAGGGGGACTGACACATTCATACTGTGTCACTGTCATCCGTCTTGACGCTCTTTTCATCTTCTCCTTGCCCATTGAACAACATGTCCCTGCCCTTTCCCAGTCCATTGTAACCATTTTACTACACACTCTTTCCAAAGTTTGGCTATTCTAGGTACATTTGTACAAATGGAGTCTTCTACCGTCTGACCTTTTGTGAGTTGTTTCCTTCCCCCCCATTAGCCTTGTGCCTTCAAAGTTCATCCAAGTTGCTGCTTGTATCAGAATGTATTTTTTTTTTTTTTTTTTTTTTGCCCTATTTCATGGTATGCCTTTACCACATCTTTTTTATCTATCAACCTTATACGGTCATTTGGATCGTTTTTCCACCCATCGTCCATTGTGCCCCCCCCCCCATATTTTAAAATTAAATAACCACTGTCCTTATTCCAAGTTGCCCCAGAGGCCCTCCAGTGCATGTGTGTAATCAATATGTGATGGAAATGGTGGGCTTGCATCCTGAGAACATGGGTGTTTACAGGTGTGTTTCTGAGTACTGCAGCCATGTATCCATTTCTCTTCTTAGGCAATGATCTTTATTAGCTTGTCATCAGCTCCTAAGGGTCTTTTTTAGGAAGTGGTAATGGGTCTCGGTTAAGGCCACTTGGCCTTGTATCCCGATCCTGCCACAGATTAGCTTGCCATTGCATATGCTGCTCCTTGGTGCTCTGTTAGTTGTGATAGTGGGGGTGGGGTAATTCCCTAGAAGTTTAAATGAGCTGATCTGTGTGTCAGAGCCAGCATAGCATCTGATGCATTATGAACCCTTATGCATTATTTTAAGCCAAAATTCTTTGGTTTTGAGGTAGAATTTCATTGTTGTATCCCAGGCCTCATGGAACTTACTATATAATGTGGGCTGGCTTTGAGCTCATGATGTATCTGCTTCAGCCTTTAAAAAATTAGTATTTACAGCTGGAGAGATGGCTCAGTGAACTAACTATCTGTTCTTTCAGAGGACCCAGGTTCAATTCCCAGCACCCATATGGCAGCTCACAATTTGTAATTCCAGTTTCAGGGGATTTGATACCTTCACACCAATGCACACAAAGTTAAATAGATTAAAAAAAAAATTGATCCTTATTCACTGTGTGTGAGTGCAATGTGTGCTTGTCATAGGGTGCATATGGACGGCAGTGGGTATCATAGGGTGCATATGGACGGCAGTGGGTATCATAGGGTGCATATGGACGGCAGTGAGTGTCACAGGGTGCATGTGGACTGGATGGCAGTGAGTGTCACAGGGTGCATGTGGATGGAAGTGGGTGTCACAGGGTGCATGTGGATGGCAGTGGGTGTCATAGGGTGCATATGGACGGCAGTGGGTATCATAGGGTGCATCGGCAGTGAGTGTCACAGGGTGCATGTGGACTGGATGGCAGTGAGTGTCACAGGGTGCATGTGGACTGGATGGCAGTGAGTGTCACAGGGTGCATGTGGATGGCAGTGGGTGTCGTAGGGTGCATGTGGATGGCAGTGGGTGTCGTAGGGTGCTTGTAAATGGCAGTGGGTGTCACAGGGTGCATGTGGACTGGATGGCAGTGGGTGTCACAGGGTGCATGTGGATGGCAGTGGGTGTCACAGGGTGCATGTGGACTGGATGGCAGTGGGTGTCACAGGGTGCATGTGGATGGCAGTGGGTGTCGTAGGGTGCTTGTAAATGGCAGTGGGTGTCACAGGGTGCATGTGGACTGGATGGCAGTGGGTGTCACAGGGTGCATGTGGACTGGATGGCAGTGGGTGTCACAGGGTGCATGTGGATGGCAGTGGGTGTCACAGGGTGCATGTGGATGGCAGTGGGTGTCACAGGGTGCATGTGGATGGAAGTGGGTGTCACAGGGTGCATGTGGATGGCAGTGGGTGTCACAGGGTGCATGTGGATGGCAGTGGGTGTCACAGGGTGCATGTGGATGGCAGTGAGTGTCACAGGGTGCATATGGACGGCAGTGAGTGTCATAGGGTGCATATGGACGGCAGTGAGTGTCACAGGGTGCATGTGGATGGAAGTGAGTGTCATAGGGTGCATATGGACGGCAGTGAGTGTCACAGGGTGCATCGGCAGTGGGTGTCACAGGGTGCATGTGGATGGCAGTGGGTGTCACAGGGTGCATGTGGATGGCAGTGGGTGTCATAGGGTGCATGTGGACGGCAGTGAGTGTCACAGGGTGCATGTGGATGGCAGTGAGTGTCACAGGGTGCATGTGGATGGCAGTGGGTGTCACAGGGTGCATGTGGATGGCAGTGGGTGTCACAGGGTGCATGTGGATGGAAGTGGGTGTCACAGGGTGCATGTGGACTGGATGGCAGTGGGTGTCACAGGGTGCAGTGGACAATTTTACGGAATTGATTTTGTTCTTGTACCTTGTGGATCTTGTGGCTAGAACTCAGGTTTTGGGTTGTGGGGGCAAATGCCATTATTCACAGAGCCACGGTGACCCTGCTTTAGCCTCTTGAGTGCTGGGCTCCAGGTGTGTGCCTCCATTAGCGGGTGAGACTTCCACATCTTCCTTGAATTTGACTCTTTCATTTTCATAGTTTCCTTGGGAGTGGGTGAAGAGTAAGGTGGCAGGGCCTGTTCCTGGACTAGGGTCTTAGGAAATAGAAAAAAACAGACATAGTGGGTAGGCAGAAGCCCTGCTCACTGTGGACCCCAGTGCCTTCCTCCCTCTGTCCCGCCCTCTGCTGGGACACCATGATAGGATCTGCTTTGAGATTGGTCCTTCTCAGATGTCTTCTATGCTGGACCTTTCTTGCACAGAACCCTGCCTAGTAGGATGATCTTGGCATCCAGGGAAAGCGTTTGGAAGCCATCTACAGTTCCCTCAGGACTGTGCTGTTGGGATGCCAAAGAGGGTGACTTCCCTGTTGCTTCTGCTTCCCTTGGTCACTCAGAGCTCCACCATCTACCCAGTGTTCATTCCTGCTTCAGTGTGAGAACCTAAGCCCTCTGCCCAGCAGAGTGGGTTTATCCAGCAGAGTGTTTGGCAATATGTGAAGCATACAGTGATTTCTCCCCAGAGCTGGTAGAGCTGGTGAGAACAGAAGTTTCTCTGTTTTAGTCTCTATTTGACTAGAATTTCCTAAATATTTATCATCTCCTCTCATCCTCCCTTGCTGGTGTGAGCTTCCAGCTCCAGCTTCCTGGCTGCATTGAGGCCAGGGGCTGTTCTGGGAGACTCTCCAGGTGAAGCAGAGGGAAGGAACCAGGAAGAGTAGGGTAGAAGATGAACAATGGGACCTTTCAGCTGGGTTCTCAGGTCCAGCCTGTGTACAGTGGCACTTATTGTGTGACCTTGAGCAAGCTTCTTACCCACTGTCCATACCGTTGTTGGTACGATGGGGTTAATAATAACTTGCCCTGAGGAGATGCGAGGAGGCATCAAAGGAATCTGTAAAGTGCTTAGTGTAGCGTCTGGCACACCAAGGATGCGCTAAAAATGCAAGCTCCTTCTATTTTTATTGGCGAGCTTTATTTCTGATGTTTCCAGCCTTCCTTTCTACACCTTCACTCTCCTGGTAAGCCCGATGCTGTTAGCGTCCTGATGCCCTTGAACTTCACCTCTCTGTTCTTTACCAAACCCACTCCTGGCTAAAGGTCTCATACAGCAGCCATGCTAATTTCAAGGGTCAGACCTTCAAGGTCATTGAGACAGTCTCTCTCTCTGATATTGATGCTGTGTGGTACCTTCTCCTGACCTTACTTTATTGCTTGCTCTACCCACACACCATATGCCTGCTGGTTCTCCATTCAGTCTTTGTAACTGTTCTCTACCTTGCTGGGAGGAAAGGAACTGAAGTTTGGTGGAGCCTCTTCTTGTGGCAGGACCTTCTTCTGGTCACATGAGTTAGTTCATATATTGCCTCCATGGACCTTGAAGGTCCAGAGCGTGACTTATGTTTTTGCAGAGGAAGAAATGGCACTCCAATATCAACTAAATGGCCAAGGGTCAGGTAAAGATTGTAGTGCAGGACTTTGTTACTCCTATGCTGCAGCTACCTCCCAGTGATTCAAAGAGGGGAGAGAGAGGACATGCTTAGTGTGCAAACCAGCATCTCAGCTGCCCTGTGTCCTGGATACTGGGGACAGGGCAGGCGCTTTAGCTTTGTTACTTGCATCTGCACATCCTATTTCCACCTCCCTCCTAGGGCTGTTGTGCATATTCCAAGAAGAAACACCCCGAGACTGGTAAGCTTTGGCAAACAAGTGCATGGGTGAGGCAAATGTATAAGTGCCATGCCAGCCATGCTGGATGCTGTGCTGGGGAGTTTGGCTTCTCTGACTCTGGGTGAGGAGGCCGTTTAATCTCATCCTCAGAGCAGTGCTGGCAAGGCCTGCCACTGCTTGATAGCAGGGGTCTCTACATAGAGTCTCTGGGATTTAAGATATTTGTTAATTTTTAATGTGACAAAGTGCATATGGCATAGACATTACCAGCGTGACCATTTCAGGTTTTTTGTTGTTCCTTTAGTTTTTGAGAAAGGGTCTCAAATAGCCTAGGTTGGCTTCCAACTTGTTGGGTAGCCAAAGATGGCTTTCTGCCTCCCAAATGTTGAGAGTACACTCCTGTGTCACCACTCTTTGCTCCCACTATGACCTTTTAAAGAATGCAGTTCAGTCCTTAAACACGTTCACTGGGTCTTGATGTCCTACTACTTTGTTCAACGTTTTCAACATCCTGTACTTAGCTGTCGTCTGCCCGTTCTCCCTCTCCTACACTCTCCACTGGCCGTTCTGCCCACTCTGGACACGGGTCAGTGGCATGATAGTGTGTGGTCCCTTCTGTCTGGCTTACTTCATTTAGATATCTTCTGGGTCTGTCCAGATAGGAGAGTGTGGGCTTGCTTTATTCTTTCATGGCTGAGTAATATTCCATCATATGTATGCGTGGCATTGTGTTGATAGTTCGTCCTGGACAGACATCTGGGCTATTTCCTTCCTGTGACTTGTGTAAGGAGAACTGTTGTGAATATTCCTGTACAAGTGTTTGTGTGGGCACCTTATTTTGATCCTGTGGGGGTATGTACGGAGGAGGGAAATAGCTTGATAATATGGAAACTCTGTGTTCTGCACAGCAAGAGGTAGCCAGACTGTTTCCACAGTGGCTGTCTCATCCTGGTTCCCACCAGCAGTGTAGGAGGGTCCGGTCCCCATTTTTCCACATCCTTGCCAGCACTTGCTACTTTCCTTTTTTTTTTTTTTTTTCCTGAGGTGGTCCTCCGTGTGAAGCAGAACTGGTTCTCGTTCCCTGATGACTAATGACTTGGAGCAGTCTCCGTGGTTTTAATATTCTTGCTTTCTCTTGACCCAGTTCTCTGCCTCCTCTTCTAGTCTACTCACACCTCTCCAAGGGCGGTACTCCAGCCAGCCCCTGCAAGCAGCCAGATTGTGTATCACACTTTGAGCTGCTGGGAATGCTACTTTGTCCTGTTCAGGCTCTTCTGGCTGGGCCCTCTACTGATGCTTCAATTGCTCTTCAGATTCCTAGTCTTCACCTCACTGGCTGCAGGCTCTTTGCTGTGTGAAACATGAATTCTAGTTGGTATTTAATGAAAACTCAGAGCCAGATATCGGGAAAAGCTGGAATATCAGAGAGAGGAAACAGACCACAGTTGTTTCATTTCTGGGTTCAACTCTGCATTCACATTCTAGAGTTAGGGTTAAAGATGTGAGATACTACTGTTTGGTAGTTAGACCTTGAACTCACAGAAACATAGAAAGATCTCTGGAGTTATGGGATTAACAGTCTTTCCCTGTGCTGGGATTAAAGGTGTGAGTCATCACTCTCCGACCCTCCTGGCTTGACTGGGTGATTCTGTTCTCCGATAGTCCAGACTTGTTTTATTAATTATAAAATATATCACCATAGCTGTGCCCTACCATCTGCTTGGTGGCTGTCCTTCGCATGCAGGTTGTGGTGAGAACCCTGCCCACTGGCACAGAGAGCCTTCTCCTCACCTTTAGGGCAGGGTTAGATCTACCAGGTTGTTGTTGGCTCTAATGTGAGTGTCTTTGTAGGGCTGTCCTGAGAAGCCCAGGAAGAGCCTCACTTCCCAGAGCTAGCCTTGCTTCCTCTGAGTGTGAATCTAAATCACCCCGTTCTTCTCTCCACCATCATTCAATATGTAACACTGTGTCTCGCCATCCAATAGGTTTATGGTTTCAGGCCTATTTCTGACCACAGAATTCAAGCTGCCTCCCCAATGAAGGAATCCTAGGCATGAATAAGCAGGTGGAAGAAGTATTTGGGGGGCCTGGGGGTTTATCCAAAAGCCCCTTCACCATCTGCTTATGATAAAGACTCCACCCACCATGATCTTCTGTCCTTACCCCACCTCCCAGACCTAGCTGCCCCAACAGGCACCTTCTACTAGGGTAGGATTGAGACAGAGGCACCAAGTACTCAATTTACATAAACAGTGACTTGGCTGTTATATGAATGAACACTTCCCTACTATGAAAGATGCTATAGTACCAGGGCAAAATGTGAAACCCCCATTCCCCATATAGTCCCCAACTAATGCCCTTCTGGGAGAAGTCACACATAAAATTTGGTGTGGTTTGAGGATCAGTCCAGATCTTTCATTCCTGTGTTATCCCTCCTTCCCCATCTCAACTCCAAAAATCCCATCTGAGAGTATCAAAAGAGTTCCTACCTGAGTGAGGACCAGTGATTGGGGTTGTGGGGGTGGGGGGTTGAAAGAGGGGGAGAGGCAGAGGGAAAGGGAGAGGGTTGATTTATGTGCTTGGTGAGGATAGCATGAAAAGATGTTGTTGGAGCGGAGAGGAGCCTGCTGATGGCCTCCTGCTGAGTATCCACCATGATGGAAGCTGGAGTTGCCCATCTACCCCAGTCAATTCCTAGCAGGTTACTCCTGGCTCCCTAGCTTGAGGGAAGTGGGTCTTAGTTCTTCATCTACCAATGACATTAACTCTGTTGTGAGAGATGATCCCAGAGTAGCTTCCAGAAGGTGTCACGTGAGGGTGGCTGCCCTGACCTTGCTGGGGGTTCAAGGTCCAGGCAAGTGCTTTTCTTCTTGTATGAGGCAGTGTTGACCTTGACTCTCCGTCCCCCCAGCTGTGGCTTGTTAAAAATAGCCTCACCCCTCACTTACACATTCAGTGTGCTGAGTGAATGGGTGTGAGTTTGAGCCTTTCCCCCAGTTACCCAGTTAGCTCTTATCAGTTATTGACATCTCAGTAAAAGTAAATCTTGTAGATATTTTGGCCTCAAAATATCATTACCTATGTAATGATTCTTTGTTGTACAAATGGAGGCATTTTAAAGATTGGAAGAAGAAGAAGAAGGAATTTGCCAGGCATTCGACACAGATGTTTAGGGGTCAACCGAAGCATGAGCTCAGGTCAGACTATGTCCCTTCTGCTGATTGATGGCAGCCTAAGGTTTCAGGGGTTGGGGGGAGCAACATGGGGACGTGGAACAGACAGCCATGATGGCACAGGCAGAGGGAGGGGCAGTATAAGACAAGTGTGTCAGTCTGGGGGCCGCCTGGCTGTGGTGAGTGACAGGAAGAACAGCTGAGGGCACCAGAGGAGTGGAGGAGGACAAAGCCACCTAGGGCAGTGGCCGTGGTCAGGACTGGCATCTTGCTTTGCCATTACTTCAGCCACTGTTCCAGCAGTTACCTGCCCTTTTTCCTAAGCCGTGGATGGACAGCCAGCCGACCCTTTGCTTTGTGCCAGTGTTGTGCGTTTCTGTCTTGTAACTACAACTCCTGCCTGGGTTCTACTTCACCAGGTGATTACCCAGTCCTAGTCCAGGCTGGTTGGGGCAGCAGGTATGGTCACTGAGTCTTCTTGGTGGCCTCGGTGTGGAGTGTGGTGCCTGCTCTTCCACGTTCTGGCCACTAGATGGTAGCAGGAAACCTGTTGGTTTCCCAGCAGGTTGTTTAGATCTTCTGGCCTCTGCCTCACTGGCCTGTCATTTGAATGGCTTGGGACTCAAATCCCATGTGTCATGGGTTCATGGATGATTCTGGGGCAAGGCTGAGTAAGATGAAGCCCCAGCAGCCCATTTTTGAGAAGTGGCTGTCTCAGTGTGTTGCCCCAGGTTTGGATGTGGCCCTTTCAGCAGCCTACTTGTGGCCAAGCCCTCTGAAGAGAGTTTCTGCTGTTAAGTACACCCTAGCTGGCTCTCCAGAGCTGTATGGGGGGCAGAAGCAGAGAACAGGGCTTCTGAAGTCTCACTACTTCCCATGGTCCTCAGCTTGGCATCCTGTGTGGATGGTGGATGGTGGATGGTTGGAAAGGGTCACGTGTGGTGGTAGGGCTAGCCTGGGAAGACCAAGAACGTGATCTTCAGCAGCAGAGACACACAGGAAGCTCCCAGGAAGCCCACTGAGGTGGGTGGACTCTGTGCTTACTTATTTGCTCTTTTTCCAACAACTCCTGGGCACAGCACCATTCCATTGCCCACAGCCAGTCATGGCCACATGTGGCCTTAGTTCTTTGCAGCCTGCTCCCACAGGGTTCCAAGCTAAACACCATTTCAGGTTCACCCTTAAGCTTCCTTTGTGCAGTTTTGTTTCCCCTCTGGCTTCAGGGCTCATTGTGTCTTTCCTACAGATTGTGTCAAGGACTGGGTTGTTCTTTTGAGACCCATGGGAGTCCTGGAGGTTCAGAGAGGTCAAGGGCATATTTAATCTTTCGAAGATAAAATGATTGATTAACTGCCTACTGATTCTGAGGCTTGGGCATCTTTTATTCCTCTTGTAATGACCAGGTTTGCACATGGCAGAGTTCGTGGGTGAAAGAGAGATCCCTGTTAGGTTGTCAGAAACGGGGATGCAATCTGTTGCTACCTCTAAGCACCCATCTTGTCTGTACGGGAGATACAGACCCTAGCTGCTCTATGGAGCTACCAGGTGGCCCCAGCTGTTAGAACTTCCCATTGGTCAGTGGTGCTGTGACAGTGTCTGGCAGGGGAGGGTAGTGTGTGGTAGAGTGCCCTTGGGGTTCAAACTGGCCTATTAAGCTAGTATTGCTACTCCAGGCTCCCCATGACTCTGGCTGGGACTCTTTTCAGGGTGGCTGTCCCATGTGACACTGTCCACATTGGGGCAATGGTGGTATGGCTCTGGCTTTTCCTGTCACTGCCCTCTGCATACTGGGTGTTTTTGAGCTCCTAGGCTGGGGTGACCAGTTTATCAGAGATCCTCCAGCTGCGTGAAGGGGTCAGTAGAAGCTGCCTTCTACACTTCCTAATTACCAGTGTATGCACTCAGATCCCAACATGTCCTGAGAACCTCCTCATATACCAGGTCCCAGCCCACTCTTTCTGTGTCTTGGCTCTGCCTGTAGCCGCCTCTGTCACAGACACCCTCTGCTGTCTTCCATAGGATTTGCTTTGGTGCCTGTTTCCACCCCAGGCCTGCCTACACGTGGGGCTCAGGGGAGCATACTCCATGGACTGCCATTTCAAAGGCTGCTGCTTCCCTCCTGGCCAGCCAGGCGGCTTGCCTGTATGCGGCCTCCTTCCAAGGCTCCAACATCCTGCTTGGCTTCTGTCCCCCCAACCCCAGCTGCAGCTTGCCTGATGTGCTTCTGGCAGAAGGCATGCTGTGATGGGGTGGGGGGCTCCTTCCCCTTGGCCTCTCTTCTCCCTATTACATCAGCTTACAGCCAAATACCCCTGGGGTCTGGTAAGGGAGAGTTTTTCATTAATTTTTTTCTTCCAATGGAAATAATTCCACCACTTGTCAGAGGGATTTCTGCATGCATCTCTTTAGGGGGTTTGACTTCCTCCCTCCTTTCTTTCCCAGCCTCTCATGAAGTGGGCAGCTTTGTTTCCTTAGCTGGACTGTGATGACCTGGGTTGCTGAGGAGGACAGTTCGGAACACTGTCCTGCTCATTGGCTTTGTGACTTTCAGGGTGTCTTCTCCGGGCTTCTCACAGTCCTTCATCTGTCCTGTGTTGGTGGTGAGGCTAGGGCTTGGCGGCTCCCTAACTTCTGGCTTGATATTGTGATCGTACAGGATTGGCCCCAGTGCTAGATGGGGTCCAGAGTGGCCTTGGAGGTGGGTCCATCTGTGATGGAGCACAGACAGATGCTCTCTGTGCTCAGGAGGCAGTCAGGTGAGCAGGCCAGGAGTGAGCAGGTCTCTGGCTGGTTCCTGAAGGCCATGTCAGGGATGGCTGAGTGGGTCGAGCCTCTTTGCCCCTACTATAGCCAAGCGCACCCCCTCCTGACCTCTCCCCTTTGTTTCTCCCTCTTTTGCCTCCCTTCTCCCCGCTCCCCACGCCCCGCCCTGGTTGATGGCTTTGAGTCACCAGCCTCGCAGATGAGTAGGTTTTTGTCTCTTTCCTGCATCCGTTCCTCTCCACTCTTACCCTACTCTCAGCTCAGATCCATGCCTGGGAGCTGGTGACCCGAGGAGGGAGTCCCTCTAGGTACTTAGGCACAGAATTTAGACCACCCCCGCCTGCCCAGGGCCCACATCTGGCCAAGGGCTCAGTTTTCCCAGCTGTAAATCGCATCCCGCTGCCCCCTTGGCATCTTCTCAGGTTTCAGCTTCATGGTCCGTTTTCTTTTTGCAGGGGTGGGGGAGTGTCTAGGAGAGGCTCAGCTCACAGTTCCCTCCTGCCACATGTCTAAGTTGAGGAGAGAAATCTTTGCCCAGGAGTTGGGTGAACTGAGGTATTTTTAATCAGGTAGCTGAGTCGCAACTGTTTGAGTTGGGTCCCTTTTCTGAGCCTTGCCCCAGAGGCCAGCCTTACTGAGTGTTGTCCTTCTATTGTGGCAGAGAGTGTTCTGCTCTCTCTGCAGCCTGGCTCTTGGCTTGGGGTGACTTGGAGATGGAGTTCTTTGCACCCCTTTCTCCCTCTTGCCCTCCTTGGCTTAGCCCTTACCCAGTGTTTAGCTGTAGGAACCATCTTGACTTCCTGTGCCTCTCAGTTGGGTTTTCTGTCCCCTCAAAACTGATGACTCTCTGGCTCCTGCAGGTAACCCGTGGGACGGCCTGTCCCTGTAGGTGCCAGCTGGTTGGCTGGGTTGGGCCCTTGCTGTAGAGTTTGTCTTCATATTACCATGGCTCTTGGTTCTCCCTAACGGGGAGAGCCTGCTTATTTGGACCACAGAAAGGCAGACATCTCAGGGTAGCCACCAGCCCTCTCCGATGGTGATATCACTGAGGCTGGAGCTACTCAAAATGTGGTTCCTAGATGAAGCTGAGGGATCAGGCATGACCAGAGATGGGAGCTGACCATGCATTGCCCTGGCAGGGGTGATGGCGTTTGAGTTGCAAGCTTGTGTTTTCTGAGGCAGCTCTGGACTAGCCTTGGTTCTAGGTGTCTAGCAGCAAAGGAATTCTCTGAGGATGTTGTTGAAAAGTGAGGGCTTTTCTTGTGGAACAGATACAGGGGCAGTGCGGGTGCTGTAAAAATCTCTAGAATCACAAGTGGTTAAGAAGTGTGTCATCTTAGGCTTCCAGGCTGTGGGTCAAGCCTAGCTCTTGCCTAAATAGACTGAGAAAGTGCTGTACCTGCCATTCTAAATTACAGAAAAGTCCCTGAACGTGGACAGGGCTTCTGATGGGGTGGTGCTGGGATTTTAGATCTGGCATAGGACATTGAAGAGATTGGGGGGGGGCTTCACAATGAAGGCTCAAGGTCAGGTTTGGACTCCTTGGGTGGACGGGTAGGGTCTGATTGAGGAAGGCTCATAACTGGCCTGCAAATGAAAAGGGTATTTTATAGTTTATGGTGAGAGAGCCCAATAGAGGTTTTGGAGTGAGGTGTAGGAGGAACCAGAGCAAGTCTTTATGTCAAGCTAGTGGATAAAGTTCTAGGGTTCCCTGTATGAAGCCACAAGGACATACTGGGTCCCAGGCAAAGGACAAAAGGAAGAAGGGCTAAGTGTCGTGGACCAATGGGAGATAGTGCTTATGACAGGAAGCCAGGGGTTTATTTGGATGCTTTGGAAGGGTGGGTGAGATGTACTGCATAAAAGCCTGGTGTTGTGAAGACTGGGACAGGAGTAGGAAGTGATGGGGATGAATGAGATATGATAGGTTATTGGAGGCCAAAGGGGAACATGGGAGTCTGCACTAGAGGCCCAAAGTGTGCTGTGGGATTCAATGGACAAGGACCCAAGTGTAGGCGGAGCTTACCCACAAGGACACAAATACTCGATAGATATTTATTAGAATATAAACCAACACTCACGGTACAGGTAACCAAGTACAATAGGGACCGAAGTCTGCAGACGGACGGACGAAGGGGTCCTTCCTCCAGCAGCCAGGAACCAGGAAGAGAGTGTGTCGTATCCGCAGACCCTTTTTAATGGGGCTTTTCCCCCGCCCCCTTCAGGTCGGGGGGCCCGGTGCTCTGTATAAATGTCCCTTGACCTTGTCAGCTGACACCTGAATCCCACAACACCCAAGGGCCTTGGGGTCCCGGCCAAAGGGATGGGCTGAGTTTTGTGTAACCCAAGGTAATCCATGCTTCTGAAAATTCTGTCAGCTCTCAAATATCCTGTCATGAAGAAGTTTAAAAATGAACAAACAAAACCTTCAACTTGTCCACCTAAAGCTATCTTCTCAGAGCCCAGACTCCTGTAGCCCTCTGAGGCATGGGTGCCCGCAGTGGCATCTGAATGAAAGTCAGCCCCTCCTCTTTGTACAATTCCAATGGCTTTTCCAGCTGGTCCCCTCCACTCCCAGCATGGCAGTGATGGATGTTCTGCTCAGCTCTGTGCTTGTGGGATGCTGTGTGTCTTGGTACCACTCCCTTTTTCCTGCCCCCTCTTCTGCTCTGCTTAGTTCCACTCATCTTTCCAGGGCTACCAGGACCCCTGTGTCCCTGAGGAAGCCTGGTGTGACTCCATCACCTGTGGCTTCTCTTGTTACTTGCGTCATTCACTGACCCTAGTGTGGTGATACATTGTATATTTTCACCGTACCCTGGTCCTCATTTGCTCCTGGCTTTTATAATGGTAGTGCTGGCCAGCCCCTGTGTTTTAAGCAGAGATAGGCTTGTGGGATTTGGCCTGGTGTCTGAGTGCTTATGCTTCTAGTGATCTAGAAGTCTCATCTGGATAGGATTCCTCATCTGTAGCTCAAGTCTGGCTCCAATGTGGCCGGGGGCCTTCTTTCCTTTCCTCTTTGTGGGAGCAGCACCTCATTGGAAGAAGCCATTGCCTTGACTAGGTACCTGCCCAAGGCTGCCACAGAGTGGGGTCACCCTGGCTTTTCTCCTTGAGACTGTAGGACTCTTTGTTTGCTGGTCTCCTTACCTGGCTAGCAGGGGAATAGCAGGGTTTGGTGCTCCGGACTTTCCTGTGGGAAGCTCCAGGAGTCCCTCTGACATACATGTCTTTTAATTGAGACAACTTCACAGAGGTGAGGCCTTTTTAGTCCCTCTTACCTGAGTCTGTTGCTAGGTTGCTGCAGTCCTGCCTGTGAGGGCCTAACCCTGGCTGCCTCTGTATTCCCCCTTGCCCGGGCCATTCTTTCATGCCATAGCACAACACACCACAGGCTCCCCTCCTGGCCAGCTCCAGCCCTCCTTAGTGGAACCCAGTAGGGTTCAGGCTGCTTCCCTATGTGTGAGCTACTTCTGCTGCTCCAGCTTTCTTCCTCCCTTTCCTGAGAGAGCATGAAGCTGTTCCCAGGCTGGTCCTTGCTATACGAAAAGGGCTGTGGGATGAAAGGTGATATATAAATGTAAGGTGATGATTATTTATTTGACAGGGACAGCTGCCTGTGGTGAAGAATGTAATCTAGTAATCCTTGTGTGAAAATCTGATCCGCGGCTCAGCAAGCTGCCTGAAACAGCAAAAAGACCATTTTCCCTCTCTCTGCTTCATATCACCTCCCCCCATCAACCATGCTCCCTTCTGTGTTCCCATGCTCTTGTACCATGTCTCCAGATCTCTGTGCACATAGGCCTGTGTAGCATGTCTTCAAATACAGCATGCACATGTGTATATACCTTCTGCAACCTGCTGCATGTATATGGTATACATGTGGCATTTCCTTTGTGCAAGGCTTCTTAACCCTTCCTACTTGAAATTGCTCTTTACCAGAGAAATTTTTGTATGATCCTGAGCATATAGTAGTATATAAATCAAGCATTTACTGACAATGAATGATAAAAAAAATTATTTGAAGGTGATTTTTCAGTGTACACATTTTACCATTTATTAATGACAATAGCTAGTTTGCACATAGACGAGCAAGATGAGCCTGTATGTTTTTACATAAAGAATTATATCTTGGTGGAATATTTGATGCTCCAAGACAGAGCATCTTCAGTGTTTTTCAGAGCTGATCGATATTTTGATTTAATGATCATCATTGCTGACAATGATGCTTCACACAATATGTAGCACAAAACCAGCAGAAGTCTGTTGAGGCCGCTTTGAGAAGTTATTGGAAATTCTAACCCAAAATTCACTTCACTTTTATGACATCCATGTCAGCAACTCCAAGAGTAATTTTTAAAAACCAGACATCTTAATACAACACAGTCTAAAGATTTGCTAATTTGATATTTAGGCACTGAGAATCAGCAGCGGAAAACATGTTAAGTCTTTATTTCCTATAATTAAACCACTATGTTTTTGTAAGAGCTCACAGTGCTATAATATGTGAGAACACTGCAGGTCATTCCATGCAGTGGCCTCAAATCTTAGCTGCCATGCTGAACAGGCTGTGTTCATTGGTGGTGTGTGGTGTGGCAGGGTGACTAGATTACACATTGCATGTCTTGTGCTCAGAACCAAGGCTGCAGGGAAGTCACATGATACACCACCACATGTGAGCTCCACCAGAGTCACCTCAGATTCATTACGGATTTTATTATGAGTTTTTGGTCCTTGTGCATTTAGAAACTTGCTTCGGCCCTCGCCATATTCATTTACATGTGGGGTTCAGTCACAGCCCGTGGTTTAAGAAGCCTGACCTTCTCTGACTTTGAAAGCCATGTTATCAACAGTGCAGTATTGCTGACTAGATGTCCTGTTCTTCCCCCTCAGGACTGCATATTGCATTTAGTTGTTGGGTCTTTTTAGGTCCCACTGCCTCAGTTCCTCAGGTTTTCCTTGTCTCCATGAGCTTGGGAGGATTTAAAGGCCTAGTCAGCATTCTAGACACTGTTACTTTGGGTGCATCTGGTTTTCTCATGATGAGGTTGAAATTATACATTTTGGAAACAACCTCACAACAGTGACACTGTCCTCCTCGGGGTACAGTGTCAGGGGGCACGAGGCCAGTGTGGGTTATTATTGGTGATGTCACCCTTGATCACAAGGAGGAGGCAATGCCACTAGAGGGCTATAATTTCTTCTTTGAAATTAATAACTGTTTGGAGGAGCAGATACTTCTGACACGAGACAAATATCCATTTGTTTCTTGGACTTTCAACCCAGTAATTTCAGCTAATCCATCAACCGTGTTGCCTGCTACAGTGGTGTTTATATAAATGTAATTCTCTGTTTACTTCATTGTTGCACATTTATTAATTGTAATTCTGGAAGGAGCATGCTTTCCCACTTATCTATTTATTCACTTGGTTATTCTTATCATTACAGACTCATAAATATATAACACAATAAAAGCAGGGCAATGATACATAATAAATGTGACATTTGTGCCGTGGAGTCTAGCTGAATAGTTACTTATCTTGTTCCAGTTGCCCTTGCTATAATCATTGAGACATCTTTTAGTTGGTGCCTGTGACCGTTTCAACCAACGCAGCTCCTATCTTTTTTATTTTTAAAGTATTGCTTATGTTCAGACATTATAGAAAACTCTAGATTCATGCCCCATTCCTGAGCCAGTCACTATTGTAAGGATCCTTGGTTCTGCTGGAGACTGGGGTTTAGAAGCCTCGAGTTGGTCATTGCTCTAGAGACCTCTGGCTCCTTTTGGAGAATGGCATTTAGCAATCAGGATGCAGGCCCCAAGTGTGCTTTATTTCTGACAGGCTTTCACTGCTCCCAGAACTTACCAGCAAATAGATCTAGGGGACACATGGCTGCCAACAAGGCCATGTATGTATCTATATTTATTTCTATTCATATTGTTAAAATTGTGACTCTGTGCTGATTTTTAATTGCTTTTAATTTGGCAGCTTTACAGCTGGCGAGAATTTGGGAAATCAAATCCAAGCTGTTTCCTCACAGAGGGTAGTGACTGAGTGGAGACTGGAATTCTGTTCAGGTGACCCAGGCAGTCAGAGGTAGGTTTGGGACTGGAACATGGGTTTCTGGATACCTGATGTATTTGCTATTTTTCTACTACTGTGATAAAACACCGTGACCAAGGCAACTCACAGAAGGGAAGGTTTATTTGGGGCTTATGGTTTCAGAGGGATAAGAGTCTGTCACAGCCATGGCTCAGTAGTGTGATAAGAGGCAGACACGAGGGTGGAAAAAGCTGAGAGCTCACATCCCAAATTGTGGGCAAAGAGAGCAAGTTTGAAATGGTGCTAGATTTAAACTCTCAAAGCCCACTCCTAGTGACATACTTTCTCTGGCAAGGCCATGCCCATGCTTTCCCAATGACCACCAACTGGGAATCAGCATTCAGATGCCCAAGAATATGGGGGAAGACATTGTTTAAATCTCACAGCTGACACGTTTGGCATCTGATATTTTCCTCTCTCTGCATTGATATCTACTTGGATGGAGCCTGTATGGTCTTCTCATTTGGAATAAGGGTTCGTGCAGCCGTAATCAAGCCAAGATGATCAGACCGATCCTATAGGGTTAGTCACACTGGATTAGCTGGTGACCATCATTCATCTAAGAGACACATTTAGACACTGACACAAAAGGAGATGCCGTTTGATGATGGCAGAGAAAGGGGTGACTCATCTCTTAGGACTGCCATCTATATTCACATCTGAGAGAACTGGAAGGATGCTCTTCCGGCAGTTTCTGAGGTCTGGGTCTGTGGTCATCTTGGCTGTCTGGTTTCTCGAACTGTGAGGCATGAATTCTGTTGTTTAAAGTATTAGGTAAGGAGGAATTGCACACAATTAGAGTCTAATGGTTATTGCTGTCCATTCTCTGCAGACAAGAATATTCACTTACTGTCAAAAGATGCCAGTAACATCTTTTGTAACAAGTGCCCCATATTCTGTATTGCCAGTCATCTCAGTCACCATTTTCTGTTAAGTTTCTTATTCCTGGGTGCCCTGGGCTTTGCTCTGAGGACAGGACTTCATGAGTGTGTGATTCTGTGCCAGGGTTCCTTCAGTGAAGTTTGAGCTGGGCCAAATGAGGATACACAGGGCTTGGGTTTTGAGCAGTTCCTTCTGGAGCCTTAGTGCTACGAGCTGATCTTCTGTACCGGTGACTTTTGCCTTGCACAGCTTGAGGGCACCTTCCAGCAGTTCTCCTTGCTTCACACATCTAATTCATCCTAAGGTTCTGCTGGTGACCTTTTCATGATCACAGGCAGCCTGGAGCATCCTTTGGTGTGTGGTTCACTCTGTGCTCAGGACCCCTGGTCACTCACACTTGCTTCCAGGCTGAGATCGTGGCTCGAGGCTCTCCTGTCGTGACTGCCTTAACTGGGCTTCTATGGTGCTGCACCTTGCTCAGCACTGGCAGCTCTCTCATTTGGGAAGTAGCCTTTTTTTTTTTTTTTTCTTAAATGCCAGCTTGTTTCTATTCACAGATTTGATTGAGCACTTCTGCAGGACAGGGTACCTCAAAGATGTTCCACTTGAATTGGTATGTGCTGTCTTTATACTGGTGGTGGGGAAGGCAGAGGAACCCCACATTAGGATTTCTTGTTGCCTTTGGAGTAGAAGATTCTAAGCTATGTAAGGCGCTATTGAGACCTAAACAAATGATAAAGAAAGAAAAAAAAAAAATCTGCTGTCTTACCACCCTGCATCCTGGTAGCACATTCATAGCAAGGGCAGTCAGGGTAGGGACCAGGTGTCTTTGGCTTCCCAGCAGGCCTCTGCCAAGATCATCCTGTCCTGCTCTTTGCTCATTTCTCTGTCCAGATGGCTTGGGGAAGGCATGGCTGGCATCAGCTACAGTGATGTATGACCAACTGGGGCCAGAGCAGAAAGGGTCCAGACTATTAGGGGTGTCAGGCTGGGAAATCGGAAATTAAAGGCTGGAGTCATGACTGGCAGAAACCTCCCCCTGGTGCAGTATTCTGAGATCACCTGCGGTGGGCTTCATTACCAAGGGTACATGGGAGGGAAAGTCTGTTGGCAGGCCTTGGAGACAGATGGCTGTGGGCTCTAGCCCAGCCTAGTAGTGAACCTTTGGGCATTCTAGTCCTTCAGGCACACACACCAGAAACTTGTCCACTCTGAAGCCATATGCCCCCTAGCAAGCCAGGTCCTCTCTGGGATCTCAGTCTTAGCATCTGTAAAATAAGAGTTGTGAATGAGAAGCTCTCTCAGTGATTCCCACCTCCTCCATAGCCTAGATTATGATTTGCAGTGGCTGATAGTCAGGGGCCAAGTGATAGGTTGGAACCCATTGGAGAAGGATAGCCTCTCTGTGGGGTCTCCTCCTCTCAGGGAGCAAAGGTCAGGAAGGCCTCATAAAGGTAGATGATGGTGGGGGGTGTCTCTGAAAAGGCAGAAGAAAGGGGCTTTTTTTTGGCTCTAGTCCTTGGCCTGTTTGCCATTGCATTCACCCTCTTATCTTCTTACAGGAGGAACTTATTATGTGCCTACTGTGTTAGGAGCACAGCTCTGGGGAAGACAGGCTTTAGGGGACTGCTGCACATGCAGTTCAGGACAATCAGACTTGAGGTCAAGTGAACCGTGTTAGCCTCTGATACTGCTCTGTGGTGGGACCACTGGGGGCAGAGTACTGATGCCTGCAGGCTTTATCAGAGGCTTCATGGCTTCTGAGGGCATGAAGCCCTGTTGGCTTTGGGGCTAGACTTTTTCTTCCTCTTCCTTCCTTCCCTCCCTCCCTCCCTCCCTCCCTCCCTCCCTCCCTCCCTCCCTCCCTCCCTCCCTCCCTCCCTCCCTCCCTCCCCCTCCTCTTCCTTCCTTTGTTCTTTCCTTTTTTTTTTTTTTTTTTGAGACAGAGTCTCTCTCTATAACTCTGGCCACCTTGGAACTTGCTCTGTAGACCTGTAGACCAGACTGGCCTCTAACTCATAGACATCCACCTGCCTCTGCCTCTTGAGTGCTGAGATTAAAGGTATGCACCACAACTTCCTGGCTAGATAATTCTCAGTCTGCAACCTGGCTCTCTTGCACAATGTCACCCTCCTTTTTTGAGCCCTTAGTTTCTGTGTCTGGACAAAAGGCTTAACCACATTTGTCCCATTTTTGTAATATTAGATATGAAAATATAAATGAGCAATCCACCTCGGTGATACTGTGAATACAGCAGGTGCTGTTAAAGCTGGCTTCTATGCCTTCTATTTCTTACTCTTTACTTAGGTTTGTGATATGGTGGTTGTGGATCTGGGCTGGAGATCAGGCCTGAAGCCAGGCAGGGCATGGAGCATTGCCGGGCAGCAGGAGGTGGCACCCTGGACAGGATGCAGACCTGGAGCTAGGAAAGGCCAGGAGTCTGCCAGGGGGTAGAGAGAATGTCAGGCATCCCGTGCATTCCAGAAATGAAGTGTGCTGTGACAGCTGCTTGCTGTGTGTCCTGCTGGGTGTGGGGACCAGAGAGACCCTCAGAAAAGAGGGTGGTTGGTGGGCCTGCAGAACCCTGCACCTGGAGATTGCTCACTTCTTCAGGGCTGCCACCATCCCTTCCTTCTCTGTCCTCTTCCGGTTCAGTGTGAGGTACTTTGGATTTTCCTGACCCCCACCCCAACATCTTGTAGCCCATTACCACACCTGTAGCAACATTCCTTTAGTCTGCATGTCTGAGGCCGTGGCCTCTGACTGCATGTTGAGAATACTTACAGTTCACTTTGTGTGCCTGAGGAGCTGCACTTTTTATTTCATTTACTATTAATTAATAAAGTGTAACTATTACTGGCCACCTGCTCCAGTGGATGCTCTCCTAATGGCAATGCTCCCACACACTGGCTCACCTGAGAGAGGTGGCGTGAGGCACCTTCCAAGATGTGTATCCATCACAAGATTGAACATAAGTATCTATGTGGGATGACAAAGGATGCTCTTGGTCTTATTAGACACTGTGGGAGGCTGTGTGAAGGGTTGGCATGGGGGCATAGTACAAGTGCCTCATGTATGTGAGAGAAACTGCTGAACCAGGCAGGCCATTACAATGGGGACTTCAGGACCCTTGCCTCAGTGGTCATGACTGGTTGAATTGGTAAGATCGGAGGAAATGAGCCCAAGACTAGAATACTCATTCAGCAAATGTGGAAACCGAGGCCCACTATATAGTGGACATTAGTATCCCGACTTTCTGATTTCAAGAGCCACCCTGTGGCAACCTTTTTGGCAAACAAGGGAACTGAAAACTGAAGCCATAGAGGAACTAATACTTGGTTTTAAGTTTGTAAAGATTCCCAAGTTTGGCTTGTAAAAGGATGCGCGTCTCCTCAGACCACCATTCACTCCCATTGCAAGGCTGCTCTGTTTCCATATTTTCTGGGCTGGAGGTAAGGGCCCTGGTTTTGTCCTCCGTGGCCTGGGGTTAGCCGGTGAGTGGGAGGGCAAGATCTCCCTCACAGTCTTGGACATACAGCCTTACTCCTGTATGGCCTTGCTCTCTGTGGAACCCACAGACACCTGCCTGCCTCCGAAGGACCAGGAGGGATTGTGGAGCAGGGTCAAAATGGAGTCAAATGCTCACATTCCGCCCTTAAGGAGAACTGTGCAGAGGAGACCCTTGTCTCTCCTTCCTCTCCAGTGCCGGCTGGGATCCTCCCAGCCTGGGGAAGGGCCCTCCCTCGGTCCAGCTGTTGTGCACCCCAGCCCCTCCTCCACTGCTGCAGCTGTCCTGGCTCCATCAATCTCAGCCGAGGCTGGGGGAGATGAGGACAAGGAGAAGAGGGGCCTCTTGCATGTGTCTGGCTGAGGTAACTGGCTCCTGCTTCTAGGGGAAGTGTCTCTGGAGGGAGGAGGCTTCTGGAGGTTTCTGCCCCTGGCTCTTGGGTAAATCCTGGAGTATGGGTGGCTTAGCTTTCAGTCTCATGGCATATCCCCCTCCCCCACCCGGGAGGTAAAAAGAAAACCATGTGAATAGTTAAGGGGCTTGGTACTCCTGCTGCTCTAATCTCCATGAATGGAAGGGTTGGGAGGAAAGGTTGGGATCTTAGCTCCTCCTGGCCTACTAGCCCAACTAGGTGAGGCCGTGTGTGATGTTGGATTTAGGTGTGTGGCCTTCAGGACAGGTCCATTTTGTCCCAGCCAGCACAGGTTCAGAGAGATGCCTGACCAGGAACCAGCGTCAACTTTGTGTCTGGCCCTGTTCTGTTTCCTGAAGAGTTCTTGGAGACCCTAAAGACCTTGCATTCTCCCTGAACTCAAGAGCAAGATGAAAGGAGAAAGAGGGAAATAAGTCTTTGTTGGTCAGGCCTCACTGTGTCCACCCACAGTGGGGGTGTGGCCCTCCGTCCCACTTCGACAGGTAGCAGCATCATGGCGGCAGAGGTTGACCAAAGGCTTCTGAAGGGAGGCTGCATGAGGAATAATCTCTTTTGTTTCCCCTTTTCTTTGTTTCACCAAATGCAGGACTGAATGACTGTTAGTCAAGTAGTAGACATCAGTGATTCCAGGTCTGGCTCTGAGTTAGAGACATCTGGGAAGCTTGTCAATAATTCAGATTCCTGGGCCTCTGTCCCAGAGTCTCTGAGTCTGCAGCCTGCATCTTGAATTTTTTTTTTTTTTTTTTTCTGTGCAGAGTTATGTTTGAGTAGACCCCCTCTCCCATCTTCCAGGATGAAGCTCCCGGGAAGTAGATTTTCATGAGTGTGTTCACTGAAACATGCTCCCTTTTGAGACTCAATTATTCCCTGAGCTGTTGCTCATGCATTCTGTACTTCCTGAGTGTCAGAGGTATTCTAGACACAGCTCAGGCCAGAGGGTGCAGACAGTGTGAGCAGAATACATAGTCTAGTTGTATGTATGTACAAGAGAATTCACAGGGAAAGTACAATGAGAAAGGCGGGCTGCAGGGGACCCTCACTGGGCTGTTTCGGTCACCCGGTTCTTTCATGAGGGACAAGAGATGCCCAGGGATATAGGTTTGATTAAAGTCACCAGAGAGTGTGATATTTTTGTTTGTTTGCTGCTTTGTTTTCTTCTTTAAGGTTAGCAAGGAAGTGTTTACTTTGGGGAAAGTGCTCACATAACTCCAGATAGGAGGTGGAGGTGGGGGTGGCAGACAGACCTGTCTTGGTTTCTGCCATGTTATTCCCAGTGAATTTCTTGCATTCCAGGTCTTGTCAGTGGTGTGAGGCTTCTAAACTGCTGACCCCATGATAGCGGCTTAGCAAACACTCGTTTTTCTTCTTCCCTATTTTCCCGGGTCTTTTTGGTGAGGACACTATGTGTTCGGACTTCTCAGATTTGCTAGGCCTTCTTAGTTTAGGATTGCCTAGCTAGCTAATTCCACATAAGGGCAGACTTCAGTGTGCCAAGTTCTCGCTAGGCACTGCGGGAGAGAGAGGGTGGGCATCCCCCTTCACTACCCCAGGCTTGTCTAGGCCTTTGGGGACCCAGCCGTCTTCTGCCTTTTAACTCACTGTTCCCTGCACAGCTCCAGGCATATTGCTGGAGCGCTCAGCACACCCGCTTTTCTCAGGAAGCTGCCTTCACCCAAGCCTTCGTCCTCCGCCTGACATTAAACTCTGTCAACATTTTTTCCCCATGAAGTTCTTCCTCCTTCTGCAGAGTCCCCAGTCTCCAGCCGGCTTCTCAAGCCAGGGACATGATTGGATTGCATTTGCTAGCACTTCCTGGAGCTAGGTCCCTGAAGAGCCATAAAAATCCAGGAGTGTTTCTGGCCACCTTTCCATGTAGATTGTAGTGCGCTGTCATGCACTAGTAGAACAAGCATGAAGTTTCATATGTGCACCTATGCATGTGCATGTGGGTGCATGTCCACTATGTGTATTTAGCTTTGAGGAGGTGTCACCCATCTCCTATCTGGAATTATGTGAGCACTTTCCCCAAAGTAAACACTTCCTTGCTAACCTTAAAGAACAAAAAAGAACCAGAAGTCCAAATCACAGAGTCATAGAGGCTCTTTTGCGGTGCGCTTCTGACTGCCACTCTGATCTTCTGACTCCAGTCTGTGGAGGCTAAACCTCCCCCCACCCCCGTATGTCATCAGAGTGGGCACTGAGCCCATGGCAGGGTGGATTTGGGTCTTGGCCACACTACATTTCTGACATTCTTTTCTCACAGGAAACGTGCTTGGAAATAACCCTGGGTTGGGATTGCCTGTGTACAGGAGGGGCTGTGGCTGCCACCCCGCCTTCACATTTGGTCTCTCTTGGCCCCTCCAGGCCCTTCCCTCCTACCTCCCCTTACGGCAGATGTGACCAGCTGGGTGGCCCATAGGGCTGCGCATGTCCATCAATAGTTTAATGACCTGGCCAGCCCCATTGCCCTCTTCTCATCCTTGGTGGCTGCCACCCAGGTGCCCGTTCCTGGGACTCGTTCTATACACCCAGATACTGAACCAGTGGGGGTAGTAATGAATGACATCACTCTTTCTCCCTTCCTCCATTATCTCCTTCTTTACTTTTTTTTTTTTTTTTTTTTTTTAAATCTTAAGCCAGCTTGTGAAATTGAACAGTGAGCACTGGCAATCAGGTATAAGTGAATCTCTTGCAAATGGAGAGCCCCACTGGATTGGGGTTTGATTGGGCCTCTTGGCTCAGATGCTCTCAGCTCTCAAGGTGGTTTCGTTCTCCCCACCCCCCTGCTTTCATCTCCAGGGACTTCATAGAGGGAAATCTCTCCCTGGGGAGTCTGATCTCATTGGAAACTGGAGGCAAGGAAGTTTCTTTCTGTTCCCCAAGGTGTCAACTCTGTCACAGCGGATAGAAAGGCACTTGCCACTTTACAGCCCCTCAGAGTGCCCAGACACCCAGGAAGCCATTGTAGAATCAGTTCTTCTGGCTGTCCAAATGACCCTAACACCCAGCTCTTCTCTCGCCAAAGGATTGGCTTGATGTCACGATGGGGCGGGCTTTGGCATCTGCCTGACCCCTTGGTAGTCTGCTTATCTTTCTGCCTCCATTTGTGTTCAGAGGCCCCAGTGACAGATGAGACAAAATGTATCTTGAAAAGAACGAATAAAGGACAGTTGTGGAGACACATAAGACACAGATTAAGATGTCACTGTGGATCCGTGGGTGAGATCTCTGTTTCTCTGGGCTATCTCTAGGCTGGCGGCCATAGTCAGAGTCACTTTTTTCCTTATATGGCATCAAACATTTCACTTGGAAACCACTGTGTAAATCAGAGTCGTAGAGGGTCCTATGCATGTGGTAGGTGGGGACCCCAGGGTGGCAAGAAGTCTCAGTGTGGAATGCTGTGGTTCCTTTGATAGAACATGGGTGGAGGGGCATGCCTTCTTTGAAGCTCCCAAATCTGCCGACTGATTGATGACACTCTTCGTTCCTGACCCTGTACCACTCCCACAGGCCCAAATGCAGCAAAGATTTCCCGCCTAACTCTCACCATAGTCTGTTTTTGGATTGTACTGGTTTATTTCAGGGTCAGAAGCAGCTGGGCATTAAAAAAAAAAAAAAAAAGTATTATTGTCTAAATCCTACTTTGTAGTAAGAATGTAAATCAAAGAGATAGGAGAAAGGCCTCACACACTATGGTCACGATAGATCAAGTTTCCCTTAGTTCACGCTGCTGTCAGCTCCTGTTTGCTTGCAAACATGTTTCTGGAGTCATGTGTAGATAGGATTTTGCATTGTTTGCTTTATTTAATATTCAGCTACAGGTTCCATAGTCATCACAGCTAGACTTCTACATGGCTGCATCGACTCACTGAGTGTTTTCCCCAGTAGTTTGCTTAGTTTTGACTCATCTAGATAACAGTGCAAGAAGATGCATGAGTGTATGTTGCTGTGTATGCATGTACACGTGTGTGTACGTGTGTGTATCTGCGTGCACTCATAAGTATGTACACACGCCTCTTTAGCTCCCCGTCTCTACTCTCCTTGTGCTCTTGCTCTAGGACAAATCGAGAGGCCAGGCATTCTTTCATTCTTTCCTAGAGTAACGGAAGAGCTTACTATGGGCTGTTAAATACCAGCCGGAAGTCAGGTGCCTGAGAGCAGGCCCAGATTTAGCTCAGATCACGTCTGATCAGTGTCTGTCCTCACAGACTGCCCTTGAGAAGTCAGTCTGGTGGCAGAGACCCCATTGTAGATTCTGACAACTGCATTTTTGTTGTAGCTCTGGCTTTGAAGTCTTCTGGCCTCGGTATCTAGATTGAGAGTGTTGTTGGGCCTATTCAGGAATTCTTTTTTTTTAATTTAATTTAATTTTTTTTTTAATTTGTTTGCTTGAGACAGGTTCCCTATAGCTCAGGCTGGTTTCAAACTTACTATGTAGCTGAGGATATACTTGAACTTCTGATCTTTTTGCCTCCATCTCCTGTGTACTAGGACCAGGTACACCATGGAAGCCAGCTTCAGGCTTTCAGGAGTTCCTCCATGCCCTTTCCTGTCTGATGTCATTGATGACTGCAGGAGAGATTACACCAGCTTCTACCCACAGGGAGCATGCAGACCCAAATGACTGGGCTCTCAGTCTGTTCATCAGTAGTGAACTTGGTGCAGGGCTGAGAACTCAGACAAAGGAGACAGAGTGGCATGGTGGGGCCTGTGACAAACTGAAGGCGCTTCACATGGCCGCTCTGAGCACACTTCTGCTCTTCAGGCCCAGCTGATTGTTTATGGTCAGAATGTGAGCCTGGCATTGCCATGTGTCTTGGTCTTCCTCTCCTGTAGCAGAAGGCCCAAACCTCTAGAACACAATTGCAAATATTTGACTATGTAAAAGAGGAGCTAGTGCTTAAAGTCCAAATGGGAAATACAGTTCTTTTGTTTTAAATAAATACTTAGCACAATTCAGTTCCTGTAAGCATCTGGTGCCAGGTCTGTGTAGTGGAAGTTATCACCACTGTGGCCCTTGGAGAAGTTCTCATTCTCCCTGTCCTTCCTGAAGTCTTGGGGTGCCAATGGTCAAACATGATCACAGTGAAGTCCCACTTGATTTTCAGGTAAAGTCTCCTGGTCTGATTCTAAATAACTGGCATTTGAAAAACAAAACAACCCCCCCAACAAAATAAAATAAACAACAAACAAAAAACCAAAGCCGTGACACATACCGAATCAGACTTATCTGTGTGTTGGATCTGGTCTGGAGGTGTTCACTTGTGACCCCCTGCTTAGTCTTCTTGGTAAATTCTTAGGCAGAAAATAAGTCATGGGAGGTGGAGGGAGGCGATGTCCTCATAGTATCCACATCCTGGTCAGTAGCACAAATGAGAGGAAGCCAAGCTGTTGTGAGGAGGCCGCAGTCGGATAGAGGACATGCTCTGAGGTGCTCTGTGGATCATCAGGAGTACCAGTGTAGCTGTGGGAGCTAATATGTCATGAGGTAGTGTTCCCTCTGTGCCTGTTCAGAGGTGATAAGGGGTTGAGTATATCTGTGGTTGTCTGTCTGTGTGATATCACATCTCTGTTTTCTATCCCATAGAGTAAAGCTAAGCATTGCTTGAACAGCCTTGCAAGGCAAAACTAGATGGGGCAAATGCCCTGGAATCTTCCCTGCTTTGCTCTCCATCTTGCTATAAGGGAATTGTCCCCATCGGGCTGTTAGTGAATATTTACTGTAGGCACTCAGAGACAATTGCCAGCTCCCCCTCCCTGCACCCCTCTGAGATCTGCAAGGAAGATAAAGGGGTGTCTGTCTGAGGTGCTTTGAGCTCCTCAGGAGGCAGAAGGGACTTGAGACACTGTGTATTACCCCACAGCCTCGCTAGATGACAGCCACGACATACAAGCCTAGAGATACTTAAGAAATATGGCTTGTGAGGGAAGTAAACACTCTGTGTTATTTATTATTTATTAAAAAAAAACAAAGCTTTTCCCAGCTGGGCGGTTTCAGATCACTGATGGTGTCAAGTCCAATTTTCCTCCATTAACAACAGGTTGCATTCCCCTGCTGGTTTTGTGCCCAAGGCGTGATTCTGGTGAGCCTTGACCATTTCAGGGCTTCTGGAGAGGAAGGGATGGTCGATTGAGGGTTGGAAAGAAGAGCAGTACAGATCCAGCGTTTTTAATGTGGGCCCAGTGAAACATTGCTCCGGACCAGGGGGCAAAGTTAGCCACTAGGGAGCCACTAGCTACATCTTCTTGATGGAACAGAATCAAGGTGAGGCTTGAACATGGCTTCCAGGAGTTACTGGAGTCTAGGAATCAAAGTAATTTAGGTGGGTGAATGAGAGAGTGGGTCACTGGAGGAGAGAGGCCTGGTCCAGGGCCTGTTGAGTTGAGGTCTGTCCAGCCCAAGAGCCGACTTTGCCTTGAGCAACTGCAGTGCTATAAGACTGGTACCCTGGTATGTGATGCTCTTCCAGGGACCTTATTGGCAAGATGGTAACGGGGAGGGAGAGAGTTTTATTGTTTCCTCTGATTCAGGTAAGTGCTGCATAGGCTAAGGACCTAGGTTTTGAAGCTAAAGAGATGGGCTTCAATCTTCACTTCATGACCTTGAATGATTTCTCTAACCTCTGAACTCCAGGGACTCCATCTATAAAGTGGAGACAGTCCTTACTTCCTAGGGTATTCTACAAGGTCTAAAACCTAGCGTGGTTCTTGGACACATAGCGGGCGCCCAGTGGCTAGAAGCAGCAGCTGCTGTTGTCGGGGCCAACGGAGAACATGACATCTGTAGGTGTCCTGCATCTTGAGCTAGACCCAAACCCCTCCACTCTTGGGCCTCATTTTTGCATCCTCTGGTGAGATCTGTGCTGGCAGACGTTGGCAGGAGGACCTGCTGTCCAGGACACATTCATGCCTGCATTGGAACTCACTGGCTGCATCCCTGCGTGATTATCGTGCACCGAGGGAGCTGCACCTCCCCCCCCCCCATAAAAATGAGGCACCAGAGGGAACCAGAGCTTTTGTTCTCTGAGCTATTCTATTGTGTCTCTCTCACCTCCCCCAGCTCTCCCCTCTATCTCAAAAAAAAAAAAAAAAAAAAAAAAATTAAAAAAATTAGAAAGAAGAAAAGAAATGGAAGAGATGAAGGGCTGTCAGCACCAGATCACAACACGGGCCCCAGGAGTTGGCAGCTTTTCAGTGCCTGCACAGAATTCCCTTTTCTTGCTTTCCCTCAGCCCAGCCTAATTAAGATAAATCGGAGTGCACCCTTAGAAACGAGTTTCCTGTGTCCCTGCCACCCATTGGAGCCCTCCCTCCAGTGCTCTCTGTCAACACCCTCCCTGTCCCTCAAAAGAGAACCGCCAAAGTTCCAAGCCATTGTCCCCTGCTGTGGTTGGAGTCCACCTTTCCTCAGCCGCCTTGGGTCATGTCCCACTCCTGGCCTGGAACGTCAGAGGGTCCCTGTTGCTTGTCTTCAGGCTGCGCTCCTCAGGGTAGCATGAGGCCCTTCAGAATTTGACCTTGGCCTGCCTTTGCCTGTTTGTCCCCCGCTGTGCCTTGTAGACAGCATATGCTTCCATGGAGCAGCCAACTCTATGTTTCCTGCATTGGTCTGGAAATTACCTGCCTTTGTGCCTCTGGTCACATGGCCCGTTTGCTTGGAAAGCCTTCATCCTGGTGGGATTAGGGCCATTCTTCAGGGATTAGTTGGAGTGCCAACTACTCCAAAAATTGTATCTTGCCCAGAAGCATGCTCTTGCCTTGCCTGGCACACAACAGATTCAGAATTAATGTTGAATTTGCTCATGGAGCCCACTGTCGCTGTGAGGGTCTCTTCCAGGGCCTCCTCAGAGCCCTGCTGTCTGTGCCCCCCCCCCCCAGCCGTGGAGCACATTTGCACTTTAATTACACATGATGTAAGTTCCCCGGTATTTCTCTCTTTAAGTTGCACGATTTGTTACTTTTTGTTTGTTCTGTGTGTAGCAGAGAGAGCCTCTGTCTCCAGCTCTGCCCTGATGCTGTGGGTCTGTGGTCTCAGTTCCCCACCTGTAAAACAAAGGGTGGGGCTTAGCTGGCTCTAGGGTTTGTGTGGGTGAGATACTTTGAAGACATAATTTGTATCACATGTTTCTTGCGCTTGTGGCCCGAGTTGTGCCACCCAGATTCATAGGTTTAAGGTCTAAGTCACTGCCCTTCAGGATATGGCTGTATCTGCAGAAGGGGTCTTCAAAGAGGTGGTAGTTCAGGGTAAATGAGGTCATGAGGCTGGGTTCCAGTGTGACTGGTGTCATTATCAGAAGACTCTGAAGTCACAAGAAAGGCCATGAAAGACGTGGGGAAGTGACCACTCTTGAGGAGAGAGGGAAAGCAGGGGAAACAGGCCTCTTGGACTTTGAGCTTGGAGTCCGTCTCCAGAAGCGTGGAGAGAAACATTTCTGTTGTTGAAACCCCCTCTGATGCCTTGTTATGGAAGCCCTGACAAAGTGCGTCTTTCTAATGTACCCCTCAGTGGCTGGTGTGTGTAGTTATATAGGTGTTGCCTCGTTTCTCCCAAAAGAAACCTTGTGTCTGCTGGCAATTACTCTCTTATTACCTCTAGCCACCCCCTCCATCTCCAGCCAGTGTCAAATCCACATTTTGTCTTTATGGAATTGCCTATTCTGGTCTTTTGTCCTGCGATTAAGGATGGTTTGTGTTATAGCATATACCAGACCTCCATTTCTTTTCACTGCTGAGTAACACTTCATTCTATGGACATGCCCAGTTTTATTGAACTGTATCACTCCCTGGACTTTTAGATTATTTTAAGTTTTCTTTGCCTTGTATGAATGAGGCTACCTTGAACATTTATGTACAGGTTTTTGTAGTCATGTTATCACATCTCTTGGGCCTATACCTAGAAGTAGAATTGCCAGTGAGCTCTGTGTTAGCTTTTGGAAGACCCCCAAGCTTCTTTCTAAAATGGTTGTAGTGTTTCACATTCCTGCTAGTGATATCCAGAACACTCTATTACATTGTATCCACACGGGTTTCACAGGTTTCTCGTGACCACCCTACTAGGGCTAAAATGATATTTCATTGTGAATAAATGCTTTTTCCGAGCTACACTTTCAGCCCCTTGGTATGTTTTCAATTTGCATCTCCATGATGAATGATGTTGAGCATCCATGTGTAGACCTGTCTACCTCTGCTGTTCCGAGTCCCCTTTAAAGTTGCTTGTCTTGTTATTTGGTTGCAAGAGCTCTTTATATGTTCTGATTATGGACAAGTACGTAATTTGCAAGTATATATTCTCATGTTCTATGGGTGTCACTTTTTTGATGACCTACCTTATTTACCCTGGAGCCGTTTAACCTATGGCCTGAAAAGGGGGCTTGTGGCAGCCCCTGTAAGCTCTCTAGCTGCAGCACAGCACACTTCTGGGTAATTCTGTTTGTTTAACCTGTTGTTCATAACTCCCAGAGTGGTGCTGTGTGCAGCCGGATGCTAAATAATTGATTCAGGGGACAGTGAAGGTCAGAATGAGGAGCTTCTATCACAGTAGAGCTGTTCCAGTCTCAAGAGACCTGCTGGAACCAATCACTAAGAGCTTGCCAACCGTCCTCTTTCTCTGGAGAGAGGTCTGAGGGCCCAGAGTCCAGTGGATGGTCCCTTGTCAGTGGCCAGTGGGGCTGTGGAGGTGGTGACAGCGCAGACCAGAGGTTATGAATGTTCAGAAAAGAAAAGGGATTTTCAGCTTTCTGGCTCCTTAAACCCAGCCCTGCTTTTGGGCCAGAGAAGGGCCATTTCCTTCCCCTCAGCACTTTCTTGGAGGAGCTTATAGGTCCCTTGGGTGGATTTAAGAGAAGTTAGTGAGTCAAGTTATGGTTACTCCTGGCTCTAGGCTACACGCTGCCCTTCTCTCCCTAGATTTCTTCCGTTGAAGCTGGAAGCTCAGCCACACCCCCCAGGTGATGTTGGGGGAGTGAGCAGCCTGTTGGCTAAGGTACTAGTGTTGGGTGATAGAGGGCATCCCTGGGGGAGGGAAGAGTCTTTTTCCAGGTATTGGTGGACAGCCCTAGTAGTCTAGTGCTCAAGTGTTTTCTGTGGGCTTCTTCCCATCCCTTTTCCTAGTCTCCAGTCCATCAAGGCAAAGCATTCTCGTGCTCCTTTCTGCTGCCTGCTGCTGAGTCCTGAGCACCGCTGCCTGGTGCTATCAGTTGATACATGAATGAATGCCTTTGTCAAGCTGTTCCTCTCACCTCACCATCCCCTGTTGTCCTTTAGTGTTTCCATGAGCCCTGCACTCACCTTTTTTCACCTTCTCTCTTGTTTCTGCTTCTGTCTTCCCATGAGCATGCGTCTTTATCTCCTAACTGGGACAGCATGCACAGGACAGGGTCTGTGCTCTTCTGTGTTTTACTCCATCTCTTCGCTCTCCACATTCTTGCACCTGCCATGGGTGCACATTTGCTACCCATGAAACTCGTTCCCCTCAGGACAGAGGTCTGCCCACAGTTTTGTGTTGCCCAGAGGGCTTTCCTGCGGTTCACATCCCCGAGCGGGAAATGTCTATGAGAGATGGACGTGAGTGTACAGTGTTCTCCATGCATTGCGTAGGATTTGCATATCTCTGTGTAGCTAGCATCCACATGGATATGTTCAGAAGGTATTACATTTGACTCTTGACAAGAAGAATGGGAGCTGATAAAACTAGTGGTAATCCCTTGTTCTGCCCTGGAGGATGCAGAAACCTCTGGTGGGAGCTGTCCTCGTGGGAATATTAGAGGGTCCCCTGCTCTCATTGATGTCCTGATGTGTTTGTTGCTCCTGCTGGGGAGGCAGATCTCTGCAGCCCTGGCCAGCCCTCTGCTACAGGTCCTAGCCCGCAGTGTGTTGCTGAGCTGGACTGGTGGCCAGTGGGAAAGGCACCGAGATGACCACATGTAGTGTCTTTGAATGAGGGCCCCTGAGGTTGGGGCTTGCAGTGCTCAGTCACACAAAGCCCCTAGTGGGAGCTGAGGGGGAAGGATGGGGTGGCTGCCTTGGTTCTCACTGTTGTCTTGGGGGGCCAGCTTATGTCTGCTGTTGGACCCAGAGTTTGTGAAGCAGAAAGAGTCATCAGTGGAGGCAGGAACTCGCTTTTCTACATGCAGCATGTAACATGGTCAGCCGTGCACATGAGGGGCATTCGGCTGTACTTTTCCAGTCTGCGAGATACAGATACTGTGAATAAAAGCAGATTTGAAAGAAAAGTAGAGGCCTGGGGCTGCTTTTCTTCCCCACTCTTTTCTTAAACTCTCTCTCCTCCTGCAAGGATAGCTATTTTCCCCGACTCTACACTTGTTTCAGGATGGTAAGGGGACAGTGATGGCAGTGAGGACCAGTGGCAGTTTTGGATTAGGGTGCTAGACAGGGATGCCTCCTGGAAGAGCTTTGTAGCGGCACCAGGTGACAGATACTTGGTTGCACAGCCCAGTCCTCTGCTGGAGGTTGAAGTTGCTGATGGGTAGTCTCACTCTTTCTTCTATGTCCAGGATCAAGGAGGCTGCTTGTAGGGTAGAGAGAGCAGTGGTAGGCTGGCAGATCACAGGATGGAGCTGAATCAGTTTTTCCATCTCTGCAGTGCGACCTTGGGATAATCTCTGGACATTTCGGAGCCTGGAACTTCCTGGCATCTCAGACCCCTTAGTGCCCTGAAATTCTAGGATTCTGTGGTTCGCTCATGGGGAGGGTGTCTTCAGCTTGTGGCCTGGCTATAGAGCAGCAGGATTAACCTTCAGGGTCAGTGAGCCTGCAGAGTGCAGGAAATGCCTGTGTGTGATCCGTTTTTGGTCAGAGACAGGTGGTCGAGTTGGAGGAGGGGAAGTCCGCTCACAGCACAGGCTGGGGGAAGGGAGGCTGAACTCAGTCGCTCCTTTCTCCTGATGGGTTGGAGGTCTTCAGGCCCCAGTGCTCAGGCATACATAGCGTGAGGGGTTTTAGCAGAAATGCTTTGTCAAGCCAAGTGGTTATTTGCTGTTCATGTCCCTCTGAGTTGTGTGTGTGTGTGTGTGTGTGTGTGTGTGTGTGTGTGTGTGTGTGTGTGTGTGTGTGTTACTCCTGCTGGGAACTGGGGCTTGCTCACTCATTTTTCAGTAAACTTTGTCAAATGCCAATCTCTTGGGCAGGTGTTGCTCTTTGTACTCTGGTGTGACCTCCAGAAAATTACTTCCTTTGAGCCATTATTCCCCATGCTCCTTTGTGTTATGCAGGGGAGTCCAGAGGGATTTAAAGTGTTAGCAGATCAGCCCCTTTGTTACCACTGCAAAGCCTGGGGAGACTTAGTCTTTTCTCCCCATTACAAAGAGGAGACACTGAGGCCCCAACGGGAGGAGATCCTGACAGAGCTGATCCTGCAGACAGTCAGGGAGATAGGTGCCTGTGTCTGGGAACTCCCCAGGCTACATGTGAGCCCTAGTTGATTTGTTGGAGTATTTGTGAGGCGCCTGTAAGATTAGCTACTGAGCAGAAGTTTTATTTATGATGATGCCTAGAATTCTCCTCTTGCTGCCTGCTAGAGTCAGCTCCCATCCTGGTGGTGCTAGACTCCCATGGGTGTCGTAAGTCTCCCAAGCAGCCTGTATGTGGGTCATGGTTGAGGGCAGCGTTCTGTAGAGGATGATTCTCATGGAGGACCTGTGCTAGGGAGGAGGTTAGCTCTGCCAGTCCATAGGCTGAGGAGGAATTGACCAGAGGGTGGGAGTGACAGGCAGCCCAGTCAGAGTGACCCTCAAAATACTCTAATTGGATCACCTTGTCATGTGGAAGATACATTTGCCATTCAGGACTCCTGGTGCTGAAAATAAGGACCTAGCATGGACAGAACAGAGCGGTTTTAACATTCAAGCAATGGCAGCTGAAAGTACACTGCATTATTTTTCTCAATAATTTTAATTTAGTAGACATTTAGGTTTTAATTTGAATGTGTTCCGCTATGGAAAGCAGCAATACTGCCTTTCTTTAAACAAATGTTCCATATTTTGTGCTTTTCACTAATTTGGGAAGGATTTCTTATTACTGATTAATGAGGTTTTACTAAGAATAGGATCAAAGCATTACACTATGGAGCTCGGGTCCGTTCTGTAGAGATGAGAAACACCAGTTGTTACATACAGATACGATCCGTGATCAGCCGCATGTGAATTGCTTCTCTCTTATGAAAGGGCTACAGGGGTGAGCAGATGGATTGAAAATGGGAAGTTGTTTTGATTTTCTGTCGAATGATAACATACTCTCCATAGTTCAGCGTTCAGTGAGTTTTAATGAAGTGAGCAGATCCACAGGCTCCCGACTAAGGGGCAGTTTCGGCGCCTTCCCACTCACCTCACACTCTCTACAGTTCTAGGTCAAGGATAACCACCGCTCAGACAGTGAATAAGCATAGATTTGCCTTTGAACTCCATGACTAGATATACTGTATGTTCTCTTTTGGATCTGGCTTTAAAAGAACATTTTTAAACCAAGAAGATTTGTCTCCAGCGAGCGCCTGGATCTTCTTTCATTGCCCCCATGCCTCTGCCGTGGGTCTGGATCACAGCTGATGGAGTTTTATTTTTTCTCTTGCTGAACACTTTGGTAGTTTTCCAGATCTGGGTTATTTTGAAGAAATACTTCTGGGATGATTCTGACATATCATATCCATCAGACCCCGTTCCTGTTGGTGGGCTGATGAGGGCAACTGAGACAGAGATCATGCTCTACGCTATCCCACTGTCGTAGTCATTACCGGTTTCCCAGTGTGGTTGTATCCGTTCATACCTGTGGCAGCAGTGTTTCAGGTGAGGGAGGCCCGCATTTATCACAGCTCCTGGCAGTTTCTCTTGCTTCCGGTTTAGCCACTGGGGTGGGGTGGGGGTTATAGTGCCATCTCACCATTGCTTCTGCTAATTTCACTGAAGATCATTGAGTCTGAGAACTAAGACTCTTTTCCCTGGACATGGTGACTTTGCCAGACAGATGAAAACCCGAGGTATAATTTTGAGGTGACATGCAGTTCACGTCAATGAATTTTTGGTCAGCTGCGAGCAGAAAGCACTGTATGTCTATGAAGGTAGGCATGCTTATTATGCTCTCTTGTGCCTGCCTTCCTGCCTCATGGTCATGGTGGTGCTAGGCACAGATACTCAGTACAGGGTAGTGGTGGGATGCACCTGTGGTTTGGCTGGAGAGGAGTGTAGAGTTGTGCTTGGGTGGATGTGGGGCTTGGATCCTACCATGGCCTAGTATTGAGGCACGCACCACTCCCAAAGTGGGCTCCATGTGCAGGTAGCTGCTGCAGAGGTGTGAGCATGTCTTCTTTTGGCCCCCTGGATAAGCTTAGGATCATAGGGACTAGGAACCACTGGGATTGGTATGGCTATCTGCTGGACTTTGGGGACCAGTGTGGATGGCAGTTCCTTTAGGGGCCTTGAATAGCGCCCCCTGGTGGGGATAACTTGGCATTACAGCCATTCACACTTGCTGGTGCTTGTTCTTTGGGCCAGTCACAGACATATTCCCCCCCCCCCGTCCCCCCTCCCCCGTGCCCCCAGACTGAAGTCAGCAGAACTTTGTGAATGAAGGCAGAGCCTGGGAACCGGGGAAGAACAGCACTCAAGGGGAAGCCCTCCTGCACACAACCTTCATGGAAAGGTGCCTTAGAGCTGGAGAGATGGCTCAGTGGTTGAGAGCAGAGAACCCAGATTCAGTCCTCATCACCTACACTGGGCAGCTTACAACTGTCTGTAGCTTCAGCTGCACCAGGATCCAACACTTCTGGTCTCTGCAGGCACCTGCACTCGTGAGCACACATCCCTCCACTACCCACATAATTAAAAACAATAGAGAGAAATCTTATAAAAAAAGAAGCTCAGATCTGGGCCCTTCATGACACCTGCTTAGCTTCCTGAAAATCTGGACTAGCATCAGCCACCCCTGGCAGAGAAGCCTTTCCTCATCACCTTATCATTGGGAAAATCTTCACCCTTTATGTGGCACTAACTCTTTCCAGCTGCTTCAAGTCTCTAGCTGATAAGGTCTTCACAGAATCACTCCTCTGGCTCTCTTGTATGCTCAACTCAAGAGCAAGAGAGGAGCCAGCTCGGGCGGGACACTGGAGGAAAGAGACCTAGATGTGGGCACATGTGCTCTGTGTCCAGCATGAACAGAAGTGGGGACTCAGGTAACAGGCAAGAACAAGGGGGTGGAAAAGAATGTCACATCTGGGAAGCTGGCAGGGCTGGGGTGAGCATTACCCCTTTCTATCTGCTAATCATTAGTACTTGCTTGTGAGTTGCTGCATTCAATCTCTTTACTCATGGGTGTCCCCAGACAGACTCGAGGCTTGGGGGTGACTTGGGCTCTGGCTGGGGAGGGTTTGGCCAGCCTCAGTTCTCTTTCAGCCCAGACGCTGAGAAGCCAAGATGTCACCCTGCTTCATTATGTATCTCTGTCAGTAAACTGAGTAAATGAGTAAGATATGGTCCATCGACAGCCCCACCTCCTCTCCCGGCTAGTGTGGGCGTTCAGATGGATGAGCTCAGATTTGGACGCAGCTCAGGAGGAAGGTAGGGGAGAGAGATCAGGTGGTGATTTCATGTGGCATTAAGTGGAGCAGGAGCGTGAGGTGTATGCACACTCATCTTGTCAATTCCTCTCCATGGTCCAGACCGTCTGGCAGCAGGCTTCCCGGATGTGGAGTGTAGTCACAAGAGAAAGCTGGCTCTGCTTCCCCACACATGGGTCTTCTCACTGCCCCCTGCTGCTTCAGCACACGAGGGCAAAGGCGCTAACACGTGGCTGCCTTCTCTCTCTGTAAAGGGCTCTCTCTTTCCCCTGAGTGTGTAGGAGCTACCTATATGGTTTTGGGTGGTTGGGGAAAGTTGGTGACCTCTGAGAGGAGACGTCAAAGACCCTGTTCTGGAAAGCTGTGGGCAGAGAGAGAGTGAGAAAATAATGGTTTATCCAAAAGGTCTATGGCCTAAAATGAGATGCTATGAATTCTAGTCTGATTCAGAGGCTACTTAGTTTGGTATCCATGTAAATTTCTTCCTCCCCCTACATCAGCCTGTTTTGTAACGCTATGACACAGTACTTGAGGTAGTCAACATAATAACTGAAAAGGTCTAGTTTGGCTCACATCTTTGAATGGTTCAGTGCATACTTGGTTGGCCTGTTGTTTTGGGGGTCTTGAGCAAGGCAGAATTTAATGGTGGGAACACGATGCATGTCTTCCTGAAGAGACATGAACAAAATCTATTAACCTCACATAGAGAATCAGTGGCAGGGCAAAGACATTTACTCCATCCAAGTCCGTGTTGGTGAGCTACTGAGTTGGGTGGCAACCTCTCAGAAGATTTATCAATGGAGTCCTGCTGTCCCAGGCAGCTTTCCATCTGCTATATACTCTTAACACCGTGCAAACCAAGAGCAGCTGGGACTTGAGTGGTTGGATTCTCAGGTGAGGGTCTGATGGCCCTTCCCCTTCCTCCTATGAGGAAGTATTAATAGATGTGTGGGGGTCTCATGCAGTCACTGCAGCTTCTCTGCTTGGTTGGGGACTTCCTCCCTCTGCCCTCTTTTTAGGCAATTTTCTTGTTGTTTTAGGTTTCAGGCCTGGACTTTCCAGCCTAGCCTCATGGCTCAGACCCGCAGATCCACAGTCCACAGTCCCACTGAAACACACAAATTAATTTTATGCTGAGTGACCTAGGTCCCAGGCATATAACTTGCTAACTCTTTACCCTTAAACTAACCCATGACTCTTATCCTGTTCAGCCATGCGGCTCGGTACCTCTTCTCAGAGCAGCATAGTTGTCCTCTGCATCTTCTGGCTTGTCTGGTGTCTCTGTGACATCTCTGGTGTCTCTGTGGGATCCCTGGTGTCTCTGTGGCATCTCTGGTGTCTCTGGCATCTCTGGTGTCTCTGTGGCACCTCTGGTGTCTCTGTGGCACCTCTGGTGTCTCTGTGGCATCTCTGGTGTCTCTGTGGCATCTCTGCTCTGTTCTTCCTGTTCTCGTTCTTATAGCCCCACCCACACTTCCTGTCTGCCTTCAACCAATCAGCGTTTTTATTAAACTAGTAAGTGGGACAATTATTTACAATGTAACATAATCCCACTACATTGTTCAAATACCTGGTAAGAAGCAACTGGGGGTTATTTTGTCTACTCTTTGAGGGTATCTTGGAGGAGAAGTCATGGTGAGAGGCCATTTTGTACAGCAGTGCAGCTGGGAATGTGGCCGCCTCCTGTCTTGGCTGAGTAGGGCAGGTTGTTCAATCCTAATGGCTTCCTCCAGTGATCTACTCACTCCAGAGAATGAAAGGCTGTACCACCTTCTGCAACAGAACCACCAGCTGGGGGTCAACACCGGAACCTGTGTGTGTGTGTGGGGGGGGGCATGGGACACAGCACATCCAAAACACAACAAAGTGAGTGTGGTAGTGGACAGAGATCTCAGTTAGGAATCTGGCATCTTGCGCTAGGGCAAGGTAGGGTATTCTGAGCCCACCTCTTCATGTTTCTAGCTGCTTGACCTTGAACAAGTCCATTTACTTCTCAGGTTCCACATCCTTCATTGGGAATAATAATGCCTGTCTCTCGTAGAGTTGCTGTGAGAATTGAGTGAGGCAGAAGAACAGCTGGGAAATAGAAAGTACTCAAAAATGTCACTTAGATCTGAATTTCTCTCCCATTCATCTCATTTATGGTGTTTGCAAGGAGTATTCCAGAGCATTTTGACACATCCTCACTGGTCTATGCTGAAGCTCAATATTTTTCTTCTTTTATTCATAGAGACAAACTTTTCAACCTCCCATATTTCTGCCGGCTCCTAGCATCCTTATGATGAGGCCTTCACTCTGAACATGTTTTCATAGAAACTCCCCCAAACAGTTTTTATGAGAGGACTTTTAGAAACAGGTATTTCTCTCCTTATTATCAAGTTATACTGCTGAGAACAAAATCTAATTTGGTGGATTGTGGGGCATAGGGGAGAGCCCACCAGCTCAGCTCCATGGCAAGGCAGGTGTGGCTTTCAGTGTGGCATGTGGCTTCACGATACCTCTTCTGTAGTTGAGACACCACATAGTTGAGGAACGTAGGGGTACTGAGCATGACAGTAGGAACCTCTAAGAGGGGCAGAGACCAGAGGCACCTGCTAGGAACAGCCAGCTTTAAGCTTCTCTGTCATGGTCTTCTGGGAAGGAGCCCCTCTCTCAGCAGTCCCTAAGGCTTCTTCTTTGGTTCATAAAATCATGGGCTCCAGGTTCCCAGCATTGGAACAACAGATACATGTCATAGTATGCTGACAAGCATGTGCGTGCCCCCCCAACCCACCACCTTTAGCTTCTGTGTGCACAGTGCAGTGGCTTCCCAAGTGTACCTGACACCTTTCCAGACCTTCCTACCTAAAATAGCTTCCTACTCTGCCCCACAGATCCCCCTTTCTTCCTTCCTTTCATTTTCTTAATATGATGTTAAAACTTTCCTTCATTGCCGCCCCATGTTCTTATCTGCTTTTATTCTGGTTTTGTGTGTTGCTATAAGCCCAGTAACTAGGTCATGTACATTAGTTTGTAATCTTTAGAAATGGTTTGATTTCAGTCTGGGAATGACAGTCCACTTCCTTGTCACTTTTCTTTGATGTCAGCACGAGCCCTGAGGATCCTGGGACCCTGAGTGTTTTGATAGAGCTGGACTTGCCCATCCCCTCAGTCCTACTTCACCTTTCCTGTATTGTTAGTTGTCTCTTCCTGTGTGTCCTTGTAATAGATCTAATAAACAAGATAGTTGGAGAATGGGGTTCGCCCTGGTAACCCCTCTTTGCCCAGCACAGATCCAAGATACAAAGCCCCCTTGGTATCCACAAGAGGGCTGACTCTAGGACCACCCCTCTTTAGATGCCAAAATTCATAGACTTTCAAGTGTCTTATATAAATGGTGTAGTTAGTATTTGCATGTAACTGTGCATATCCTCCTGCATACCTCTGTGGGTTACTTAGGGAGGCAATGCAATACAAATGCTATGCAGATAATCGTTATGCTATATTGTCCAGGGGATGATAACAAGAGCAAAAGCCTGTACAGGTCACAACAGATTTTTTTTTTTTTTTAACTTTTCAAATAGTTTTGATCTGAGATTGGTTGAATGCACAGATGCAGAAGCCGTGGGCTCAGAGGACTGCCTGTAGTACAATTCAGTATTTCCTCATTTGCTGGTAAGCATTAATGACTTATCACTGACAAATCCAGCCTTAGAAGTGCTCTGAGCCTTTGGAATGGTGTCTTCTGGGCCACAGGATGCTTTCTGCAATGGTAGGGAAGGTGCAGGTTTGACTGTTGTGGGCTAAGACTGTGGGAGTGTCAGCTTCCCAAGGGGTCATTATCCCCAGGGCATAAGGAATATACCCACTCCTTTAAATTTTCACAGAGGGTCGAAGCAGCTCCTTGAGATTTAAAAATATGCCTCATGGTCCTGATGGTGTCAGGTAGCTAGTTTATGGGTCCCGTCCTGGTTGTGATAACTCAGGCTAAGCTGGATAATAAACGAAAGTGGGACAGAGCTGCAGGATAAATATTGCTACAGGGCATCTCCAGTGGCACAAATCACAGGGAAAATATCTCCCAGGCTTTTCCCTTCTCCTCTTCCTCCCTGGCCCTCTGGTATCAGCCTGCAAAGCAGGATCCATCCATCACAGAACCCCCGCCCCCAGCCCAGCCTCTGCTCTCAAGCATATTGCTGCAGAAAGCAGGATGCAGCTAGCTCCTGATGCAGGCTGTGCTCTGCCTTTCCACGCAGCTCCAGAGCTAGCCTGCAGAGCCCAGGTGGTGTGGGGAGCCAACCTCCCCTCTGTGGCCTTTTCTAGCTATGAATGTCACCTGGCTTTGCAGAGTGCTTTCTTCTCTAAAACCAGAGGGTATAATAATCGGTGGTTCATGATCTGCTGCGAATGGTCCCCTGGGAACTGAAATGGTATGCTGAGACTACTCTAGTATGCAGAATCTGCACCATGAGGGTCTGGTCCTGGGGATCTTTACTTGCCTTGCCTGGATCCTGCCCTTGGGGTCTCCTGATACTCCTGCTGACAGCCACAGTCTGCAGGGGCAGAAGACTGTGAGGTGGGCTGTGGGTTAGGTGGGGAGACAGGCAGATTCCTATGTACCACTCTTGTAACAGATCCATCAGGACTGTCACTTAGGAAGGGGTTGCTCAGCTTCGGGAGCGTGCTGGCTTTGTAATCAGTGTCAGCTTGGGTATTGATGGAGCCCGTGGGGAATACAAAGCTGTCTCAGGCTTGTAGCCTGGGAAGGTAACTAACCACAAGAGGCAGGCAGGTCCATTAACCAAGAGGACAAGAAGCGCTCATCCTGCTGTGCGCGTCCTGCCTCAGAAAACCAGTAGGCATTCTCCACCTTGCTGACCCCATGCCCATGTTGGCTCCCTAGCCCACTTCTCTGTCCCTTCCCTGAACATCCTAGAAGCCTCCTCTAATCAATCTTTGCCATTCAACGCTGAGACTGTACCCACTGACCTGGTTATCTGACTGCTAGTCCCTTGCCATCCTTCAGAGAAGCTGTGTTCAGTGACCTGGTTATCCCAACTAGTCCTTTGCCATCTGATAGCATGGCTGTACCCATTAACTTGGTTACCCAGTTGTGCTGTGTAGAGGGAGGGTGCTCCGTGCCCCGGGGAGGATTAACTTTAGTAGCTGTTTTCTCTGTGACCCTCATCAGCTGTGTCTGCCTTCAGCTACTCATTTTGTAGATCTGTTGCCAACTTAGGGCTTCCACTTTACTCTCTGGGAGGCACTTTTCTCTCTGTGCCAGACAGGTACCTGCTCACCCTGGTCTAGAGCAGTGGCCTCCCAGGTGTGCTACTTGTGATACATTGATTCTGAGGGACCTAGAAGCAGAGATGGTGACAGAATTGGTGGTGGTAGGGCATGGGAGGGGCCAGTCTTTCTTGGTCATGATCATGGAACCATTGAGGTATCTGGATCTTTGGCCATGCATGGGTGAGACAGAGACAGAAGGAACCAGGATGTTGGCACCCAGGCCATATGCAGCTGGAGAAGGTATGGGACCAAGCTCTACTGGTACCAGGAAGGGAGTCTGGGCACAGGAAGCCAGACTCCTCGTGCTTCCTGTTGGTCTGGGCCCTTTTACTTAGCACTTCTTAGTACTTTGAAAGTCCTAGACTGTCTGACTGTGCTGGTGGGAGCCGAGAGAGAGAGAAAGAGACAGAGAGGGAGAAAGAAAGAGAGAGTCTTGAGCTTTCCAGAAGGAACAGAACCTCTAGAAAGAGGGCCTGGATTTGGGGCAGTGCCCCTTGGGAGATTCTCTTTAGTGCAGAAATGCTCAGTGTTTCTAGTGGCTTGTTTTGCAGCCTCAGTTTCTCCTTCTGTCCCACTCCGTGGCGGAGTGTGGGACTGGCATTCCAACACTGCAATGCGACTTGCTTTATAAATAGAAGGATACTTAACACCAACTCAGGACTTCAGGGACAGTGGCTCTTACAGCAGTGCTGTGAACATGAGCATTGATTTTTATTTTATTTCTTTTGGAATCTGCATTAAGCAGAACCATGCTAGTGCCTGGGCTGCACCCTGCTGCATTCTTTTTGGGGAATATGCACTGCCCTTCTGAGCCAGTAAGTTCTGAAGAACCGTGGGTATGGGGTTTGTCTTTTGCCTCCATGGGCCTTTCCAGTCTTCAGTACTTTTTACACACTCTATTAATTTTTCCTTTATTCCTATTGTCTGTCATTTTGTGAGCCAGGGGCTATGTTAGGTTCTGAGATCCCAAGACAATAAAGATAACTCCATCCCTGCTTTCTTCAGTGTCCAGGACAAGAGCCTTAGTTTTGGGGTGCTCCAAAAGTGGAGGAGAACATATCCTGAGCACCTGGGGTGAAGAAGAAAATTGCTCCATAGAGAACCAACTGACCTGGAACAGGTGTGCATTTCTCACAGGGAACAGCATATGTAAAGGGCCAAGGAAGCATGTCTTTCTTGCCACACAGAAGCAGCTGGCATATACCAGGCACTCCCCACGTTAACTGGGTTATAGTGGGTGCCAGGGCATTCTAATGTGCCATGCTCACCTTCTGTAGCGCTGTTGGTCTTAGAGGACACTTGTTAGTGCCTGCTGATTAGTTAGACTGCTTTGTTTCTTGGTCCAAGCACAATGAAAAGGTTAGTTAAAAGAAGACTCAATAGTTAAATGACTTCCCTGCCACCAAGATGCCTGCCCTTATCATTTGGTGTCTTGGGTTCCATTCTAGGACCTGTGTGTAGCCCAAAAGACATCAACTTAGTGTAGAGAAATCCTTGAGAGAAACTTGGACTGGATCTCCCGCCTTTACTGCATACCTCCCCAGCCCAGCTCAGCCATTAATTGGCTGAGATTTGGATATGTTAGGCTCTCTTTGCCTGTCTTATTTGACACAGTGCACACTGGAGCCATCGAGGCCCTCTGGAGGGTGGGTGGTATTGGAAAAATGCCCAACATGTGGGTAAAGAGATCCCTGGATAGGAGGGGATCACGCCAGAGATGTGAGAAACCCCTTGGGAGCTAGCGAGCCAGAGATGTAGGGAGGTGGTAGGATCATGTGGGTGGAAAGCCCATATTCTTACTAGTACCAGGAGACCTTGTTTACATTTTTCATAAAAAACAAACATGAAGCTTGAGGAGTTTGCTTTTAGTTTCCATAGCTTCCACTGTGCACAAGCTTTTCATAGCTAAGGCCGAAAGTGGGGCTAGGTAGGGATGCATCTGAGCGGAGAACACCCAGGGCGTCTTGAGTTCTAACTCTGACATCACACCACCACAAAATCTGAAACAACCAAGAAAAGAACAAAATTAAGAACAGAAAGTTGTGAAATTTCTCATTGCAGAAATGTAGACATGATTTGCCTTTTAGGGTACAGCGGTCAGGAAGACCGGGCAGATAGTGGCCTTTTCCCCCCATGGGATTGTGGCTCCCAGGAGTTCTGCCCCAAAAAGCCATGGAGTCCTTCAGGCTCTCTGGCTCCTCTGTCTGGGGTTTTGCTGATCTTCTGTTCCTAACCTTTCTTCGGATCCCTACATGTCTGGTATGTTTTTCTTTCCATGTGTATTTCTGTCTTTAGCATGATGGGCAAGCCATAGGGGGACTCTGACCCCTGTGCCTGACACTTAGGTGATGCAACATTCCTGAAATCTCAGGTGCAGCTCTGACATAATTGGAGACACTTAGAAGGAGCTGCGTGCAGGCTGAGGGTACAGGTAGAGCTCTTCTCCCACCCCGGTCTGCTTGTAACACTGTGTTTAGTGGGCTTAGTTTGCCCCTCAGGGTAAGTGATCTTCCTGAGTACACTACAGAAGATCTGATGGACAGTTGTGGAGATGCTCTGTGGCTCCCGCCTGCCTTTTTCCTTGGTCGCCATCACACAGAGAGATCTGGTTGCTCTCTCTCTCTCTGATGTGGTTTCTCCTGGGAGGAAGGAAGAATGAGAGTTATTTCATAGCTTTTTATACAGAGGAATGTGTGATTTGAACAATGCTGAGCTTGGAATGCCCTGGATTCCTCTGATGACGCTGGCATTAGACAGGACCCATCGAGATCTGGAAATAGGCTGTGGGGGCCTGGGGAGATCCAATTGTTTGTGGCAACCCCAAAGACATTATCCTGCTTCATCCTGGAACCAGGGATGCCACAGACAGGAAGGCACCTCCCAAAGTCATCTAGGAAGGAAGGGACTGGGAACAGCCATGCTGGGTAAATTATATACCCTGCCACTTGGCTGTGTGTACCCCAGGTGGGGCAGGCTCAGCTGGCCTAGGGTTGCAGCTCACACCTGCTTGGGTCACCTGTTCCTGTCCTTAACAGTGTCCCTTTGCAGGCTTCCGGTTTCGTTTGAAGCCTATTCTTTTATTCTGCCCTGAATAAAACAAGAGGCAAGGCCATCATCCTCCAGTGTGGAGCCTTGGGACTCAAGAGGGTATGATGTTTCTCTTCTGTTTTGGAGACCCAGTGGGAGGTTGTGTCTGCTATACACAGATGAGGCAGGCAGCTGAATGGGATTTGTAACGGATAAAATATTGGCTCAATTTGGAATTGGTTTTCTGTAATCTAATAGATCACAAAGGTGTAGTTCTGTACCCAGCTCACGTCATAGCTTTTTAAGAGCCAACTTTGATTTGTTTCAGCAATCAAGTGATGGATCCATGAATGGAGAGTCTGGGTTATATATTGTGCATTGGAGATCTGGGGCCCCGCTTTTCCTGTGTGCAGAAAAGCACCCAGAGAGTTGTCCGCAGCTGCCACTGGGTCAGATGACCCAGGGGTACCTTTTCACAACTCTGATCCCCTTTCTTCTCATGGTGTGCCTGAATTTTTGACATCCCTTAAATTCATTGCCATCTTGGAGAGTGTATCCCGGACTTTTCCTGCAGCTGGGTCAACCTTCCTGGCCAGGTGTAGCCCTGCAGGAGGAAACCAGCTTGAATTTAATGTCTGGAAAGTACATGCTCCTGTGGGCCATCAGCTTATGTACACTGAGACTCTTGTGGGTGATCCATGTCTTTACAGAGGCTCAGGGGCCACTTTCCAAACTATGTGATTTGTCACATCCACACTTATGCACACAGACAGCTATGGTGAAAAAATGCCTCATAAAGTAATTATTTAATTTTTCCCTTATTATTGTTTGTATGCACGTGTGTGTGTGTGTGTGTGTGTGTGTGTGTGTGTGTGTGTGTGTGTCTGTCTGTCTGTCTGTCTGTCTGTCTGTCTGTCTGTCTGTCAGAGCACATGTGTGGAGGTCAGATGATGAGGGCAACTTCATGGACCCAGTTCCTTCTTATTTACCTTAAATAAATTCTGGGATTAAATTCAGGTCTCCAGGCTTGTGTAGCAAAGTGCCTTTACCCACCAAGCTGTCCCACTGGCCCCTCATGGAATGGTTTTCATCTTATGGTCTCTCTCTTCCCCTCTCCCCTACTGTTTCAGTGCCAGAAGTGAGGATCCAGTGGACACAGATGCCAGGATCCACATCAATGCATTTGTTCTGTTTTTCAAAAAATTCTCTGCCGACCCACTCAGCTAATTTTATCCCCCCCCCCCAATAGATCACAACCTGTGCTTTGCAAAGCACTGATCTGGGGTTTCCACGGGTTAGGGCAAATGGAGACAATTAACATATAAATCCATTTGGGTCACAGGTTCAGTCACTGTAACTCAGGTTCTTTAATTCCCATCTTCCTTGTTACCGGTGCCTTCAGAGTGAGTGCCCGTCGTCCCTCTGTCCTCTAACAAGGACCCCTCTCATAGAGTCTTCACACTCTCTCGGAAAGAAATGGGGTCAGAAGTCAAACACGGTTCTTTCCTTAGGTTAATTGAGGATTATCATCTATAATTATAATTAGAGCCCTGATTTGTGATTTCATTAATTCAACAACATTCATTGAGAGTTTTTAGGGTCTAGCAAATCAATGCATTGAATACACCAGCACATTCATGCTTGGGAGTTAGAGGCTCATAGCATCTGTAGTGCCTGCCCTTAAGGAGCTTGTCTTGAGAAGGGGGCACATAGGCCATGCAGCATGAAAAGTACCATCACAGAGACACTGGCAAGCCCAGCTGGAAGGAACTCAGAAGGGAAGGAACCGGGTAAGGAAAAGGTAAAGTTTGAGTTGGATCTTGAAGCTCACATAAGAGTGAAGTGGAGGACCTTGCCAGGCTGTGGGAATGTTCTCAAGGTTCCCTGAGTCTGGAATAAAAGCAACGATTTTTAAGTTGAAACAACTGGGCACCAAATTTATCTCCCAAGACAACTGCAAGGGCATTTGTAGAAGGCAATGAGGAAGTGGGTGGGACCTGGGGGAGAACAGACAGGGTGTTTGATAGTATCCAGAATGGGTTATGGGGCACGAACAGGGAATTGTGATCAGGGAGAGGATGGGGTAGATTGTAGTCTTTGGGGGCTTTCTCAGATGTACAGGCAAGAGTCTGAGGTCTCTCTGGGTTTCCAGTTAAGCGACCATGTTGGTGTTGACACTTGGCATTGAGTCTCACTGGAGGATTCTCATGGGATGTAGATGTGGACATCTCCCTGTGCTTGGGGCAGGGCTTCTGGGACCTTCTGCCCAGGTTGACTTCCTAGCTGGCCCATGTGCTCATGAGCTGTGTGGCTCCGGGTGAAACCAGGCTTTCTCTTCTCTGCCAAATGGGGTACAGTGCTTATTATATAGGTTGCTTGGTAGGGAGTGAGGATGGTGGATACTAACATCCTGGTGTCAGTGGTCTGGACTGAGAGGAAAGACCCCAGAGTTGCACTGGACCTTGGCTATGCTATTTCAGTACTTGGGGTTCAGTTTCCTTACTCGGCTGTGGAGGGTACTAGACTGGGTGATATCTAATGTAGTTTGAGTGCAAAATCTCTGTAAGTTGTTCTAAAATTAAGAGAAAAGTGTTTGCACATTGTATGATAGAACTTAAGTAACCAGACAGAGGGCAATGGGACAGATGTTTGCAGTTGCGCTATTCTGCCTCGGGCATCGAGAGGAGAGCTCTGGCATATGGCCTCCTGACTATTTAGGCTGTGTGTCTACAGTGTTCTGTAGTGCTTGGTGAAGGCAGCGAATGTCATCCTTCAGGGATAGAACATAGCACCCAGACCCTAAGATCTTATAGACTACATCTTTCAGCAATTGTAAATTTCAGAATTAAATATCGTGTGGACCTACTCTGTGCTGAGTTCTTCGGTGGACATTGGAGGTGCTGCATGGGTCAGATGTGGGAGTTTGGGGCAAGTACCAGCAAAGGAGAGGTGGGGAGGACAGTGACAGGGTGGCCCAGGGTCTTTGGCTGTGTGGCAGTAACCTCTGAGGGGAGCGTGTTTGCTAGAGGAGTGGACTTCCAGCCTGTGACATCACCTCTTTCCAGTGAGAGCCTGGCACCTGGAGGGGAATTAGGCTGTGGAAGTAAGATGTTCCATTAGACAGACCAGTGATAATTAGAATGAAAAATAATTCTCCTCTATTTATTAACAATAGCTTGACCATGCTCTGACTCAGGTACCATTTGCATGTAGATACCAACTGCATGCTGTTAGGAATTTATTGTGAATTCAGACAAGGAAACTGGGTAGCTTTTTTAAGACCAGAGCTGGGACTTGAACACAGATATGACTGATTTGTAACCTACATGGAGCTCAGTAAGAAAGAGCTTTGTGGTAGTGGGAACTGAGGAGTAGCATAGCTATTCTAGCAGAGTTTGAACAGATTACTGTTGTTGCCTCTGTGGATGTTATCTGGGATTTCGGGAGAGGGGAAGAGAGAGGAAGTAAGTATCCCATGAGCCCATTGCATCCTGGGACAGCTCAGCAGGAGGCAGGCTTGATTACCAACCTTGTCTACAGGGAAACTGAAGGCCACAAGGGTGAAATGACTTGTCCACAGGAAGAACCTAGATTTACACCTGAGTCTTCTGGCCCCGCCCATGTGCTCGTCTCTCTGCTGTCCATCGCCTCTCCAGAATATCCATAAATTCTATAATCTGTCAAACTCTTCCCCTCCCCTCCCCCACTCTGTCCACCCACTCCCTTGGCTGAATCTATCAGGTTCCCCATGATGCCTATGGGTGGCTAAGCTTAAAATAGGCCACAGCCAGAATCTAAGTTAACTGAATGGTTCTTGCCACAGTTGATATGGATGACAGGCTGTGCATGCGTGTGTGTGTGTGTGTGTGTGTGTGTGTGTGTGTGTGTGTGTGTGTGTGTGTGTGTTTGCATGTTGGAAGTCCTTCGTGTCTTAGAGGGCCACAGTGGGGCTTTGAATTCTCTATGGGGAGTGAGTGTATGTGGTAAGGGGTGGGCTGGGATTTTGGTGACTTGGAACTGGCAGAGAAGCTATGGATCTAGAGCCTTGGCCTCTGATCTGCCAGCCCCTCCTGCCCAAAGAAATGGGTGCAGATGTGGGAAGTTAATTACTCAATTAATTCCAACAGTTCAGGCAAGCTCCTGCTCAGGAGATGATTTGCTGATGGGATGCGGAAACCGCTCATTTGGTAATTCTAGCAACTGACAGAAGATGGAAATTTGGGGGGTTGGGAGGCAGGAATGCAGTCAGTGCACCCCAGGGTCCTTGGACCATGCATGACACTCTCCCCCCCTCCCCACCTCTCGAGACAGGGTTTCTCTTTGTGTAGCTGTCCTGGAACTTGCTCTGTAGACCTGGCTGGCCTCAAACTCACAGATCTATCTCCCTCTGCCTCCCAAATCCTGGGATTCAAGATGTGTGCCACCACTGCCTGGCTGACCATGGCACTTTTAAGTGTGAACCTTGTTGGCCTTAAATGAAGGAGTTGCTTATTCAGTTTGCCCTTTTTTTCCTGCAATTTCTTGCTTGTTAGCATTTGCGTTTCAATAGTTAGTTGGTTCCATCCATCCATCCGTTCATCTGTTCATCCATCTGCCCGTCTGTTCATCATTCATTGGTCCATCTGTTTATCCGTTTATTTGTTCATCCATCCATCCATCCATCCATCCATCCATCCATCCATCCATCCATCCATCCATCCGTTCATCTGTTCATCCATCTGTCCGTCTGTCCATTTGTTCATCTACCTCTCCATGCTTACTGAGCACTGGCATATGATAAGGGTGTGGTAGATGCTAAAGGAGACTTTATTAGTGCCCTGTTCCTGCAGTTGACAGTCTATCTGCAGTCATTGTGCCCTCTTGGGCTGTCTAGGCAATCAGTTACCTAAGGGTAGTGCAGGAGGAGCTGTGTGTTGTGGCCACAAGGAAGATTGTTAATTGGGTCATCAGCCAGAGGAACGTCCATGCTAAGAGACCGTGGGCTGATTGAAACTGAGAATTAGGGGCTGGTTGTAGAGAGCCTAGTGAAACAATGTGATCACCTCTGAGGCCACAATGGCCAGTACTGAGCTGAACCAGAACCTGAAGAAGGGGAATGAGAGAATGAGAATGTGGCTATAGATAGATGATGGCAGATCAGGTTGAAAGCTGTCCGAGGCTTTTCTTGGGTACCGTCCATGTTCATCTCTTTTGCTGAACGTTGCTAATGGTTAGTGGGTATGTAAAAATGAAAGGCCAAGGCAGGACCCTAAGATGGTCCTCTGGTGAGTTGGTGGGGTTGGGGATTGGGGTGTGGAGTGTGGAGTGTGTGGGACAGCACATTGCCCAGGGGCTGGGGCTGAGCAGTTACTTTGGCAGCCATGTCCCTTTTCAAATGGAAGGATTTATTATATTTTAGTCATTTTCTCATCATGGTAAGACAGTACCTGAAAGAAACAACATAAGGAAGTCTACCATGTCAGAGAAAGCATGTGTGGTGGGGTGTTAGTGGCAGGTTTCATACTATCCTCAGTTGAGAAGTAGAGAGGTGGGCCTGGAATCAGACATGGCCCCCATGTTTCCCAGCTAGGCTCCATCTCCCAAAGGCTTCACAGTCTTCTCCCAGAGCAATGCCACCAGCCCAGGAGCAATTGTTAAGCCCGTGGAGGGTCCTTGGAGGACTTTTCATACTCAAGCCATATGGGGTGTAACTTTAGAGGCTGACAGAAATGTATTGAGGTTGCTTCAGTCCTTAGAGGGAGTGAGGTAGCAGTGAGGAACTCATGCCATCTGTAGCTGGAGAAGGCTTTCTAGGGGTGGTGGCTCATAGCTCCTGCATGGCTGATGGGGGAGGAAGAGCCAGTTAGATCCAGTCAGCAACCTTCCAAGCAGCAATCCTCAAATGGTAGCATATTTTAGAATCCTGGAAAGTGGAAAGCTTTCTAAACAGAATGGCTGTATCAGGGTCTAGCTTCCAGATATTCCAACTTAGTGGGAGCAGCATGTGTCAGGAATTGGCATACTACATATGACTTTCTGGTTCTAAAAGAGGTGGCTTGGGAACCATACTTAGAGAAACTGCTTAGAAAGCACTCCCACATTGTGGAGAGTGTTGGACCAGGACTCTGAGGAGGCAGATGCTGGCTAGTAGGTGACTGGCCTCAGATGCAAGTGTTTCTGACTAGGAGTGATGGTGTCTGCTGCAGTTATCCTGGTACTTTGTGAGGGTCATGCCAGTAAACTCCTGCTGACCAGCATACATTTTCCTACACACCTATCTGTTACCATTGCTTGTGAAACGTTAACAGATATGCTTAGAAGACTGACTAGATAGGTTGAAGCCAAGGCAGGGAAAGGAGAATACAAGGACTGTTTCCTTAGTCCAGAGAGTGAGTCTATTTCTTTAAGGTGTGAGGTGGCTGCTTCTGGCTTGAGGTAGCCGGTGACAGGGAGCCAGGTCCCAGAGCTCCCTAATTACAGCACCTGCTGGCTATCTCTTCCCCTCTCGCTGGTGCTGATGCTGCTTAAACTGGGCAATTAGAGTTGTTGGATGCTGCTGGTGGCCCCAGGCCTGTGTGACCTGTCCTGCCCTGGGTGATTTTGCTGATGTCCTGCAGCATGAGGTTGGGGTGGGAATAGCTTGTGTTCAGAATGCCTACTTTCAACATCTCTTCTCAAGCCAGCTTCCAGACACTTGGATGCCTTTTGGTGGTATACAGCATGGAATATGGCTACCATGTAGTACAGAAAGATAGAATCACCAGAATTGTGCTGAGTTCCAGGAAGGGAAGGATTTTGTTGCTAAATTCCATTGGTTCCTCGGTCCTGTGTTCTTTATTCTTAGTTTTGGTGTCCGTTGAGGTCAGTGCAGATGTCTTTAAAGATGATAATGATAAGGCTTTTCTCTAGACTTTGACCTCTGGCTTTAGGATGTATTTAGGCATAATCAATATATCTTTGTTGAGTGTGCCAGTGTGTAACTAGCAAGTACACAGTCCTGGGAGGGATTTCATGGTGGGGAGGGAGGAGAGTGAGATAGTTTAGAATTCATCTCTTGGGGCTGTGTTTTTAATCTGACTCCTGTTGACAGGACAAGGAAAATGGCTGCTATGCTGACGTTCTCTTTGTTGTAACTTCTGGAGATTTTTAGGGCAGGGCTAGGAGTCCTTTTGCTGTAGAGACAACAAAGTAGAGACTAGGGTCACATTCAACAGTGGAATCTGGGTGTGCCTAAGGCAGCCCCTGACTCATCTTCCTGTGACTTGTAGGTTGGGAGGCGTGACATGGGGGTTTCTGGACTCTGTGCCAAGGACTGGTGTAAAGAGATGACCAGTCCCCCAGTAACTCCCAAGTCGTCGGCCTCAGTGAACTAGCTTCTTTATCTCCTACCCAGGATGGCCGCCTGCTGTGGCTACGTGCTGCAGCTGGGCCCACAGAACTTAAAATAGCAGTATGAGCTGTCTGCTTTGCATGTGGGGAGCCTGCCCGAGGCATGATGGGGCAGCCACTTGGCCCTTACCACTGGGATAGAGAGCATCTTGGGGGTTTCTTGTCTCAGAGTAGGGAACAGGGGACCAAAGTGGCTGGAGACATGTAACCGATGCCCAGAGGCTGCAAAGGGCTTGTCTTCCCAAGACCTCTTAAGGGAACACATCAATCCTGACTTCATAGCTTCCACTGCAGCTCAGAGGCCTTTAGGTTTGGCGTTCTGTTTGCCCTACTCCCTGGCCTTTTCTGCTGCTCAGGGTTAGCTATATTGGGCCCCATTTCAGCTTAACTGAAGAGAGTAAGCAAAGTACAGAATTGGGATGGGGATACTTGTGCCAGGGAATCTGGGGTCTCTGCTGGGCAGGCAACAACTTGGGGCTTCCACACCCTCCCTGTCTCCTCTAAGAAAATCAAAATGGGAAATCACCCCAAGGCCTGCCTGCCTTCATTCACTCTTGCAGAAGAGTGTGCCAAATACTCCCTACATGTTAAGCTCTGTTCTTGGTGGAAATACAGCAGTGAATGAGACGGACACAAATCCTTTCCTTTCTTAAGGTCATTTCTAGTGGGTGGCAATATCATAAACACTTCACATAGTGAAAAACCTAAGTTCCATTGTGTTTTGGGAATAAGTGGAATGGGGAAAGCGAAGAAGGTAAAAGTGCTTAGGAGGTCCTGGAGAAGGAGATATCTGAGTGAAGGTTAAGGTGACAGGGTAATTGGCAGTGTAGAGATCTCAGGAAAGATGCTCAGGTAGTGTGAACCTGTAAGGTGAAGGCTCTGAAGTAAGAGAACAAAATGGGCGGTGTAGCCAGAATGAGGGGAGGGCTGTAGGGAGGGAGAGAGACTGAGTGATTGATTCTTGTAAGAACATCATTTTCATTGGGAGCAGCGGGAAGTGTTAGGGTGTTGCACAGAGCAGTGACTTGGTGTACCTCATGGACAAGATCACCTCAATTGTGTTTCTAGGGTTGGTAGGTCTCTGTGAGGAGGCCCCAGTGAAAACTCCCCACTCCGTTTTCCCTGCACCTTGTTCAGCCTCTGTCTCAAGGCCCCAAACCCCAATCACAGAGACTTTCACTCTGGGATGAGGACCCCGGAGGGGGCTGGGTTTCTTCTCCTTGCCTTTGGGTTTCTTTTAGAGGAAAGAGAGTAGGTTTGTTACAGAGGTTTGCTGGAGCCTGCTTAGATTTCCAGTTGAGAATTTCATAGTAAGTACACAGAGAATTTGCCAGCTGCTGTTAAACTATGGGTTGTTTGCAACTGGCCATGGTAGCCATTGGTAAGCTTTGTGGGTCAGGGCTTTCCCTTGGGCTGGTTGGTAACTACTTAGTAGTCCCCCGCTGTTTTATGACCTCTTCTGGATCATTGTTTTGGAGGACAGGCCTGTCTTTACTTTCATTTGGCAGAGTATCTCTATTCATGGTTTGTGAAGTGTGAAAGGGCACAGGGAGCATTGGATGAAGGTGATGAAGCTGGTGTTCAGGGCAGCATCAGTATGCTTTCCAGGATAGACAGGTTGCAGTGGGTACGGAAATCTCATGGTTTTCCTGGGTTGGTAATTCTAATGGAGGATTGCTCTTTCTTACTCTGCTTTTTATTTTCTTTGTTGCTCTGTGTGTGCAGGATGGATTTGAAGTATGCTTCAGTTCCGGCCAGCCTGTGCATAAAAGCAGAGCCTAGCACTGGTTTCAGATAAAGTTACTAGGTCTGTTTGAGGAGTCAGGAGACATAGGTTCCACCCAGCTCTATGAGCTGGTTTCTCATTTAGAAGTGGGAACACATTCCCTGCTTATCTTTCAGGAGTCTGGTGTGAGAATCAGATATGATCAGAAGTATGAAAAATTCTTAAAACACCCGAGCTAAGAAACATTGCTTTTGCTTATGGCGCCTCTGCACAGGAGCTCCCATCCTCTCTCTTTCTCCTCCTGATAGGATGCTGCTCAAGCCCCATTCAAGGCCGCTTTTCTTGGTAAAGATTTCTCCTCTGAACAGGGCCTCTCAGCGCTCACCATTTACACACCTGCTGTCCATTCATTCTGTTCTTCCCAAGACAGAGACAGAGCAGGGACAGTCCCTGATGACTTCTATAGTGATGGGCCCAGAATGGGCACTGTGTGGGTGCTGAGGAACTCATTGGTGACTGACTGACTTATGTGGGTCTTATTTGCTATTGTCAAATTCCTGTGATATGTGCTGGTCAGCTGGGGTGTGAGTGTGAGTGGATAGTTCTGAAGGATTATCTGAAGGATTTTCTAGTAGGTAAAGGAATTTCCAAGATCATCTGTCCTTCATGACCACACCCAGCTCCATTTCATGGATGAGAAAATACAAGTGCACTCATCCACCCACCCACCCACCCACCCACCCACCCACCCACCCACCCATCCATCCATCCATCCATCCATCCATCCATCCATCCATCCATCCATCCATCCATCCATCATTTGCCCTATGCTCAGAGAACTGCAAGTCTCCTGCTTGGGTAGCCTGGCCTGGACCTGGGGCCCTGATTATCTGCCTGTCTTCAGTCTTGGCATGCTTGCTTCAGGAGGCAGGTGAAGTGGAGGTGGGGTAGACCATGCCCTTGCTGAAAGATGGATAGGTCGAGGCTTTTAGTCCTGGGCAGCTGCTCAATGCCTGTCCCTGCTGGGTCCAGCCAACTGTGGATGTGGCTGGCATTTCCCCTGGCAACTATAGGGGAAGGGAGGAGCAGGTGTGTACTGGCACCTGGTTGGCTAGGATATTGGAAGCATCTCTTGAGGTGGGAACTTGAAAGATGAGTAATACATGGCCACCTGGACACACTGAGGCTTATGGTGTCTAGGATGGACATTTGAGCTGTTAGAGTTTCTGGTGATGGCTAATTCTGGAGGGTGACTGTAGATGGGTGGCCTTCAGAGGGATCACAGAGAGATGGTGGGGGTCCATTGAGGTAAAGACATACCAGCCAGGCAGTGGACAGTATTATGGGTGTTTCAAGCATGTGTGATGATTGAGGGTCAAGGTCAAGGCTTTGGAGCTCTGTATATTACGGGAGAAAGTTACTGTCCTTTCACATGTGTTCCATGGACCAAGCTGGGTTAGTGAGTTATTTTTGTATAGGGTTTCTTTGCGTCTTATATATGGGAAAAAGGATATTTATTCAAATAACTGTGATACAGGGCATAATAAAATCAGTGCCTAAAGGAGACATTCAGAGGAAGAAGAGCCCTCAGTGTTGGGGGACCCCTCGTTGATGACATGACGTTGAAACAGTGGCTAAAGGTAGAGGTGAATGAGAGCCCACCATGGGACAGTCAAATGAGGAGCCCCAGAGTTGGGGGTGAAAAGCAATAAGCTTGGACTGTCAGAGTGTAGAGCATAGGCAGAGGCTTGTAGGAAGTAAGGCTGACAGTACAGCATAGACCTCAATGACAATCTCAAGCATTGGTGTTTCTATACCTAGGGAACCAGCGGAGACTGTGAGTCCACACACATCGCTGAACTCTACCCTGGGGCAGTAATGGTCAGCATGGTAGGGTGAATAAGGAAGAGACCGGGGAGCAGAAGCCCAGGCAGAAGCCTAGCAGGTGGAGGGCAGTAACAGGGAGGGAGCAGGCAGCAGGGAATGTGTGTGCCTCTGCCTTCATGTCAGGGTGGCATGTGTGCACAGAACCTTGCATTCTGGGCATGTGTTGAGGAAGTGTAGTGTAGTGGTCATGGTTGGATATCTCCAGTTTGATTGGTGGCAATCGGGATGAATTTCTGCTGGCCCAATCTAAGACATTGGGAAGTCTTTCTAGAACTGCTGGAGGTTTGGTAGCCCAGGTGGCTCGTGACCATATTCACTAGTACCTTGCCGTGAAGAAAAATGCTTGAAGGTTTTTTTGGGGGGGCGGGGGGAGGGCTGGGTGCTTGCAGCTGGAGGCACCTTCAGTGACTTGAACCAGCCTGAAGAGGGGGAAGAGAAGGAACCAGGTGACAACTCCTGCTTATGTCCCATTTTTTAGAGTGATCCTGGAGGTTCTAAGAGCATAAAGGGACTTGCGTACTGTGGTATTTGCGAGTCCTCAGACATCCTGTAAGGAGGCCTGTTCTTCTGGGCACCACCAGTCTGTCAGTGGGTGTAAAAGACACGTGACTCCCTCTGGGTTCTGAGCAGGGCAGACATCTGAGTATATTTCCACCTTAACTGTAGAGCATTGTCCAATGCTTCTTCTCTTTTGTCCCCCCCCCCCCCCAGGCAACTCCAGGCACAGTGGAGAGAGTCTGGAAAGGGACATAGGAGTCAGCACGAGAGTCCTAGCTGTAAGGCCAGCTTGCTGGCGGGCTAGATGCTGGGTCAGAGAGCACCGTCCCAGCCTGCAAGTTTGTGGTCTCCACAGAGTGGTTTAGGAATATTGGATTTGCTGGGTCAGTAAATTTCTGCTGGTGCATGGCAATAAGCCTCCGGCTTCATCACACTTGCCTGTGTCGGGCAGTCTGCCTTATCTCATCCTCCCAAAGCCACCTGCCCTCCTAGATAAGTACTAATAACAAATGCTTTCTTTCATTTTCCTCTGCTTCCTGGGACTGAATGGCCCAGTGTGGCCATATGTGGGGCTGCAGGTCCTTCTGCCAGTCCAGTACAATGCTGCATACACCAGGCTTTTCTACAGGATCTAATAGGGAGGTGATTAACCTGGGAATGAAAGATAGGCCTGGCTAGGGACTCTTCTGGAGAAATGTCTTAGGGGCTGAGTGCTTGTGGGGACATAGAGGATGATGCTTGCTCTCAGCAGGTCACCCAGTAGGAGGGGTAGGTCAAAGACCAGGAGACTTCATCAACTCTGAAGTCTTTCTGGGGTGGCCAAGACACATGACCATGCCATGCTGTTGCCCCCCCCCCCCGACTGTGTTTATGAACAAGTAGGGGTGCCAAGGACATGAGGTTTAAGGTAGGAGAGCTGCCAGGAGGAGAGGAAATGTGTGATTGGTTGAGACTGTAGCCCAAGACAAGTGTAGGATAGAGCTGATGACAGGTGACAGAAGGAGGGGATGTTCAGATCCTTGCTGCCCTCCTGGCCCCGTGTTCCAGTCTCACCTTCCTCTCGGGTCCATTCTTTTCTCTTATCTCAGCCAGCATGTGGTGTGTGCCCCACCTCTGCTCCATGCCCACTTTGTCCAGCACTTTTCTTCCTAGGATGCTTTTCTGCCTGTCTATCCTATACCTGTTTCCAAAGTATAAAGCATGTACTTGTCATCAGAGCTCAGAGATCCATAGAGATTCCACCAGTCCAGCATCCATTATTTGTAATCAAGGAACTGGAGGTCACACAGATAAACAACACCCCGAGGCTTTGAACACTGAGGTGTACAGGGATCCCACAAACCCTTCTCTATAGTCAGAAGTTTCTGGCCTGGCCTAGTCCCAAGGTCCAGGCCTAACTGCAGCTGCCTGGTCCCAAATAATCACACAAAGGCTTGTATTAATTTCAAACTGTTTGGCTTATGGCTCAGGCTCATTACCAACTAGTTCTTACAACTTAACCCATTTTATTAATCTATGTATTGCCACGTGGCTAGTGGTTTACTGGTACTTTGGTATTTTCACATCTTGCTTCTTTGGGCAGCAGCTTTCAGGTCTCCTTGACTCTGCCCTCCTCATTTATCTCTGCTTGGATTTCTCACCTGCCTCTAAGCTGCCTTGCCATAAGCCAGAAGAGCCTCTTTATTAACAAATGGTAACAAAGTATGTTCACGGCATAGAGAAAGACATCCCACATCACTTCCCCATACATGCTCTCATTTGCACTTTTGTGAGCGTGTTTCATTAGTTAATTTCTAGGCTAGCCTGTAGGTCAGGCATAGTCCTGGGTGCTGGGTGTGCAACAGTAAGAAAGATCAGTCTCTGGGGCCCTGGGCCACATGATATAATGGGAGAGAATCAGCCAGGAGATTGTCACTTGGAGAAACACACACTTTAAAAACTGTGATGAATATTATGGGGGAAACAGGCAAATTGTGCTCTGAGAATATAATGTTGGAGATGGAGGTAGGGGACCCAGAAAACCAGAAAAAAGACCTTTGTGGAGGATTCCAGAAGAGAGGATTGTGAAGGGCATCCAATCAGAGGGAATGGCATGGGTAGAAGCTCAGAGGCGAGAACAGAGCTTAGTGTTTGCTGGAGCCTGAGGAGAGGGTCCATTGAGCTTTAAGGCTTTTTAAAAAAATTCAAACAAAGTCTCATGCGTCCCAGACAGCCTCAGACTTCATATGTAGCCAAGGCTGGTCTTGAACTCTTGATACTCTGTCTTCATCTTCTGAGTGCTGGGATTACAAGTGTGCACCACCTTGTCTGTCTGGCTCTTCAAGGTTGTTTTAAGAGTTTGGATTATCTTCTGCACACACCAGCCCATGTTAGGATGTAGATAGATGAGATACTGTTGCAGGGCTTTGGTGAGGTGATGTGTCTGGAGTGAGGCTGTAAAGGGCTGTTCTGGGGGTTGTGAAGGCCTCTGGGAGCAATGTGGACCAGGCAGTGTCTGCAGCATCATAGAGGGTGAGAGACACTGGTGGAATTGGTAGGGAGCAGGTGATGCTTGAAGTTGTATGAGAGGGAGTTTCTGGATTAGACTATGTGATAGACATCCAGGCTATTTATCAAGAAGGGGAGTGTTGGGCAAGTCCGTCTCTGTGGGGAATGTGAAATCCAAGCTGCCTATGGCAACCACATAGGGAGGATGGGCAGGAGTCTTGTATCTGTGTTTGGGACTTGGCAGACATGTGAGGGCCAAGTGAGCACCCATCACCCAGCTGCCAGGAGAAACTGATGCCCTTAATCTTAGAGTCATGGGACATTGCATGTTTGTAGTGGGGTGTCCGTTTTTTCTCTGTTCAACTCTGCCCTAACTAGGCAGACATGGGGACTCTGTTCACTGTAATAGTTACTGTTGGTCATGAGCATGGTGTTCCAGTGTACTGGGCATTTTTCTATGGCCCGGACTTGGTGCTGTGTGTATTACAATTATATTCATCACCTCAGATCTATGATTTTATCATTTTATAGATGGAGAATTGAGACACAGGGTGGCTGATTACTTATTCTAGGTTATCCAGATCCACCAAGGCCCGAAGCCCAGGTGGCTACAGGGGCTGTGTCACTAGACATTTGATGGATGGGACTGGGATGGAACAGGTGGAGTCAACCAAAGCTTTTCCCTTTATAGTTCACAGACCCTGTTCCAGATTCAGTCTCTAAAGATGTCTGACGTGAGCTGGTCTCAGGGGTTGGCCTTGTGGCAGTCCTCTGCATGGTCAGAAGCCATATATCAGATCTTCTGGCTAGGTCAGGGGTGGGCTGGTCAAGAGCTGTGGTCCTATTTCTTGGGAGCAAGGCTCACTGATCTGTTCAGAGGTACCAGTATTTGCCTTCACCCACATGCGGGACGTCATGGGGTACTTATGTACAGCCAAGGGTCTCTACATCATTATGAAATCCAGCAGCCAGGCTTCGGTCACTCCTCAACTCCAGCCAAAAGGGGTTTTGCTCTTGAGTTTTGACACCTAGTGTGCAACACTGTGGCATTCACATGAGTTCCAGGGACCAACTTGCAGGCAGAGATGTTTCTGTCTGCCCTGCCCTTGAAGCCCCTCTGCAAGGCTCTATACACCCAGCACAGGCAAGGAGCCAGGGGCAGCCTTGGCCTGTCTTGCTTCTGTCTGTTTTCATTTTCTCACCCTCCTGTTTCTGAACTCATCTTCCAGAATGGCTCTGTGGACCCATAGGTTAAACTTGTTGCCTGCTTATCCATCTATTCAAGGACATGCCATGTACTAGAGTGATTGTTATGAGCACATCAGTTAACATCATGACATTTACACCATTACTCGCTGGGTGTTTTCCTGGGCTGCCTCATCAGAGTCTGATGTCCTCAGGTGGCCTCCCTTCCAGGAACAATTCCATAGATTTTGGCTTGGGTCCCATCCTTTGGTGAGTGAACTTGGAGCTCAACTGTTGAGCTTGGGCATGATAGCCTTGCTTTTTTCTAAGTAACTACCATATGGTAGTCACTGTGACAGGCTCTGGAGAGGTGTATATGTGTGTGTGTGTGTGTGTGTGTGTGTGTGTAATGAACAGGATGTAAGCATTGTTGTCTTTAGAAGACCAGAAAGCAGAGCAGAGGCTGGAGAACCATTATAGTGTGAACAAGGTGCTGAGAGGGACTGGGGAGCCATTCTTTAGAAGGGGTAGCCTGTCCTGGTTTGTAACATCCTAAGCAATTAATTCATCCCTTCTTAGAACTATGAGACCTCCCGCCGAGACAACCCTTACTTGTTTTCTTCATTAATCTTAGGAAACTCACACACACAAATGCAGATAAAAAAGTATTTTTAAACCCTCCCTCCCTCCTCGTTCTCTCTCTCTCTGTGTCTCTTCCTGCATCCACTCTCCTTCCCCTCATGCTGTGTGCCAGGTTAGCCTTGAACTCTCATTCCTGACCCAACCTTTCAAGAGTTGGGATAACTGGAGCGGTGTGTGCCCAGCTTCACTTAGCTCCTCATTTCCAGACTCTTGATAGTCCTCGTTCTCATCCATCTGGATTCCTCTTTCCAGCTGTTTGTTTTTTAGCACATATGAGAGCGGCCCCGTCACTGTTTCCTGCCTAGTGAATCTTCATGTAGACATCTGGGAGGTGGGCTTTCTGCGAGGGATCATTCTTTCATTCCTGAGGAGTTTGCTCAGCAGCTAACACATTCCTTTTACAGCCAAAGAAGATCCCAAGTTTGGAGGTTAGAACTGGGGCTGAATAACTTCCTTCTACAATGGCTACCCAGCCTGCTCATTCCTATTCACAGCAAGCAGTATGTTGGTCTCCCCTAAACTCAGGTTTCATGGTTAAGGGTCAGGGGTGTGAGGTGCTGCAATATAGTCACATATGAGAGAGTGGCCATTTTGGGCAAGAAGGTGTCTGGGCTGGTGAGGCAGGCACCACCGATTGAGGCCTGTCTCACCTAGAGCCTGGGAAATTCTGGAGAGGAACAAAGCACTTGGCATGTACTGGGAAGCCCTTTTCTCCTGGCTGCCACTCAGAAAAGATGTGGGATGCTGGTTCCTCACGTTTACTTTCTTGCTCTTTGAGAATTCTGTACTTGCTCTCTCTCTCTTTTTTCCATAGAAAATAGGCGTGGGGGGAAGTAAAGTAGGTATCATTGTTTGCAGCAGAGCCCCTCAAAGGCAGGCAGTGCCTTCAGGCTCTCCTGGACTTGATAGGGTGTGGAGAATTGAGAGGGACTGGGAGAGCAGCATCTCATATCACCTGGCTGCTCCTTTGGCATCCCAGAGCTGCAGAGCTGCAGCAGGGCAGCCTCATCTGCTCCCCTCTCACTGTCTCCTCTCCGGCTGCTGCCAGGCTCCGCATCCTAGGCCCCATGGTGGCCGTGGGCCTGGCTGCCTGAGGAGTTGCAGAATGCAGCTCCAGCTTTCACATGCCCTACATGTAGCTTGCAAAGTAGCTCCTGTCCACACCCTGGCCTGTCCCCTTATTGCTTCCTGAGAGGACCACATGCAAGCCTTTCTTCCCCTACCCACTTTAAAGAGGCCTGGACCAAGGCCACAGAATAGCTCCTCCACTTAGCCTGCCACGGGTTCTGCACTCTTCTGTTGGAATGTCCTGGGTACTAGTGAGGTCAAGGTAGAAGGCTGGTTTCCACAGCTCGATGGTGAGCTCTGGGGACTCCTGGGCTACCCATTTATTCTGATCATTCATCCTGGTATCTGTGTTCAGGGATCTGTCCACAGTGGCCCATTTGTCTCTAGTGGATGGTTTTGTCAAGAGGGTAGAAGGCAGGGGATGGGTGTGTTCTGGCTTCATCTGCCGTTGTCTTAAGATCAGGTACATTCTGTCTGCCTCCCTGAATTCTTCTGCAGTTCCCTCTCTCCATTCTTTGTGACAGCTTTCAGATCTTTGCTGATTACCTGTCCAGTCACCTCAGCCATCTTCTTCCCTGTCCCTCCTAATTCAGTATCCTTTTACCTAAAGACACCCCTACCCATCAGGACATACCATCTCAGACCCCTTGTTATGCTCTAAGATTCTGTTAGACTGGAAGACCGCCAACACAGCAAGTATTTAAAATCCAAGAGAGGATGGCACACGGGCTTGGAAAGCACACCTAAGCCCACCATTTCCTTTTCTATAAAACCACACCTATGGGTACCACACCTGTGTGGAGCGGTCAGCCTGGTGAATATAAGGGCTGATTAATTGCATTTGCTCTTGTTAGTCTGATAGTGACCCAGCTGGGTGTCATAGTGAGACTTCATTGTAGCTTTGACAAGTGTGACGGGGTGGGGGTGGGGTGCGCAGGGCTGTGGCACTGGATGGCCCTCTTCTCTGGCCTGCCTGCTGTCACCTGGTTTTCTGATCCCAAGCCCTGGAGGTGTATATTTATTTCTAATCACACAAGGATGGGACAGCCCAGAGGCCAGGGGAGAATGGTGTGTATGACTGGTGCAGATGTGAGCTGTGGAGACGGGATGGGAGAAGACATCCAGGCAGGGGCTAACACTGGGGGATCCCTGTTGACACCTCATCTCCCATATAACAATACCTCTTGTGTTCAGAGACCACCCACTCTGACTGGTATCACCCCTGTTGGTTCACATGTAACACACCTGAGTGTTCCTGAGCTCCACACTGACGGGAAGAATGGTAGCCAGGGAAGAGATCTCCTGCCTCTAGTCAAGCTGATAGATGCCCCATCAGAAGTAATGCTCTAAGAAAGACGAGGTAACCCTGTACCCTCTAGCAGCTGAGTGAGGCTGCAGAGGGCAGAAGGCCTTAGCCATTCTGGTCAGGCTGCTTGATGCTCCCACAGGGACCACCAGCTAGACACCTGCCCTTTCTGCAGTCAACATCCCAGGACCATTGTGTCCAACAGGATAGGCGCTTGCTGCTATTGGCTGTACATAGAGTTTTGTTGCTGGGCTCCCCATGGGTTCAGAAGGTACCCAGAAGAGTTAAAATAGTGTAGTTTCTGTAAAGGAGCCACACTCCAAATCTCAGAGTTATCATATCTAGGGTGGGGGTATGTGAAAACAAAGCCCCCCCCCAGGTTTAATTACTGTCCCCCTCACTGCACAGCCATGGTCAGCTGTGTCTGCCTGCATGCACCTCCTTGGTAATGAATAACTGTGTCCTAACTAGATTGTTGTGCTACCCAGAGCAGCAGCAGTTCCCTCAAGGGCTCCCCCTTGGGGCTCAGGATAGATGTTTGAGGGTTCCAGGGTAGACACCTCTATCCCTTGGAAGGGCATGGATCCCGTGCATCTAGCCATCCCTATGGAATGCCTTTCAGAAACTGAGCTCCTTGTTGGGTGCTGGGGTTACAGAGCCTGGTAAAACTTAGCTCCTGCACTAGGGATTCAGCCACACAAAGGAGAGAGAGAGACTTGGTCTTTGCCCCCCTCCCGCCCCCTCCAGTCTTCTATTTCTCATCATTTGCAAACTGTGGTGGCCCCAGGTCAGCAGTGCAGACTTCTGCACAAGCCCAGGGGAGGCTGTCTTTATTGCAGTGCCTTGCTAGAGGATCAAGGGCTGTTTCGGATGTTCCACTGGCAGGCACATTCGTCCTTCTTTTGTGGGACCTTGGGCTCCAAGAGAACCCAGTTGTGACTAAGCACTGCTACCTTGCTCTACTGCTGGCATAAGCAGTGTCCCATTCGAACCACCTGCCCCTTGCAGCCACGACGTCCCACTCAGGAACGCAGAGGCGGGGGCTTGCGCAGCTGCAGGAATCTCTCTGAGCCGCGCTTGCGTGTGCACGGGGAGGGGGCGGGGAGGACAGCGAGCCCCGCGGAGGCCTGGGGGCGCTTTCCTACACCTTGCGTCTCTGCTGCGGTCCCTCTACCCGTGTGCAGAAGCTATTCTCACGTGTGCAAAAGCGTGGTGTGTGTGTGTGTGTGTGTGTGTGTGTGTGTGTGTGTGTAAAGGTACTGCTTGAGACCATGAGACCATGTGCCCCAGGCTGGACAGGCCCGATGTTCGTAGGGGGCTGCCGCCACCCTGGTAGTGACCACGTTTTTCTTTCCGCTCCAGCTTTTCTCCCTAAACCTATCCTCTGGTTTTCTTGGATCCTTGGTACCTCCAGCTGTCCCCCTCTTCTCACCGCCCTTGCTGAGGCAAAAGAAACCAGTGCTTTGCTTGCCATGGAGGTGCTGCTTCGATCCCAGCCCCTGAGCCCTTGACATTTAGAAGGGCTCTGGGCACACTGGTTTAGGCACACAGCAGACTGCTAATCCTATTAAAGATATTGTGTCATTGGGGAGGGGGGTAGCCAGGCAGGCCTTGAGCCCATTGGTCGGATGCAAAGCAGGGGGCGGGGCCCAGAGCCCGGGGAAGGGGCTCTAGGCGATTTCAGAGTCGAGAGTCAGGGCTGGGATTTCGCCGGGCAAGCCCAGCGGTTGCAGCTGCGGCGGATCCCGAGCCTCTGCCTGTGGTACACCGGGCAGCCCAGGGCCGACAGCGGCTCCGCAAAGTCGCGGAGCAAGGGAGGAGGAGAGCCCGCAAAGTGCTGGGGCTCCGGGCTGGGTCTGGGCTGGAAGAGGCGTGCCTGCGGAGCCTGGATCCCGGCGCCCTTCGGCCTCGAGTGCAGCGACCGGTTGACGGTGCAGCCGCCTGGGAAAGAGCAGTCAAAATTGCAGCCTCCCCAAAGAAGCCAGAAGCCTAGTTACGCAGGCGAACCAGCGGCTCTCCGAAGCGTGCTTAGAGAGGTGCCGCAGAGCTCTCCCGGGCCAGCGGGCTAAAGCTAGGAGTCCAGCGCCGTCCCAGAGGCAGTGGACCCCAGGCATTGGGTTGTTCCGCGAGTGCTCTCCGGTGCAGAGGGGGTGTGCAAAGCTCCAGCGGTCGGCCCTCTCAGAACCAGTGCCCGACCCGGGTTCCCCCTCTGTCCCACTCTGGGAGCAATGCCCCCCGCCCCTCGTGCCCCCCAGGAACTACGTGAGCATGGAGAAGTCGAGTAGTGAGGATTCTTCGATCCACCGGAGTCCATCTTTGGACAGCAAGGACTCGGACTTTGCCAAGCCGTCCACCTCTGGCCGCCCATTCGGCCGCGGCTTCACGGCTGGCGCCTTCTACGGCACCGCGGGTTCTCGGGGTCAGAGCCACACAGAGGCCGGCGTTAAGACTGACAAGTACAATGCGCCCAAAGGCAGCAAGTACGTGGTGTTTTACCTGGACCTGTCCTTTGTGTTCCTCCTAGAATTTAAGAAGTGCAACATGGCCAGGGGCTGCCTCTGCTGCTTGAAGTACATGATGTTCCTCTTCAATTTGATATTCTGGGTAAGTCCTTAAGGTTGAGTCTTCCGTTGCTCCCTGTCCTTGCCTTCCACACTGTGAAGACCCTCTGCCCCCTCCTTGCTGCACTTTTCCCTTCTCTACTAAAGGTAAGTGCTTTAAAAAATTTGCATTCCCCCTTTGCATTTTCTCTTTCTTTCCCTGTCTCATTTATCGCTGAATGGAGGCGCCAACATGTCTCTCTCCAGGAGAGACATGGGTCTGCCCCTAGGAGGCCGGCAAAGTTGGTCACTGTCTTCTCCCTTAGCTAAGAAAAGCCACACCGAAGCACCTGCATCAGGGAACCTTCATCAGTGGGTGTGGGTCAGACTTGGAGCAGCTGTGCCGCTGCGTTGGTGGGAGACACCATGAGGATGATTTCCAAGTTTCTTCTATTGCTTCTGAATTCAGGAGAACAGTCTGCAGCATTGTGGGAGGGTGTGGAGGTCACAGCCTCCCGCTCATTTCGGTGGCTCCCAGGAAAAGAAGGAGGCAATGATATGGGATAGGGTACTGGCTGCTGCTTTTGAGGGATTGCTGTGGACCGGGCAGCCAGCAGTTTGGCCACACTTTCCCAGGCTCCAGAAGGCCCCAAGACAAGAAGGGACAAAGGAAGACGGGCAGTGTTCCCCGTCCCCCATCCCCCTCCCTGTCCTTGGTGAGAAATGATTTTTTTCTTCTTCTAGAGAAAGTGTCTATAGATGGGCTGGCTTGTAAATAACCCCTGTCTGATGTGTGATACCGGGGACTATGTATTTACAAGAAGTACTAGTAACAAACTAGATGAAAACTTCTTAAATTTGTATCGAATTCTTTTTCATCCTTACTACTGCCTATGCCTTTCTTAACCAGAGTTCAGACTACTCAGCACAGATGTTTGGCTCATCCCCAGGCTCGGTCCTGGGCTGTCAGCTGCCATGCGTGGTCCACGAGGAGCCTGGGGGCTGGAGAAAGACATCCCCAGTGAGGTTGGGTAGCAGTGTGCAGCCTCTGTGGAGTGACCCACTCTAAGAAAAAGTTTGTGTGTGTGTGTGTGTGTGTGTGTGTGTGTGTGTGTGTGTAAGGGACAACTTTTCTGGAGGAGGAGAAACCCTGGGCTGTGAAAGAAGAATCTTGAGTCTTGTCTGGTCTCCATTCTTCATTAGATTCTTGTGTGACCTTGGGTGACTCACTGTGTGCCTTAAGGTTGGGGCTTCTTCTCCAGTCCAGGGTGTTAGGATGGTCTTCATGGTTCTTACTGCCTTTAGCTAAATGATGACTTAGAGGTGGGAGATCACCTAGCTGAAGGCATCTGATTCTTGTCCTGAGAGTCTGATCTGAGATGAGCTGGGCACCTCCAGATATTTCCACAGTCTGGAGGGTGGGAGGAGATTTTGGTGATTAGTGTTACCTGTCATGTGGTTGGAGTTTTTAGGAAAGCTGAGGCAGATATTCTCATTCTTTTTCTGGTGATGAGGACCATTGGAATGTTAAGAATGACTCTGTCACTATTTTGTGGGCCAGTGCCTTCTGCTTTTTCTATTCCCTTGCCAGGATCCTTGTCAGCCAAGTACTTGTGTTTCCTTGGTGTCCTGGTCCACATGGATGCTGTCATTTCGTTGTTTACTGCAACCTTCTATTTTATCTCTCATAGTTCCAGCCTTCCTTTTTGACTTGCCCCACTGCACATATATTAATTATGTGAAGACTCTGTGGGCGTGAATACTTAGTGCCTTTTGACCAGTGAGTAACTCCCACTCAGGAGCCGGGGCTCCTGGCCATCTTCATGTCGCCGCCTGCTGGTCACAGTTGGCATAACTGCTTGTGATGCCTTCAGAATGATTCTAGTTTTGGGGGCTTCGGGGCTCTTTGCAGGCTAAGGTCTGTGTCATGAACATATCAGGGACCTGTAATGTGTTTGTAAGCAACCAAATGGAGTGAACTTCAGGAGTGGCTCTCAACATGGTGTTACGTGGTTGGGATTCCCCAAGTCCTGAGTAATGGGGAAGAGAAGTTAGTTATCAAAGCTGCCAATGGCAGGCTCTTCCAGCACCTTCAGCTACTGTGTAAGGAGTGATTCTGTTTTTTCCTGTAAGTCTGGTAGCAGCTCCTCTCTAAGCCAGTTTGTTAGTGTGCTGCCCTGTCTAGTGTAGTTAGAAGTTAGAACTCTTACTGCCTGGTCCTAATTAGAACACTTCCCTGGTGAAAAAATCCCACTGTCCCACTCCCCGGCTTTCTAATTGCTTAGTATTTTCAGAATTTCACAGGGTAGGGTGAGCTGAGTTTCAAAGACAGTTTTTTGTTTTGTTTTGTTTTGTTTTGTTTTAATGCCACTATCATCTGAAATGCTGAAATAGAATGTAGATTTTAGGAAAGATAAGAAATTTAGCAGAATTTGGAGGAATGGGCAGTTGCTGATATGTTTGCCAGTTCTTGCTGGGAATTGGAGGGTCTGGGCATGCATGGGGGTCACCATGCTGTACTCAGGCAAGGACTTGCTCCAGGAAGATGCTTCTCAGCTCAGTGGGGGAGTGGAGCAGAAGAAAGTGAGAGGAGATGGATGGCATGGCAGGGTGGATGTGGTTTCCAGAAGGTCTCTGCTGCTGCTCTCATACACACTGCATGGGGGACACAGGAGGAAATGAAAAGAATGGAGTGAGGGAGGGTTACCTTCTGCCCACCAAGGCCAGGAAACAGAGGTTCTTAGCTATCACTTCTTTTTGTGTCTCAGAAGCCCCAGAAAGACTTTTTTTCCCCCTCCTGAGGACTGGAGTTGAACTTGAGACCTACAGTCAATGGAACAGTTCTCATGGACCCAGAGCTTATCTGGTAGCCCCCAGACACAATTCCACACCTCTTATATGATGGAGCTTCTGGAGGTGTCTTGGTTCAGTGCTGTTCTCTGGTAGACTTACACTATAGCCCCACTTGGCTGACTGCTTCCTCACCACTGGGTGGAGCTTTGAGAGCAGAGGTATTGGTGAGGGTCCTGTCATGTCATTTGGGGGTAGGATGGAGGCGGGGCTGTGCTGTTCATGCTCCTCCTTCTTACTAAGAAAAGGGCAGGTGCCTCCCTGACTGCTGGGTGCCTGCCTGCTGGTGGGGGTCCAGGTCTGTTCTGTTCCTGGCATGCTGGACTTCAGCCAGACAGTTCTAGCCTGGTAGGCGGCCCAGTGCACCATGGGAGCCTGGGGCACCCAGGAGGGCTGCTTGTCAGGGGACCTGACATAGATGGAGAGAATAAAGCAGGGGAATATATAGCCATCCCCTCCTCTTGGTCCTTTCTATACACACCCCAATCCTGAGTCAGGGTCACAGAGAATTCGGCTTCAATAGGAGGCTGTAGTCTACAAAAGTTTCTCTCAGCCCATATACCTAAGGGTCCTGTCAGGGATGCCTGAGAGAATATTTCAGGTAGAGATTAAGGGAATCTTCTGGAGGGCTTTTGCCAATGAGGGAGGTAGGAAGGGAGAGAGACCTGGGGGGGAGGGGGGAGAACAGGAACGCAAACACCAGGGTGGACAAGTAGATTTCTGCATGCTTTGGCCAGCATATCCAGATCCCAGCCCAGTTCCTCCTAACCAGAATCCGGTTGCTCTGTGAGATGGAGGGACTGGGGCATACAGGTATCCTAATTGCCACTCAGGATAAGTCACTTTCCATACTTGCCAGCTGAGGTGCGGAGGTGTCCCTATACTTTAAATCATGGCTGGCAGAGCAGTGATACCCTGGCCCTTTGGAAACCCATTCCTTGTGGATTACTCCTGCTTTTATGAAGGCCAATTAGTAGCAGAGGAGACAATGCCGAGTGTGCCAGCTAGAGCAAGGGAAAGGTAGACATGGAGCTGCCACAGGCACTGTGCCAGATGGGGTTCCTGATTAATCTTCCTGAAGGTCGGGGCCCCTCTTGTTTGCTGTCCTGTTGTCCAGAGCAATCCTCTACTGCCTTGGCTGTGTACATTCCATCCAAGCATGGCCTCTGTGGGCTCTAGACTAAGGTCTGTGCACAGTGAATGTAAGGAAACCTATGGTGCTAGAGAGAATCTGCAGGGTACTTTCTAATATGAGGGATCTTAGAAAGAAGTTCAGGTTGGGACTTGGCTTGGACTCACCTTGTCTCTTTATGCAGGAGATTTAGATGACACAGGCAATACAGGGAGAGATATTTAGGGATTTCCCATAGTGCTTGGGAATGAGGGATGATTCCCCAGGAGGCTGCTACAAGCAGACCTTTCAGACATGGGGTGGGGCCAGGTCTGTCTGCCAGGGTCAAGAACCAAGAGTCTGGTGGATACATCTAGAGACCCTTGGAACGTGGCTGTGAGAGAATGCAAGCTCTGTGTTCATTTCCAAAGCATTAAAAATTAAACTTTCTGGTCTTAATATCTATTTTTAAACCATGTCAGAGCCAGCAATTGCTGTCAATCAAGAGGGGCTGGGGAGGAGGAGGGAAGAGATAGAAAAAGTCCCACAGGAGATACAAGGAATTGCTGGGACCTGCAGTGTTATCCAGTGTAGCCAGGCTGGCCTTACCCTGAGGAACACTCCACTCAGGCTGCTTATGCCTCGTGTGCTTGGCTGCCCTTGGCTGAACTTGGCAGCAGGCTTTCTATGGCTTAGTAGGGTATTGGGTCCCAGTTGAGTCCATTCACTCACTCCACAACTATTTGCTGAATGCCTGCTCCATGCACAGAAGCCTCCAGTTGGTAAGGACAGGACAGATCAGTTTTCTTGGGCCAGGAAGTCATGGAATCAAGAGGTCATCTTTTCTGTCCTGTGTGCAGCACTTGAACCCAGGGCTGCCAAGGGACCTGTGTAGGTGGAGGACTCATGCTTCCCCAGCATCCTGGCCTTTCCCCTACCTGCCCCCTCACAACTATACTCTTAATCCCCCTTCTCTGAAGTGTTTCTCATATTAGAGAGAAAGAGAACTTATAAAGCGCTTCAGGCTTCTCTCCTTGCCACTTAGTTTGTAAAATCCAACCACTGAATTATGTGGGTTTTCTGTTTTCTTATATTGAAAGAACAGATAAACGCCCTGTGGCCTGTGTGCATGGCGCACATTTATTGAGCACTTGTTGTAAGCCGTGCTGTTTAGTTGCTCAGAGTCCCATGGAGTCAGACACATATATGAAGACACTTGGCACTCAGCAGAGCTACTGAGTAGAGACCAGTTATAGAGAGATCAAAACTGAGCAAATTGCATTTGGATTTTGAGGGATGGAGAGGAGCTGCTGCATCCCGTGAGACTGGCATCTAGGCAAAGGAGAAGGGTAGGGACAGAAAGAGAATATGTGGATCGACTTCAGTGTGTCCCTTAGTTTTTCTGATGGCGACCACCATAGCAGGCCTCGCTCTGTCACTCTGCAGGCTGCAGGCTGTTGTGATGAGTAATCTGGCTTTAGAGCCACACTTTGTTTTTCTACCCTGTTGCTCCCCCACCCCGCCCCCCTCTCCCTCTGTGATGTGCCTGCTTGTTTGGTTCCAGTGAGGAAGCTTTGAAGCCAGGCTAAACCCATCGGGCAGAGCTAAGTCTTCTGAGCCAGCTTTGTCGCTGCTCACATTTGAAAGCTAATCTGCCTGCAGAAGTAGTGGGGCTTGGCGGGGGTCATTCCTGGCAGGAACATTAAAAATGGCCTCCTGACCAGTGGGTAAGATCTGCTGCCAGGGAAGAGCACTGGTGGAGATCTGCCTTCTAGCTCCAGCTCTTTGTCTGGAGGGCTCTAGACTCAGAGGAGATCCAGACTCTTGCTTCTGTGGGGTCTGTTCTCCCTTCAGCCGGCTTTGCAATCTTTTAGGAGAGCTGCCAAGGACCTGGGGGTTCAATGGCTTAGGATGCTGTGTGTGCTGCTTCAGACTTGCTCTCCAGCACTAGGGGCTTTCACATCAGGACCCTGCAAGTGGCTCTGTTCTGGTGGCTCGAGGTGATGATGTCTGTCCAAGGAGAAGACAATCAGAGTTTCTCTCTTCAGGGGCTTTTCATCTGCTGTAGGGATCTTTGCAAAAGCGTATTCATATTGACCTGGCAGCTCTCTGCATGGACAAATTCCATCCCCTGTCCCCTGGGCTCCCTAAGCCACTGAGATAGTCTCTAGGACTGAGGCTTTTGTTGTAAAGGTGTGTGTATGTGTGTGTGCACACGCGTGTGCGTGTGTGTGTGTGTGTGTGTGTGTGTATGTGTGTGTCACGCTGTCCTTGTCTGTCAGCATGTTAACTATCCATTCCATTGTGTACATATTTGGCTTGGGGAAACACCGGACCATAAGATCCCATGATGGGTAGCTGTGGTCACTTTCCCACACACTCCCACAGTAAGCCCATTTGAACATAGATACTCAGGACTAGAGCATCTCTCTAGTTCTTTGGTCTTAGGATGTGTGGAGTGAGGGAAAGGGGAGCAGAAATTCCTAGAGGGGGTGGTGGGCGAAGACAATGGCGGGGGGGGGGGAGTTAGTACCTGACCTCAGGGCTGGAAGCTATAAATGACAATTCTTCATGAATCTGTGCTCTTGATGGCAACAGTTATCTGCATACTATCTCACTTTACCCTCCTGGTTCTTGGTGTGTTGAGTGAGGTCTAGACCAGGCTAACTGGCTAGTGGTCATGTTACTGGGCTTCTGTGGACCTATTTGCTATCCCTAGTGCATGTCAGGCCTGTGACCTGGGCTGTCCAAGAGACAGGATACATAGATGCTGGCATCATATAGAAGCAATCTCTTAATGTTTTTTGTATGGTCAATTGTATGTACCACACTTACAAAAAAAGACATTGTATATATCGGTGTAGCCTCTGTGTGTCTCTCTGGGTGTCCCCACCCCCATCCCATATTTCCCTAGAGAGAACCTTTATCCTTTATCCTTTAATTCTGTGTGCCATGTATTCCAGATGGCATCCTTGCCCATCTTTTTTTTCCTCCTTTTTTCTTTTTTGGTTTATTTTAAAACTTTATGCATGGGCCAGGTATGGTGAAGGCAGTTGCAGAGGCAGGTAATACATTCAAGGCCAGCATGGCCACATAATGAAACCTTATCTCTAAAGATCAAAAGCAGACATGAATAAAACCCTTTATCATGTGTATATGGTGTATAAGTGTATACACGTGTGTGTGATGTGTGCTTGACTGTTCTTGGATGTTGGGGCCAGAGATGGAGTTCAGGTATCTTCAATACTCTAGCTTATGTTTTTTGAGATAGGGTCTTACCATTCAACCTGAAGTGCACTGTTTTGTTTCGACTGGCTGTCCAGTGAGCCCCTGGTCTGCCTTTGTAACCCCATCTCTGGAGTTATAGGGGTGAGCCACAGCACCTGTCTTTCATCATGGGATTTTGGCATCCGAACTTAGGTCCTCATGTTTCTGTAGCAAGCACTTTATGCATCAAGCCACCCCCTATTCCTTTAAACTTTAGATGAAATGGATAGAGGGAGTTATCCAGACTATGTGTTTTCAACATTCAATATTATGGCCTAACAATTTCCTACCAGTAATAGAGTGTTTGTTTAGCATGCACAAGACCCTGCCTGGGTTTAATTTCCCATACCATGAAAACAAAACAAACCCCCTAAAATTAAAATCCAGGGCGTTTTGTGATCCATGGGTATCAGTAAATATGCCTCGTATTTTTTCCACTTAGTGGTAGTCCATAGCGTAACTGTTTCAGTGTGGTCTTTCCTCATTTGTGAGCATCCCTGTATAAGTCTCCTGCAGGAGCCTCTCTAGGTCACAGCGGCACGTGCATACACAGATTGATGTGAAAGTGTTCTAGTGTTAGGCATTTCCATAAACCGTACTGGAGAAGGAGCACCTCAATAGATACCTCGCTGCTGTGTTGGCAGCTGTGGGCTTGTGGCACTACAGGGGAATTTATTTCCCTGGGTAGGTGCATCCATTGGCTTTCTCAGTTCTCCAGTGCTGTGGGTGAGAGGCTGCATTGATATCTTACCTTGACATCTTTTCACATGTTAATTAGCCACTCTCTCCTCTTGAGTAGGTGCCCAGTTGTGTGTTTGGTCCATTTTTCTTTTTTCCTGTTACTTTCTAGTATGTTTTGAGTATTACCTCGTTGTCAGATGACGGTATCACCAACAGCATCTATAGCTTCCAATTTGAAATTTTATTTTGTTTGTTTTTACTTCCTCTGGAATCTTTTGATAAACAGAAATACAACTTTGTCAGTTTCTTCTGTTAGGTTGGACTTACTCTATTACTTAAGAAATATGTATATCATGGTGTCCTTATATCCTGGTGATTGTCCATTGCTTGCCACAGCACAGACACGCAGGAACTGTTGGCCAAAAAGTAAGAAGGAGATTTTATATGTCTCAAAGTTTGGATTCTTCTTATTATTTGTGTATGGCACAGAGAAAACTCTGGTATTTTCTCCCCCTGGCCCCCACTTCTTGTGTATTCTACCTGAATTGACTAGATAGCCTCCCTCCACAGATGCATGACACTGCCTATGTTTTTATGCGGGCCTGGGTCTTTCTGTGTTACCGCAGCTCTGTAAGACTCCATGTCAAGGCACACTTCTTGTTTCTCAAGAGTGTTTGGCTCTTCTCGGCCCCTTGTTCTTAAGCATAATGTCTGGAGTCAGTTTAAATAGTTTTTACCCAAAGTCGGTGGCTGCCTCTTCTTGTCCCATGCTGTTGCCATTTTAATCAGTTGGTCTTTAATTGAGCCTGTGTATCAACTCAGGAGGAATTCCATATCTGTGTATATTTGTGAATATGAATTACATTCAAGTATTCAATCCATGAATATTTTGTTTCTCTTACAAATTTAGTCCTCTTTAATGTCCCATGTTACTTTGTAATACTTGAAGGTCTTAGCCACCGTTTTGTTAGACAGGGACTTCTGGTCTTTTCTCTACCCACTCCCTAGGCTTCTCTGTGCTAGAAGTGGTAGAGCCGAGATATGAACTCAGTCAATAATTGAGCCCTAAAGCCCACCTTTTTCCTCTGACCTCGTTGAGGGAAGTCATCGTGATCCAGCTGCTCTCCTCAGCCAAGGTTCAGCTGTACTTTCTGGGGTATGTGCTGGCACTGGGGAGGCCCGTAGGAACAAAGGCAGTTTGCACACATGTGGCATGATTCAGTTGACAGTTTGTACTCTCCTTTCCCGAGCTGCAGCTTCAAGAAGTGGGCTAGAAAATAGCCACCTGTGATGTGTAGGGGCTTTTCCGGGTTAGTAGGTAGTAGCTGTATGTAGTATAATCTTCAGGAGACACTCTGTGCCTCTTTATGACAATATTCAAGACCAAGACCACTATTCAAGACTGCTTTTCTGCCTCCTAACAGCACAAGCACATCACTCTGTCACCTCATTACAATAGGATTTACTGTCAGAGCCACAGTTGTATCTTTTTATTTTAGCCTCTCACCCCCTCCGCTGGCTTTTGCCTTCTTGCCCGTTCAGGCAAACTTGGATTTGGCGTTTACCTTTGTCTTGCTTGCTCATAGCATATGCTCAGTACATGTATTGGCTCATAGCTGGACAGTGAGCTACATAGTAGTGTTAAGTGAGGGACAAGCCTTATCACAGGAGAGATTCTGGCTGTGGGTGGGACTCCTGGCCTCAATCCGGAATAACCCTCTAGCCAATAGGATCCCTGCAGACACCCATACTCCTTGTAGGACAAGCCCCTTTGGGTTCTGTCCTCCAGAGATTTCCCTATATGTTCTCTCCAGCCGTATACAACATTCCCTTTGGGTTCTGGAAAATATTACTGCCTCCACCCACTTCACTTCCAGAGGTAGCGACTCTGGTTGTCTGGTCACTGGGATGACTATCTTGCCTTGAAATCTGGTGTTGAGGGCCTTGGGTGCAGGGTCTGAGCCATGATAATTGCTGAGGACATGGAGCAGCCCGCTTGCTATTCTCTGCCTCAGTTTCCTTTTTGTGGCAGTTAAAACTAAGTACAATGGCCAGACTGGTGATTCTACTCAAATTAAGAGTTGGGAAAATCTTTCAAAAAGGGAATTAAGATTAGATTTTCCTTTACATAGACAGAGACCAGGCTGAGACTGAGTTTTGTGTCTCTGTGGGTCAGATTCTATATGTGAGGAGCACCCCTGAGTCAGCGAAGACCCCAGATACAGTTCTGCTCGGTTATATGCCAGCTTGACTTCTTGTACCCAGCCCATTTCCATTTGGCCTGCACTTAAGTGGGCCTGGGTGGGTGGTATGTTCCCTGGCTTCCCGCTTATCTTCCTTGGTAGGCACCCTACAGCCTCAGAGTAGATTGCATATTTGTAGGCGAAGCCACTGAAAGCCTAAAGACAGAGCATCAGCATGATGGGGTTCCAAGAGCTCTCACCCACATTTCAGGTTGCTGTTTTCTCATTCTTTTCTCTGTGGGGGTGGGAGCCTCCTCCTCCTCCTCTTCTTCCTTCTAAATAAAGCCAATAATCCTATTCCTGAGGGCTCCTTCCTCATGGCCTAGTCACCCCTAAAGGAACTGCCTTCTTATACTATCACATTGGAGTTAGGATTTCAACCATGAATTTTGAGAGCGAAATAAAAATTCAATCCAAAACTTTGTCTACGTATCAATATATGTGTGCATATACATATATGTTGTCTACATACTTGGGTATAAAACAATTGGTACTTTTCACTGTATATATGCATATCTATGTAAATCTTTCTATATAAGTTACATGTTTCTCATGATTTACTCCATGAATGTGTGGCTCTTGGGCATAAGCTGCCATTTTCTAAGCATCTGCTTCTGTAGATGGGCTCTAGATGAGTCTAAGACTCTTAGATTGCAAACACCATACGCTTTCCTTAGGAAAACACCCTTGATTGTTAAGAGCAAATCTCAGTGGTGCTGTTGAGCATCCAGAGTGGGGTGTAGCACATTTGGCAGATCTCTTTGGTTTTTATAGCTAAACCTCTTTTCTTTTTGGGATCAGCACCTTATTTTCCTCTTTAGGGGTCTTTCTCAGTCTGTGGAGGGAGGCCCAGGAGGAAAGCTGAGCCACAGGCTGTGGTGGTTGGAAGCCAGGGCTGCCTTGGAAATCTGGGTATCAGGGTACCAATGTGTTGACTCATCAAGACTATTGAATGGGTGTGGGATATCAGGGTACCAATGTGTTGACCCCTCAACACTATTGGATGGTGTGGGATATCAGGGTACCTTTGTGTTGACCCCTCAACACTATTGGATGGTGTGGGATATCAGGGTACCAATGTGTTGACCCCTCGACACTATTGGATGGTGTGGGATATCAGGGTACCTTTGTGTTGACCCCTCCACACTATTGGATGGGTGTGTTCCTGCTGTTTTTTGTTTTGTTCTCAGGGTCAGCTGCCCAGGAGAGGGTCTTGTACAACTATGTGCTCGACCTTGGCACACTTGGACAGAGTGCCTAGATTGTATGGACAATACTGTCCATGCTGTGGAGGAAGTGAATTCCCCAGAAGAGATTGATGGTGTGGACACCAAGAAGAGAGACAGGGAAGCTGACCAACCAAGCAGCAGGTGCCATATGCAGTGATTTACCCCTGCATGCCATATTACATGGGGCTGTCAGGACCTGTGTATCCCTGAGAACTGTCTTTTACAGGAAGGAGAGCAGTGGCTACTGGCTGTTTTACAGTCTGGGCCTTTCCCATCTGTCCCTGGGTAGGAGATAGTTCTAATATTCACTCCCACTTGTATTTGTTACCCTGTGGGATGCACATGTTATCTGAGTTCCACAGAAGAAGGTATTTCTAGCACCTCTCAAACTAGGACCTTTTGCGGGGCGATTCCTTATAACCCATAATTACAGATTCTAGTATCTCAACCCTCTCCACAGCCATTCCTCGTGTCCACATCAGGTCCGCTCACTGGCAGGACTAACTGGGGTTCTGTTTAGGGTACTACTACCCTTTAGTCCTGTCCTAGGGTCCCTCAACGTGCCTTACAGCTGAGCCTCCTGTAGTTGCAGGGGTGTGTGCTCAGTGATGGAACATTGAGTTTTGTGGGTGCTGTGGCACAGCAAGGCCTGGGGATTGCAAGGGACACGAGACCTCAATTTGCTGCCCTGATCTCCTGGAGCTTGCACCTCACTTGGGGAGAACCCACTCATCTTCACCTAAATAGCTAGGAAGGCAGTGAGGCCCACCACAAAAAGTTGGTCAGATGAGGCTACACCTCCTCTGGAAATCCATACCTCTGTTCTCCTTCCCACTTTATGAGGCGGCAGGGCACAGGTGACCTGAATCTTGTCTCAATTTTTATGTGCTGCTTTGTATACATAGAAGGTACTCATCACTGTGTTTTACTAGCACAACCCATAGGATTGCTTACTTGCTCTGGCTTCCAAGAGGCTCACTGGTTATTACCTTGTTCATTTTCTTGTCATGATGGCCCTTTGTATCTGGGTCTCTAAAACTCATTTTTGAAAGTGAGGGCAAACCTACCAAAGGTTGGTAGCCCGACAGCAGGAAAGCCTACGTGAGAGAGAAGTGCCACTGGGGAGCAGCCATGTCTTGGGGTGAGGCCAGATGGTCCGAGCTTGGCAGAGTTGTGAGATTTAGTCCTATGAACCCAAGGAGAGGCAGCCTTCTGGGCGTAGTGGGGGAGGGAAGTCTGAAACCAGGGTGAGGCCAGATGCCCTGTGTGTGACTTCCCACTTACTGCTGTCAGGGACCCCTCAGAGGAGAGAACAGGGGAGAAGGGCGTGCATATGTGATGAGCGTCCTGCACTGTTGCTCCTCTCTTGCTTATCATGGAGGTCAGAGTGCATGTCTGAGTACCAGCTGCTGCCCCTGCCCTTTGACAGGCAGAGGCTTTGTGTAGACAGTCTGCTCAGCAGATGTTCAAGGCGGAGAGGGAGGTCCCAGGGTCTGGAGCATCACAGAGTAGGAAATAGCAGAAGGGAAATAGGAGGGAGCCCAAAGATGGGGGTATTGTGAATGGGCAGACACAGTGGGGTGATGGCCGTGTGTGACACAGTGGGGTGATGGCCGTGTGTGACACAGTGGGGTTATGGCCGTGTGTGACACAGTGGGGTGATGGCCGGGTGTGACACAGTGGGGTGATGGCCGGGTGTGACACAGTGGGGTGATGGCCGGGTGTGACAGGCGGAAAAATCAGTCTTGTGAAGAGAGAAGAGTGAATGCAAAGGTGCTCAGGATGGCTGGCTGGAGAGGATGATACTTGGAAATCCTATGGGAATGGCTTTATTGCTGGGGGTGGGGCGGGGGTGGGCAGCGAGCATGGTGACTGGTCGGGTGCTGGCCTGGGGAGCCTGCTGCTGGGGGCTCCTCAGGAAAGCACACTGGTGAGGCTTGTGTGCCCTTGGCTTGCCTTAGGAAGCTAGGTGCATCCTGAAGCCTGGCTTTGCCCATTCCTGCTCAAGGGAAGTAGTTCATGCTTGTGGCAGAAGCCTATCGGACCCAAATCAGAGCGACAGCTTGTCAGGCTGATGAGCCTGAGCTCCACGGCAGCTCTGTGATGTCCAAACCATTTAGGACACCCTGCATGACTGGTCCCTGTTGCCTGGAGGGAGGCCTGGCTGGGAAACGGGCCTTCAGGAGCTAGGAGGGTTGGGGAGGAAGGTAGATGCCATGGGAGGGGATAGCATACAAGGTGCTTTGTTACCATTTAAGGCAGGCATAGAGAGACAGCCACCCTCTCCTCTCTCCCTTGCCTCCCTCCCTTCCCTCCCTTCCTCCTCCCTGCTCAGCCTGTCCCACTGAGGGCCCCCAGTCTCAGCCTCCTGCTGGGAGGGGGGTCTATGTGAAAAGTGCATGTTTCCCAGAAGGTGGTGGAGGGTCTGAATCAGAGCCGTGGGAGGAATATTGACAAGATTCTCAGCCTTGCTGGTTCCTTTTTTCTTCTCCAAAATGGCTCTCAACCTGTTGGGGTGGGTAGGGCAGGTGGGGTTTGGCAGCTGCCCAGCAGTTCTGGTCCCAGCCACTAGTCAGCCGTCCCATGGTAACTTGTGGGGGAGGAGCAGGGGTTAGTGCGGACACCTGTTTCTTCTCCTAAGTATGTTGCTAGCTTGCTGTGTGACCCAAGGTAGGTCACTCACCCTTTGGGTCTCAGTTTCCTCATGTAGAAAATGCTAGATTTAGACATTCAGGGGTAGGGTCCCTGCCTCAGGCTCTGACGCTCTGTACTTTTTGTGCATGTAGCTCTTGGTTCTTCTCATCTCACAGGTGCCTCAGCCGGGTCGTGGACCAGGGTGGTTTGTGGTATTCATCTTTCCCTTGTGGTAAAGCTGGGGCTCAGGGCAAGGGCTGTTAGACAGGCCTGTGACCCACTGCCTGAGAGACGGGAAGATGACCCAGATTCTTGCTATGCCAGGAGCTCACAGTGCAGGGGGAACAGCTGCTCTGATGCTGGCCCGGGTCAGAAGCAGGGGCTCCCAGGCTCCTGTGTGGCCGGTCCATGTGGGCTCCGCAGAGAGAGAGGATTGTCCCTCTACCCCAGTTCCCACAGCAGAGTGGGAAGGAAAGGAAGTTTGTCTGTAAGAGATGGGGACTCCGCCTCCATAGTGTGTGGGTTTTGCCCTGCCCCCATGCCTGGGAGGGCTGTCACACTAATAGAGCAGGTAATGAGGGGGCGGGCTGTTTTATTAAGCACCCTTACTAGGAGAGACACTCTTGTTTGACACAGGAACTGTGGCGGCTCCTTCCTATTGTTAGAAGCTGTAATTGCAATTGTTCTAATTCCTCCTTCTAGCAGTCACCATTAGGAAGGGCTTTCTCTTCCAGCTTTTCTCAAATCCCTAAAAGATAAGTGTCTCCTTTTGTCTCTTCCTCTCCTGGCCTCTCCACCAGCTCTGCCTCTTCAGACTGCCCATGCCTATCTAGGGTAGCCTGACACCCAGCCTTCCTTGTCTATAATGAAATGGCCCCGGCTTGAGCCTTCAGCTGCTCCCCGGTTTTCCCTGCAAACACATGGCTCAAAGCCAAGGCTGTCCCCTTACGTGTGCTTGGCGCAGTCAGAGGATGACTTGCAGGTTGTCCCCTCCCCGTTATATGGGTTTTGGGGATTGAACTGATGTGCTCAGCTTTGGCAGCAAGTGAGTTTACCAGCTTACTGATCTTTGCTGGTCCATGTGGTTGCTTCTTAACAGTGAATTTGAAAGTCAGTAGTGATCTCTCTGTGTAAGGAGATGCTACCCTCACAACGGCTTGTCACCACTGCTGGCCCTATCTCCCCCTCCCTCTCGAAGCTCTCTCTGTCCTTTTTACTCTAAGGAACATGGATGTGGGGAGAGAGCCTTAAGCAGGGGTGGGAATATAGGCTTCCCCTCCAGCTCTGCCTTTGCTTTCCTGGTAGAGGCTATGATTTCAGTGTCACATGTTTAATGAAACGCAAACCTTACTCCTTGCCTGCCTGGGAGAACTGAGGGAGTGAGAGAGGTATTATGTTCACAAAGGTTCTCTGAACTTCATAAATAACTTTGCTAATTAAGTTAGGAACATGATTTTGTTGTCTAATTTTTTTTTGTCCTCTGACATTACTTCCTTGCCACATCTGAGGTGGGCACAGAGTTTGTTCCATGGGACATTTCTTCACCTGACCACCAATGAAAGCCTTCGATTGACTGAGTTATGAGTGTGACTCCTCTTGTTACTGTATTCAAGGCTTGGCTGCTTGTCACTCAAAGGCCAGTATCTGAGAACTGAGTTGCTTTGCTTTGCTTCTGTTGCAGTGACGAGACAGACCAAAAGCATCTTGGAGAGGAAAGGGTTTACTTGGTTTACATTTCCGGGTCATTATCCATCATTGAGCCAGGTCAGGAACTGAAGCAAGTACCACAGAGGTACTTACTGGCTTACGAACAGCCAGCTTTCTCCACAGCACAGCCCACCTCTTTAGGGATGGTACCACCCACAGTGGGCTGGGCCCCTCCACATCAATCATCAGTTAAGACAACCTCTCTCACAGACATGGTCACAGGCCAGTGTGATCTGGGTAACTGCTCAGTTGAGGTTCCCAGGTGACTCTAGATTGTGTCAAGCTAACAATAAAAACCAACCTGCTCAAAAGGAATCTGGTTTATGTAAGGCTGACATTTTAGGAGATGGAGGGTTATTGGTTCATTTTGAGGGTACCTAGGGTACCGGGAAGTTTTAGGAAGACTGAAAGAGGTGCAGGGCAGAACAGCTTCATGCAGAGCAAGGTATCAATCATTCGGGGTGTATTTCTTTGTTTTTATTTTGGTTGGAACATTATAATTTACCTTGACCTCCTAGAGCAGATCTTATATTTCCTGAAAAACAGATATATTACTTTTCTGCTAATTTGGGCCTCTCAGCCATTTACATGCTTTGTATCCGTTGATAAACGGAACTGCAGACTAAGGGGACAGCATTACAAAGGGCACCAGCTGTTCTGGGTTCTGTACATCTAAAGAAACAGGTTTAGCAGTTAGCGGCTTAGTCAGGTGAGAATTGACTTTAGAATTTCAAAAGCAAAGTGAAATAGAGGCAGGTAAAAGTGACTTCATCCTGGTCACCCCCCTCAAAGGGTCAGCCATTGTTAAACTATATTTGTGGTACCCATAATGTTTGGTTTCTTCAGGAGTCTCTCCTCTCCATCATCTCCAGCTGCCCTAAGCATCTTCCATCAGAGGGCAAAGTGTGAGCCGTTGGTACCCATTCTGCTGGGACTCCTTAGTCTGGTTGGTATATTCAGATTCATTCCTCCTGGCTGTGGCTTTACACAGAGGGGAAGCTGTGTTTCCAGGGGCTGGTCTCTATTCCTTTCTAGACAGGGAAGTGCCTTTACTCAGTGGCCAGGGCCTATCCCTCCCCAGCTGCAGCCCTAGGCTAATCACCCAGCCCTGATATCTGGTGCTTTGATTGACAGGCAGTGGACAAATTTGCTTGCTTGGGTTTATCTGCCCTGAGGGGATACTGGAGCTAGGCAGATCATCCATGGCTGGTTTCTACTTTAACCATCTGAAGTGACTGTAGGTTCTGTAAGCCAGAATCTGCCCCTGTCGCTAGGGATCAAATCTCTTTCCCTTCTCTCAGAGACTGTCCACTGCAGACACTCACCAGCCAGATCCTTTCCTGCTCCAGTCCTCCTCTCCTTATGGGGTTCAGGGTTGCCAGTTCTCTTTGGGATAAAGAGAACTGTTTATTTTGTTTTGTAAGTTTATTTGTCTTGTAGGGAAACTGAGTTACAGAGAAGAAAGAGGACATGCCATTGTCCAGGTTATAGCACAACAGTATCTACGTGTCTAGGTCAATGCCACAGGGCCAGGATCACTGTGGTGGTCACAGAAGCTCATTAAGGTCATCACTGGGGTTTCTGGCCTCCAGAATCAACCATGTGGGTTCCTAAGGGTTAAGCCACCTCCCTTTTTACCAAGGAAAATTTAGAGGTTGGTTTCATACTTTGAGTGATGCTTTCAAGGGTCTCAGAGATGAGAATCTCTGTCCCCTCCATAAGTTCCTGTAGTGGAGGGCCAGGACACTATTCTGCAGAAACTAAGCTCTCTGAAGGACCTCTGCACAGTGGAGGAAGGGCTAGCAGGGGAGGTTGAACTGCAAGGTAGAGAACATTGCAGAATAGCCTTACTGTTTTGTTATTTCTGTGTATATGTCTTCTCCGATTGTTCTTTAAATTTTATCATTACTATGTGTGTTAGTCACTTTTCTCTTACTGTGATTAAAAAAAAAAAAAAAAACCAAGACCAAGGCAACTCATAGAAGAAAGTGTTTGAGCTTGTCGGTCCAGAGGGTCAGAACCCATGATGGTGGAGCAGAGGCCTTGAACCACAAGCATGAGGGGTGGGGGATGGGAGGAGAAGAAGGAAGAAGGAGGGGGGGGAAAAAGGGAAAATGGAATGTGTGTGGGGGGGGTGTAGGTGGGTTTTTGTTTTTTGTTTTTTAAGTTGGAACTGCTGACTAGCTCTGTCCCACCAGCCCACTCTCAAATAACCACACAGGGACTTGTTATTTATTATAACCTCTCAGCCGATAGCTTAGGCTTGTTACTAACTAGGCCTTACAACTTAAATTAACCCAAATTTCTTATCTGTACCCTACCACACGGCGATACCTTTTTTCAGTGTGGCATGTTTATCTCCTGCTTCTTCTGTGTCTCTACCCTTCTTCTTCCCAACATTCTCTCAGTCTGGCTCCAACCTAACCCCTTCCTGCCTAACTATTGGCCAGCTATCTCTCTTATTAAACCAATGAGAGCAGCATGTCTTCATAGTGTACAAAAGGATTTTTTACACAGCAGGAGGGGGAGGGAAGACAGATACACTAAAGTCTTTAAATTCTTAAAGTACATTTCCAGAGACACACTCCTTTCAGCAAGGCCACACCTCCTAAACTTACCCAAACAGTTTCACCAACTGAGAAATCAAGTATTCAGATGCCCAAGACCATGGGGGACATCTGTCACCACACTATGTATGATGAATGTTTGTGTGAGTACAGGTGTGTGCGTGCGTGCATGTGTGGGCATGCCATGGAGGTCAGAGACAGCTTTTTCCTCTGGGACTGATCTCTGACCTTGGACACTAGGGACAAAGCACGAAAGCATCTTTGGGTCCCCCATGATGGTGAAGAGTTGGCATTGGAGGGAAGTGTAAGCTGTTCTCCAGTTCCACACTCTGTCTTTGGAACCCTCAAAGCTTCATTGAGTAAGACCTTCCCAATGAACAAGAGAGTGTTGTGAGGTAGTATGGTGGTTTAAGGGGGTGGAGCCTTGTGGGAGGTCTGTGAGTAATTGAGGGAACTATCTTAGAAGGCCAATATAGGTGTTATGGGCCCATAGAGGGCTCTCACTGTCAAGAGTGTGAGATTAACCTCTTAATCTCTGTGCCTTCCTTTTTGGGGATGTGAACTTCTTCCCATATGAGCTCTCTCTACTGTGATCTCACTAACCATGAGGACTTCACCAGAGCCTAGTTATTGCTGGTGCTTTGCCCCTGTATCTTCAGCATCCTAACTCAATGAACTTCTTCTCTCCACATGAGTGTGGTGGTTTGAAAGAAAATGACCCCCAAAGGAAAACTGTGGCCTTGTTGAAGCAGGAAAGATCTTGGAGGAAGAGTGTTACTGTGGAGGTAGACTTTGAAGTCTCGTATATGCTAAAGTCATGCCCTGTGTTGTTGTATGATTATTTTGTTTGTGTTCTAACAAATAAAGCTTGCCTAGAGATGAGAGAGCAGGGCTAGCCACTAATTAACCATAGAGGCCAGGCCATGTGGCACACACCTTTCATCTCAGTACTTGGGAGGAGGAAACAGGAAGTGATATGGCTGGGCAGAGAGAGGAATATAAAGTGTGCAGAGACAGGAGGTTGGCCCCTTTTCAGCTGAGGAGTTGGTAAGGTAAGAGTTGGCAGTGGCTTGCTCCTTTGCCTCTCTGGTCTCTAGGCAAGCTTTATTTGTTAGAGCACAAACAAAATATCACCACACACTGTCTCAGACCACTTCCTGTTGCCTGCATGTCAAGATGTCCCTCAGCTCCGTCTCCAGCACCATGTCTGCCTGCACTCCACTGGGTTGCACCATGATGATAATGGGCTGAACCTCTGAGAATGTAAGCCACCCAAATTAAATGTTTTCCTTTATATGAGTTTCTGTGGTTATGGTGTCACTTCACAGCAATTGAAATTCTAATTAAGACAATGAAGTATTTTGTTACAATAATGGAAAGGGGACTAATGGGGTACTTAATTCTTTTTTATTTTTAAAATATTTATTTTTAATTATGAGTGTCTGCTTGTGGGTTTGTACATAGAATGCAGGTGGAGGCCACAGGCATACCCCCTGGAGCTGGAGTTACATGTAGCTTTAAGCTGCCCAGCGTGAGTACTAGGAACCAAACTTGGGTCCTTTGCAAGAGCGAGAAGTACCTTTAACTGCTGACCCATCTCTTTGGTGCACTCTATTTAACTCTTAAGAACCTTGACGTTCTCATCTGAAAAACTGGATGCTATGGATTGGATTTTCTAGGCTGGTCTGAGAAGTAACTAAAGTACTGTATGAAGAGGCTTTGACTCAGCGAGACCTCGGGTCTGTTGGGTCCTGGATTTTGCAGATGATAGCTGATGGACAAGTAGCATGACCAATGCTGGCAGTACTGCACTGGGAACATCTGTTCAGATTTAAAGTGTGGGTGCCTGCATTTTACTCTCACTCTCTGCTGCCTCAGTTGGGCCCTCCTGTTCTCCTGGTTTCCTTGTGGGTAGGAAAGAGTAGAGCATCAGGTTTCCTCAGAGGGCCAGGAAGTAGGGCAGGGGATAGGTGGGGGATGGGCCAGAAGATCACAGCAATAACAGAGGTGTCATGCAGTGGCAAAAGAGAAGCCGGAGGTGGGGTGTTCTGTGCTGTAGGATCAGTGGTTCACACAACCTTCCTAATGCTGGGGCCCTTTAATACAGTTCCTCATGCTGTAGTGACCCTGATCATAAAATCATTTTTGTTGCTATTTCATAAGAGTAATTTTGCTGCTGTTATGAATTGTAATGTAGAAATATGATATGTGGGATATCTATTTGCAACCCCCATGTGAAAGGGTCATTTGACCTCCCTCCCAAGGGGTCATGTTCCCACGGATTGAGAATCACTGTTTGAGGACCCTTTCTAGGGCTAAGTCTTTAAATCAGATTGGGAATTTCTTGCTGAGATCTTTCTAGAGGAGAGTGAGCATTAGCAACATCTCTAGGGGCCTGAAGAAGATGAGTGAGGCTGTGAAGAGCCCCAACTTCTCTACCTGGGCTTTTAAGACCATCCTGTGGAATGCCGCCCTGGCCTTGTCAAAGATGATGTGGAAGGCAAAGGCAAGACCTGGGAACAGAAAGGAGGGTGTGCAGGGAAGCAAGACCCTTGCCTCAGGTAGCTGGCAGTGTTTGCCTGAGCCTGCCAGGTTGGTGCCTCGGGCCTCTCTCCTTCCTGCCTATGGTGATTAAGATATCACCAGCTGCTGTGTTCACAGCTCTGCCGCCAATAACAGATGCATCTGGCTGGAATCTGGGTCATTAAAAAAAAAATACCCTGATTACTCTCTTCCTTCTTCACACCCCCCCCCCCCCCCCCCGTGCCAAGTCCAGACCCTGACCCAGAGCTAGAGTTCCCCAAAGAGGGGTCGGGAGGGGAGGTGAGAGAGCCTGGTGGACCTGTTGGCTGTCAGGGCCACTCAGCTAGCCAGATGGCTGTTCTTGCTGGATGTCTGATTATTGTTGTGTCTGTGGCGTTGTGCAGTGAAGGCCTTAATAAAGAGTGATGTGCCAAAACTCTTCCGTCCTGTCATGGCCTGGAAAGCTGGGCAGTGTAGCATCTGAGGCAGCATCTGTAAGTATGGCAGGAGGTGTGCAGCAGATTTGCCTTATACCATCAGTGATGGTGATGGAGTAGGGGTGTTGAATCCCCTGGGATTCTGTTTCTTTTCCTGTGAGCAATGATGATGGTATGCAGCTTTCCTGTGGGCCAGCATGGCTCTTTACAACAGCTAACTGTTTAACTGTTTTATTGTCACTGTGGTGACTTTGTCCCTGTTGAGTATACCTTGGAAGGGAGCTGTTCACAATTGACCACCATGTCATCTCCACTCAGCCACTGTATCCATTATGCTGGTTGCTTATCTGAGACCAGACATGGGGGAAGTGAATCAAGCCAAGGAGGCAGCTCTGTAATACCATGATCCTTTGAAGCTCAAGAGATCTGGTTGCACGTATTTCTCTGGGCCTTGGGATGAAGGAAAGGAAGATGGATGGAAGATAGAGGGAATGGATGATAAGAACACAGAAGGGACTCAGAGCAGCCACCACCCAGGAAGCTGTCCTATGTGGGACCTTGCTCTAAGTGGGTTAACTATGCTGTCAACCTTCCATACCTCTCACTACCTCATTTCCCTTTCTTACCTAGTCTGAGAACAGACCAAGGCATAAAGAACTCTATGTCAGTTAGCAAGACCCTGACCCCATCTTCTTTATCATCCACTGGGGATAGGGCACTTTGGATGGTAGACTGCATGTCCCATGGATGCAACCCTACAATTGGGCCTGCAAGGAGGACATCATTGTGACTCTGGAGCATGGACAGGAGATGCCCTCGAGAATCCAGCTGAGCTTGGGCTGTTTGTTGGAAAGTGAGATAGGGCAAGGGGAGTGGCAGGGAGGTCTGCAGAAGGCTCGGTTATGTGTTTTCCTGGGGATGTCAGGAGGACTCAAGCCTACTGGTTGGGGGCCATCTCAGTGTCATGTGAGAACTGTTTCCAGGCCCCTTGGGAACTGTAGACACTACACTGTCCAGCACAGATGCCCAGGTGGAAAGGCAGTGTGTATTATAAGTTACTTTTTTGTTGTGATAGGAACACACTGTGACTGAGGCAACTTTAAAAAGGAAGGCTTTATTGGAGCTCATGGCTTCAGAGGGTTTAAGTGGTGGCATGGAGACTGGAGCAGAAAGCTGAGGGCTCCCATCTTCTAACTGCAAGCATAAAATAGAGAATAAACTCAAAATGGCATTGAGCCTTTAAACTCTCAAGACTAGCCTCCAATAAGATCCTTTCTCCAACAAGGCATACCTTCTAAACCTCCCAAACAGTGCCATTAAGTGAGGACCACATGTTCAAATGCCCAAGACTGTTGGGGAACACTGGTAAATTTAAACACAATGCCCAGAGTGGTGTTTCTAGATTATCTCTTGTGAAAGCCAAGGACCTGCCTATTATAGGCCTTGGTTGAGGAACATATTTTTGCTTGAGACAAGTCTCACTCTGGAGCCATCTTGAGCCATTGCTCTTTTCTGAAGAGCTGGAAGCATCTTTAATATCGCCCTTTATGGCCCTGTGACATGGCATCCCTGACCTTTTGTGAGTCTGCTGGCTCCTGTGGATGGGGGAGGGAGAGGAGCAGGGAACGGATCCACCACCATGAGAACAGAGCTGAGAGTCCCAGGCTCCTGAATGGTGGTTGGTTGGTAGCACTATCCTCCTGCTGGTGTTACTCTCTAAGCTTCACACCCCACTGTGACTTGTTTCCCTTTCCTTAATCATCCATCCACCCACCCACTCACCTGCCCACCCACTCACCTGCCCACCCACTCACCTGCCCACCTACCTACCCACCTGCCCACCCACTCACCTGCCCACCCACTCACCTGCCCACCCACTCACCTGCCCACCCACTCACCTGCCCACCCACTCACCCATCCACCCACTCACCCATCCACCTACCCACCTACCCGCCCTCTACCTATCCATCTACCCACCCACTCACCCATCCATCTACCCACCTACCCACCCTCTACCTATCCATCTACCCATCTAAACATCTAACCACCCACTCATCCATCCATCTATCTATCCAGCCACCCATCTGTCCATCTACTCATTCACCCATCTATCATCCATCCATCCATCCATCCATACATACATACATACATACATACACACATCTATCAGCTACGTATTCACCCATTCATCTGTCTATCCATTTATTCATCTATTCATCATCCATTTATTCATCTGTCCATCCATTTACCCTCTCATCATCCATCCACTCATCCATCCATTCTCCCACCTACTCACTCATCTATCTACCCATCCACCCATCTCTCTCTTATCCATCCATCCATCCATCCATCCATCCATCCATCCATCCACCCACCCACCCCCCATTCACTCATTCACTCCAGTCATTCCTTATATAACTACTTAGGCTAGAAAAGATAATACAATTAATTCTATAGAAATTCTTGGTCCGTTGTGGCTGTTCTTTCTTCACATTCTTAGATTGTTTTGTGTTGAAAGTGCTATTACAGACATTTTGAACACTAATCAAAGCTTTCCTCTTGACATCATAAGACTTGCTGTTCAAGGGTAATTGAGCAAGTATATATTGGAAAGGTTGTGATGGCTACCTGGGGTGCTCTGCTATGGACACATTACTTCCCCATGGCATAGTTCTATGCTGTCTTTTCCTGAAAATTCTCCAAGCAAAACTTCGTTGGACTTTGAATGTGCTGATGAGCAGTGCTGAGCGTAGCCTTGCCAGTACACAGTAGGGAGGCACAAGACACAGCAATCTGGTAGGGATGAGGGTGGTTTTCACTTCCTATGCATGGGGCTGTATTCCATGTTAGTGAGGTGTGGTGGGTCCTGGGGTAGAACTTGGATGTCCAGAGTTGGGCACAGCTACTGGTAGGTTGTCGGGCTAGATCCTGATAGCAACAGAGGATTGTGGGTGCTTCCCAGGGCATTTACCAATACAGAACCAGGTCCTGGGCCTTCCCAGTGTCAGGCTAGCTGGCCACCCTGGCTTCAGAGAAATGCATCTAGATGAATGCACAGAGACCCTGGCCCTTAACTTCAGTCTGTTCCTAAAGCAGATAGCCTCTCTGGAACTTGTGCTAGGAGAACAATGGGCGTCTCCCACTGTGTCCTGGCTCTTCCCTCAAGCCTGTCAGATGCAAGGTCTATCTTCCAGGGGGTCCGTAGTAAGTATGAACCAGTCTTGGACAGAAGCGGGTGTTCAGCAGCCTCTTTCTCCATGATTTAGTTTTCTTAAATCATACCTGGTGCAGGGACACTGATCTCACTCACTGCCTCACTGTAGGATTTATGCTGTAGGGGAGCACGTGGTCCCAGTCACAGCCCTGGCTATGTAGATACCAAGGTACCCAGACAGAGGGGTAGAATGTGGGCAGGTTACAACCTGCAGAGGCCCAGTGCCCTGGGTGCTTCCCGTGTCTATTAACTCCCCGTTAACATGCAGCAGTAGTGTTGTTGCTAACAGTTTGATTTATGCCACTGAGGTTTTGCTTACAAATTAGAAGATGCTATTGTGCTAAGTCGGCTTTCAAATCGATGCGGAGCAATTGCAGTACACGGCTAGCTGGGCGACATTAACATGAGCAGTGTGCTATCATCGTCATCCTTGGGACAAACGTGACCAATTACAATGAAACTCCACCCCCTTCCAAGCTAATCTGAACTCAGCCAGCCTGTGCGGATGCTGGCCCTGGATGGAGACTCTCAAAGATGGACTTGTCAGGAGCAGAGCCAAGAGCCATTGTGTTCTAGTTGTGTGTGGATGCAGAGCAGAACCTAATCTCTTCTGGGGTCTGCTCTACTCCTGGCTCCTATGCAGGGTGTTTTCCGTGCAGCTCATTGTGGCTTTGGCCCCTAGTGACAGCTGCAAGAGTTACCTTGTAATTCTGTGGTAGCCGAGACCTGGGTGGCTGCTTGCCCTCTGAGCCCTCTATCCAGTCACAGTACCTAGCAAGAGGCCCGTCATAAGTGACTTAATACCAGAACACTGGATTCAGCAGGGCATTGATATCAGCGGCAGCTTGTTAGAATGAGTAGCCTTGGGGTTGGCAGTCACCAGATGTCCTGATGACTCTCAGTTCTCTCCATACGTTGGAGTCACTTGGTAAATTTAAGACAAAATGTGGATACTGGGCTCAGTCTTTAGATCTTGTGTAATTGGGGTGCATGCAAGGCAGCCCGGAACTTGGAAGCTCCCTGGAAACCTGCCGCTAGCCAGGTTTTAGCTGCCTGACTTATTTGTCTCTGTTCAGGTGGACTTGTGCTAATGATCTCAGAAAAAAAAATTCCCCAAATAATAGGCAGAAAATTCTTCCTTCTGTCCAACTGTAACAGTAACTTATTCTTACTTTTGTTAGCTGAGAAGGGGGTAGCTGGCCTCTGCATCTTTGTGTGTGGGTGTCAGGTAGCACGGTCAGGATAGCTGGTTTCCCTTAGGGCTCCCACTGACTTTCTGAGGGGCTGTGAAGCTTTCTGTTGGCCACAGACCCACTGAGCACTGTGTTCTGGGCACTGCGCTAAGCAGTCTTCACCAGCTGGCGATTGTAAGTAGGGCTCTTACAGCCTGGGGAAGGTCAGAGCAGGGCAAAGGAGGATGTCCCTGTTACATGTGAAGGAGCTGGGGATCCAAAGGTTGAAAGAGATACAATGGAGAAATAACAATGGGCCGTTATGCCCACTCCCTATTCGGAGATGAAGAGAAGCTGAGTCTGAGGAGGCTGCAGGCAGATGCCTCCTGAAGCTGCCAGTAGCCGCATCGCTATGCCAGGATGACTGTGTGATGGGCTGGGGGAATGACAGCTGTCTGCTTTGACGTCAGTGCCGGCCTCTGACAGATTCCCCAGTTCTGTCAGCCCCACTTCAGGGGCATGTTTCCTGCCTGGGAAAGAAATCACGTCTGCTTTCTACAATCAAGCCCGCCCTGGGGGAGGAGCTGTGGAGGAGCAGAGCCACAGCTGAGGGAGGTTCTGAGGTACAGTGCTCATCCCTGCGGTGGCCAAAACTTCAGTGTTCATTAATTAATTAATTCATCAATTCATTCACTGCCTTTGTGCCAGATTCCCTGCGAGGCACAGGAGAACTCAGAGGGTCATAGTCTCTGTGCTAGAGAACTTTGTCCTTGTCATCATCACATGGTATAGCGAACAAAGGAAACACAAAAGCATCCAGGAGGGTGCCCAGTCTCAAGTCGGGGGGACCTGTAGGATGCTTTTATCCACAGAGAGGGTGGAGGTAAGGGCTTAAAGCCAAGGCTTTGTTTTCTCTGGCCCCCTCAGCATCTCTGAATCTTCCAGGCCCACTAGGAAGCTTGGCAGCCAAGGGGATGGCAACTGAGGGGGTGGGAGGGTTCCCTGTCATACGTGTGTACATAGAAGAATCCTGGTACAGCAGTACTCTGAACCTTGGCAATGTGCTCACAGAGACCAGGGACTCAGAGAAGTGTGGCTATTTCTGAGTGGAGCAGCCTGTGTGTGTGTGTGTTGATCTGGGTGGGGGTAGGTTTCTGGTAGCTGCCAAGTGAGGCTAGTCCTATGAGATGCTGGATCCTGGCTGCATCCTCAAGGGAGGATGATGAGCACATCCCATGAGTGTGCCTGACTCATTCATGCTTGTTCCGGAGTTCAGAAGAAGCGCCAAGCAGGCCCTCATTGCTCTCCCTTCCTTGTTCCCTCCCTCTTCTTCTCCTGTTTCTGTCCCTGGGAGCTAAGAGCTCAAAGACAGAGACCAGCAGTCATCTCTAGTCTAAGGGAAGAAGATATCTTTCTCTGTCTAAATAGATAAGATTGACTTTCTTAAAGTTTGTGACCAGGGCTAGTCCTTAGCCGGGGGCTACCAGACTGAATTAGCCAGGGGCTACCAGACTGAATTCTCAGGACAAGTGCACAGATGTCTCTCGGCGGGAAGCAGGATCAGAGTTCTCTCCTCATCCTGCTCCAGGCTGTGGTGTGCTGTACTGAGGCTTCTGATCACGGGTAGTAAGTACCACAGCGGGCCAATCTGAGTGATTGTTTAGTACTGAAAAATTAAATGCAGGAGCTGAAGCCAACAGCAGTTTCCACCAACACAGGGAGACTCAGAGCCACAGAACAGCTTTAGAAGTCATCTGCCACACACGTGTCCCTGGCTGAATGTGTCCCCCAAGGCAGTGAGAATAGTCTGAACTGAGTCATGCTGGAACTAGGTAGGGAACTGCCTAGGCTGCCTGAGGGAGGGCTGGCTCTGAGAGCTTAGGATAGCCCATCTGGAACTTGGACCTGTGTGATTTGTCCATCTGGGGTATCAGCAACTCTAAAGTTACATGTGTGAAGGGACAGAGCTGTGTGAGCAGAAGGCTCTCAGTCTAGGGTAACATTTTCACACAGTGCCTGGGGACCAGGGAGCTAATACTCTCGGCAGTGTCAGAGAATAGGGACCCATGTGCAGAACCTGATGGGTATTCACACAGCAGCCTGGCGTGTGCACATCTTCTGCCCTCAAGTCATTTCATGCCTCCTACCTCCTTGGCCCTTGTTATAGCTGGGTCATGACCAATCTGTGTAGGGTAGTGGACCTGGGAGTTCATTTGCACTGGGGTCAGGTACCCTTGGGGGACCAGGAGGAAGTGCTCTGGAAGCTCCTGGGCAGTGGTAGAGAATAGGCCACCTTCGGAGCTTATAATAAAGCAACAGCAACAGACACTCGGGAAACATCTTCCTCTACCTGTCCCAGTTGATCCCTTAAAACTATAGCACAAACACTAAAATTTGTTGAGGAATTACTGTGAGCCATCACATAGCCCACCCTACAGAATGTCATTCCCCACATCACTGTGGCACAGGTATCAGTGAGTGATAGGGTTGGGGAGTTGCCTCAAACATCCTGACCACCTTGGCCCTTGAGCCTAGATTCTGAGCTGCACGCATCATCGGTTGGACAGCCTTCTCCTGGCTTTAAACTATTTATCCTGGGGACTAGAGAAAGCACCCATAAGGTACTTCTGCTCATGTTTTAGCTTCTCAATTAGGTTTACCCAGCAAATCTGCTGGATACTCTTTGCTTAAGGTCAGGCTGTTCCCCCTCCATCTGGCTGCATGATCTAGGTGTTCCTGGCTCATGGCTTTCTCCAGGTCCTGCTTGTACAGTACAGGGTCTTCCAGGGGCGCTGGGGATGAGTTACTTGGCTAAGCTCCCACAGATGGAGCACCGAGCTATGTTCTTGTCAGGTGAAGCTGGACTCAGGACTAGAGTTAGGAAGCAGACCTGCAGGGGTCCCATGTGCCTCTGGGTGCAGGGGAAGCTCCTCCTGACCTCAGCTCACTCAGCAGGTACCCCTGGCCACTAGTGCTGCTGGCTGCATCCACTATTGCCAGAGCCATCCCCAGGTGACCACTGTAAAGCCAAAGGCAATACCTAGACTGAGTGAGTCCGCCTCTTGTGTCTGAGAAACAGCCAGGATTTGGTCCCTGACTGGAAACAAGGGCAAAGCAGTGATCTTCCCCGTTTCTTGCAATCCCTCCTCTTCCCTATCATGCCTCGCCTTACAGAAGAGTCCCCACCGCCAGTTGCTCTGTTTGGGCGTGGCTTAACTGCATAGGCACCACAGTTATCTAGACTTTGTTGGCAAAAGCAGCTGAAGAGCTACCTGTTGCTGAGGCTTGCTTCTGATGACCAGCTTTTGCCTGCCTTGTAGAGGAGCTTCTTTGCTTTTCTCTGGCAGCTCTCAGTCACCACTATTCAACCTCCCTCCTCACAGCCAACAGGTCCCGTCCCTTCAGGGACTTCCTCTTCTGCTCTGAAACGGATTCCCAAGAGAACATGAAGCCAATTGTCCCTGCAGTCAAGGTTGCTGTTGAATGTTTTTCAGCCCTGCAGGTCTAGGCTGTGGCAGGTGGAGTGACATGAAGGTTCATCAGTCCCTAGAGACTTTGCCTCTTCCCAGAGGGACTCCTAGGGATGGGCAGGTAAGCGCCCTTCCTTCCCATCCTGTCTCACTCATTTTAGTACTTCTGCTCAGGTTATATTCAGCTTTTGCTCCTGAGCCTCAGTTTCCCTAAGACAACTCCTGTTTCTTGGCAAGCTCACTCACTCCTTGGCTGCTGTGGATTCTCCTTAGGACTCACCAGGCTCCCGTGGTCCCCTTTGGGAGGCCCCTTTTCCTCATGCTCCTCCTGCCTGGAGAGCAGGGAGGAGCCAAGAAACTGGGATATGGGGGCTCGTGGATATGAAGAGCCAGGCATGACCTACATAAGCCTCCTGCCAGGGAACTGAAGGATGTTTCTAATTGGTAACATGGCTTAGTCAAGAGTGCATGCCTGGATGTGTAAAGAGTGTGAGTTTTAAAAACTAATTTTAATTTCTCATCAGAGAATGCCATATATTCCTTCCTGCCTTTCCCAGTGGAGTCTCTTATCCCTTCAGACAGCAGTGGAACAGCCGGTGAGGCTGTGCAGAGTGTAGGGAAGCAGAGTAGCAGGATTTGGGTGGGTTGACCTGGCCAATGCACAGCCACTCTCTGGGTCTTATGATTTTTCATCTCTGCATTTGCCCCTAAGAATTCTTTTAGGATTCTGGATCCACTGTTCATTTCTATTGCAAATATGCTCCAAAATGGGAGGAAGGCTATCAGTAAGGATGTCATTCCCAGGCTGAACCTGGTGCTGGCCTTGGCCCAGACAGTCCTTGGCCTCACTCAGTCCGTGTCATCGGGGAGACATGCCATAGGCTCCTGCCATTGGGGAGTAGCTAGTTAGCCAAATAAAACACAGCACAGCTTCTTGTCAGCATCCTGCGCCCGCCCACCCTGAGGACTAAGGAAATCATCCTTCTAGGGGCTGGCTTGAGCTAGTAAGGGCAGAGTAGTGGGAATTCGTGTAAAATTGGCCAGCCCTAGTGCCAGGGTGACAGATAATCACTGGAGCAGGGATGGGGTTCACTCCAGGGCGTGGCAGGCGGCGCCTTTAGATGCTGTCTCGGCTCAGGTTTCTCGTTGGCACTGGCAGAGCCTGTTGCTTAGGGCTGTCTGGTTTCCGAGGTTCCTCTCACCACTGCCGCGTGTCGCTGTGTGTCGTGGCTATCCAGCCAGTTAAGCTGGCCACGCTGCCTACTTCCACACTCCCTGCCCTGCGGTCCCAACTCAAGCTACCTGTCTGTACTTTTCTGTGTGCCTCTTCTGGGCTGAGCAGGGCAGACTCCTCCCCGTGGCTTGCTCTCTTGTGGAATGGGGTCTGTCAGGGCCACAGTTTCCAGCTTCTCAGGGCATTCACAACCAAGATCCTGTTCCTTGTACTATCAATCTCAAGAAACATGTAGTCTTCTTTAGAAATATGCTCTCCTCTGCTTGTCAGCTTCCAGGATGACATTTTATTTTTACCATGAGGTTTATTTTTCTTTTAAATCCTAATAACTCCAGGATATGAAAGCTGCCTTATTTTTTTAATTAATTTTTTTTTAAATCAAGAGATAAAATAGAGGAAATTAAATGGTGTTTATGTATGTGCATGAATTCACATCTAGGCAGGTCTGGATGGGACCATCCCTGAGGACCAGAAAGCAGCCCTCCTGCCCTGGTTCCCTCTCTTGCTTTCTGCCACTCCTCTGGGGGTGGGCGGTGACCATGGGGACTCCTAAACTATAAGAAAATCTAATAAAAACATTTGCGTTATAACCAGGATGGGGAGTGAAAGCCCCAGGCTTAGGATCCCGGGCCAACCCAAGTCGTCCATCACCTGTTGTTCTCCTGAGTCTCTTTAAGCAACCATTGGCAGATCTTCATCCAGATTTCCAGCTGCCATGGCCATGTTAAGTCAGCGGGCACAGTGAGTTGTCAAGGGCTGTTTGATAAATACAAAAGAATACAGTTAAATTAGAAAAGATTCTAGAAGAAATGCCTGGAATTCGCCGCCCACCGTAAGAACTAATTACCACCCCTCTGCCACCTGAGTTTGCTTTCTTTCTAGCTCTTCCCATGGCCTTTCCCTTCAGAGGGACCTCTCTCCCTCTGTAGCATTTTTGCCTTTTTTGGGAAACGTAACCACTCAAGCGTATCTGTGAACAATAAATACATCCTACAGTTTGACGTGTTTCTGTGCTGAATAAAATGCTGTGAAGCCACATACAGCCTTTTGCAGCTTTATTTCTTCTTCTTGTGGCTGCAAACAAAATACAACTTAGGCAAGAGGTTTATCTTGGTTCACAATCCACCACTGTGGAGACGGCACGGTGTGGTGTGGCTTCATGGCAGCAGGAGCGTGAGGCAGCAGCTTTCTGGCACCTGAGTGGACCAGGAAGCTGAGAAAGGATGGGAAGAGGGATGGCCTATAACTGCCACGGTCCACTGGACAGCACCCCTTTTCTTTAACTCCATCTCAGCTTCTGAAAGTTTCACTCCCTCCCAAAACAGCAACACCAGTTAGGATCAGGTGCTCAAACATACGAATCTGTGAGGGCATCTGTGGTGTCTATTCTTAGTTGTCAACCTGTCTGCATCTGGAATTAACTAGAACCCACGCAGCTGGGTATGTCTGTGAACGTACACTTGTCCTAAGTGAATCATTTGAAATAGGAAGACCCACTTCTTAGTCTAGATCCGTTGAGATGGGAAGGTTCACCTTTCATCTGAGCCACACCTTTTACACAGAAGAAGGAAGCATGCTGTCTTGTGTTTGCTCTCGCTCTCACTGGCAAGTCCATTCCTCACCAGCATTAGAGTCGACTTCTTTGGGATTCTGCTGTATACTGAAGACCGGCTGAGACATCCAGTCTGTGGACTGAACAGCCGCTAGATTCTTGGATCTTTCATTGGTAGACAGCCTGTGTAGTGGTGGTGGTGGTGTGTGTGTGTGTATGTGTGTGTGTGTGTGTATGTGTGCGAGTGTGTGTTCTGTACCTCTAGGGAACCCTGACTAATAATAATACAGCATCTTACCTCTAAACTGTAATGTTGTGTCATGTTTCTAAGACTCATCTGTGTAAGGCTTGTGTTTATAGTTCACTTATTTTCTCTGCTGTGTAGGATTTCACTCTGTTCATTGTTACCAGTGTCTGGTCTAATGAGCAAAATGTCAAGGATTCTTGGCTGACCCTTTCTTTTTTGCACACGAGTGAGAGCTTCCCTATGACATGCACCCAGGAGTAAAATTGTTAGGTCTTGGGTACAGTTTCATCCTTTGGAAAGTATATCAGCTCTTAAAGATAGGAAAGAGCTGTTCCGGCCAGGCTAACTGAGCAATGTCTGGAGAGGTGATGCCGTCCTGGCTTGGGAAGTAGCCATGTCTCTGTAGGGCATAGCACCAAGGCTGTGTAGAAAGAGCGTATTCTCTCAGCACCCTAGTCTGGGTCTACAGCACTCCAAACAGTAACAAAATGAATGGAGGGTTGTGAGCATGTGTTGGGCTGGGGGCCTGCTTTCCAGTCCTGAAGTCATAGCTGATAGCCTCAGAAAGGATGAAATATTCAGCTGTGATTGGGGGAAAGGGGCAGGCAGGCTGCGCATCAGCTGGGATGTTGAGGGAGGAGTTGGTGGTTGGTGTAATTTCCTTCTCTGCCACCCCAGGTTTAAATCCTGGCCACCCTTCTGTATCTAGCTTAAATCCCACTTGGAAGGAAATCCTTCCTGTGTCCCACCCACGGGCACCTTGCTGGCCTGTGAGCTTCTCAGATGTGCTAATGTCTGTATTGATGAGCTGTCTGCTTCCTGCCTAAGCACATGATTTTCTTCCAGATGTGGGTCCCCTTCTCCCAGCCAGACCACCAGCCTCTTGAAGCCTTTGCTTCCCACTCCTTTGTGGACTGCTCCCGCCCCCTTCCCATAGTGCCTGGAACACTGACAAGTCCTCAACAGATGCTATCATGAGTTGACTGAATGCACCTGCTCTTGGATGAGGTGAAGGCAACTTTATCATTTCTCCAATTCCTCGCCTCATGCTAACTCCAAAAAGAACACTTTAAGACCCCTATTACCGGGAGGCTGAGCTATCTTTTATAGAAAAGCTTTTAGCTGCCTGTGCAGTGGAGAGGCAAATTGGAGGGCGGTCTGTGGTTTGAGCAAAGCATGGTGTGGTTGGTGATCTCCACGTTCACTCTGGGAAGAACCCTTGCCTACTTGCTGCATTGTGCTGAACGATGTGGAAGACTGACTCCTGGTAGCTTGGTGGGAAGGGACAAAATACCACCTCAGGTTTTCTCACACAGCAGAGGGTGGTGGCAAATAGGCAAACCAGAGGGTCAGGGGCTGTTGAAGTGTAGGAGGGAGTGCGGGTGAAGCTGAGTAGCTAACGAGCAGACTGTGACAGAAGGACCTGGAGTGAGGACTCAGGTGTGTGTGCTCCCATGTTCCTTTGCTGTTAGTTTCCTCATCTGTGTAGTTGGGCGAAGCACATTCTTGCCAGGGCAGCCCTGGAAGCCATAAATCCTGCTTGTGAAAGTTCCCAATTCCTGGGGGCCTGGTTCCTGGCTGGAGCCAAGGGTCTCAGTGGATCAGCATAAATGTGCACAGTGTGGGTACAAGTGTGTCTTCTTTCTTTGGGTGGACTTGGGAAGTTCCCACAGTTGGTCCTCACCCATTGATGGTGCTGGCTGCCCACAAATAGGGAAGGGGCAGCTCCCCAGGGTAGCAGTTCAGTGAAGCAGAGCATGTGGAGGCTGATGTACCTCCCAGTTGTCCCTCACGGGGAGCAGACGCTGACTGTGAGCCCTGCTGGGGCTGGTAGTGTGCGTGGCTGCTCCTTTTGCAAGCCTGTTGTGTGTGTGAAGAACAGCACACTTGAAGTCTGTAAGACTTGCCCTTGAGTCCCCATCCCTGCCTGTCCCGTGAACAGCTGCGCTGCAACTCTGAAACAGCTGCTGAGCCTCACCCTGCTGGATGGTGGAAAGAAGACAGGATACATCTTGAAGGATGACTGCCAGAACATAGTGCTAGTTACCATGTATGGAGTTTTTCTGAGCGAGCCAAACACTATAAGTACTCCACACAATGTTTCAGCAGCAAACCTGACAGAGGAGTGATAGGCCTGCCATTTAGCATAGGGGTAGCTGAGATCCAGGGTTGTTTTGTACTGTGCCCCAGGCTGCGTGGTTGGTGGGTAGAAGCACCGCCCACTCCTCTATCTGCTTCTGAGGTTTGAGTTTGTCCATGCCACCATGTTCATCCCCCCAGCAAATAGGATAATCTGCAAAGAGCATCTGGTCTGCAGTTGGCTGGGTCTGAAACTTTCGCAGCCTGTGGTATTCACTGAGAGATTAGTTGGGACTTGCTGGGGCCTGGGAAAAAAATGGGTGTGAAGGTAGAAAAGAGGTAGCCAGCTCCCATCTGTGTTCTCAGCTTTGTAGGAAATCTTGCGTGGCTCCAGGCCTTGATGTGTGTTGGGTGACAGGTTGATGGTCCCTTTTCAGGCAGTAGACAGTAGGCAGAGGGAGGAGACACACCAGGGTAGGATCATGACATATGTTCTTGAGAACTTCCCATGCTTGATCCCTGCCCTGGAAGCCATCATTGGGTGCTTTCCAGATACCTTATGCTAGAAAGACCTTTTGAGAAATGCCATATGGATGTGACCCTGCTTCTAGAAGCACTAGGTTGTCAGAGAGACATAGGCACATGCATGGAATGGTAAGAGGGCAGCAGCTAAGATCTGGACAGTGCATCAAGCAGGGCTTCCTGAAGCGGGGTACAACATGGTCACAGAGAGAAGAGGTCACAGGAGAGAGAACTCATCTTGAATGTGGGCCAAAGGCTCATTGATCAACATTGTCCCCTTTGTCACGCCCTTAATGGATCCTGTGTGGCTGCTCTCATGGAGGGTTAATGACACAGGTGGTCTCAGGACTTTGCCTTCCAATGGCTTGCTATCAAAGATAGATAGGTGGATGACCATGTGTGTAACTTCTAACTCACACAGCACTGAGTATATGAGGGCAAAAGAAGCTTCTGGGATGTACGCCCCCCACCCAATTATACCAGCACTCCTCTAGTACTGGTATATGGGTATGGCTCTATTACATCTCTTCCCCTTTTCCTCCCCAGGACACTTAGCATGTCATAGCCACCATAGCCCTGTCCCATGAGACAGTCTCCTACAGAAGGACCTCACACCTTATCCCTCGCTCTTTTGTTGTAAGCCCTGCCTGTGGCCTGATGCAGCTGGAGTCCAGGGCCTCATTTAGCTCTCAGGAGCACAGGCAGGCTGCTGGCATAGAGGTTCAGCTTTGAGGGTACCTCTTTTTATACACGGAGAGGGCAGGGCTCTCCCACATGTCCCCCTCCAAAGCCAGAGGTAGGTGTGTGCATGTGCACAGCCCCTCCTGCTGTCTCTGGGGCCACAGCCAGCTGCTGCCTGAAGCAGAGGGCCTCACAGCACCATCTGCAGCTCATTCCACTGGTATGAATTTTGCAAACAACCTTTTTAATCATGTTTATGAACTCAGCGTACATTTGTCGCAGGTTGGGTTTTCTGCGGTGATGAAGAGGCTCGGCTGGGAAGCCAGCAGGTTGAGTTTTTCCATCCCAGCCTCCTGGTGTGACTTTCCATATCCCGCTCTCCTCTTTCCCCCTCCTCCTATGTTCAAGAGGAGGACTACCATGTCCCTTCATTTGTCCCTGCCGCTACAGAGTTCACAGATAGCTTTTGTGTCCCCGTGGAGCGGAGGGGACTTAGCTGTTCTACAGGTAAAGAAAATGAGGGAAACAGTGAGCTGCCAAGGGCGGTGGCTAGAAGCAGCGAATCCGAGCCTTGGTCCCGGGTCCCAGACTCTGTCCTTTCTGTTCTCAGTTCTCAGTGTCCCTAAAGTCACTCTGTTTCTCCCTGTTGCCTCCCACCCCGTCCTGAGGACACAGGCAAGCAGTCTGCAGCTGTTGGGGCCATCCTGCCTGTGCTGAATTGTGGCTTGTGGCTTTAGTGTGTTCCCACAGTACTCTCCTTGCATGTCATTGAATCAGTGGGTCTGGCTCTTCTCTATAGCCCCCTAGGAAGACAGACCCCAAGGGTACAGTCCCCAGTCTTGCCCACCCTTCCATGTTTCATGCAGAGTCCTGAATGTGGATCAGGACCCTATGCCCCCCCAAAATGGCGTGAACTGGAGTCAGAGGATACTTGAGTTTATCATTGTAAGTGTCAAAATAGGAGACAGAAATCAGGTCTTGGGTTTTTTTTTTTTTTCTTTTTTTTTTTTTCTTTTTTTCCATTTTCCTCTGTGTGTGGATTTTGACCATGAATGTGGATATAAAACATTCATACAAGTCAGAATGTCTCAGTCAGCAAGGTTTGCAGCAGTTCAGCTTTATAATAATTATAAATAAACATTAAAAATTTGGGGGGGGTGGCGTCAAGGAGAGCTTGGAGGTACATATCTCTTATCCTAGATACTTGGGAGGCTGAGGCAGTAGGTATGATAGTTCAAAGTCAGTCTGGGCAACTTAATGAGACCCCATCTCAACATTTAAAGGTAAAAAGGGGGGTAAGGATTCAGCTCAATGATTGAGCCCTTGCCTAGCATACAGGAAGACCCAGATTCAGCTGTCAGTACTGCATAAAGAGAGACAATGCATGGAGAGGTGGTCATCAGATCTCAGATTTGGAGGGGCTGGAGGAGAGAACTTTGAGAGAGGCTGGCAAAGGCTATTGGACAGAACAGAGTGCTATTAGGCTTAGCTATGGTAAACTTAGTAAGTACTCGATGTGGTATTGGAATTATGGGCGACCCCCCCCCCACATTTGTGAAACCTTTTATCCCAATGTGTTTTATTGAAATTTTTTTTTCCTGGTTCCCCAAGCAGGTCAGAAGTTAGGGCTGACCCACAATTCTCAGCCTGTCAGGGCATGTCTGGAATTGGACTAGAAAGCTGGCCATTTGCTCTCTGATTCTGCTTTCATCAGTGAGGGGAGCAAGCATACCTCCTTACCTTTGAAAAAGGGGGAAGTTTGGTCCACAGTGTGGGGATCTGGACAGGTGCATGCCCTGATCAGTCTATGCCTGGAATGCTACCTCTGTTTGAGAACTGACAAGGAATGGTTTTCCTCCCTCCTGGTTTTAACTTTAATCCTCATTAGCTCGAGCCTTACTAAATGGGCATTCCCATCTCTGCAGTCCTCCGGGATAAGGACTTTGGCCCACAGCTGCCCTGTTTACCATTGCGCTCCTTCTGGCTTACACACCAATAGTCAGGCTCAGAAACAGGGCTCCTCTGTGAAACACCATTGCTGCCTCTTGCTGAGGCTCTGTTTGAAGGGAAAGGCAGAGGTAGGTCAACAGAGACAGCATGTGGGGGTGTGGCCCAAACCTATGAGTACCAGATCCCATCCTGATGCTCTGAATGTGGATGGTAAGGATTTAGAGTCAACACCAGAACTGGACTTAAGAGCAGAAAGTAGGGGAAGTTACCTGGATCAGAGTTCCAGGGAGAGCACAGAACAGGTGAGCTCTGCCTGTCTCTTCTCTGTTAGCTTTTCACTGGAGAAATTTTAAATGTAAACCGAGGCAGAGAGAAAGGTGTTATAGAATGCGTGACCTCATGTGGTATTACCATTTGGTCCATCCCTTGGGCCTTCTCCTCCTGGGCCTCATTTTCTCTTCTGAGAGACTGTTAAGAGGTTTCATGCTGTCATTTCTCCATTAGTGATCATCAGGCCCAGAAGGGGCACATTTGGGGACAGGAGACCCTACTGTAGACTTGTGTGATCCATGGGAAGTCAGACCATAGGAAATCACAGGCCGGTTTAGAATGCTCCGTTAGCAATGACACATATTAAACATGTGCCTGCTTTGTGGCAGGTGTGCTCCCATCTCACACATCCTCTGTCTCACTAGTCTTCAGGATGGTCCAGTGAGGATGGTTTTTGGCCTTATTCTCAGGCAAGGCTATGTGGGATGGAGGCTCAGTAGAGAATGTGCCTAAGCTCACATAGGAATAAGGCAACTGAAAATCGAATCCTGGTCTCAGCTCTGTCCTTTACTCCACCATTCTTAAGGGTGCTCTGATAGATTGTGGATTAGAATTGCTTTGCTTCCTGGCCCCATTGTAGCCTTTGGGTAAGCCTGGAGGTTTCCGTAGGGGGCAACTTCAGGCTTGCTTTCTTGCTTAAAATATGTACTTACAGTCAAAGTGACTTCTGATTTTCCCTTGTCCAGGTGGGGCAACTCTCTTCTCTTGCCAAGGTCATAGCCTCTCCTTCTAGTCAAGGGGGGATGGTGACATCTTTCCTACCTGCTGAAGTAGGCCAGGTGGGCTTCCTTCCTTCACACCTAAGGGCATTTGGATGGGACTTCTTTCCTGGTGGGAGGGTATAGTGGGATTAGAGAGAAAGGCTATTTGCTCTTCATTAAGCGTGAGGCTGCATGGGGTCTAGGATTTCCTGGGGCTGTCCTGTCCTTTGCCACCTGTTCTCCAGTTCCTCCCTGCTGACTGCCTGAGCTCTCCTGTCTCTCTCTGTCCTCTGGTAACACGGGGCCCTCTGCATGGTGCGCCCAGCACGGGGAAGATTACCCCCAAAGGTCTGATGATGTGGAGCTGCCTTCTTGCTCCCTACCCAGGAAGCAGAGCCAGAACCACTAGATCTAGTCCTCTGCTCTGCCATGGAGGACCTCCCAAAGGAGAATCCTTTCTTTGTAAAGACATCCTGGTGGGCAGGTCTGAGTGGCGTCTTTGAGACGTGGGATGTCTCTTAGCATCCTCACAGCAAAGCTCTGTGTTGCTGCCATCTGGCTCCTGCCTCATCTCTCAGGAAGGGATTTTGCCAAGTACCTGCAGGTGTATGGTCATGTGCCAAGGACCTCATGGGTATTGTCATCATCTGATTCCCATGGGGATCTAAGAAGTGGTTATCACTGTCTGTCCATCTCACAGCCTCCATAATAGATGATACTAGGGTAAAAGTAGTAACTTGCTCCAAGTCACATAGTCTGTACATGCAGGAATAGATGATGGGATCTCAGGGCTGCCTGACTATGGATCAGTTCTTTACGCTGACTCACCTGTGCTATATCATGGTATTAAATACGAGCAGGGCATCACTGTCCATGATTAACAGTGTGTGTGTGTTTTGTATGTTATCGTTGTATCACTAACATGGGTTTGGAGGCTGCTGTTGTCTTAGGATCTGTGTAAGAGATTCTGGTGGCCAACCCTGGGAGAAAATGCTAAGTATCACAAGCCGTAAAAGAAAACTAGTAGTATGCTATTTTCCTGGCTTCCCAAAAGGGAGAAGCTAGAGAGTTAATTGTTGTAGTATGGGGATTGGAACTCAGGGCCTTTAAAGAATGTAAAACTAATCACTAACAGTACAGCAGTTGGCAGTGTAGGCATCGACACATCTATGGAGACTAGCATTGCATAGGGCACCAAAAGCCTTAAAAACAGTCCCCCTTGACCAGGCTGCACTCGGTCTTCCTCCCAAGGAAGCAGTCAGAATTTCTGTCACGTGTGTTGTACACTGGGGTTCTTACTGAAGAGCCTTTTTTAAAGGAGCCTTGAAAATGATTCAGCAGCTGTGAATTAGGGAAGACAGTGTAACATAGGTGCAGATGCATGGGTTAGGAAAGTTACGGAACGCCCATTTGGAATGTCTCCACGTGGCTTATCTCACACACTGCAAAGTTCTCTTCTAGGGTATAGTCACCAAACACACCTGCAGCTTGGCTTTCTACTTCAGCTGTGCCTTTACCTTTCCTGCTGCTTCACTAAAATACCCCAGCAAGGCAGTCTAAGTGAGGAAGTGGTTATTACGGCTGACAGTCTGAGGAGATGGAGGCGGCTGGTGCACTGTGTGAGCAACCAGGAGACAGATAAGGATGGAAGCTGACTCAGCTCCTTTTAATGCAGTTCAGGACCCTGTCTCTAGGTTTTAACCTAATCACAGTACCTGTCCCCAACCCCCATATGTCCTGATGCTAACCTAAGTAATGCCTGGAGGCTTGTCTCCTAGGTGATCGTGATTGTAGATGCCCCGCCCTACAAGTTGACAATCAACCTTAACCATCTCAACCTACCCAGAGTGAACTGTACCCCAAACAAAGCTGTAATGCAATGGGGGGGGGGGGAAGACACTCATTATATTATCTTGATCAATTTGAAAATTCACAGAAATGGGCCTGCCTCTGCTTCTCAAGCACTATGAGCAAAGGTGTATGCTACCCCACTAGGCTGAGGAACAGAAATTGAGATGTTTGCATAACTATTTTTAGTATATTGTTATAATTTGTTTTATTATTAATATTGTTAATCTCTTGCTGTGCTTAATTTATAAATCAAACTTCATCATGGGTGTCTGTCTGTATGTGTAGGCTTGGGATATACAACGTTTGGTCCTTTCTGCAGCCTCAGGCATCCACAGGAGCCTTGGAATGTGTCCTCTCAAGACAAAGCCTTCCATACAGACTTGTCATTATGACTGGGCAATATGACTTATGTGAAGAAATGAGTGTATAGTCCATTCTTTAAAGCATAAAAAGCATGGCGTTGGAGAGATGGCTTAGCAGCTAAAAACACTGGCTGCTTTTCTGGAGGACCCAGGTTCTGTTGTCAGTACCCACATGACAGCTCATAGCCATCTGGAACTCCAGTTCTGGAGATCTAACACCCCCTCCTGGCCTCTGTGGGCACTGCATGTGCACACACACACACACACACACACACACACACACACACACACACACACACAAGCAAACACTCATACACATAAAATAAATTAAAACCCACAATAAAGCAACGAAAGCCCAAACCAAACTGACCAGTAGTGATTATATTTTCACTTACCTATAATAAGTTTAATTCCATTTTCTTTTTAAAAAGATTTTTGTTTGCAACTTATTTTAAAATTATGTAGTTAAAAATATTTTTAAATTTTTTTTTAGGGACAAAGGAAGGAAGATGGGCGATAAATCAGGCATGGTGCATTCCTTCATTGTAAAGACATGGATATGTGTGTGTGTATAGATATATGGATATTATCTATATTTACATATAGATAAATATAACTGAGTATGGGAAGATATCACTAAATAATGGTTCAAATTAGGTGGCCCTTTCTTAGTGATCTTGTTTCAGACAAGTCTATTTTCTCTGGCCCTGTTCCCTGCCTGTTGTGAGTTTTCCTCAGGGGCCTGGTTGTCTCCATATATCTTCACTCCTCATGCTCAGCATGGTGGTCATGGCCTGTATTTGTGATAGGCCATGGCCTTGGTGATACACACACACACACACACACACACACACACACACACACACACACACACACACGGCTACGGAAGGAGGCAGGGTTCTGTCAGTGCAGAGCTCTGCCATGTGTTGCTATCTGGACTGTATGTGCAACAGTGATACATGGAGGGTAGAGTGCTCTCTCATCTAAGCACAGGGTCTGTAGTGGGTGGGAGCAGCCCTGGAGGGAGAGGATAAATCTTTAGTTTCTTATAGTTCTTCCCTCATGTTCTGGATAGGATTGTTACACTCAAAGACTCCTAGTGTTGCCTCCTGGCACCTCCCATGTTTCTGAAGCAGTTTCTAGGGCTCTCTAGAACAATGTTATTCTTCCTTTGCTCTCAGCGGGCAGTGCACAGGGTAGGTTGAGCACCCATGTAGGGCTCTGAACCAGGTTGGACCGAGGTGGCTCCCTTGGGGTATGTTGGGCCTTGGCCTATTAGAGCACCTGCCACTAGTCCCTCTCTGGATGGATTATGGACATGCCTTCTGCTTCTGTCCTGCACACCAGTCCCATCCCACCCTACCTCTACCAGGTCATAGCTTGGAGACAGGAAAGTCTCCAAAATGTGTCCTGGCAGAGCCCAGGGGAGAGCTTGCATTCCTGTGGCAGGGTGTGTTTCCTCCTCTGTCTGGCATCCCCCATAGGACAGGGACAGCCCTTACCCATCTCATCTTCCCCTAACAGATAGCATAGCACAAGGCCTTGTGCAGATGCTGTGGTGGGTAAACAAGGTGCTCCAGCAGTGGCTGGGTGTGACCCGTGCAGAGTGACAGGTCACTGTGTTCAGAGCCCTAGCTCTCTCTTTGTGCCATCTTTGACAAGTTATTTACTCTCTGAGCCTCAGTGCTCATGACTGTGTGTGTCATCTCCAAGGATATTTGTATACTCTGGAATATTGTGGTTCTCTGGCTACTGGGTGTCATGTGTCCCTTTGTGGTAGCTGAAGCCCACATATTCCCTTATTCCACACTGCTACATCTAGAGGAGTCCTATAAATCAAGCCCCCAGGCCCCTAGTCCAGCCCCTGCACTAGCCTAAGAAAGTTGGGGTGTTCAGTAATAAAGGAACATGGAAAATGTCATTGACCATCCTTAAAATCCAATATAAAACAAAATAACCTTTGCAGGATGCAGAGGTGCATACCTGTAGTTCCTACATAGGGCAGGCTTTGGCAGGGGGATTCCTTGAGTCCAGAAAATTGAGATCAGCTTGGACAATGCATTAAGACAAGAATAAAGAAACTAACTCAATCCAGTGACATCCCATAAACCCATGTGGTATGTCATCTTCCAGGAGCTTTCACCTTTTTGTGTCCAAGGACTACTGAGTGGTTGACTAATCTGTTGAGTTATGGTTACAGTTTCAGAGCCTCTTCCGTGGCTTGGGCCCAGGCCTGGGGCTAGATGCACACTCTCATCACCTCAGTAAGCTCCCAGAACTCTCTGGAAGGCATGACTGCCTTTGTCCTTCAATTTCTAGGAAAAGAGACTCAGAGAGGCTAAGAAATGCACTCAGTTTTCACAAGTGTTGACTGTCAAGCCAGCTGTGTGACTCGGGCCCATGTTCTTCCCCCAGACTCACCCTGGCCCCTCATCTCCATATAGTTGAGCCTCATCTGAGCTGTGGAGATAGTGTTGTTGGCTGAGCATCTTAATGCTGGACCAAATAACAGCCAGGAAGATTGGCTAGGGGGACCAGCCAGCAGGAAACAGCAGACACAGGCCCCTGCTGCTGCCTCTTTCCAGCACCCTCTCTATGTGCTGGCTTTGTGTAGGTAGGCTGAGGAAGACAGTGAAGGCCTCATTGATTTTTCATCTCATGGGAATAGGCTGTCAGGCAGTTAGTGACCCTGGCCTGATAGCCCATGTTAGATGGGGGTGGTGGAGCTCTAGGCTACATGGTCTGAGAAACCCTCGGGACTGTGCAACCTCTACTTACCATTCCAGAGTTCCTCTGCCTCCTGTGCCCTCTGATTCTTCCCTCTAGAGAGCCAAGGCTTCCAGACCCAGCCTTGGCCCTCAGTCACAAGCTTTGGCTGGACTCTGGGCAGTTGCTTGCTGGTGGGACCTATGGGTGTCGGTTTCAGCAGCAGACCCTGTTGGGGACACTTGACCCCAAATCATGCCCTCTAAGGTAAGAGTCTGTTTAATGTCTTTGTGGCTTCGTTTTCTTGACCCAGACTCTCCTCCGTCACCAAGAGGCTGTCAGTTACAAGGACCCCTGCTCTGTAGGTGAGGAGACTGGCTTTCTCTTCCTTTCAATGTCAGCATCCCTTCACCAACCTTCCAAGTCTGTGGATGCCTCAGGAGCTGGGGTGCTAAAGGCCCCACCTTGTCCCTGTTTGTTTAACGTGTACAAGGCCAGGTCACAGTCCTGGTTTTGGGTTCTAGTCCTCCCCAGATGGCATGAGGTCGACAGATCCCAGGAGAGAGGCAGCTGGTGATATGGCTGGCTCTTCCCAGAAGCCACCAGGCAGTGTCTGCTTTGGGAGGATTGCTGTCCAATCCCTCTCACCGCCCCACTAGACCCTGTGCTGTAGGCAGACAGTGAGCATCAGTGGCAATGGGTCCCTCCAGATGGTGAACCCCCCAGCAACCCTTTGAAGGGGACCACGTGGCTGATAGTCTCTTTAGTCACGGCTTGAAGGCCAAGCGATGAGGAGAAAGGGCTAGCAGGAGCTAAATCCTATGGGTGCCAACATCACAGAAGAGAAGCATGCGGTTCACTAGGTTTGTACCACCAGGACCTTCTTCCCACTAGAGTCAGGAGCCTTGTGGGGCTTCCTTTCTAGGGCTCTGTGTTCCTCACTCCTCCTGAGGGCTACGAGCCCAGTCTAGCCTCATAATGCAGAGCTCAGTGATGTGTGGCACTACACACCATTTCTACTCTGAACCTTAGTTTCTCCTCTATGGGCATCCTCATCTTTCCAAAGGCCACACTGTTCTTAGGAGAGGAATTTAGAAACAGTGGATCTGTATGCTGTAGTCTGACTTGTATAGATGCTAAGGGCTCCTTAGATGAAGATACTGCCTGAGTCACCAGGTATCACCCACTCTCCTCCATCCTCAGTAGGTTGTGTGCCATTGCTTCCTGCTGGCAGTGCCTGGTTCTGGAGCTCAGTACCACTGTGATTGGACCATCCTTGGACAGCAAGGCAAGCAAGCAGATGCCTGGACCAAAGCACGTTTCTTGCACCTGCCAGTTGGTAGAGCGGTCTGGAAGATGCCAAGTTCATTTCTGGCTCTTAGGCCTGGGCCAAGGGAGGTGCAGGGGCCAGGAAGGATGTCCTCAGAGCAGTTCCTGTGCATCCACCCTCAAAATGGAAAGGGGCTATTGACTTTCAGTTTTCTTTTTCTCAAAGCTCTTGTGTGTTCTTAGTGGATGAAGGCACATTGGGTCACAGTCTAGTTGAGGTTGGAGAACGAGGAGAGAGGTGGGATACAACTTGACCTTGGCTTGCCCCACAAGCTTGGAACACCTCTCTGGGTCCTGACGACCTGTGAACTGAGCAGGGTGGGAGAGAGGCTATCTGCTGGTTCTTCATCAAGGGTGAGTCTATGCTCCCTTGATACCTGCTCATGCTTTCAGCCTGCGACACCAGCAGGCTAGCTTGCCTTTTATTTGTCTTCAGATGGTGTTGACTGGTATCACGAGATGTTTGAAGTTATATTTTGAGATCTGTTCGTCAGGGCTGTGTTGTCCCTGTCACTGCCCATGACTTTGCTCACTTGATCCAGTCTTCTTCTATCAGCCCTGCTTTGTCCACAGTGGAGTCACCTTTGTGCCTCACTTTTGCACTTCTTTTTCGAGTGTCTGGTATGTTTCATGCATGAGATGATCCCCCATTCCTGTCCGAGCACCCAGAACTGAGAATCTCTGATCTTTTTCCTCTGGATCGGTTTATGTACAGTGCATCCCAAGACCATCCCTACTGGTTAAAGCAGCCAGGAGCCAGTCTCATTTTCTGCTCTCACACCCAGACCAGCCTTCCCATGCTGAGGTCAGCTTGTTGGCAGTCATATACACTGTCCTAGGATGGTGGCTCAGAGGCCATAGCTGTGACCCAGAGCCCTTTCCTGGTGCCATGACAGAGCTCTTGAGGTATGTGAAGCTTGGCTCTTAGCCTTTCAGTGCTTTCTGTGACCTTCCAGGTCCAGGGAGGGAATGGCTAGGTTGATGGCGATGAATGTTAAGCTGCCCTGGAGAAGGGGGGATGCTTTTGGGAAGACATCTGGGGAGAGAGGGCTATGGTTATCCACTCTTGATGCTTGAACTTCCCCCTTCTTTATATTCGTTCCTTCCTCCAACTACCCCTGGGCTTTGGTGTCATCCTAGGCCTAGGTCTGGAACTAGAACATACCTGTGCTTGGGACAGCTTCCAAAACTCCTTGGGTAGAGATGAGGGAATTGATGTATGTGAGGATTTCAGGGTGTCAGAAAGAGGCTGGGAAGCTAAGTGACTGATCTTGACTGATGACGGGCAGGCTTGAGATAAAGAAAAAGATGTTAGCTCTCCCCTTCCCTTCCCTTGCACTTATTTATTTATTTTTTAAAAGAATTTTTTAGACAGTCTCACTATGCAGCCCAAGCTGGCCTTAAGTTCAAGATCCTTCTGCCCCGTTTTGAAAGTGCTGGGATCAGAGGTGTGCACTACCACACCTGGCAAGAGGTTAGTCCTTTAAAAAATTGGTTATGAAATTAGAGTGTAAATCACTAGAGAATACTGGGAAGAACTGAGAAGTATAAATTAGTGTAAATTAAAATCCCTCACAATGCTATTCTCTGGAGAGAGCCACTATTCACCTGTTGGTGTTACTAAGGATGTGAAGGACATTAGCTTAACAGATGGAGACACAGGACAGTGCATTTATATATACCCCTGGAAGGACTAGGCAGCCAGTCAGCACCACACCCAGCCTCAGAGGTGTGGAGGGCGAGCCTGGGAAACTGTGTTAGAATACAGAAGTGCAGAGTGAGAAGCCCCTGTGATGGCCCTGTCCAGAAAGAGCCCCAGGTTTCCTCTCAGCTCTGAGGGGCAGGTCCCTCCTGTTCAGCCAGCACTGTTTTGTTCTTGTCTCTGGGAAAAAGAAGTTAAGTCACTTTCTGTCTCATAGGCTTTATCACCCATTCCCTGTTCTGTCTTCTGTTCCTGGAATGAGCACAGCCTCTGTGAACTGTGGTCTCCTTCACACACGGGTCATTCAGTATTTGCCACACAAGCATGAGAACCAGAGCCCTAATCCTCATGTGCAAGCTGAGTGGGGCACTTTGTGTTTGTGATCCTTGTGCTGGGGTGGCTGAGACAGGAGGATTCTTGGAGCTCACTGGCCAGCCAGCCTAGCTGAATCGGTGAACTTTGGCTTCACAGAGACCCTGCTTCAAAAAATAAAGTGGAGTACAATCGAGGAAGATGCTCTGTATGTCCTCAAACATAGACACAAAACCCTACCTCTTGTTCTCTGCCACACCTCCATGTTTTCAGACGTGCCACTCAGGTTCCCACATGGTTTCCGTGGGCACTGCAATCCTTGTGTCCTCTAGGGCTGTTGTGGCTGGAGAGGGTAGGGCTGCTGGCTAGGCTTCCATAGCAGGTGAGGTGTAGTACTGTGTTGGAGGGTATGTGATGGCAGCAAGAGGGGGAAGCCCATTCCAGGCTGGGGAATGGCACGCAGGCAGGAATGTTTATCCATGGCAGGTGCACGCTGTGAGCTCCTGCAGGGGCCAGGAGAAACCCCAGCCCCCTGGGCTCCCCCCAGTCCCATGCCCTTATATAGCTGTCCTTATATAGCTACCCTGTACTCCCAGAGACCAGGACAGGGACAGAGCCCCTCCTACTGTACACACTCAGGGCTCCAGCCAAAGCCAGGATGGGCTTATCATCACTGCCGGAGTCAGCTGTTGCTTTGGGAAGCCTTCTTTAGTCCAGCATTTTGAGATGCGCAGCCAGAAATACAACCCTCCTGTTTGGCAAGAGTGTAATTTTGGCAGGCTGCCTTGTGGCCTATTTTAGACTGAAAGGAGAAGAGAGAAGGGGGGAGGTACTTCTCAGGCTAACGCCAGGACCCTCCTTGGGCTGAGCGGGCCATTAGGGCCTTGGCATTTTCCCCTCCAAGAACCGTTCTAGGAGGAGGGTCAGGGATGGGAGATGAGGTTATTTTAGGATGATTGCAAAGAAGGATTTCAGAATTTCATGGCAAGAACTGTAGTTTAGAGAGCTGGTTGGCCCATGGTCCCAGTGAGTGGCTGTGTGGCAGTGTATAATAGGGGCATGCAAACATGTACCTGGACTGTCTCTAGAATCTTTCCATCTAGAAAACAGGCTCACTGACCTGTTCTGCCTTCCAGAGGTGTGGTGTGACCTCAGGGGATGGCTCATTTGCTAAAAGCCTACCCTGAGCAGAAATACCAGTCTTCAAGAAAAGCAGTCAAAAGAGGCTAGGGAGAGAGGAATAAAGGCATTTGTTGTTGGCAGATGCCTGCTGGGCCGGTGAACAGGGTAATGATAATGACTCATGAGAGAATCTTCATTTTTGACTCTGGTCCTGAACTGATGAACTTCTCACTTGGGTGGGCTCATTCCTGAGTAGATGGGATAGTGGAGAAGCTGCCTACCAGCCATAGTGAGGGAAGTCAAAGTCTGCTGAAGGCTGTGTGCTCTTCAGAGCAAATGCACGGAGTACCTGTGGTGATACCATAGCTCAGAGAGGCTACCTGGAGGCCTAAAAGGGATTAGGGTGGGGAACCACACCCATTTACCAGTCCCTGTCATGACCTCCAGGACCTATTTTTGAAGATAGTGTGCTAATAGTGGTGGCTGTGGGTATTCATTCAGGAGGAGAAGGAATGGAAAGGGGCCAGACATGTCAGCTTTCAAGGGCAGCGTGTTCCTGGGAGTGTGTCTAATGAGGTGCATCAGCCCAGTGGTTGGTTCTCTGGCTAGACTTCCTGGTACCTATGGAATTCTTAGAGTCTCCAGCGGTGTGGGGGCAGTTCTGAGGATTCTGATGTGCTCAGGGGAGTAAAAGGGTCAGAAGATCAGAGCCTAAAGCTGTAGCCCTGCTAGTTCATAGGGTGACAGTTGACCTCCTGCTAAGTTTATACAGTAGTGCATCCAAACACCAGCACAGATGCCCTTCTGTAAATAAAGGTGACTATTATATTGTCCTGAAGCACTAGCCACTCTTCTGGTCACCTTGGCCCATCCTGCCCTGTTTCCTTCTGACCCCAGCTTCTCTCCCATGCCATTCCCATCCCGAAGCACCCAATTGCTTGCTGTCCTTTCTCCTATGCTCATGCCCTGACATTGGCACCTAAGCAGAGATGCTGAGTGGGAAAGAACCAGACACTGGTGACCTGCATCACTCACTCCCCCAAGCAGGAGTCTTCTAGACCTTTCCAAGCCCATAGGCTGCACAGCTCGATACATTTCTGCACCAAAAGGACTTTGAGTTCTTGCTTGGTTTGTTCTTGTCCCTTCTGATGACAAAAGTGTCCGCCACATAAAGAGCCATGTACCTGGCACCAGGCATGGTTTCAGGGGGCTTTCTTGTCTTCACTTCTTAGAGCTTTGTGATGACATTGAAGAGAATACTAGAGACTCCACAGAAACATAAAGAAAAAGTGTCATTGATCACCTAAGTTGCTGAGCTCTCTACTTCTAAGCATGCCTTTCCCCTATAATTTTCATCCATGGGTGACAGACAGACACCATATATCTTCATGCGGAGCTTCTCTCTGCAATCTGGATCCACTCACTGGGTGGGGGCAGATGTATCATGCATACACATGTGTCACTGTTGAGCAAAGTATCTATTGGTTTCCAAGGGATGGAGGGAAGAGGCTGGACAGAGACTGCCAATGACACCAACCTGCCCAATCTCTGGGGTTCCTCCTGCAGCTGTTCATTCTACCCTGTCCCCCAGAGCCCAGAATAGCAGTCTATAGTTAGGAAAGACAATGAAAAGTAAGGCATCTGACTGGGCTGGAAGGCTGCTGGTTCAGGGACAGTCAACCTTGGCGCTTTTGGCCTGGCTGTATCTCGCCAGCGGGAGGCTTTTTATAGAGGCCGTGTTAGGTGAGCCCAAGGGTGCATGGGCCTCTTCCGACTGTGGTATATGGACCCTTTGCAGAGGTGGCCTAAGGAGACGTGGCACCCAGGGTGACCTGGGTTTGAATCTCCCCAGCAGCTGACTTGCCCTATCCGCAGCCACATCGCGTAACAGGAGCAGCCGATCAGGGCAACTGAAAAAGGAAACGGGCTGTGCCCAACCCAGTGCTATTATTAAACTTTTCTCTCGCGCCTGCTCCCCACTCGGGCGTTTACCACCATATTTGTGAGATGTCCCTGGGTCACCCACAAAGAATATGATGACCCTTGTGAGCTGATATAGAAAGCACAGCATGGGGGTCTTTGTTTCAGAGACCACCAGTGGAATCCATTGGCTTAGTGGTAGAAGAATGAAGGGTTTTTCAGACCAAATGTCTTGGGGTATCTAGAACAGTAAATCTCATAACTCCTTAGGTCACCTGGAGCGTAAAGTGAGAGTATCTTTTACATGTCGGAAGTCTGGGCTGGCCAACTGAACTCCTAGAAGGCAGTGTGAGGTGTTCTAATTCTCATTGGTCCCAAGGAAGACCAAGGTCTGCAGAGGGAACATATGGGCCAGGTGAATGCTGAGGTAGAGCACCCTGGCAGTGTGTGTCCCAGGAAGCTCCAAGGAGCATGCTCAGTACCTTCTGTGGGCTGCAGAGTACTCTACCTCAGTAGAGTAGAGAGGCCGTTAGCTGTTCAGCCAGCCCTGGGGTGCTTCCTGCTTATAGGACTCTACTTGTCCCCTTTTACCACACTGTCCCCACTCAACACCCTGTTTGTGCTTCTGTTTTTCTTCCGCCTTGGCTGTTAGAAGCCAGGGAAGCAACGAACATGGGAGACAGAGGGAAAGAAAGGGAGAGGTTGGGCACCCCATCTTAAGGTCCAGTGCAGAGTTGGTGGGAGACGCTGCAGGGCCTGAGCCTAACTCAAAGGAGGTGTGGAGCTTTGAGTAGCTGCTCCAGAAAGGACCTGCTGAATGTGGCTGTTTCACAATTGCCTCGGGGAAGCCATATCTTGCAAGGCCTAGTGGTAGAGTCCTTGAGGCCAAGGCCACACAGTCCTGGTGCTGAGCAGGGCCCTGTGATGGGTGGTGTCTGGTTCCCCAAAAAAGGCGGGGGGTGGGGATGGAGTAAGGGAGTGTATAAATAGCAGATGACAGACTGCGCAGCCAGAGCTGTCTCTAGCGTAACTGTCGATTTTGGGAGTGCCCTGGTTGGAGTTGGAGGGGTGGCTGAGGGAGGTTAAATTCGGCTTCGTTGGCTGATTGGCATTTCATGGGCTGGGTGCTAATCCCTTCAGGAGGTCAGATAAGCTCCCAGCAGCGCCCCTCATCTTGACTTTAGAGGCCGGACTAACTTCAGGGGAACTGCAGAAAGGCTCCCAAATCATGAGTTTGGCATGGCCTGAAATAGAGCAGAAGCTCTCATGAGGCCACTTCAGGACTGACTCCCGGAAAACAGTGTGGCCGCTACCTTTCTGACAAGTAGGCTGTTCAGAGAGAACTGCTTGGGACAGCTTCAGGGTAGGAGAGAACCGAGGCTTTTCCCAGAGAACTCACAGAGGGCAGGAGCATGTGAGTATAGGGTGCCTGTGAGGACACTGAGAGCAGGGCCTGCCTTCTGAAGCTCTCCTATTCACTCATGGCTAAGAACTTAGGAGACCCCTCTCAGCCAGGTTACTGTGCCTTCAGGGCCCTTGTCAAGCCTGGCAGGCCCACAGGTAGCAGTGCCACCCTCCACCAACCTTCAGAGACCAGTGCACTCCTCATGGGCCTCAGGTAGTGCTAGACCAGTTCTCCGTTCTTTCCCTTCTGTGTTCTGGGGGCTGGTTTTCTCCTGGAGTCTCCCCCACCTCCTCCCCTCAGTGCAGAACCCCACTCCACTTCCTGTGGATTTATAGGCCATGGCTTGTGGCTTTCTTGGAACTTGGTTCTTTTCAGGACTGTAAAGCCTGGTCCCTGTGGAGTGTCACAGTCCCGATGGGCAGTCCTCCACTTTATGGCTGCATCTCCCTGCAGCACACACTCCCTGTTACCGCATCCAAGAACAACAGCGCCTGCTCGTTCCATTATAAACTCAACTAGCTGAAACCCATAGAGACACCGCAGGGATAAATTATGCCCAATGAGCTCTCCTGTTCAAGCCAGCCTCTTCTGCTGCCCCTGTGGCCCTTCCTGCTGGCATCTCAGCAGGGCTCTGCAAGCCTGCTGCCTGTCCCCTTCCACCTCCCTGACGTGGTTTCCTTCTAACGGCTTCCTGTGAGCATAGAAACCTTGGAGATTTGAGGCAAAGGAGCTTCTACTGCACAATCCTGAGATGGGGCAATGCTGTTCATCCTTTCTCTTCGTTTGTGCAAGATGATTCTGAAAGCCAAGCAACTTGCTGACCTTGCAGCATGGATGAACTGCAGGAGCCTCTTCCTTCCCGGCAGAGACCTGGTGTGAACAGGTCAGAAGTGCTGGGAAATGTAGGGATGTTCCTGCTCTGTGTTTTGTGAACTTTGTGGGGTGGGTCTGGAGATGAAGCCGTGGACTCATGGAAGAGACTTGGGCTCAGAATTCCTCCTTGGAGACAGGGAGGGCAGGACTGGATCCTGGTGGGGAGCAGCTGTAAGAGCTAGGGGTCCTGCTTCCCTGCTCTGCCTTCCTGGCTGCTATCTGTCTGGCACTTGACACCAAGATGTCAGGTGATGTCACCGAGGACATTATTTTTCTCATTCCATTTTCTTTCCCACAAAGGCTGGGGGGAACTTGAAATAGGCCTTGAACCAAAGCAGTGCTGTGTGATCCCATGACACGCCCTGCCTCGTGCCAGGATCCTCTTCTCAAGCGTAGCAGAGAAAGGACTCACCTGAGGTCACGCTTCCCGCAGTAGCTTCCCCACAGACACCCGGAATGCATGGATCTTGAGTTCATAGCCTCAGATACCCCTGTTCCATCACCATGTTCCATTCACTGCCTTTTGTCCTTGAGGTGAGATCTAGCCTGATGTGACCAGTGCGTTTGATGGAGACACCGAAGCAGCCCAGTACCTATGGAGCCAGAGTCGTCAGTGTTCCCAGCAGCCTCGGATAAAGGAGTGTTCCGTGACTGACCACTCTGTACCAGACTCCCTGTTAGTCTGGTTCTGTTGTCTCCGTGTAAGTGAGGAAAGCTGTCACAGAGAGGCTAGCCACTTTTCTAAGGTTGCACAGCAAGGCCAGTCGTTGGCTTCTAGCTTACGTCTCTTCTCATTTTTTATTTGCTTGAGCTTTTCAGGCCGTTGTATCAGTCTTCCCCCTGCCATCCCCAAGACCTGGAAGGGGCTTTGGAAGTTTGATCCACTTGCATTAAATGTGGCTTTAGAGGAAAGTTCTCAAGAGCAGAGGCTTCCAAATGCTGCCCCCCCTCCCCTGCCCTGTACCTCCTTCCCAGATGTATCTTGAGTCTTTATCATGTACTTTGCCAAGTGCAACACCCTGGGAATGTGCAAGGAACCAGCCAGGGGGTCTCAGCTGCCACAGGACCCACATTTAGTAGGGCAGACAGACAACAGTAAACAAACAGATAGGGCAGATGCAGGGAAATACACAGAATAGGGGTGAGCCAGCCATGTGCTGCCCAAGGAAGACTGTTCTGGGCTAGAGAAACACCAAATGCAAAGTAATGTGGTGCGCTTCAGACCTAACAGACCATCAAGGGGAACAAAGATGAATCGGTGAGGAAGGCAGGGTCCAGGCTGCAGGCCACGGGAAGAAGTTTGGGATTTGTTCTGCGTGGAAGGAAGAACCACCAAAGAAATTCAAGCCAGGACTCCCTGGCTGCTTCTCAGAGAATGGATTTCAGAGGGACAAGGGTGGCTGCTGGGAAAACAGGAAATGATCACAGAGGTTCAGAAGAGAGGCGGTGCCAGTGGTGGAGGTGGAGAGATGAACAGGCTGGTGGTGTATGAGTCGGCTTCTTGTTGCTACAACATAGTATGTGGAGTAATTACCTCATAAAGGGAAAAGATTTAATGGGTTCAAGTCTAAGACCAGCACTTAGCCTTAGGCCCCTGGTGAGGGTACCGCATGGTAGTGACAGGCAAGATGCTGGGGCAGAATGTTCACAAGACAGAAAGCAGAGAAAGAGAAAGATTTGGATTCCAACAGTTCCTCTCGGGGCACACTCATTGTAATTGATCTCTCATTTGGTCCCTACCTGTTAAAGATCCTAAGTGTTTTCCAATACCACTACCCTGGGGCCAACACTTTACAGTTGGATCCTCCAGAGCACACTCAACAAAGCCGTTGTAACTGGAGATGGCTGTTGAGAGTCTGAGCCTACAGGTCTCTACTGCTGGGGTCGGATACAGGTAAAAGTCATTGTGATTCCACCATGACAGTTTGTACTGTGATCCCAGTCAGTGTAAGATGCCTGTGAGGCTTCCAAGCTGACTGGATAAGGAAGCCAGTAGATGTGGATGTCTTCTTCAGCTTGAGACATGCTATACAGCTTCTTCTGCCCAGAGGTCATGAGACAGAACAGTTTTGCAGAGCCCTGAGATTTCTGTGATGCAAGCACACTGCGGGACACAGTTCCCACCATAGTCCATTCTTAACCAGTAGCTGGAAAGAAAGCAAGATGATTCATGAGCAGTAGGACACCCATCAGAAGACCCACTGTCACATGCCACAGGGGCTAGAATTCATTTCCATGGATCTACAAGTTTCTTCAGGGGAACAGAAGAGTTTGGATGTCCTTGGATTGTATAGAGGGGCCTGATAGACCCTCAGGGTCCTTGGCAGCATAGAAGGTACTTTTTCCCTAGGATACCAACTGGTGCAATCTAGGACAAATTGTACCGTGCAGAACCTCAAGCTCTGGGAGCTTTCTTCTTGTGAAAACATGGCTCAACCTGAAAAATAGCTCCTGGAGCTGACTCAATTCATGGCTCTTAACAAGAGATTCAAGATAAGCAAGAACACGAGCTGTCTGTGTGACTGGCTTGGGCAAATACTTAAGCAAACACATAAGGATCGGTAGGGAAAACCTGTTGGTGCTGGAGGAAGGGTCAGTCCTTAGCACACAAGCAGGGACTAAAGGTCACTGTCCTTTCATGGAAGTGGAAGTTGGGCAGGCTGGTGTGGAGAGAGGTGTCAGAAGCCATGTGTGTTCACAGAGAGATCACTGCTCTGGACTTTCAGGCTTGGAGGGAGACTAAAGCGGTTGAGATAACCTCCTTTGTTCAGGTTATCAACAAACTCCATGCTAAGGGGCTCAGGCCACACCTTATGGGCTGTTGGAGTCTCAGGGTCATGAAGATGGAGCATGACCTGAGCAACACAAAGCATCAAGCTTGTGATGGAGGAAGCTGGGTGTCAGACAGGGCAGGGATGCCTGGTGTTCAGCAGAAAGGATGAGACCAGAAGCTAGGTAAGGGGAGTGGAGAGAGAGAGAGAAAGAGAAAGGGCAAGAAGATCTGCAGGGATATGACCGGATGATTTCGGTGTGGACACGATGTGAAAGAGCCATGTCGATAGCATTTATGAACATTTACTCTGTGCCCCTGTTTAAAGGAGGTAGGCATTTGCTCTTAATCGTCACAGCTGCCTCCATAGTAATAGTACTGTGTGTACTTTGGAAGAATAGCATTGTAATCCCACCTTAGAATTGAAAACTCAGGGTCTTGCAGATCAGCTTACGGAGTTTCATCTGTTCAAGGGCACAGCTAGAGTTGAGTCCACAGTTGTCCATTCACTACTGGGCCCAGGCCCAGGTTTTCTGAAGCATAGTAGATGGAGAGATATATACCAAAGATGGAAACAGTGGGAGAGAAGCACATTTTTGTTTTCTTTTGTTTTGTTTTATGAGACAGTATTTTTCTTTAATGCTTCATAGCCCAGGCTGTCCTCAAACTTGTGAGCATCCTCCTGCCTCAGGTCCCTCAGGGCTGGAATTACAGGTACAGCCCACCATACCTGATGCAAAGCGTGATTTTGGAAATGAGAGCAGCCGGGCCTGATTCAGAAGACCATAACCAGGGTGGGTGTGATATGTAGAGAAATGCTGGTTGCCATCTGTAAATCAGAGGTTGGGCCTTCTAATTCCAAGGCAACACGGCAGGCAGCCTTCTTGTGAAGCTGACTGCCTTTCTCCTGATCAGCCTAGAGGTGGCTTCAGGTACACACACCTGGTTCAGGTGGCAAGGTCCCAGCTTCTAGTGCCCACCTGACAGAGTGCAGACCACCTGACATGGAGCCTTAATGTTACTTTTAGGAACCCCCCCCTACAGATGTGCCCCCCCCCAGGGGGCAGTGACTTTCTGGTTCTTGATGGTATGTTTGCACAGAAAGGACAGACACTGTAGGATCACCCCAGCGATTGGCTTTTTTCTTTGGAGTGAAGCCAGACTAGCTCCCCAGAGCAGCTGGTGCCAGGAACCTTAGCGGTTCTATCTCCAAGAAAAAGCTTGTTTTAAAAAAGCAATGTCTACTCCCAGAGATGAGAAGTTGCCAATGGGTGGGCGTGGCATGTCTCCCTGATAGTTTGTGGGTGCCCTGCAGGCAGCACCCTGTCACCCTCCATTCCCAGTGTTAACTCCCTCTGACTCCTGTGTCTGCCTCCATCTTCACAAACACTCTTTGGAGAGCTTCAGAGAAACTGAACTGCCAACGTCTGCATTCCGCCCCATCCTCTCCTCTCCAGCTAATGCTCACTCACTCTCTCTTTTCTGTTGAATAAGCAAAACCCAGAGCAAATTTATTCCTTGGATCTCCTATGAAAATGCGAGGTAATTGTTTCCTTTGCTGTTGTCAATGTGTTTCAGTTCGGTCCCTTCAACTTTGTTCTCAGGTCCTTCTGCCAGTTGAGTTTAATGTGGGTTACGCTACCCCAGCTCTCAGCTCTAGCAGGACATGGTCCCCACTCCAGGCCTTGGTAGGGATTGATCATCCTTACCTGGTGCAGGTGAAGGAGACCCTGCTGCTGGGACCTGTTTTTAGATCAAAGTCCCTGCCTCTACCTATCCTTGATCTAGGCTCCCATGTCACTGGCTTCCAGCCAGGTATAGGAAGCACCCTGAACTTGGAAGTAATCGATATGATTAATATCCAAGTAGGGGTATGATTAGCTATCTTGATTTAATGTCACTGTGGCTTGGACCTTTGCCGCCTCTGTGTGTGTGTGTGTGTGTGTGTGTGTGTGTGTGTGTGTGTGTGTGTGTGTGTGTGTGTTTCAGTGGCTAGGACCCGAGACAGAACAGTAAGCTAGCCTCAGATCTTGACCATGGGGTCTGAAGTAGGCATATTTCTAGACTTCTATTTCCTTACCTAAAGAATCTTTGTCTTGATGTCGGCTCACAAGGGCATTGGGGTAAGTGATGCCACAGGCTCAGCCTGGTTCACTTTGTACCTCAAAAAAAAGTTTATATCCTTTCGTTACTACCCCCTTCCCTGAGAAAAATGAAGCCGTTCTTCTGCAGGAAGGGTGGGTTCTAGCCTCTGGACCCTATAGCCAGGTTACTTAGCCTTAATGCCTCAACTTGCTCACACAGTGTGTGGGCTACGGCCCTCCTTTCCTTTCTTGTCTCATAGAAGTGAAATAATAGAAGTGAAATCACAGGATCTTGGGCTGGCAGTGGGTGTTACTCATGTGACTATTCGCTCACCCTGGGTCACACAACTGATGAGCAGTGTGTAGTCAGAGCTCAGCACTTTCCTGGCATCACCTACAGGTCCACCTGTCTTTTAAACCATAAACATATGAGAGACGTGCACCTCTCCCTATGTGATGGTGGATGGGCAGATGGCCCTTCTCCTGCCATATGCTGGGACTCAGTTGGGGCATTATGAGCTGAAAGCTTATATACCAGGGCATCGGATGGGGAGGTGCCCGTTGCTGAGCAGCAAGCTTGCCTGGCTGTGCCGTCCCTGCCTTTCTTACCTGTACTCTCCTACACTAAGTTTGTCTGTTGTCTGGGAGTGCCTCCCAGTGCTGGGGGTTGTGTTTTGTGCTAGGGAGGTTTATAGAGCAGGTAGGCTCCCACCCTGCATACCCATCTGCAGCAAAGGTCAGCCCTTACTCAGGATGAAGAGCAATAGTCAGAATGACTGCTGTGTTGGGGGACAGGGAGCTGGCAGGATTAGAGGAAGAAGACAGTTGAGGAGAAGCAGGGACAAGGCCTGGAGGCAGAGCCATGGAGGTGTGTTTTGGGGATCCTGGGCTCACAGTGTAGAAACGGGAGTCTGTGGGAACATTTTTATCTTGGGAGTATTTATTGTATCAGTAACTCGACAAGAGTCTTGGTGGCTTATGTTGTTCAGCACAGAGACTGGGTCATTACAGTAACTCAGAGTTGTCACAACACCTGCCTTTACCCGTCCCTGTGGCACTTAGTTCACCTGTCTGAGGATGGAACAAGCCGGAGGGACACATGGTAGTTCCCCTTCTCTGAGAAGCCTGGTTAAATTGGGGTACATGGAAACCAGCAAGAGGGAAATACCTCAATGGAAAATCCTAGTCTAGCTTGGGATTCACGTTAGCCCCTTCTGGGTCACAGAATGACTTCGAACCCGCCTGCCCGCCCGCCCTAGCCCGCCTCCTCTTGAGCTGGCTTTCCGCTTATCTTAATTTATTGATGAAAACTTGTTTTACGGTCCAGAGCACAGACAGCAGCAGCTCCTTGCCAAAAGAAAACACTGCAAATCGGGAAAGCAAGCTGCCTCCTGGAGATGGGTGACTGGGGGCCCCAAGCCAGCACTAAGAAAGTATATCTCAGTGATGTGAGCTGCATGGTCTACCTGGGGTGACAAGGCAGCTCTGGGAGGCCATTTAGGGCAGCCACCAGGTCACCTGGTATAAGATGAGAACAACACAGGGTCCAGAAGACAAAGACCTCTTTACTCCCCCCCCCCCCCCCCGCCCCTCCGGTTCCTGGCTTCAGCTGCTCTGTCTGCCCCGTCACCTGGGTGGATGCTGACTGCAAGCCATAAATACTAGTAATGGTTCGTGTTTATAGCTGTATACAAGGCACCGTGCTAGGAAGTTTATTTTCATGAATCTAATTTAATTCTGATGATGACTCTGGGTGGTATGTAACGTTAATTCCCCATTTAAGATATGTGCACCAGAGAAATCCCTAGCTGGCAAGTGAAGGGCCTGTGAAGCTGAACACAAACAGAGTTGCTTCTCTGACCCACACAGTTCTGGCTGATGGTATTTTCTGCATTATGGTCTAGTCCTTAGGACTAGCTGGCTATGGGACTCTTAGGATTGGGCTTGGTTCATATACCTGTGGGGCACCTGCATGGGGCCTGTCTAGCCAGAGGAGCTGATGGGTGGCCAGGTTTTCCTTATTGTCCCTTTCTAGAATTTACTCGTGTGCCTCCCACTGAAACTCCGTGTCCTTGTGGCTAATCGCAACATCCCCATTCACCTCATCCATCACCCGTGGTCACCCTGTAGATAAAGGCTGGGTGCCAATGAGCTCCAGTGTCCTCATCTATAAAAGAGGGTAGCAACTCTGCACCTGCCAAGATAGGGTGTGTGAACGTGCTCTCTGTGGAACAAATGGCTCAGAGTCCTCACTCTTGCTTCCTGTTCTGAGACAGAGGGTGAAGAAGAACCATGCACTGGTTTGTTTTGTTTCTTTTTGCCTTGTCTCACAGAAGGACAGTTAGGACTCTAACTCACAATCAGCAATGAGTAGGGTCATCTGGGATGAATCGCGCACTACCTCCACCCCCAATATGTCCGCCTTGTCCATGCCCTCCCTAGACGGGGGCCCTGACACTTGTCTCCACCTCCCATTGCTCTACTTTCCTGCACCCCTCCTTGCTCCTACAACTGCTGGTGGGGAGCACTGGCCTGAGAGCCCTGCCACAGCACCCCACCTGCTTTTCCTACCCTGGGCTGTGCCCTGGCTCCTACACTGCTTAACACACCATCCCCATTTCCGCCAACTTAGATTAAGTAAGAAGTTGTTGAAAATGCAGAATAAAACAAGGTTTGATACTTTTTGTTTGGCCTGTAGGAGGTGTACTAGGGTACAGTGATGTAATTTGGAACATGGCAGGTTGCATTGGGAACCCAGCTCTCTGCCAATTCATGTGCAATGAGTGATAAGCTGCGTGGCCTCTCGGATTCTTGCTTTCGTGAGTTATAAGGTTGGGGGGATAATGGAAGCTACCTCTCGTGGCTTCTGTGGGAAGGGCTAGGGTTCAGCTTCTCACTGGGCACAAAGGCTCAATAAATGATAGCTTCATCACTGGTATTATTCCTCCATCACTCTCTTGCCTTAGTCACATCACCACCATTGTCAGCAGCTCTTTCTTCTTTACACTGTGCCAGGCTAGGAAACTCCTGTGCCACACTGTAGTGCTGCATTGGAGTAGGCTAGGTTAGGCTTCTTAGCAGAGTTGTCCTACAAAACCATGAGTCTAAGACAGTGCACTTCCAGGTCACAGAGCTTGCTAATACTAGGCCCTGTGACTAGTCTTCCTTCCTAAAATAGGGCTGTGTGCAAGGGGTACTCTTCATTCTTTCTAGGAGCCCAGTGGAGAACTTAGATGTGGTCACCTAGGTCCTTTGCCTTTGGCCTCTCTGGGCCCTTTTTCCATCGTCTGTGCCCCCTTGAGTTGGGAAGAGTGGGTGGGGTAACAGAGACAAGGTGCTTGGATAGGGTTGATTCGTGGTGGCCTCCTGAGTGTTTGACCGTAACCTCCATAAGGAGGTGGCAGAGATGGGGTGGTATAGGAGCTCTGTGGGCAAGACCTGACTCCACATGACTCTGCATGATCATAGATGAGTATTCTTGATGACGCTGGAGGCCAGAAGCTTTCAAAAGAGTGGCTGTGTGCATCTTTAGAAGGCAGAGATGACCCGCAATTCCATCTTGCAAAAGCACAGCAAGCTGGGCTCTTGGCACAAGTTGAGAGAGATCTCAGGTTGGCACTTAAGTTGGTGTTGAGACCATCTCTGGCAGAGACCCAAGCATAACCGGCCATGTCCCCCACAAAGCATGTCAGAAATGTCGCCCTTCTGGCGTGGGTGGGTACAGCTCTTGTTAGCAGTCCAGTTAGGCTGTGGGCCTCTGATCCCATGAGAAGACAGATCACAGACTGACCATGCCAAAGGGCTAAAGGAGATCACATGTGGGTCTTGGGCTAGGGACAGACCCGACTGTGATTTGAGCCACTGCCTTTGCTGATTTCTCTCTGTAGTTACAGTGTTATTTCCTGGACTTGGGTTGCCAAAGATTCACTCACATCATTATGAAGTGGCCTCCCCTGAGGTGAGGGACAGAGGTAGTAGAATGAAGCCACTTAGTGTCACTGTGTGGCTTTTCTCCACATATGAAGTGGGAGGGAACCTTCCCAAAGCAGAAGAACAGACCCCTGTTCTGAGGGATGAGTTATGGTGCCACTGATGAGCCGAGCCCTGCCATATGATGTAATGTGAATTCAAGGTTCCCTTGACCTGTCCCCAATACCCACAACCAAAAATTTGAACAATAGCCCAGTACCTTATGCAGTATTTATATTCCAAGGAGCACCAGACATTCAGTAGGCACTAGCCTGCATCCTTGTCATGCCCCCAGGGCTGAGAGGCACTAATTTCTCTTGCTCTGTGAGCAGAGAAACATCTGGAAAGGTCCTGCCAGGGCACCGAATACTTCAGCACCCCCTTGGTCTTTGGTCCAGAGATTTGGCTGCTAGTGGTTCTGCTTCTGTCCAAGGTTTAATGGTGACCATCAGCTATGATGTAATCTTTACGACCACCCTGCCTCCCTGACAGACCCAGCCATGATCATATTCCTGACATATTGTCACAAGTACTTTTTGGCCCCATTGCATAACATGAGACAAACAGGAGAGTAACGGTGTTGGTGCCTTTAGGATCTTTTCCCATGCCTCAGAAGCTCTGACAAGCTCTGCAACCCTTCACAGTGACCTTGGAATGGACATGGCACCTTGAATGTGTGGCTCTAGGCAGGATTCATAGATTTTGTCTGGCCATCTGTGGCAAAGCCTGGCTATTTGTGGCCCTGGGGTATGGATGGGTGCTGGTGAAATCTCCATAACTTTCCTGAGCCTCCTCAATATGGAGCACTATCCCAGTAACAGGTCCATGACCAGAGAGGCTACTGGACTTGGGGTGGCCTGAGGCATCCTACTGTTTCCTGCTGAGCATGGGGAATAGGTATGCCCAGTGGTCACAGAGTTCCCTCCTCCTCCGTCAAAGGACCACTCTAGTCCACTAGTTCAGGAGGCAGAGACCTGGAGGCCATGACTGCATAGCCAACATTCCTCTTGGGACTCTTTCCTGGGCCTGTCCTATCTGCGTTTAGCCCATGATATCCTGTGATTCCAAAAAGCAACTGTGTACCTGTGCCTAGGGCCCAAAGCTGAAACTTTCAATCTGGGGACTCAGCCCCTGATCTCTGCTGCCAAGAACCAGCTGAAACTTGTTGGGCTGGTGAAAGCCTGGGGACCTGGAGTCCCAAGTATGTCCTGGTGTGTCCTGGTATACCTTCTCCCTCACACCTGCCTGAATCCTTTCTCATTTGCACCCCGAGGACCATCAGGCTAGTCAGGGATCTTGGCCCAGAAATGTCCCTGATTGGGACGAAAATGCGCTTCTGCCAGAGTAAGCCAGTGTGGGAAGGGCAGCAGTGGGGATCAATGTTTATGGTCTGCAGAGTGATCATTCTTCCTATACAGGGCTGGCAGGTGCTCTGTGTCATCTGGAGCTCTTTGACCTCCCAGCCACATGTCATTTTGTGGTCCTTCTGGGAGCTGTTCCTCAAGCTTCATACCTTCTTGGCATGAGCACTTTTAGGGGAGGTGGAACCCCTCCTGTCTTAGTGTCCACCCATGCAGGACACTACAGGCCATATTAACAGGTGGACAGACTGGCTTCTAAGAAAGCTGAGGGTCTGGGAACAGTGTGCGACAGGGCAGCTGCCCTGGACGGGTGCCCTTTCCTCCTGAGGGAATGAACCTAATTCTAAGGGCTATGTTGGGACAGCACAGGTTAGGCAGCAAGTAGTTCTTAGTCCTCACTTTGTAGGGCCAGCATCTTTCTGCACCCTTCAGAGGGCTTTGAGGCCCAGGACAGATGCAGATTCTCCTGTTCACACTGGATCATTCTTGAGTCCTGCCAACCCCATGGAAAGAGGGAGGTGCTGAATGGAGCTGGTCCTGTATGCCAAGGCCAGACCCAAAGTCCCATCAGATGAGTCATAATCCAACAAAGTCAGCCACGACCCTCCCAGAGACAAGAGGACAGAAAGCCCTTAGTGCCACTTGTGGGAGGTGGTGACTAGGTTTTGCCCCCGCCTAGGCCAATAATGCACAGAGCAGTGACAGGTGCTGTCCTTGGGCCTTGTGGGATTGCCCTTGACAGAGTTGTTCCCATATTCCCACATGTTTGTTTCAAGACACATAGATACTAAAACACAACTTGGCTGGCTCCGTAATGATTGGGGATGTGAGAGATTGGGGGAGGGGTGACAGTGGTGTCTGAAGAGACTTGACATTCTCAACAAGTCATATCCAAGAGCAGCAGCCTCGGAGATGTGCAGTTGCACCCCCCCCCTCCACCCTCCCAACTCCCCCACCCCAGTATTCTGCATGTTTGTCTGTACAGAGCCCAGCCCTTACTGGAATCATCAAAATGTAACTGGGTTGTGGGTTCCAGGTGCTTTATGCGATGTTTATTTGGAGGAAAATTAGGCTTAGAAATATGGGTGTGATCTCCCTGTCACCTATAAGCTGGGGACTGTGAAGTGGAGCTGTGAAGAAATTGGAGGTTTGTGAGAAAAACAGCATCCAATGAAGAATGACCAAGGAGCCTTTCTCTTCAGCTTGAAATTCTGCACACACTCAACATGAGGTAGAGCTGCTGAGGCTCCCAGGCAAACCAGCGGGACTTTGCGCTGTGAGTGTGGGGGGCAGGGTGGGGGAGAGGTATCTTTGTCTCTGTTCTGGTTCCCCCTAGTTAGAGTGACTTTCAGTGTGAGACAGATGAGCAGCAGAGGGTGACTCAGAGGTGAACGATGTAAAAGCCCTTTCCTAGGCCAGGAGGAGACTTGGGAGAGAGCATCGCTAAGTACATATGTTCAAATATTTAAAGGCCTGTCACACTTGTTTCTGGTGAGCTTCTTGGAAATGAGGACTGATGCATGTTGGCCACAAGGAAGCTGGATCTCAAGTTAATAGACTCCTTCCCTGGAGTTATGTGGAGGGGACTGGAATATGCCCTGCAGGCGAACACTCAGATCCAGGGGTCTTGCATGGCTGTCTCCCCTCTGGCCCTACCGAGCTGCCACAGCCAACTATCATCCTGCTGGCTGAGTGACTTTGGCAGAAGTCTCTGACTTTGTCCTTTCTTTTCCCTGGGTATGGAATTGGAAGCGTGCTCCACGCCGCCCTCCACGCCAGCCACCAGCCCCGTCTGTCTCTCTTTATGGCTATGAGAATGAACGAGGTACCGAGCCCTTGGAGGGAGGGAAGAGGGCCGCTTGCAATACAAAGTAGCAGCCCCTCCTCCACCCTGGCGGATCCTCTCTGCTCCTCACTGCAAAGTTCTTAGCAAGTTGACATCTCTCAGGGCCAGGCAGGCTCCTAAAGGAGCCAATGTGTCAGGCTGTGCAATTAAAACCATTTTTATTATCTCTCTGCTAACTTATTAAATGCCATTATGTCTTGGGCCTGGCTCATAGGAAGCCCTGGGAAGCTATGAGCCCTAGTGTTCTGATGTCTTCTGTTGGCCAAGAGGAGTTGTGGAGGCCAGGGGATGGTGCCAGGCCACTGATGGTTTCTCTTCTAGAGCCCATGTCTGGGACACCTCTCTTCAGGTGGAGTAGGCAGTGAGGTTTAAAAGGCCAGTGGTGTGCAGGGCTGTGCTAGGCTGGGCAGGTGAGCACACCTGACCAGGTTATGAATCACTGACAGGTACTGGGGCCTTCTAGGAGGAGAGAGGGCAGGATACATAGAAGCTTCTTTTTTGAATGGGTGTGTGTGTGTGTCATGTGTGTCGTGTGTGTGTGTGTGTGTGTGTGTGTGTGTGTGTGTGTGTGTGTGTGTGCACTCTCCTGTTCCTGGATGTGGCCTGCTCATGCCTCCCACCTACCCATCCACCCACTCACTCACCCACCTACCCATTAAGTTGCTGAAGAAACATTCCAAGCATTTTCTGGACCCTGTGGTGGAAGAACAATAGAAGACCATCAATCTAGTCCCTGAAAAGAGCTGTGGCTTTGGTGATAAGCCTGGGGTGGGGGCTAGCATGCATTTGGGACTGCCCTGGCTTAGCCCACCCTGGGAGGGCCCATGTTTTCTCTTGTGAAAGGCTGGATGGGTGGAGGTGATATGGATGGTGTCTGCCCTGAGCCAGACTGGTTGGTGATAGAAGGCCAGAGTGAGATGAGTTTGGAGAAAGCCCCCCGAGGGCCTGGAGAAATGGGATGCCCGTGTGACGACCTAGCGGGGGGCAGAAGTGAATATTAGTCTGATCACTCAGCATGAGTTCCACTGAAGATGAGTATGGCATGGATGTGTTAGGCCGCTATTACTAACAGTGTGAGGAATTTGTTTGCAGTGCTGTCTTGGTGGCACATGCTGCCAGGGCTTCATTATCCCAGACATGTTTTGGGTGAGCTCCTGGGAGATGAGGATGCTGAGACAGCCATGGACTCATCTTCCCTATGCTATGGTGCCTGTGCCTTTCCTTCCACAGGACCTTACCAGGGCAAGGGCCAGGAAAAAATGGAAGTTACAGAGGAAGCTTGGAACTTAGGAGCCTCTTTGGCTTGCTCCTGCTTAGAACTAGGTTCCAACCAAGCCTGGATGACATGAGGGGGTTGGTGACCTACCTTAGTTAGTGCTAGTATTGGCTAGATCCTGACACCCCTGAGTCACTGCCTCGCCCCAGATTCTTCAGCCATGGGCTGGCTCTATGGTAGCTTGGTCATCTCAGCTGAGACAACCCTCTGGTTTTAGAAGGGAATTTTCTTGAATGCCACTTACTAAGCTCTCTGGCACCGAGCTTTGGCTCAGCCACCAAGGCCGTATGCTTCCTGAATGGTTCCCACCATGGGCAGAGGGCTGATTCCCTGTCCTTCTACCACCTCACCATGGCCACAACCCTGCTCTTTAAAACTGGTTTCCTGTCTTCCTGCCCCCCCCCCTTTCCCTAACTCCACAGTAACCTGTGTCTGCAGTTACTCCTTTCTCCTGTCCACAGCCATCAGCTAGACTTGAGCTCTGGCCTACTTCTTCCTCAGCTTGAAGCCTCCCAAAGAGCCTGTGCCATGTATCCATCCTTTTCCGGGTCCACAGAGAGAATAGGTGCCCTCTGTAGTGGCAGTGTGTTCTCAAGGAGTTAACGCGCACCTGGCCTGAAGAGGGGCCTCAAGACAGGGTTTTCCAGCCTCTTTGGTATCGGGCTAAATAGTTCTTATGGTGGCCTGTCCTGAGCACTGTGGCTTGGTCAGCAGTGTCCCTTGGCCTCTGTCCGCTACACATCAAGAGCGTTTCCTCTGTCTATTCTCACTTCAGTTGTTACAACAGAAGTGTCTCCAGACATTTCTGATGTCTCTAGTGAGCAGGACCTCTCCTACCTGAGATTCACTGGTCTAGGGGTGAAGGCAGCATTCCTGAAGCTTGACTAGGCCCGCGCTAGAAATGAGTAGAGCAGTGGTCCAATTGGAGCCACACAGTGTAAAGGGAATTTGGTCTCAGAGACCTACAGAATCTTAGGGGCACGAAGACCCATATGAGGAAAGAGGCATTTTGGAAAAGGGGTTCAGGCAGTTCCCTGTAGGGTGGACTAAAAAGCAGAGCCATGACAGAGGAGTCCAGTGTGGGTGGCGGCTGAGGCAGGTCTCCTAGGGAGTAGCAGAGCAGATGAGGCAACGTCTGAATCCAGAGAATGGGGCCAGTCCCAGCCTGGCAGTGCCCCTCGCCCAGTCATTTTAAAGAGGAAGCCCTGTCTTTGTTTTCTTTTTGCCTAGAGCCTCAGGTAAGGGTAGGTCATTTGTAGCCACTAGTAGAATGTTTATGTCAACAGGAGACCCTGAGACACAGGTCACCTTGTGCATGCATGCCCTGTGGCACGGCAGCTTGCCTGAGAACTAGGGATGGGGGCCTGGTGGGAGGTGAGGGACGGTTATGGGGGCATTGAAAAGAGACTGACCAGGAGTCAGGCTCAGGTTCTGATGTGCTGAGACTGCCTGCCTGGATCTCGGCCTGGTGGGACCTCAGGAGGGAGGAAAGATGGAATTCAAGTGTAGGATTCAGATCTTATCCTCTGGGTAGAAGAAGGCCCCTGAGCTAACAGACCATATTGAAGGACATGGAAGGTGACGTCAGAGAATCACTTGGGAGGAACATGGCCCTGGGAGGCTCTGAACTGCTGATGTTTCCCAGGGAAATACTCCTGGTCACCATAGGACCTCTACAAGAGCAAAAGTGACCCTTGCCCTAACGGGCCTGCTCTGGATGAAGAGGACGGAGAAAGCTCTGCCTTGTGGATTCCAGGCCTGGGGTATAGACCATGGAGGCCTGTATCAGGGTGGTGGGGGTATCATGCAGCCCCAGGAGTCTCCAGACTGGGTTCCTCCATCTAAATCAAATATCTGCCCTGGAGGGTTTTCTGTTACTCATTTCGGGGCCCTATTTCTAGAGCCATAAATCTTTGGTTCAAAATCATGAATTTACCAGGGTATGATTAATGAAAGAAAAAATTGAGACGGCAGCACAGAAAACTGACCGGATTGAAGGAAGTCAGGGTGACAGGCTGGATGCAAGTTTAGGGCATCACAGGCCAACCCATCAAGCTTCTGAACCAGACAGGAGCACCACCTAGTGGTCACAGAGGGCATTGGCACGCACCCATTCTCTACAAGGCTTTGAGGTGGTGGTGGTGACTCTGGGCCTGTGATGGCCAGAATCCTTGACCTTGGTCTCACTTGGGGTCACTCTGGTGCAAAAGCCATTATTTGACCTTATTCCGGACCGATACAGATGCTTGAAACATCTATTGCTTGGTGGTAGTGTGTGTGTGTGTGTGTGTGTGTGTGTGTGTGTGTGTGTGTGTGTGTAGTCTGGACCACTGTTTTCCTGTTTATCAGAATTCTCTTCAGTCCTTAGGCCCAGCTCACTTTCAGCACTGCTGTCTGTCTCCATTGGACCATGTCCCATTGCTCCCAAATAGCCACCAGATGTGTGGCCACCAGGTCTCCTTCCGTCATTGTAGTAGTCCCTCCATGTGCTTGCTGTCTCTTGCCCTCAGTGGCCCCTCTGGGAACAGCAGCTGTGAAGATTGTCAAAAACATCGGTTGGAGCATGCTCTGCTTAGCCCTGGGGCAGAACATGAGCATTTTCCTACCTTCCGGGTCCTGTTCTTTCTGTCCCCTGGCTGCATTGCCTCTTTTATTTTCTGACACATGTCACGGCAGTCATTCTGTGGCAGCCACATCGCAGCTTAGACCTTGGCAGACACGCTTGGTCCTAACTTCATTTCTTTTAAGTTGCTCTGTCCTTTTTTCTGAATATTCTTGCACCTTTATTTAGATGGCACGCTCTATCTTTTCATGTGATGTGTGCTTGCGTTGGTCATGTGTGTGTGCACCCATCTAGGCAGGCGCTGGACAGGACTCCTTGGCCTGCCATTTGATAACCACGTGCTTGGTTAGAGTCCCCGGGCTGTGTGAGTGAAGGAAGCACAACTCCTATAAGCTGATGCCATCGCCCCTCACCTTGAGTGCCTGAGCAGGGATTGCCTTGTCTGTGTGTGTTCCTTTCCCTCAGTGAGAGCAGCTGGAGAGTGCTAGCTGTACTCACTTCAGAGAGCTAGGCAATCAGCATAGTCCCGGTATCCAGTAGCTGCTCAGGAAATGCCCTTCAACAAACAATGCTCTGTATTTATTAGTTTTATTAGTTGGGGTTCTCTAGGGAAACAGAACTTAGAGAGCACACACATAGGATTTATCAGAGTGGTTTATAGGCCATGGTCCAACAATGGCTGTCTCCTCCATGGAAAGTCCAAGAATCCAGTAGCTGTTCAGTCCATGAGGCAGGGTGGCTTTAGTATACACAGCTGGTCCTTTAGTATACATGGAAATCCTGAAGAAGTGGGCCCTACTATCAGTAAAGGAGCAGACTAGCCAGCAATATGGAGGGCAAGCAGGCAAAGAACAAGTGTTCCCTTCTTCCATGTCCTATATACAGGTATATAGGCTGCCACCAGAAGGTGTGGCTGAGATTTAAGGTGGAGCTTCCTACCTCAAAAGATCCCGATTGAGAGCGAGTCTTCTAACTACAAATAATCCAGTCAAGAAAAATCCCTCATGGGTGTACCTAGCCTCTTGAGTAGCCTAGCTGACAACCAAGGACAGCCATCACATTAGTCCATGGTGTAAGGTCACAGAGCCAGGGCAGGCAGAGCTGAGTGGGAAGTTCACAGCCGTGGCTCTCAAGTCCTTACCATTTACTCTCACTATGCATGGAACATTCCTGTCTTCCACCTGCCTCGTGTCCACCCAGCTTTTGGGGATTGCTTCCTCCAACTGATGTTTCTGACCAGGACAGTGATCACCTCTTCTGAATGCCCATAGCTATTATTTAGCACCACTGTATGCGGGTAGATACTGCCTTCCTATCGTCATTCAACAAGAACAGAGGACCCTGAAAGGCAGGTCTCTAACACGGCTGTAGTTTTCCTGTCATAGGACACTGCTGTAGGAACTCAATAAATATTGGCTGACTGATGGATTGGTTCCTCAGACTCAGCGAGGAGGAAGTAGAGTATTGGTTAAGCAGAGCATATAACAGTGCGGGTGTGGAGGTTTGCAGCTATGAAAACCTTTCCCAAGTGGAGCTGCTGGCTTAGTCATAGCTCCAGGGGTGCTGGTGAAGAGGGTCAGTTTACAGGTCCTTCAAGCACACAGTCGGCTTAGTTCAGTGCATGGCGAGGTGTGTCAACCTTACCTCTTTGAGAAAATGCCTGACAAAGGCCACTGTGGGATTATTTTATGGCTCAGTTTGAGGGGACAGCCCCTCAAGGTGGGGAAGGTGAGGCAGCAGGAGTTTGAAGGTAGCTCGTTACACTGTGCTCTGTAGTCAGTCAGGGAACAGAGAAGGGCACTGGCACTCCAGCGCTTCTCCATTTATTGACCCCACACGGGGATGGTGCTGTCCACAGCAGGGTGGGTCTGTCCACCTCAGCTGAGGCTTTCTGGAAACGCTCTCCAAGACACACCAGAGCTTTGAAGGGGCCGTGGTGGCTCCCACAAAGATGACAGACAGTGAAGATTTCACCAACACAGCAAGATGGCATGGACTCCCGTGTCCCGCCCCTTAGCCGGCCACCATTGCCTTTCTTTTCTTTCACCCATGAACTTGCTTTTCAGACTTCAGAGAACAGTGGGTATGTGACCCTTCTGTTCAGGGTGGTAGGAAATACCCAAGTCTTGGCTCTGAGACTCTCGCTCATAGACCAGCCTTTCCTTCTCCAGTCATACGCACCCCCCTCCCAGCCTCTGAGCATGGGGGTCTTCTTTTCCCAGTAGAGTAACCTGAGCTGCACAGTTGTGTATTTTTCTGTTTTTTTCCCTTTGTCTCATTAAGTTGATCTTCAGAGAGACCATGTGAGGTTTATGAAGCTGCCTCATCCCATTTGCAGGAGGGGAAACTGAGGCATGCAGGGACAGAGGGGACATGTCACAGGTTTTGGATCAATGACTGTGCCTATCTTTTCAATAATCTTCCTGTATCTCAGTGTCAGGGGTGGGACTTGGGGGATTCTGGGAGCTGAAAGCAAAAGCAATGCTGGTCTAACTGGTTTCTTCTCTCTCCAGCTCTGTGGCTGCGGACTGCTTGGAGTGGGCATCTGGCTCTCCGTGTCCCAAGGCAACTTTGCCACCTTCTCCCCCAGTTTCCCTTCGCTGTCTGCAGCCAACCTTGTCATCGCCATAGGCACCATTGTCATGGTGACGGGCTTCCTGGGCTGCCTTGGAGCCATCAAGGAAAATAAGTGTTTGCTCCTCAGTGTAAGTTGGACCCCACGTCCCTTCTCGGCTCTGTGGGACTCCCTAACCTAAGTCTGTGGCAATTGCTTCTATAATGTCTGTCCTTAGCCCTAGCTCTCTCTCCCGCTCTTTGACTTGTGAGCTGTCTGGGTTTGCAGGAGTGGGTGAATCCTCCAGGCCTGGGAACCCTGACTCCCTGACTCCCCTCCGTTCTCTGTTAGCACCCACCCCTGGCCATTGCCACTACCCTGAACCATGTTTGGCCTTACCTTTCCAGTTCTTTATCGTGCTATTGATAATCCTCCTGGCAGAGCTGATCCTGCTCATCCTCTTCTTTGTCTACATGGATAAGGTAAACCTGCGGAAGGTCACACAGCCCCGGGATGGGCCAGGCTAGAGACACCGGCTAGCAGAGCCTGAGGGTCCTGCTCTCGCCATTGCTCCTCCCCATCTAGAACACTACTCCCCCATTCCCGGTTGGCCTGGTATGGGCTAGGGAGGGAAGCCAGTGGCCTCCTGTCAGCCACCTGTAGTGTTACTCTCGTCTGCCAGGTGAACGAGAATGCCAAGCAAGACCTGAAGGAAGGGCTGCTGCTCTACAACACTGAAAACAATGTGGGGCTCAAGAACGCCTGGAACATCATCCAGGCTGAGGTGCGGCTCGGGTCTCTGTGTGGCGCGGGATGGGACAAGCCATAGGGCACCTGGGCTGACTGGGCAAACCATTCCCACTGGGGCATTTGCCTAAACTCGAAGGGCCAGACCATACCATGGGACAGTACTGGGGGTGGGGGTGAAGAGGTGCAGGAGTGGGCAGGCAACTCAAAGAGGAGACAAGACGCTCTTTCTCTCGCTCCTGCTCTTGGCTCGATGCCTGGGAGGATGAGGCCAGCAGTGACATGTCCGGCCTCCCTTCCCACAGATGCGCTGTTGTGGAGTCACTGACTACACAGACTGGTATCCAGTGCTGGGGGAGAACATAGTTCCTGACCGCTGTTGCATGGAGAACTCCCAGGGTTGTGGACGCAACACCACCACCCCCTTGTGGAGAACGGTGAGGCTGGAGAGAGCAGTGCCTCAGGCTGTCTGATCCCAGAAGCCTGTGTCCTTGATGTACCTGACTGCGGGAAGTGACAGGAAATTAGTTCACTGTGGGATGGGGAGAGGGGTACACTGGAGTAAGGCCAAGGGTGTGCATGCTCGCTCTGTGTGTGTGTCTGTGTGTTGTGCGCATGTGCTGGCACCACAGTTGGGGGTCAGAAGGTAAGGGATTAGATGGGTTGAGACTATGCAGCTGGGTTTTGTGGTTGGGGGCTGAAGGCTGATACTGGTGTGTAGGGGGGTGCAGGGGCTAAGGGATGGTAAGGTACTGGAATTAAGAGTACAGACAAGGGCTGGGAAGCGAGCATTGTGCCAGGATCTTAACCTGTGGTTTCTCCCCAGGGCTGCTATGAGAAGGTGAAACTCTGGTTTGATGACAACAAGCATGTGTTGGGGACAGTGGGGATGTGCATCCTCATCATGCAGGTGAGGAGACTTCAGGCACACAGACCTGGGTGGGACCTGCCGTTTACCTAGTCTACCAGTGTTAAGCCATGGCCGTACTGCAGAGCTTGGCATGAGGTCACGGGCAGTGAGCAAGGTGCCAAGTGGGGGTCCTGGATTGGATGTCGAAGCCAGTGTCATTTGACATGCTCTCCACAAGAGCCAAAGGGATGCGGTGTCCCTGGGTCTTCAGCTTTACAAATGGCACATGTGGTACCTTGGGTGAAGCCACAAGCAGCCTCTGCCTGCACTTCTGTGTCTCCACCTGCTTTCAGGATTCTGGTTGAGGGGCATAAGTGAGATTTAATATTGTTTAAGATGCCTATGCCCAAAGTAGTCACTTCATATATTCCAGAAGCAAACAACATGAGTTATAATGACTCCTACCACCCACCCCTGCTTCCTCTTTGCTCTCCCAACTCAGTTACTCTCATGTTATGGAGGCTCAGGTCCTATACACGCTGTCTTCTCTTCAGGCCTCTGAAATGTTAGCATGTGAGCAGCCTGGGGATCTGATCTGTGGCTGTCTGCACATGCGGTTAAAGAGATTGGACTACACCCACCTATGCGCAGTTCTAGGCTGGGTGTCCATGGTAGTCTCCTAGACTACCCCTTCTCTGTTTACTGGTTTGTTTTCCAGCACGCTGGGTTATGTCCACTTTTACATTAGGTTCTCCAGAATAGCCCCAAGCTTATGAAACTGAGGTCAGACCCCAGGCCACAAGAGCACCCCTTTAAAGTCCTTTCCTTGTCTTTCAGATCCTGGGAATGGCCTTTTCCATGACTCTGTTCCAGCACATCCACCGGACGGGCAAAAAGTATGATGCCTGAGCGTTTGTCGGCGCCTGGCCCCACCCGGACACTGTACGTGCCAGGGGAGGACCTGAGTCTGTGTCTCCTATCTGCCCTCTGATGGCCACCCTGCCCCATCTGCCAGTCTACCCTCCTCTGCCCACATCCTTGGCCTTGGACCTCTTGGAGGGCAGAAGCCCAGAGAAGAAGCATCATGCAGAGACCTCAGGGCTTGGGCACCTGGATTCCTGTACCTGCATATTTGCCAAAGATGCCAGGATGGGCAGGGTATCAAGGAGGAAGCCCCTGCATTGATGGGTTTCTGCCCCTGCTCTCGCTCACACTGACACTTGTCCCTGTACGGGGTGCAGAGTCTACCCTACCAAGGCTACTGCCGTCCATGGCTGCCTAGCCAGAGAGCCGGCCAGGGTGCAGTGTGGCACCACCAGGTCAGGCCCCTTGGAGTACTCCGCCCGGGTTTTTATACTATAGTGTAACTTTTTTTTATTTTACTCTGATTATGATTATTCAGGAATATTATCTCTCAGATAAGTTTAGGGTTAGCTTTCCGATTTATAACTTTTTACTGTGTTGATTTCCATAACAGTTTGAGTTTCCTTTTATTGTGGTTGGGGATGGGTAGGGAGAAAGGACCCCCCCCCCATCTGCTTTCAGTGAGGACACACCACTGTGCAGCACTCATGAGGCTCTAGGGTGAGAAGTGTCAGGCTTTCCTCCAGAACTTACCTGAAGGGAGAGAGTGCATCCATGATATGGGCCCCTGCCAGGCCTGGTGACCATGAATAGGGCTGAAAAAGGCAGGTGTGATATAAAGCATGGCAAGGCATCCTACTCAGGGGTGATGGGGTGGTACCCGAGCTGTGAAGGCCACATCAATAGGAGATGCTTAGGACAGGGGGTAGTGAAATGCTTTGCTGGGGGGTGGCAATCAGAACAGTGTGCCATTTCCTTCTTCCTCGGTCCTCTGCGGGCTTCCCTCCTGACCCACACTCATCCTCCATCCCAGATGGCCACTCTCACACATTCCTGCTGCAGATTCCTATTGTTCAGATCCCATTCTACTCACCCTGTTTTGGACAGTGGAAGCAGGTTGTGTTCAGCTGCCCAGACTGAAATAGAGTCTCAGGACTGCCAGGAGGAGAGACAGAGTCATATGCTATGGCCACCCCATCAGACTCACTCAGTGGCTAACTGCCCTGCTGAGAGGAAGGGAAAGGGCCATGCAGGTCTCAGGATCCTCTCTCTTTAGGATCCATTGCTGTCCACACTGGGTGGCAGGCATCACATCCTGTATAATCTCAAAGACTCAAGATAGAGAAAATCTAAGAAGTCACGCTCACATTACTGGGCAGAAGGTCCTCATTGTGGATGCCCTGTGCTGGGCATAGGAGATGGAGGCAAGCCATATTCCCAGCCATGGCAGAACTAATGCCAGCACTGATGTCCCGTGTGCCCTTTCATGAACAGAGTAAAGGCAAGGCTGTGGGACTGGCCCAGCAACCATCTGGGACGTGGAGTGCTACTTTTGAACTTCATGTGATAGCTGCTTTTTTCATGCTATTTGGCTCCTTACCACTGTTTCCCACAGACCAGGTCTTCCCCCACCTAACCACACCACCCAGCCAACCTATAACCCCTCTGACTTCCTTGAATAACAGACAAGGCAGGACAAAGGATGTGGAACTTTGAGTGTGTTCAAGATTCGAGTTTTTGGAGTGAGAGAGGCTATTGAGGAGCTCTAAGCATTTTGGACAGAGACCCTGCCAGTTCCAGGAGATGGAATTGTGGTGTTATCAGAGGATTGGCAGCTACTTACCTGGGGACCCCAAGATACAGAGTTCAGGTAGACACATTAAACAATTAGAAAAAAAAAAACAAAAATGTGATGCCTGCTGCATAATGAGTTTGCGTGGGCGGGGCAGGTGGGTTTCCTTACACCTATCAATGGAAGTTTTAATTTCCATCAGTATCAACAGCGCATCTCCCAGTACACTGGGAAGCATTTAACTTCCCTGTCACTTCTTGTCTTTACGGTGCGTCAGGGTGGTGCTAGTCCTCTGAGCCACAGCCAAAGTTCCCCACCCACACCAGTTCCACCTCAGCTATCTGTCAGCAGAGCCAGATCCCAAGTCCCAAACTGTCTTCTTACTTTAGCTATGCGTGGCCATGTAGTCATCTTCAGAGTCTGCATGGGTATCCTGAACCCCTTGCTTGTCTCTGGGAGTAGCCCCCATACACTAGAGGCCACAACAAGTGAGGCCAGGGGAGGTGGCTCTTCTCTGATCCTCTTGGCTGTGAACTCCCTGAGGACAAATTCGCCATGAGACCACCCTCACCTGCGCTTCCCTTGGCTAAGACAGTGCTGTTTCCTCCAGGTCCCATAAAGCAATCTGTGGACCGGACACAGAAAGTCCTCTTGGTTTGTAGGTGATTTCAAGGAAATGTCTGACAGCTGTGACATTTCTCCACAGCCAACTGGCAGAGGGGCTCAGTGGGCAAGGTCTGGAAACTGCTCTCCGGTGACGGACAGGTGTCAGGGTGCAAGGCTTGTGCCTCCACACTCTCTGAGCTGGAACGGTGTCATCCTGTCTCTCTGCCAGCCTGAGCCAGCACCTCACCTCTCCTTGCACATGTTCTGGCCTGACTTAAGAATTGAGTGGCTTCAAGTAGATGGAATTGTTGTCCCCTTCTGCCTGGCCCCCTGCCCACCCACTGGTGGAGGTGCTAAATGGGGCATGGCACAGGATGGGGAACTGGGTGCCAGGTGCTTGGGACCCATTCTTTGCCCCTCAGCCCCTTGGTCCGGTGCCCCCTCTCATGTTCCTGTTCTCTCATTTCCCTTCCCTCCTCCATGATGGTGGAGTCCTGGCCTCCTCTCCCTCAGTGAGCATTCTGAGGAATCAGGTCTTCTGGCCTCCTCTTGCTTTGCTGTCCCTGGGTGGTCAGAGAGCCAGGAGTGCACGCTTATTGGTTTCGAATGCACTTTCTGCTTGCAATGCCTTGTCTGCACTTCCTTCATCCCAGGTCCTGCTTTAACGAACACCATGTTTTTAGCATGTTTTTAAATAAAAACCAATAATGTGTCAGAAGCACAAACAGACTGTTATTCGGTGGTGTGTTTTCTTCCCTGAGCCATGACCAGGGCCTGTTTCATGTTCTGTTGATGGAGGGACCCAGTGGAAGACCAGACAGTCCCCTGTAAGAGGACTTTATATAGTTCTCATTCTTGTGGCTCAGCTTTCAGATTTATTGGAGTGAATGGATCTTGGTCCACTCTATGGAGGCCTGGAGAATCCTAACACATACACCTATCCGGTGACACCTCAGTGACTGGTCACCCATAGTTGGCTGGTCCTGTGGTCAGATGTGAGAGGAATGAGAAACAGATCCTTACTTCCTGTAGGGGAAATCTATCAGGCGAGGTACACCCTTGCCCAATCCCTCTGTTGCTCCTGGAGGATTTTTTTTTTTTTTTTGAGCCTGCTGTCTTTTCCAGGAGTGTGGGGAGCTCATGATGTTATTTGGGCAGGCAATATCCTTCCAGGTAGCTCCAGACAGTCTCCAAGAAAGTTTGGAAACAAGGGTCTGTAAGGATCGCCATGGGGGAGGTAGAAGCATAACTTGACCGGCAGGCACGTCAGCCAATCCTGTGAGTCTGGTGTACGAGTCTCTGCTGACTCAGTTGGGTTCCGGCTTTGGGGTTCTTAGACTGGTCCAGTGAGAAAATACCAATGAGGGAAGGAAGCCCTCAGTTCTCTTTTTCCTGGGTCACCGGGTGCCCTTCCTCCAGTGAGGAGGCAAAGATAGATGAACAAGTGCAGGAGTCTAGAGGCTGAGATGGAGGTGGTAGAGCACCAAACCCTTCCAGATGTTTAACAGTGTCCCCCTCCCTCAACAGAGTAGCCAGGTTGACACCAGATTGTCCCAAAGCATCAACCAGCAATGGCGTGCTTCCGACATCTTCAGGACTTATCTCAAGCTTTGGATAACATCTGTTGGTCTATATAATTGGAATGGTTCTTGTGAACCTTCCCAGACTTATCCAGAGCAAGGAGTCACAGAGTCTCTCAACTGTTGAGGGTCAACTGGGTCATTGGAATAGGCAAAGAAGCCACTTCTCATCTCTCCATTTGCTCCTACACCTACCTCTGGGGTGTGGCCACATTTCCTGATGTCTACCAGCTCAGTATGCTATCTGCTGGTGGTGCATAGGTTGTGGGCACAGTAACCTTTCTGTTAGTTCTTTTGGCAAATGATCCAAGCCGTATTAGTCAGGGGCCTTCTAATGACCAGTCTAAAGTCAAGAGGATGGGTCCCAGCTCTTCTTTCCACAGGAGGGAATGGCTTAGATCATCTGGGAACCCCTCGATTAATCCCCCATTAGCCTGCGATGCGGGAGAATAGCCTCCCATCCATGTCCAGTGAAGGCAAAATAGGCCAGCTCAGGCACAGTAGCTAAACAGGTTTGGTACCCACTGACAATGCTACCAGATCTCAGTAGCCAGACTGCCAGGGGGCGGCGGGGGGCACACAGCACAGACAGAATGCCATGTCACTCACAGACATGAATTAAAAGTTATAGCCAGTACCTACTACAAGGGTGGATGTCACAGATTTGACTTTTTTTACCCACAGAGCCAGCCACTTCATGGGGCCACAGGAAAGGTTACACAATCGTACTAGTACTAGTAATGGTATTCTCAGGGTTCAGGATGGCCACATGGGTCAGGCAATGACCCCAAACTTGCCTAGTAAGAGCTTGTCAATAGGAGATACTATTGAGGCTAATAAAGGAATAGTTAACTTGGCCAGAGTGCAAGGGGGTGCCTGCAGAGACAGACCCCTTTCCCCTGTACAGCCTCATGAACCGGCTCAGGAGCCCAAATGCCCATACAGGGAGAATAGAACTTGTGAGGTTTTTAGTCCAAATAGAGGTGTTTAGTCCTGGACTCCAGGGAGATGTCAGGCTGCAGATAGAATGTGGTAGAGGGGACAGAGCAGCTGTAGGGATTTAGATGGGAGATGAGTCCTGAGAGCTAATTAGATCTGCTGGAGGAGAAACATTGTCATTCACCACACATCACACTGAGCCTTTGCACTGATAGATGGCATGTCTTAGTTACCTTGAAGAAGCTCCTTAAGAAAGGAGGGGTTTACTTGGGTTCACAGTTTGGCATGCAGTCCATCATTCCAGGCCAGGGGTGGCATCAAGATGTGCAAGAGCAGGTACCATTGTGTTTGTAGTTAAGAAGGAGAGAGAATGAACGTGGGTGCTCAGCTAGTGTTCTCTCTCTAATTTGGTCCAGAATCTCAACCCATGTCATGGTGCCATCCACCACATTCAGGGTAGGTATTCGCAGTTACATCCTCTGTCCAGAAATATGTTTCCATGGTGTTTCAAAACCCAGTCAAGCTGGCACTAAAGATGAACTCTCACAGTGAGAGACTGCATTGTCCGGCCCTGAGTGCAGGAGGTATCTGAAGTTCTATTGTTGACGTAGAGTTGGAGTTCTCTGTGTGTTTGCATTGAACTTCATACTTGAAAAATACTCCCAGAAACATTTAGGATTCTCCTGACCTCAAACATCATCCTGTCTTGAAGCCTCGGTATCACCATTGGAGATGCTCCATGAAGAGCGGCAGGGCCATAGTTTGGGGATTGGAAGACTTGGATTCACTTCCAGCTCTACACCTCATGTCCTTAGGAGCCTCAGCCAGTCTCTGAACTCTTACTGATTTTTCTATCTGCCTATTGGGAATAATACCCATCATACAGATCTATAAAGATGACATAAAAGAATTCATGTTCCACCAAAGCTTTATCTGACATAAAGAACAAAATCATGGGAGTAGGAGAGATTGCTAGTAGTTAGGAGCACTTTCTACTATTGCAGAGGACCCAGGTTTGGTTCCCAGCACTTTCATGGTGGTTCCAGGGGATCCGACACCCTCTTCTGGCTTGCTCCCATACATTCATGCAGGAAAACATTCATACACATAAAAATAAATCTTTAAAAAAAAATTTAAAGACAAAAGCCACATCATCGGCAGGAGAATGGTTAGGTCATATTAAACAAGACAGGTCATATAAATATCGCACATTTTCTCTGGTATTTGGAATTTAGATGTTATTAAAAGACATAAAAGCGAAAGGAGGACTATAGAAAAGGGACCAGTGGGAGGGAGGGAGGAGGGCACAAGAGAGAGTAACGGAGGCAAAATACAACCTAAACTTATTTGAATACAGCGAATGGACATTTACAATTGGAGAGGCTGGAGACATGGGTCAGCAGCTAAGAGCACTGTTTGCTCTTCCAGATGTCCCAGATTTGATTCTGAGCAGCCGCATAGCAGCTCATGACTATAATTCCAGCTGCAGGGAAACTGATGCCCTCTTCTGGCTTCCACCGGCACCAGGTATGCACATGGTGAACCAGATACACGCTGGCAAAACACCCACACAAAATAAAAATATAAGAAAGATGTAAAGGCATCCAGCTTGTGCAAATACTGAGTCCCCAAACTAAGGCAGGGCCCACAGAAAGGCATTACCCAGGCTGAAAGCCAGGGACACAGGAGGGTGTTGTGGAGAGGGGAGTAGTTGCTTTTAAAGAGAGAGCTGAACACAGCTTCGTGGATAGGCATCCCCGGCCTCAGCTCAGCTCCAGCTGGCTCAGCACCACCACTCAATAACCCACAGAAGTCGGATTAAATAAATGTCATTCAGATACAAACATATTGGCATTGCATTCTTCCCTTTAAGCATTCAGCAAGCTCTGGAGGCTATCTGGGTTTTGCTGAGTCTAATGGCAATCATAAGATGACCTATTGTCTCCTTAAGCCAAGAGAAAGAATAAAAATATTCTGCAGGCTTGTAGGCCCAGCTCTCCTGCCTGAAGATTCCCCCATAAAATAGGCTCCTTTGTGCCCCAGGGACCAACAGAGAGCTGAGAACCCACTGGGATAACCCAAGATGGGGGCTGGTCCCTCTTTGCAGTCCTGGGCACAGAATAGTGAGATGAGTAGGTTGAGGAAGCCGCACAGTGCTTCTGTCTGGGTCTTGTGGTTAGTTCTTGTTGTCCAGAAATTTTTGTCTGGGTACAGAGTTTTGGATCTTGGTCTGGGCTGATGTCCAGCACAGCCCTGTACCATGTGGTTAAAGTGAGAAGCAGCTCATAATTTGTAGCTTGATGACATCAGGAAACCCCTTGTCTTTTGTCTGATTCCTGTCCTGACTCTACACTGATTTTCTGGAATTTGGATATATCTTTAATATATAGAAATATAGTTTCCCAGCAAGGCCTTCCCACTTCCTGCAGGATTGCCACCTGGCCACCCAGGACAGTATGCTGAATGTAATATCTGGTCCTTAGAGTTTTCTAAAGCACTCAAGGGCTTTGAAAGCCTGGTGGAGGGCTGGGGATATGGCTCAATGGTAAAGTATTTGCCTAACATGTGGAGACCTTGGCTTTCATGCCCTAATGCCACAAAGGCAGAAAACCCAGAGACCAGTGGTGGGTTTATCACTTCTGGTCATGGGAATACCAGGAACGTCATACTCTTGGCTCTGGTTGGCTGTTAGGGTTTGAATATGAAATGTTTTTTCACATGTTCAGGTCTTGAATGCTCCTCTCCAGTTTGTGGTTCTATTTCAAAGGCTGTGGAGCTCGAGGAGTCGAGCCTGGCTAAGGGATGGGTCTTAAAGATCAGCTACTCATGGTTTCAGTCTCGGCTTCCTGTTCAGTCACCATGTGAACAAGCTGCTGCCACACGCTCCTACCGCCACAGACTGATGCCTCTCCAAAACGACAGACTGAAATCCCTTGGAACTTGGGAGGCAAAAGAAACCTTTCCTCTCTTAGGCTATTTCTGCCAGGCATGTCGTCAATAGTGATGGGAAAAGTAATGCACTGGCTTTTTTAGATTCATACTGCAGTGATAGTGTTTGCATCTGGGCGGTGGATAGGATGGAGTACAAGCTCTTCCCAACACCTGATGCAAAGGCTCTGCCTTGGTCCACAGCTGATGACGTCATTAGGATTCCAGAGACAGGAAAATGCAACAAGTGTTCCCTGTGGGTTTATGGAACATAAACCTCCGTGTACATCTTCTCTACACAACCTGTTAGTCACTGTGGAGAGGCAGTGGGAACCAGGTTCCCAGACGTGACAACCAAGGGCTGCCATGAGTCCTGGCATCTGCTAGGAAGTGGTGGCATTTGACAGGCGGGCCTGAAGCCCCCTTGGAGATCTTAACACTGCTTCAGCAGCATCTCATACTGCCTGCCCTCCTTATTTGCTTCCAGGGCCATTTAGACAGGAGCTGTGAACCACCATAGTGATGCATGTCTACAGTGGGGGAAAGTATGGAGGGGGTATGTCTGTGCATTTGTGTGCATACATGTGTCCCCTCAGAGTAATACCGAAGGGTGAGCAGAGATCTCACAGGACAATGAATATGTTTGTGGCTTGAAAAATAATGGCCCCCAAAGGAAGTGGCACTATTAGGAGGTGTGGCTTTGTTGGAGTGGGTGTAGCCTTGTTGAAGGAGGTGTGTTACTGTGGAGGCAGGTTTTAAGGTCTCATATATGCTCAAGTCACACCCAGTGTCTCAGACCACTTCCTTTTGCCTGAAAGTCAAGATATAGTACACTCAGCTCACTCTCCAGCACCATGTCTGTCTGTACGCCATCATGTCGCTCCATGATAATAATGGACTTAAAGGCCACCCCAATTAAATGGTTTCCTTTACAAGAGTTACTGTGGCCATGGTGTTTCTTCACAGCAATAGAAATTCTAACTAAGATATAAGTTTTAGTCTAGAGCCAGTTCCCCTAACCCTCAAATACGAGAGGGCTCTTCTGTGATTGGCCAGGCCCTGGAATTCCTCTGCAAGGTGGATCCCATGTAGGGATTTCCTCAGGTGGACTATAAGATCTGCTCACATGGCCAGGCCCCTCCCGTGTTCACAGTGAGTCTTCCTAGGAGCCTCTCTGGTCTCACCCTTCACCCCCATCCCCTGGAATCCCCAAGTCTTAGGCTTCCATGTGTTGTGGGATTCAGGTGTCAGCTGACAAGGTCAAGGGACATTTATACAGAGCACCGGGCCCCCCGACCTGAAGGGGGCGGGGGAAAAGCCCCATTAAAAAAGGGTCTGCGGATACGACACACTCTCTTCCTGGTTCCTGGCTGCTGGAGGAAGGACCCCTTCGTCTGTCCGTCTGCAGACTTCGGTCCCTATTGTACTTGGTTACCTGTACCGTGAGTGTTGGTTTATATTCTAATAAATATCTATCGAATATTTGTGTCCTTGTGGGTAAGCTCCGCCTACATCTGGCGCCCAACGCCCACGCCCCGGGGCTGGCGGACCCACGGGTCGGGCTTAGAACGCACTCAGGTCAAGTTTGACTGTGGGCAGATCGTATCCAGCCCTGTGCGTGCAGGTTTGATGGTGAGAGGTGACTTCCAAACGGCTTAGGCTCCCTCTGCCTGCTTGGTACGCCGCGCTAGTGTTAGCTCCGCCCCTCTGCCCTCCCCCAGCGCAAGGCTCGCCGCCTAGCAAGGCGGCTGACCCGGGCTGTCTGCCCTCCCCCAGCGCGCGGCTCGCCGCCTAGCAAGGCGGCTGACCCGGGCTGTCTGCCCTCCCCCAGCGCGCGGCTCGCCGCCTAGCAAGGCGGCTGACCCGGGCTGCTTTGCGCGCGCGCCGTCGGTAACTCCGCCTGTAGCTGGACCGCTGCTCAGTTCATTTTAACCGAGTTTGAACTGCGGCTACACCTGGCTGGCTGGGTTTGACCCAAAAACTGCAGATTCAAGCGGCAGCTCCGCCCTTAACCCCTGTAACCTGGGACAATTGTGAATTACTCCTGTAGGTTAACAAAGATAACTAAAACCATTCTATCTTGTAATTAACATCCTGTCTTGACTTGTGAGAATTTGCCTTTTCCAAAGGTTCTATTCTGTCTGCTGAGACCCTTTAACACCTAGGATCTGTGAATAGTGTGCTGAGTGTTTCTACAGCGGCCATACAGCAGGGCACTAAACGTTATTGTGACACCTTCTGACCACACAGCATCATTGCACCGGGATTGAGGTAATGGCTGACAACTATTCTTTTGAGGAATTCGGTATATATTTTTCCACGATGGTTGACAAGTTTTTAAATGAGTATCTTGAGGTATTCAATACCCCAGTTTTACTACTTTTTGGTCTGTTTCTGTATGTTGTGTTCCACAATAGAAGGGTGATGACTGAGGTCACGAATTCAAACCTTCAATTACAGTCCAAACTTGGTATTATAGAATTATCAAACGCTACACTGTCAGATGACGTTAAGCAGATGCAGAACTTAAATCGGCAGCTGTTGTCCAACGTATGTGAATTACAGCTCTCAAACTCTGCTATGTCTAAGACGATAGATACTCTACAAATTGATTACAACAAGCTTTCTCATTATGACAGCACTATACGAGAACAATATAAACTCTACGTAACTGATGAGAACAAGAAACTTATTGACCACATTAATAAAGTGGACGAGAAAATCATTAATTATGCTAATGATGTAGATCTCAAAATTGCTAACTCGGCGAAGTCTTTACAAGGATCACTTCATCAAGAAAGTCAAACTTTGAGACAGATGGTATCCGAAATACAAGAATTTGTACCTGCACTGTCCAAATTCCAAGAATGGGAATCCGTAGTGTCCAAAATCCAAGAATGGGAACCCATTATATCCAAAATGGAAGAATGTGGGGACCATATTGCAACACTACAAAAGGGCAATGATACATCTTATGCTCAGAACAGTTCAGGTCAACCCCCAATGGGGTGTTATGGTACTGGAAATACTTTACATAAAGTTGTAAACATCACGGGGATACCTCCTTCACCACCACTATTATTCCCAGCTACTATTCAGACCAAGATGGCACCAGGGGGTTCCTCAGAATATGTAGAGTATAGTTATGAGCCACTACATATGAAAGACATCAAAGATTTTAAAGAGGCAATATCCATGTATGGTATTCACTCTACTTATGTAAAGCAGCTCCTGAATTCATGGTCTGCAAAAAACCGAATCCTCCCCCTCGATTGGATGCAGCTAACGGCTGCTGTCTTGGACCAGAGTCAAAATTTGCAGTGGAGAAGCTGGTTTAGAGAAGAAGCCAGGACCTTAGAACACCAAGGAAGAATTAGGGGTTTCTTTGCTTCTCAGGACCAAATCCTTGGTGAAGGAATGTTTGCTGACGTGAAGACTCAGACTACTTATGACGAACATACTTTATTGCTATGCCGTACGGCCGCACTTAATGCATGGGAAAAGATTTTAGACTCAGGTCAAAAAGTTGAGCATTATGCTAAGGTCAAACAAGGTTTAAAAGAGCCTTATACTGACTTTCTACACAGGCTTACCACGGCTGTAAATAGAGCAATATCAGATCCAGAAGCTAGAAAGCAAATAATACTTTCTCTGGCCTTTGATCATGCTAATCCAGAATGTAGAAGAATGCTTCTGCCTTTAAAAATCAGAGCTGCACCTCTAGAAGAATGGATTCAATATACAATCAATGCTGAACCTCTCCATAGTAATGAAGACAATTGGGTAGACCAAACCATTGATAAGGTAAGGAAGAGGAACCAAGGAATCACTTGTTTCAACTGTGGTAGACAAGGCCATGTAAGACGAAACTGTACACAAAGTACTCTTGGAAACGATGCCCGATCTAGGTTTAATTCGAACAGAAGGCCATTGCCTTCTGGATTATGCAGAAGATGTGGCAAGGGACGACATTGGACCAATGAATGTAGATCTACCAGAGATAAAGAAGGCAACCCTCTGCCATCGGGAAACGCCTTTCGGGGCTTCCCCCGGGAAGCCCCCCAAAATCAGACTCCAAATTCGAGGATGGTGAGATCATATCCGATCGTAGTAGAAGACCAGCATCCTCAAGACGAATAGAACACCCAATACCTGATCTTGAAAAACATACGATATCAGATGATAACATAAATTCAAAAGAAGATTCAGAAACTCCAAAGAAAATTACGAAACGAATATTTTGGCAGACTTCGATAAATGAACAAAGACCGAAATTGGGGGTACGGATAGACAATATTTATATCCAGGGTTTAGTCGACACGGGGGCTGATGTTTCGATCATAACCCCACGGTCCTGGCATCCGAGATGGCCTTTACAGACAGTAGATATCCAATTTCTGGGTATCGGAACAATATCTCAGGTGAAACAGAGTGTGAGGTGGCTTGAATGCATAGGACCAGAAGGTCAGAAAGGACGGTTGAAGCCATATATGGCTGATATAGCAGTGAATCTGTGGGGTCGCGACCTCCTAATGCAATGGAATACCCAGATTAAAATCCCTCCTGGTTATGATGTCAGCCGGAGGCTCAACTATGTTTCCAAAAATGACAAAAATTCACCAGCCATTCAAGTTGTACAAAAGAATCGCCCTCTTAATAAGACACTCACAGCACTGCCTTTGAAATGGTTAACGGAAAAGCCTATTTGGGTTCATCAATGGCCTTTGACAAAGGAAAAACTTCAGGCGTTAGAACAGTTGGTACAGGAGCAGTTACAGGCTCAGCATATTGAAGAATCAACCAGTCCGTGGAATTCTCCTGTTTTTGTTGTCAAGAAGAAATCTGGAAAATGGAGGATGGTGACAGATTTAAGAGCAATTAATAAGGTGATTCAACCTATGGGCTCCTTACAATCTGGTATTCCCCTGCCTTCTCTGCTACCTAAAGGATGGCCTATTACAGTTATTGACTTGAAAGATTGCTTTTTTACCATACCTTTACAGGAACAGGACAAAGAGAAATTTGCTTTTACAGTGCCTACTCTTAATAATTCAGGGCCGGCTAAGAGGTACCAATGGAGAGTCCTGCCCCAAGGAATGTTAAATAGTCCCACTTTATGCCAATATTTTGTACAACAACCACTAGAAATACTACGCAAGCGCTTCCCACAATCTATCATTTACCATTATATGGATGATATTTTGTTGGCAGACCCAAACCCACAGACATTAGAAACATTGTTTGAAGAACTACAGAAAGTATTGCCTAATTGGGGACTGCAAATTGCTCCAGAAAAAGTACAGAGGGGAGATTCTATCAATTATTTAGGATATAAGATAGGTTTACAAAAAATTAGACCACAAAAGGTAAAATTAAATAGAGATAAATTGAAGACTCTTAACGATTTTCAAAAGCTACTAGGAGATATTGCTCATATACGGCCCATGATTGGTATAAAGAACTATGAACTAGTTAATTTATTCAAGACTTTAGAAGGTGACAAGGGTTTAAATAGTCCAAGAAAACTATCTGATGAAGCTGAGAAAGAATTAGAGTTGGTAGAAAGAAAACTTCAGGAAACACATGTGGATCGTGTGGATCCAGACTTGGAATGCATACTTGTTATTTTACCCTCAAGACAATCTCCAACAGGAATCTTAATGCAAAGAGAAAGCATCATATTAGAATGGATATTTCTGCCACATAGGCCAAGCAAGAAGATGAAGACATATATCGAAAAAATTGCTGATCTGATCTTTAAAGGTAAATTGAGACTCCGCCAATTGACTGGAAAGGACCCTGCGGAAATTGTTGTGCCTCTGACTAATGAAGAAATTGAACGATTATGGGCAGACAGTGAACCTTGGCAAAAGGCTTGCAGTGACTTTTTAGGAGAAATTAATAATAAATATCCCCAAAACAAGAGAATTCAATTTATAAAGGAAACTAATTGGATCTTTCCTCGTGTAGTACAAGATGAACCAATTTCTGGAGCCCCTATATTTTATACTGATGCAAACAATTTAGGGAAGGCTGGCTACAAGTCTGAAAACCTAACTAAAGTGGCTCAGAGCCCTTATAACTCTGTTCAAAAGTCAGAACTATATGCGATTATTATGGTGTTGTTAGATTTCACAGAACCTCTTAACTTAATTACTGACTCTCAATACGCAGAAAGAGTTGTTTCACATATTGAAACTGCTGACTTCATTCACGATGATACAGACTTGACCTTACTATTCATACAACTACAAGATATCATCAGAGGTAGGATACATCCTATGTACATAACACATATCAGGGCACACACGGGCCTCCCAGGCCCTCTAGCGCAGGGTAATGAGGAAATAGATCGGTTGCTAGTAGGAAGCGTGCTAAAGGCCAAAGAATTTCATGAAAAGCATCATGTTAACAGCAAAGGGCTGAAGAAGAGTTTTCCCATCACTTGGGTTGAAGCAAAGGAAATACTAAAAAAATGTGACACTTGCTCTTTCTATAACCAACCATCTTTACCTGCAGGAACTAATCCTAAGGGTACACACGGAAATGAGATATGGCAAATGGATGTGTTTCACTTTCCAGAATTCGGAAAGATGAAATATGTACATCATACTATTGACACCTATTCTGGAATGCAATGGGCGACTGCCCTGAGTTCTGAAAATGCTGATGCTGTACTTACTCACCTTTTGGAAGCCATGGCCGTATTGGGAATTCCCACTCAGATTAAGACTGACAATGCTCCAGCTTACGTCTCCCGAAAAATGAAGATAATTTTTGCATACTATGATATAAAGCATATTACAGGGATACCACACAATCCTACAGGACAGGCAGTCGTGGAGAGATCTCACCGCACATTAAAAGAGATGCTTTATAAACAAAAAAAAAGAAATGAAAAAGCCCAGAGAGAGGTTGCATAGTGCCTTATTGACTTTAAATTTTCTTAATGCTGATGAAAAGGGAACTTCAGCTGCTGAGAGACATTGGGTAGTAGAAAAATCTTCTGAGTTAAATCAACCCATTTACTTCAAAGATGTGTTGACTTCCGAATGGAAGCCAGGGTATGCGCTTCGGTGGGGTAGGGGTTTTGCTCTTGTTTCAACAGGGACAGAAAAGATATGGGTACCAACAAAACTAATAAAAGCCCGCTTTGAAAAGGAGTCTCTTCCTGAACAAGAAAAGTAACTGCACATCCCTGACATGACAAACGGATGCGTGGTAAGGAAAACACACTTAACAAACCTGGGGCAGGGTCTCTCAGTTTTGTCTTTACAGGAAAATGGATACAACTATTTTTACGGCATTGTCTAAACATTGAATAATTACTCACCTGCAATAGAAGACAGACTGATGATTAAAGAATGTACAAGACGGACTACGAGACCAACTGATACACACGTGCACTACTGGGTAATTTCTCAATTTTTACTGCTTTACATCTTGCATCTACATCTCAAAAAAAAAATGGTCCTGATTTGACTATTAATAAGGCTTGATTTGGATTGGGAACTTGTGGCTTTCTCCCTCTCTAAACCCAAGCATATTGGTAAACAAATATGAAAAATTCTGTCTCACATCATAAAAGCCACCTGGTGTGAGACAGAAGGCATAATATTTAGGGACCAATATTACTGTGACTTCATCTTAAACCTTGTTCCTCCCTGTTTCTGTACCTCTCAAACATCTCATTCTGTCTGCTTCCAGTCTCCTAAAGTCATGAAAGATATAAATATCTTTTGAATATCGACAATGCTTAAGTTTTCCACTGTAAATAACATTTCCTCCTATCAGCTATCTACAAAGAATCTGAAACCAAGATGGGGCCTCCACCGGAACAACTCCTGCTAGAAAAACAAAAATAGAAGAAAGAATATGAGAGAGAGAGAATAAGAGACAGATAGACAGACAGCAGAGACAAAAATAGGAAAATCAGGAACCTGGTGCGCACCAATCAATAATTGCCTTCAAGAAATAGATTATTCAAAAACAGCTGCAAGATAGCTCCTTATGATTATCCTTCAGATCACACTGCTAATTAAGTTTCCAGATGGAGTTAACCACTATCCTAAAAATGGTTATAGATGTATGTGGTCAGTCCATTAAGAACTAACCATTGTTTTAGCTTTTACAGGATCCCAAGGAGATGCCATCGCCCTTAAGTCAGCAGGAAGCAACCTTATAAACGACTACGCCCCCTTTCCCAATAAGTTTTATGATCCAAAGGTTGTGGGTAAAACTGGGTAAAAGACAAAACTATAATATAGCATCAGAGATCTTTTTTTAGAAGAGAGGGGGAATAGATAGGATAGATAAAGGTAGACTGTTCTACCTACCTATACTTCATTTTAGCTGAATGTATGGGCTAAGCTAAAGACAATTTGCACTGTCATAGATATCTGTATATTGATACTAATGCAAAATCATTTTATATGTTTAATTGTGATAATTTGTACATTGGTACAAAGTTTAATCTGAGATTGTTTTATGTAACCAAAGCAACTTGTACTTCGATATAAATCTGAATCTGTAACTATTATGTAAAGCTGAATCTAAAATTGCTATATTTTATGTATGCTCATACCTTTGTTTAAAATATTTGCACATCATTGTCATGTATACTATGCAATTACTACCTTCATTTAACTATACTAGATATAATGTATGATTGCACTAGTTATGATATATGCACAAGATGTTTTATATACCTCTGTTTAGATGATATATATGTATTTACATGTCTAAAATGCTGTGGACACCTTACCTGGTAAAATACCCCTGGCTAATGCTCGATAGTTCTACTAAGGGTCATTGTTCAGAGATTGTACATCCCTTATATAAGTATTCTAATTTTTAGTACAGGGTTTATTCCTTAAGACGATAAGATCTGCAGTCAACACTATTTAAGGTATCATATCCCAGTCATTTCAGATACAGGTTAGAATATCATAGATGGACAAGAATCTTCAACCGTTTCATAGACCCAGAGAATATGGCATTTAACATTTAAAATTTGGCCACGAGAGACACGACGACTCCTGGTGTCACTGCTCCCTTCACGAGATGGTGTTGAGCATCAAGGATACTCCATTGGAGTTGGTCCTTTTGGCAAAAAATGGCCGGTTGAGTAAGGAACTGTCCTTACCTTGATTGCTGACAGTACACACATGATGTCAAGCTGGATGAACAAATTGAGATGGAGACTGACGAAACCTGCCTAGACAGGATAAGACAGTCCCTTCAAAATTGTTCTGCTTGTAAAAAGATCTGTCAGATGCCATAGGCCTATAGCCAATCCGATAGATGCTCTAACGGTGCACAAATCCAGAGGTGATTGTCCAGGTAGCTGTGTTGCTGTCCTCTCCCAAATTTTGGAAGTAGCTGCTTCCATGTACTTCTGTCTTTCAGACAAATTTACCTTCCTTCTCAGGTCTTGAAGAGGTTGAAGAATAGATGTTTAAGGTTTCCACCCTAGTATCCCTTAGATAAGAACACTCAGGTGTTAGATTCTCACTTTCCCAGATTAACCCTTTAAAATAATCTATACACCCTACTATCTACCAATATTCTAGAACTATTAGATATACCTTATATAAGTTAGGCTTTGATTAGCAATTATACTTTGACCTCTCCTAGATGCTACCTCATAATAATTCTTACTGTATATAATCTTAGTTTAGAACCTTCTTAGTTAGACAAAGGGGGGAGATGTTGTGGGATTCAGGTGTCAGCTGACAAGGTCAAGGGACATTTATACAGAGCACCGGGCCCCCCGACCTGAAGGGGGCGGGGGAAAAGCCCCATTAAAAAAGGGTCTGCGGATACGACACGCTCTCTTCCTGGTTCCTGGCTGCTGGAGGAAGGACCCCTTCGTCCGTCCGTCTGCAGACTTCGGTCCCTATTGTACTTGGTTACCTGTACCGTGAGTGTTGGTTTATATTCTAATAAATATCTATCGAATATTTGTGTCCTTGTGGGTAAGCTCCGCCTACATCCATGGGCTCAACTTACTCTTCCCAGACCTCGGCTCAGAATAGTGAATTTAGGAGCTGGTATTTGTTGTTGTTAGCGGTGGTTGTTTGGTTGGTTTTTAGTGGTGTTATCTTTTATCTCTACAGTGGACAAACTGGTGCCTGGGCAAACATTCAAGCCTGGTTTTCTTTTGTGTTCTTGAGGTTTTTTTTTTTTTTAATTATTTATTTTATTAAATTATTTATTCATTATGTATTTTATTAAATTATTACATTTGTGGGGAGGGTACCTGTGGCTTACATGTGGAGAGCAGAGGACAACTTTTTAAGAGTCAGTTCTGAAACTCATGGAAACTAAACAATCCTCTACTGAATGGAAACTGGATCAAGACCAGAAATAAAGAAATTAAAGACTTTCTAGAATTCAGTGAAAGTGAATGCACAACACATCCAAACTTGGGGGAGGGGCGCAATGAAAGCAGGTGCTAAGAGAAAAGTTCACAGCACTAGGTGCCCACATAAAAACCTTGAAGAGATCTCATACTCGCAACTTAACAGCACGTCTGAAGCAAAAAGAAGTAATCCCAACTAAGAGGAGAATTCCAACTGGGGCCGAAATCAATAAAACAGAAGCAAAGAAGACAGCACAAGGAATCAATGAAACCAAGAGTTGGTTCTTTGAGAAAATCAACAAGATGGACAAACCCTTATCCAAACTCAGCAAAAGACACAGAGAGAATATTCAGATTAACAAAATTAGAAATGAAGAGGGGACATAACAACAGACACTGAAGAAATCCAAAGTCCACTTTTAAAACCTGTGCTCCACAAAACTGGGAAAATCTAAAAATAACGGATAGTTTTCTCAATGGAACCTGTCACCAGAGTTAAATCAGGATCAGATAAATAACTTAAATAGACTTATAACCCTCAAGGAAATAGAAGCAGATATTAAAAGTTTCCCAACCTAAAAAAGCCCAGGGCCAGATAGTTGTAGTGCAGAATTCTACCAGACTTTTAAAGAAGAGCTAAGGCCAATACTCCTCAAATTATTCCACAAAATAGAAACAGAAAAAAACATTGCCAAAATCATCTTATGAGGCCACAGTCACCCTGATATCAAAACCATACTAAGATTAAAAAAGATAAAGAATTGCAAACTAATTTCCCTTATGAACATAGATGCATACTCAATAAAATGCTTGTAAACTGAATACAAGAAAACATAAAAAGATCATCCACCATGATCAAGTAGGCTTCATCTCAGAGATTCAGGATGGTTCCATATATGAAAATCTGTCAATGTCATCCATCATATAAACAAACTGAAAGAAAAAATATACGTGATGGTCTCATTAGATGACAAAAAAGCCTTTGACAAAATCCAACACTCCTTCGTGAAAAAAGTCTTGTAGGGATCAGGAATACAAGGGACATATCTAAACATAATAAAAAGCATAATGAAAGCAAAATATAGGAAGACAAAAGTCAATACCAAATTAAAAGGTGATAAAGTCAAAACGATTCCACTAAAATCAGGAAAAGACAAGGCTATCCGCTCTCTCCATATCTGTTCAGTATAGTACTTGAAGTTCTAGCTAGAGCACTAAGACAACTTAAAGAGATCCAAGGGATACGAACTGGAAAGGAAGAAGTCAAAGTATCACTATTTGCAGATGATGTGATAGTATGCATAAGTGACCCCGGAAATTCTACCAGAGAACTCCCACAGCTTATAAACAGCTTCAGTCAAGAGGCTGAATCCAAGATTAACTCAAGAAGGTCGGTAGCCCTCCTACATACAAACGTCAAACATGACTGAAAAAAAAAATCAGGGAAACAGCACCCTTCACAATAGCCATGAGCTATATAAAATATCTGGGTAACAAAGCAAGTGAGAGACTTGAATGACAAATACTCCAAGGATTGAAGAAGAAATATTGGAAAATGAGAAGATCTCCCATACTCATGGATCAGTAGGATTAACACAGTAAAAATGGGAATCCTAGATGTGCTACAGATAGAAAATCTGTACAGCTTCAACACGATCTCCATCAAAATTACAGCACAGTTCCTTAGAGACCTTGAAAGGACAATACTCAACCTCATGGAAAAACAAAAAGCTCAGGATAAACCAATCCTGAATAACAATAGAACATTTGGAGGTATCCAGTTGTATTATGGAGCTATAGCAATAAAACCCACATGACATTGGCATACAAACAAACAAGTTGATTAATAGAACTATATCAAAGGCCAAGATGTAAATCCACACACCTATAGACACCAAATTTTTGGCAAAGAAGCCAGAAACATACAATGGAAAAAGTTCACATTTTCAACAAATGATGTTGTTCTAACTGGATGTCTGTATATAGAAGAATGCAAACAGATCCATATCTATCATCCTTAACAAAACTGAAGCCCAAATAGATCAAAGACCTCAACAAAAACCAGATACACTGAACCTTACAGTAGAGAAAATGGGAAATATCCTTGACAGCATTGGCACAGGAGACAACTTTCTGAATAGTAGCATAGGCACTAAGATCTACAATTAATAAATGGGACCTCACAAAACTGAAAAGCCTCTGTAAGGCAAGGACACTGTCCATAGGACAAAATGGCAGCCTGCGGAATGGGAAAAAATTTTGCCAACTCCACATCTGACAGAGGGCTAATATCTAAAACAAATAAAGAACTCAAGAAACTAGTCATCAATAAACCAAATAATCCCATTAAAAATGGGGTACAGATCTAAACAGAATTCTCAATAGAGAAATCTCAAATCTTGTGAAGTACTTATACAAATGTTCAACATCTTTAGCCATTAGGAAAATTAAAATAAAAATGACTTTGAGATTTCATATTACACCTGTCAGATAGTCTAAGATCAAAGGCACAAATGAAAGTTCATACTGGCAAGGATGTGGAGCAAGGGGACCACTCCTCCACTGCTGGTGGGAATGTAAACTTGTACAGACGCTATGGAAATCAATGTAATGGTTTCTCAGAAAATGGGGAATTGATCAGGATGCAGCTATACCACTCTTGGGCATATCCACAAAGAACTTTCTACCATGCCACAAGGATACTTACTTAACTATGCTCATAGCAGCTTTATTCATAGTAGCCAGAAATTGTTAACAACCGAGATGTCCCTCATCTGAAGAATGGATAAAGAAAGTGTGGTACATTTACACAATGGAGTATTACTCAGTTGTTAAAAGAAATAACATCATGAAATTTGTGGGCAAATGGGTGGAATTAGAAAAATACACCATCCTGAGTGAGGTCACTCAGACCCATAAAGATAAACATGGTATGTACTCACTTTTAAATGAATATTAGCTGTTAAGTAAATGATAATCATGCCTCAATCTACAGACCCAGAGAGGCTACGTAACAAGGAAAAGGAGGACACATGGATCTCTCTGGGAAGGAGAAATAGATGTTGTTGGTGGACTGGAGGTGGGTGGAGCTGGAAACAGAAGAGATCAGGTGGCAGGAGATGGATGGAAGGAGAGTACTGGGAAAGATGGCTGAGTTGGGGGGTACTTCAAGGAGTGAGGTAGAAATCTAGTACAATGGAATCTCTCTAGACTCTGTGAGGGTGACCTGAGTGAGGACTCTTAGCAATGGCGGATATGGAGCCTGAGCCAGCCATTTTCTGTGACCAGGCTAGGCTCCCAGTGGAGGCACTGAGACACCAACCCAGTCACAAAGCCTTCAGTCTACAACCTGTCCTGTCTGCAAAGTGTGCTAGGGAAATGGCAAATTTCTGTAAATTGTGAGAGTTTCCAAGCAATGACTGGTCTAATTTGAGGCCCAAACCAGAGAGAGAGAGAATGCTCGACATTGCCTGGTTGGCCCAAAGACAAACCATACGAAGTGATCCCTAATAGTGGTCTGTCACACTCATAGATTGATGCCTAGTCCAGTCATCATCGGAGAGGCTGCCTTTGGCAGCTGGTGGAGGAGATGCAGAGACCCACAGTCAAACATTAGGCAGAGAGAGCCCAGGTTGGAGGTCTCCACCAGGTCCTTTTCTCCTCAGAGCTCAGGGAACCCCACTGAAGGTAGGAAGAAGGAATTGTGGGAGCACTGAAGGGAGCATAGGGCTCATGGAGGCAGCAATCACTGAGCCTTCACAGGTCGGCTCTAAGTCGCCTGCATATATGGTTGTTGACTTGGCATTTTGAGGGGACCCTTCACAGTAGGAGTGGGGTGTCTCTGGCTCTCTTATCTGCTCTTGGGACCCTTTTCCTTGTATTGGATCGCCTCACCAAGCCTTGATGTGAGGATTTGTGTCTGGCCTTATTGTATCTGATGCTGTGTTTGGTTGAAACGCCTGAGAGACCTGCTCTTTTCTGGGTAGAGGGGATATGGAGGGAGTGGATCTGAGGTAGAGGTGAATGGGGGGAAACAGGAGGTGTAGAGGGAGGGGAAGCTGCAGTCAGGATGTGGTATGAGAGAGCAGAATTTTTTTTAAAGTCAGTTCTCAACCTTCTACAGTGAGTTCCAGGGACTGAACTAAGGTCATCAGGCTTGGCAGTGTGTGCCTTGACCGATTAAGACATCACTAGCTCCTGTTTTGTTTTTATTATTTTATTTTATTACTTTTTATTTGTTGGAGACAGGGTTTTACTATATATCCCTGGCTTGCCTGAAGCTCACTATGTAGACCAGTCTGTACACAAACTCAGAGAGTTCAACTTGCCGCCGCCTTCTGGATGCTGGGATTAAAGGTGTGCTCCACCACACTTGCCTGTTTCATATCCACCCCCCCCCAGTGTGTGTGTGTGAGAGAGAGAGGGGGGGGGGGAGCGAGGGAGGGAGGGAGAGAGAGACAGAGAGAGAGAGAGACAGAGAGAGAGAGAGAGAGAGAGAGAGAGAGAGAGAGAGAGAGAGAGAGAGAGAGAGAGAGAGAGAGAGAGAGGAAATGTGTACCCATGGTCCGTGATGCATGTGTGGAAATCAGGAGGCAGAGACCAGGTCCTCTCCTTTCACAGTGGGTTCTGAGGATCCAACTCAGGCTGTCAGTTGTATGCAAAAAGAGCTTTTACGTGCAGAGTCATCTCATGTATCATGATTTTTTTTTTTTCTAAACAGACTGCTACACTAGTTCATGGTGGCTTGGAACTCATTAAGTATCCAAGCCTGGCCTCAAACTTTCAATAATCCTCCTGTCTCAGTCTCTGGAGTCCTGCCACAGGAGGAGGCAGATTCAGTGCCAGTTCATGAAGGTGGCAAGAGGCAGGAAAATACAAACGTACTCACTGAAGACAGGAAGCTGTAAGCAAAACACCCTTATTTCAGCTTGGCCCTTGCCAGTGGCCCAAAGTGTCAAATTAATGACACTCATGAGCAGAAGAGATCCTTCTAGACAAATAAATCATGAGGTGATAAATGAGGGAACAGCAGGCTTCTGATGTCTGTGGGCAGCAGGCACTGTCAGGAGGCCATGACCAACACAGGAGCTTAGGGGTGATGCAATGCATTTGGTGAAGAGAGAATCCAGACTCTCCTTGTAACACCACATCAGCAGAAGGCACTCTTCGGTACAAATCCTTTATTAGCGAGGCCATTAGCTCAAGGCACTGAACTTACATTGAGGTCAGTGGAGAGGTGCATCTCACATCTGGAGTTTCACTGTAAGCAGGAGGCTAAGGCAACTTCTGTCTTTGGAGAATATCTGATGTCTCGCATCCATGGGCCAGCTAGATTCTAACAATGGGCTCACTGGAGTATCTGTCAGTCCTGGCACAGGGTAGGAGCAGGTTTCATAGACATACAAGCAGGAGGGAAAGGGTGAGGGAGGTTTGATGTTCACTAGACAAGCTAGCGAGACTGGAATGCAGCAGGGCCACCCAAAGACACACAGAAGGTGGGATCTGGGAGTGTAAGAGGCCCCCTTCCAGGAAGAGGACCCGGGCACCTGGCCTTTGGCCAAAGTCTTAGTCTCAGTAGGGGCAGGAGTGCCAAGCATCCCCCATCAAGAGGCATGTGCGTGGCTGGTTGTAAACCACCGAGTGGTTGACTTCATCTCACCCTCTCTGTGGACCCAGTGGAACAGACTCAAGCAGCTCCAGATGGCCTGAGATGACTTTTAACCTATGAGGGTTTGGACATCTGAAGGAATTTAGAGGTGGCCTCGTGTGTCCACATTGTGGTTTAGTGTGGTTGCCAGTCAGTGGCATCATCACCACTATGAGGAGGTAGCGTCCTGTTCTGAAGGCACTGAGGGGAGAGCAAGTGTAAGGCATGTCTCATCAGCCACATAGGGCATAAGTGTCACTCCGCCATCACAAAGATGGCTGCCTTCTGACTAGCTTCAGCCACTGGCCCTTATCTTGCCTCTTTGCCCCAGACAAGAAGACAAAGATGTGAGGGGAGGCTCGATGTCACCAACCAAGGCACCTCCATACCTGGGTGGCTCTAAGAGTGGAAACAACCTAGGGTTCTCTCCTGACCTCTTCACGGGGAAGGGAGAAGCATTTTGTATCCAAGTTAATGATCTTCACATGGTCTGGTTCCTCTCGGTACGGAGGCTGAGTACTGAAGGTAGTCCTCACTCTCACTATAATGGCTGAAAACTCCCCCTCCCCACAAAGCCTGGACCATTCCTAGGAGCTCTGGTCTCCTTAGCTTCCCTATAGGGCCTTGTTGTCATTCTGAAGTAAGATGGGTGTCACTTCAACTGTGAGTGCAAAAAGCTGCTGGCATTGGACATTCTGGATGGTTCCATCCAACCTTGGAGGTGCTAAGGCTGCCACTATCCAGCCATAGCACCTGGGACACTCTGTTCATGGATGCCAACTTGATAGCTGGTGCTGGGGGGGGGGGGGCTTCTAGTCCTGCTTTCTTTGGGTCCACCTGGCGGGTACCATGACAACAGCCATCACCACTGATATTCAACTTGATCAAGCCTTAGTTTCATTATTTGCAGAATGGAGACTATAGCAAGCTCATTGGTACCACTGTATTGAAGAAGACATACAGGTCCTCAGTGACATCCCCAAAGCCATGTCAGAGGAGGTTGGGGTACACTGCTGGAAAGAAGAGAGACAAATGCATGTAGAGACCTCATCTCCTTATCACGGACTAAGTTTTACCCTTGTCATTTAAATACTGACCCCCTGGGGACTTGGAAGCACCCTGTATTTTTGAGCTTAGGTAATGACTTAAGCTCAGGGTGGCTTTAAGTTCAGGGCCTGGTGTGGGACCCCAATATGTTTGTGTTGACCCAGGACCGAGGATGACATTCTATATTTATGTCCCTCTCTCTTTCTGAGGAACTCGGAGTGATGACCTGTGAATAGCCTGTCCTTAGGGATAAATAAAACGATACATCCTGAGCATCCATCTGATGGACACACCTCAGATTCCATCCTTGGCACTAGCCTTTCTAGCTGCTGGACCAAACCTGGCCTACTCTGAGTTTCATGTCCTCTAACTCCATCTTGTCGCCAAGGCTGTTATGATCAAGGAAATTACATTTGGGGCTGTTCACTCACTCTGTAGCTCTGACTGCTGAGTCATGATGACTGATGAGCCATGCTCTCCCGGACTATCTCTGTATCGAGGCTGTATAAATGGTATCCACTTCTCCCTGAGGATTGAGAGAGCCTACCAAAGCAGATGCCAGAGGCCACACTATCCCTTTGAACACTATCACTTCCTTCAGTGCTGCTTCAGGAGGAACATGGTTTGGGTCCCACACCCCCCCCCCCCCCAATCCTTCTTCTATATGAGAGTCTATAAGCTTGGGGGTCCAAGCCAATCTTCGAATACCTGCAAGATCAGGGAAGGTAGAGGGTAGCTAAGATTTTCTCTTGGCCATAATTAGTCTGGGACTGTTAGGAGTGTCTTCTTTTTACTGAGTTTGTGCAGACAACCCAGGGCCCTTCAGGCATATGACATCAGCCAACCTAGGCTCCAAGTAGCCCCTGGAGAATTACAGAGTGGAGGAGGCTGACTTAATGAGAACCTGATGTTCCCTCTGTTGATTCAACTACTTCCTGCCCTGAGAATGGAATTGTAGACCTATGCTGGTGACAGCAACCTGTGGCCCTTAGTCCACACATGCATGACTGGGAGCTCATCTCCTCCCAACAACTGACCCAGCTAAGCAGGATCTTGGTATGTTGCAGTAAGAACTGGATGAGCTCTATCTGGTAAGCTGTGAGCACTTTTGGTCAACAAGAGGCCTCTGGTTCATGTGCGAGCTGAGGTTTGTTATTGTGGAGAGATGAATAGGGCCCAAGTGGACATGAAGCTAGATTGGAGTCCTGGTGTGCAAAGCTGCCCAGAGTAATAATCATTGGAGAGGGAACCCCCTATGGTTGTCTCTGAGTTGGTACCTATTTCCAACCTTTACTTTTTCTAGGATTTTCTTTCTGTCTCCTTTAACACATAGGGAGTTTTTTTTAAATATATATATATAGTTTCTATTTCATTCAATGACTAAAGAGAGACATGAAAGAGGGAACAGTGTCTACTCCAGGATAGTGGAGGAGGAAGCAGAGAACACAGTAGGAAGAAAACAGTGGGGTCACAAAGGCACTAGGAAATGGGGTGTAGGCAGAGTAACTCCTTCCTCGCTGCTTCCTTGCCTTGGCAGCTCTGACTTACCAGCCCGTGGTCCACCAGGGAGGAGTTTTACATTCACTAATATTTTAAACATGACATTCTGGGAGTCAAGACTGGGAACAGGACATGTCATTGGGCCTGGGGCTTGTGATTATCAGGTGACTCTCTCTCAGGTGCTGCACATCCTACTGTAACCAACCTGCCTCCTTAGTGTCCTGTACTGGTGGTTCCAACAGCCTGGCCTTAAACCACCCCATCTTAGACCACTCCTGTCCTAGGCCCTACAGGAAGGACATGACCAGCTGCTGTATGGGAAGATCCCCAAACCAACTAGATTTTGGGAGGGGTGTGAGCTAACCCAATTTGCCCAAAGTGGTGTTTTCTCTGAGGAAAGCCGGCTTGGACCCCATGGCAGCATGAACCACATACCAAGCCCTACAGGAGTCTTGGATGGACCCATCTGCCAGCCTTCTGTTCCATACTTAGGGCACTGAGATGGTGCAGAGGGGGCCGAGTTCTGGCCCTCCTGTAGTCCACAGAGTTTCATGCCTGGCAAAGGACTCTGGCTGCCTCTTGCCAGGACCATCCCTTGCCAAAGATTCTGGCAGTGACTGTGTGCTTATAAATGGAGGAGTGAGCCGAGGACCCTGACCTGGTGGGACACATGGGAGCCAGAATCATAGGCACATGGTGAGCTCTGAATAGGGTGGGGGCGAGTCCATGCCCCAACTGTTGACTTTGCAGGCCTGGTTCAGGATGTGGGGATGCAGGGCCCTTGTGTGGGGCGGTCAGCAGGCTACAGGGGCATCCTTTAATAAAAGTGTTGCTGGAGCCTTTGGTGCAAGCAGCAGGTGAGAACCATCCCACAGATCTGCCAGGTAGAAAGAACAGAGAGAAAAGAGACATGAGAAGCCCATAGGCTGCTGGCTGAATACTGGAAGGCAGTTATTCACACTGGACAGAGCTAGAGATCTATAGCCCTTTGGACCCTGCTTACCTGGAAGGGCCTGTATTTCTCACAGGATCCCAGATGCTGATATGGCAGAGCGTAGCTCTGGGAAGTGCTCCCCAGAGGGTATGACTTTTAGGCTAGAATGGGCTTTAATCACTGGAGCCTGGTCACGATCGATACATTTCAATTCTGTGGGTCTGGGTTGGGGTCCAGTGACTGCTATCTTTCCCATTACCCACCCAGTCTATGCTACTGGCCTATGGGTGGGCCTAGGGGCTCTCTATTGACAGCTCTGCTTATCTGGCTCTTCTATGATGACATTGCTGCTCACACCAGAGTTGTCTGGAGCATCTCTGCTTCCTGCTGCTCCAGGGCTCCAGAACCATAGCAAAGCCCATCACATTTCTGGGAGGAGCACCCAGTGTTCCTATGCACTCAGTGTGGAGACTCTGGCATCCTGCTTCCCAGTAGCCCTACTGGATCCATGGGTTAAACAAGGACACTGAGAATCCTACCTGCTCAGTATATGGTCCCCATTCTCAAACCACTGAGGAACTGTATTCTCCAGCCGATGCTCTTTGCTTTCCCACCCCTCCCCCTCTCCTCCTTCCCATCGAGGGATACCTTGCAGACAAGGAGATGGGGTTGTGTCAGAACACCCATCACTGTCATCCTGATCCTGACGGTGACAGGGTAGTTGCTTTGTCTCCACTGTGTGTAGGACAGGAGCCCTGTGTAACAGTCCCCCAAATGTCCCCTGGCACAAGGGATGCAGGTGAGTGCCTCTAGTGAATCCGTCTTTCCCTGGCTTATTCTACAGATCTGGACTTGGCTGTGTAGGCCTGGGTGCTCCAGCCTGAGGAGGACAATGCCATGAAGATGAGTATAACCTGAGGCAGCTGCCTGTATTCTCAGGTTATCTTCTAGTCTTTAAGGACAGGTTTATCTCTTTACCCTCCTCACCATACCCCTGCCCCAGGCCCAACAGGGCGAACAGCTAAGGCTGCACTTGCTGCTTTCAGCTTTAGCATCCAGTGCTAAAATCCCTGCTAATCCACATCAGGGCCTCAGGCTCAGAAACCCCACAGGCAGCTTAAAAGGTTATCTCAACTCAACTGGCTTTAAGCAGACATAGTCACAGCACTCCATAGGCATGTGCCCAGGGGTTGTAGCATGCTCTTGTCTCCATCTCATGGTCAGATGTTTTTCCCATATGCCTTTCTGATCTTTCTGATGCACACAAAGGGGCAGGCAGGAGGAACCTCTTGGACTGGTTTATGTATATTGTAGGTGGTATCCACCCCTCCTCAGCATGCAATTTACTCTAGATGGTCTGGAAGGGGTCAAACTCCCTGACATGCATTATTTATTTGAGATGGGTGCCTTTAAGTCATAATGCATGAGGGAGGTAGATGCTTTTATTAAAACATGTCCATGCACACTTAATACACATGTGCCTACATACTTCCTCTTGAACTCTGTGGAAGGATACACCTACTAATGTGTGCACAAGTCCACACATGCACGCATACATGCACGTATTCCTCACCCTGAGTTGCATAATATGATCACACAGACACAGACACACACACACACACACACACACACACACACACACACACACACACACACACACACACACATCTACCCTGAAGTGTCCAGAAGAAAGTATAGTAACCCACTAGATATCAAGTGAGTATCAGTTTTTCCCTTTGGCACAGGTCACAGGAACCAGCATGGATGGTCCAAGCTGTCAGCACAATGAATGATATGAAACAACTTTGAGAGTACATATAGCTAAGGGTAACTTATCTCCTGGGTTTGGCTTCTGCCACCAACCCCACTCGCACAGGGCACAGGGCACGGGGCTCCCCCTTAAGGAGCTCCCTTGGTATAGCACTTGGCCACACATGGGCATTTTTAACAAGGAGGCTGGTGACGCTCTGAGGCTTCTCAGCAAGCACTTGGCGGTCTTCGGAAGCACAAAAGAAGGACCTGACATGGCCCACATGACCTTTTCCTTTCAGACCCACCTGCTTTCTAGGCTCTAAAACATGTTAGCATTCTCCTGGTGGGCTGTCAAGGAAGGTTTTATTTTATCTGGGCACCTATAGGCTGTATGAGCTAGGGGTGGTTATGTCTGTCTCTGACACTATCCTGGTAGGCAGGATTCTTACAAAGTTAGAACTAAGCCCCTCTCAGATCTCAGAGAGGCTAGCAGGGCCTCCAGGACTAAAATGACTGACGATGTGGGCCAGTCAGGCCTTCCCACCTGCTGCTCCCAATTCCCCATTCACTCTGTAGCCACTTCCCCCTATTTCTTGTCAACCCCTTCAGAACTTAGTATCCATCACATCCTCCAGGAATTCTTCCTGGTCTCAGGGATGGCCAAGCCAGCATTCATTTTTCTCCCGTGAATTGGCACACAGGCTGACACTGCCTGATTATAGGATAATGTCCCCCTCCCCCACAGAGATGAAAGCCCCGCGCCTGCCATCCATGGGCAGAGCACAGCCTGCTACAAAACCAATGTAGAGCGGGCCCCTGAGCCTCCTCAGTGTGTCCCCTGGGTGAGAGGTGCTTCCTCTGTGTGTGAGGACTGCCAGAAAAGATCCCAGGGCGACTATAACCTTTTTAAAGTTTCCCAGCTAGGATATTCTATAAATTACTTTCTAAGATTATGCCAGAGTGGAAAGCCACCCACAAGAGAGAAAGCTGGTGGAGAAAAGAGGACCAGGAATTGGAGGTGTGGTTGGCTGCGCCACAGTGGCGTATGATCTTCAGTGAGTGACTTTCCATCTCTAGGACTAGTTAGTCATATTCAATGTATATGAGTAAGAAGGGGGCCCACCACCCGTCTACCTTGAGTGAACGCAGGTTTGATTGCCAGACAGGACCCTCAGTGTATGGAGTCAGACACTGAGACCATGGCAAACCTGGAAACGCTGGTAAGAGGAGCAAGTGTGTGCCCAGAGGACCGCCACTCTGAGTGGAGGGGATCCACCTCTTTATCATTCCTGTTGTTCAGCTCAACTTCTGCTCCTGCTTGTGATCACAGAGACAGCAGCCCTCTGTGAAGACCACTGCTGTGACATCCCATCTGCATCCAGAGGCTTCTGATGGGCCTCTTTGTAAGTTCTACCCACAGTTCCCACCTTGCTGCTAGACTCCCAGGGGAGTCTTCATGTGATGTTCTTCTCCCAGGCCCTAAACCCGCCTCCATACCTTATCTCTAGCTCCAATTATCTCTGGAGTCTTTGAAATCTGAGAAAGTTTGAAGATATCGAGGTCTGGTGGCTGCCTTGGCATGTATGTACATGTACCGGAGCATAGCCCTGAGGCTTTGGGTGGGACAAAATTTGTCAAGGGATCATCCTACTTGCGGCCAAGGTGATAACTTCTCCTGAGTCCACATGTGATGATATAAGTGTCATTATTTCACCTTTGTTGACATGTCTGTGAGGCAATGATAGGCCACCAGACACCTGGCAGCTCTGTATTTTTTGCTTACTTTCCAGTTCACAGACCATCTGTCTAAGGTAGCTGGCCAGTGATATAGGAACCTTATCAGAATCTCTGGCCCATAGAAGCATAAGGTTGCTAAGGGATGGGACAGAGTAGCAGATGCCAAACTATTCTGGAAACTATACATGTACCACACGGTCATGAGAGCAGCAGCCCTTATACTCAGCCTCTCTCCTGTTTCAATGCCAACAGCTCTGCCTTCTGTGTCTAACAGACAAGTCTCCTGTGTGACAATGTCCATTGGCTGCTGCTTTTTAAAAATTTGTCCAGTCTCTATTTTACTGACAAGGAAACCAAGGAACATCATCTTAGAATGTTATCCTGACCTTGATGTTTATGTGCATGTGCATGCGCGCTCGCGTGTGTGTGTGTGTGTGTGTGTGTGTGTGTGTGCGTGTGCGTGTGTGTGTGTGTGTGTGTGTGTGCGTGCATGCGTGTGTGTTTGTATATGTGTGTGTCTGTGTGTCTGTGTGTGTGTACGTGTGTGCACGCACCTGCACATGCATAGGACCTGGTGTCTGCTCCCGAGGAACACTTCTTTTCTGGGGAAAGGATGGCTTAGGCCCTTTCTCAAGGCTGCCGGAGGACTGGGTAGATCCTCCTGCCAATTCGTCTCCTGCCAGTAGAGGGCACTCTAACCGAGACTTGGCCATTAACCAGCCTCTGCTCATGACTCACAAGGGAGAAACTTAGGCAAATGGCAAGATGCAGCCATAGGATGGAGAGGTGTCATGGTCTGCAGGTACATTGCCTGCCCAGTGGCCTGACCCCAGGATATTAGACTTACATAGCAGCACTGATCTGATCTGACTCTGGGCTCTAAGCATTTGCAGCTCTATGCCTGGTCTTCAGGTTCACTACCTTTGGCTATAATTTCTGCAGTCAAAGGCCAGAAGAAAGTGGACAGAGATGGGCTAGGCATGGTCAGTGACGTTCTAGGGCAGTCCCCTAAAAATCTGTGTGAAGAGTCTCAGGAAACCCCAGTGAGTCAGGAGCTGGAGTGAATGGGTAACCCCTGCCTGATTCCAGCTGCAATTCCTCTGGGTTCATTGAAGAAGAAATGAAAGATGGGTTATGCTATGCTCCTGGTCTCTCTAGTCTAGCAGCAAGGAGACCAAGGATCCATCAGGAAATTTTGGAGAGATGATAGACCTATATAGAAATAAAAGCTAGGAGCATCTTTTATGGAGTGTCTACATCTGCTTGGAAATGAGGCCCACAATTTGCACACATCACCAACCACCACGGGAAGCAGAGGTGGTTTCATTTTATGAACCACTGAGTCTCTAAGATGAAATAACTGGCCCTAGGTCATGCAGTTCAGCTTATCAGTGACAGAATCAAGTAAGGCTTTTCTCTGAGAGTCTGGGGACTTTCCTCCCAGCATGTGAGGCTTCCAGTCCCCCTAGGAGGGGAGCGGAACATGGTCTGGAGTCAGCCCTACACTGAGAGTCTCAAGTCAGGTGACATTAGAATTCCATGCATTTCCTTCCCACAGGCCTCTGTGTGGGAAATGCACTTGGGAATGCCAAGGGCCAAAGCCAGGAGCTAAGACTGAAGCTTTAGGTGGGAGACCTGCGTGTCGTCTCATAGGGTCTCAGTTCTCTGATCCAAGACGTGTGGAAAGTGCCCTGTCCACCTGACTTGGGTCTGAGGTGAGGATCCATTAGGAAGACGCATCTGAAAATGCTCTGAGACCACAGAGAATCAGATAAAGGCAGCCTTCACCTACCTAGAGTCATGTGTGCTCACAGGCACCCTGTGTGGGCCATGTGCTCTCTAGTGCATCCCTGGCTCTTACGCAGGCAACACGAGAATGAGGAAATGAGCCTCATTTTGCAGATGAAGCTGAAGGACAAGGAAGGTAAGCAGTGGCTCAAGGTCATGTTGAGCCAGAGCCAGACTGAGACCTCAGGGTCCTACTGTTTAGCCCTCTGGGGTGGAAGGCAGGGAAGCAGGATGCCTAGGTCTTTCCAGAAAAGCCACCACACAGCTCCCACTATCAGATGGAAGCAGGAATATACATGAAGGAAGAACCACTTTCTGTGCCTGTTCAGCTTGAGGATACCCTCCTGGGTCCTCTCCTAAGGTCCCCTGAGTGGAGAAAATGACAAGATTGCTGCTCTCTTCTTGATGGAGCCTAGAGGAGGAGCATGTTGGGACAGGCAATGATAGTAGATTGTAGTTTTATCCATCCTCGGGGAGATGGGCATATCTTCCTGGAAGCATACATGTACACACACGGAATGATGTCAGGTACATGCATGCATGTATGCAAGGCAACTTAAGCACGTAACGTGTACACACCATATCATGTACACAAAGACACATGCAGCCAGTCACAGATGTTTACAAACCCAGCAGGCTATGCTGTGCGCACAGAGCACACGCTACATACCTGATCCCACACTCAGGTCAAGTTGTTCAAGGCTCTCTGGGGAATGAGACCAATAATGTGGTTCACCCTTGGTTGGAAAGGAAAAGGGAGAGACAAGAGCAGGGCACGGCCAGGCACGCATGTGCAAAGCATCAGTTACTTTTCCCCAAGACCAGGGTGTTTGGGACCTCAGCTGATGTGAGACATCCCCTACTCCACTTACCTGAAGACAGGCTACCCCGATGCCCACCGCACCCATGAGCAGCAGGTGGTCAGCCAGGAACTGCTCCAGCTTGGCCATGCAGCCTCCCTGCAAGGGGGAGGTGGGTTACTCAGGCCTTGGCCCAGCAACAGGCAGGGGAAGAGGGGAAATGAGAGGCTGTCGTTCTGTGTACAGCTGAGACAGAGGGATGCCAGCCTCAGAATTTCTTCCACTCATTTTGAGAGCCTTGAGGGACAGCCATGGTGTCTGGGACTTCCAGGAAGGCTTGCTAGTTTGTAGTCTTCTGTCAGACCTTGGAGTACCCCAGGCTCTGTGATCTCAGGCCAAAGCTGTGTTTTACTTCTCCACACCTGCCTGCTGAGCCCCTAGAAGACCTCAGCACTTACCTCCACCTTGTAGATGTTGGAGGGGTGGGCCCGCTGGCCACAGCGTGCCACCACTGTCTTGCAGCAACTGTCGGGCACCCGGCGACCCTGGGCCTCCCGAGATAAGATGTATGTGCTGTACTGCCAGTCTGCTGAGCTGTTACTGCCACAGCATTTGAACTGAGAAGAGGAGATGAAGCTGGGTCAGAGGTGCTTCCGCCCCTCTGCTCCAGGGCCACTATTCAAGTTTTATAGTCTCTAGCCTCTCCGTGATTTCCCTGTCCCTTTGGAGAAGGACAGGGTTTCTCTGGGACCTTTTTCTGCAGGACACCCATTGGCTACCTTGTGCCAAGTATTTTAGAGGTAGGACTTATCTATGAGATTGGGAGGCAGACAGATGTGGCACTCTCACAAATGTGAAGCTGGGTGCCATTAGGGTGTACAGTCAGGGTCCAGAACAAGGGGATATCACAAGGGAGATGGTCCTTGGTCATCCAGGAGACAGGACTTGGGGACAAGGACCTAAGTTGCCAGAGGTTTCAGGATCCTCATTTGGGTTTTGAAGTTTAGAGCCCCAAGACTAGAGAGACGTAGAGTATGTTCCAGAGGTCAGGCAGGATACAGGCCAGTCAGCACTGACCACAGAGGCTGATGGGAATGCCAAGTATAACCCAGCAGATCTGCACTTTGCTCCATTGAGTGACTTTAAGAACAAATGCTGGCCACGTCTCCCTTCTGCAATCAGAACATTGAGATCCTAAGACCTTGCACGAGGTACATGACACAGCTGCATCGAGTCTGTCTCTTGGGGATGGGTGCAGGGACATCTGATTCAAATGTTAGCCACCTGCATGCCAGGAGTGAGGCTGAGCACATGGACCTTAGCTTACCACTTACTGTCCTTAAGAGGGCACAGAGGAGGAAGAGGGAGTGGTTTGTCTGGGCTCAGGAAAAAACCTGTAAGTGTGAACAGAGGGCCTGCACATAACTGTGCACACTAAACACGCTCACAACACGAGAGAGCATTCATAGGGCATGCACAAGACTGGAGCATACACATGACATAGCAGCCGAAGTAGAACATGCACATACATATCAGTGAGAGCACAGAGAACATGAACACTACATGGTATCACACCCAGAGTACACACACAATAAGTGTAATAAGAGCACGGCCACAGCTTATGACAGTACACACACGGCAATCACTGGGTTTGGGTGTGCTGAGAGTCGCACGCAGTTGTACACTGTCTATCACTGTGTGTGTGTGTGTGTGTGTGTGTGTGTGTGTGTGTGTGTGTGTGTGTGCTGGTGCCCCTGAGTTGCTACATCACTTATAAAATAGAGAAAATAGCCTCTGCGCTGGGAATGTGTAGACAGAGAGAGTGCTTGGGGAGCATGTAACATTACAGAGCCAGCAGATACCGAAGCACAGCTGTCACAACACCCATTGTATGAGGAGTGGCCAATGTGCACGTGTCATTTAGATACATGTGGCCCAGAGGTGGCTCTGATCCACCACTGTCTCATGCTCAGTCCCTCCTACCTGGCTGGGACACTAACTGCCTCGGCGTGGGAGAGGCCTCTGCTACACACACTGATGTCATGGAGACGGGTCAGTTGCAGGCTTTACTTTAAGCTGAATTTTCCCGATTTTTGCCCACCTTCTACCTAGGCAAGCCCTGCCTTCCTCCAGGCCACCTCCCCTACTTTCTACTTTGAGGTGTCCAGGAAAAACTGCTTGGTGTCACTGTTGTCCACAGTTCCGTGAATGAGATCCCCTAGCCAAGGCTCCTGCCCTATCCTTTGTCTCATATAGCTCTTTACACATAGGACCTAGCAGGTACATGATGTGCAAGCAACAGGTAAAGAATAGTGTGAGTTGCCCCATACCAGCCACTAGGCTAAGCACATGGGGCATGACGACATATGTTATGTGTACCTATGTGTATACACATGCCCTAATCATGTTCTCTGGGATATGCTGAGTCTTCTTGCAAATGAGACCTTTTCTTGCCCCTCCTGTACTGTTTAATGGATCACAACCAGAAAATTCCTTCTTGCAAGCCATAGTGGCCTGGCATAGAACCTGGGGCCTTGGTGTCTATCTTTCAGAGGAAGGATGAAATTAGTTCATAGTGCCCCACTATACCCAAATGGGAAGGCAGAAGGGACAGGGTTGGGTGTTGTAAAGGAAATATAAGAGAAGCCAGGGTTCATTGAGTACTTTTCGTGGTGTTGGGGGACACATCTAGAGGTGATCACCGTCACCGCATCCCTCCACTATATGGCTTGGCTTAGGGATATGCAACAGAAGCTCAGAGAGGGTGAGCAAATATCCTGGGGTCACACAGACTCGGAGAGACAGAGGCAAGGTGTAAACCTGCATCTCTGTGTGTGGCTTACGTCCTGCTGTAGCCGGTCCATGGAGGCTGTGATCTCTGCGGCCCTTGGCTGCCCATAGTGTTCAGTCAGGGTGCTGTTCAGGTGCTGCTTCAGCTCATCACTCAGCTGAGGAGGGGATCATGAAGGAGTGTCAACAGACCCCCCCCCCCCCCCCCCCCGCACACATAACTTCCTCTAGGACTCACGTGTCTCTGAATCCCCATCAGCTGGTGTCAGGACACTTTAATGACTCAGCAGTGTTGTGAGCGGACATGAAGGCAAGGTGTGAAGGGCAGAGATGACAGTGGGCCTGAGGATGACACAGCTCAGGCTGTGTCACAAGGGAGCTGCCTTCAATTTGTTGTGGTTTCGAACTTTGATCACAAGATGATGCTCAATATGTGGGCACTTGTGATCTTGGACAACCGTGTGCACATTGGCTTCAAATGACCTGCTTGTTGGGACATACTGACATTGTCCAGCCCAATGCCACCCTGTTCTTGCCTTCAAAATCCTAAACCTGAAGCCATAAGCATGAGGGAAGAGATTCTGATTCTGACTCTCACGCTTCCAGGTAAGCAGGAGTTACTCTGGTCTTTACATTATTGTTAATCTGCCATTTGAACCTTTCACATCAGTGGCTGTCTTAGCAAGTGGAGTCCTTGTTTAGGGATCTCTTAAGGAGAGAAGGATGAACTAGCATCCCTGAGAAACTCACTTAGGTTCCCCCGTGGAACCCAGCAGTACCAACAGAGGCAGAGAGATCTACCGGATGGATCTGGGACAGGAAACTGGAGTGTAGAAGATCATCAATCAGCCCAGGAGATAGAACTACATATCTAGACATCTGCCTCAGCCAATACGGCTGCATGGACCCCTGCATCTTTCTGTGACTCCCTTGGGGGCATCAACAGACCTTGTACTTACCCTCTGGTAGTACACATGCGCCAGGACCCCTGTCACCAGCTCCATGAGGAAGATGACCAGCAACAGGCAGAAATACTAGGAGCAGGAAGAGGGATGGTCACTCTGGGAACCAGTGTTCCTCAGTGACAACAGCTTCTCCAATGATGTGGAAGGCGGCAGGGACTCCCATCACCCCAACCTCCTTTTACCCACATTATGGACATGACAACCCCTGCTGGAAGCCACTGCCAAGTTTCTTGCTCATCCCTCTGCTCACTGGGATAGCCCAGGAATCCAACTAACCATCCACGCTTGAGGGGACACTGACTAGATGCCAAATGTCAGGCACTATGGATGAGGTACTACTGGTCATATGGAGTGAGGGGGGCAATATTAAGTTATTAGAATGTTGTCAAGTGTTTCTGTTGGGTAACCCTAGAGGTTCCCGAAAGTGTGAGGAGGGAGTGGTACCTGAAGCATCCCTCTGAGAGGGATACAGAAGCACTTTCCGGGAAGAGAAGGGGAGAAGCATACCCTAGACAAGAGAAGGGTGCCATCTCAAGAAATGCAGGGCATCTGAATTTGGACAATAGCAAGCCCCCACCCCCAAACCCCCATGGCTGGAAAGGAGAGACAAGCTGGACCCAGGAGCTAAGGCTCTGAAGAAGGTAAAAAGAAGTCTATGGATGGTGATTGAGTGCTATCTTCCAGCCTTGATACCTGCTTCCCATTGTTCATAGCTTTCCCCCAGGGCTATTGGCTTTCCTCGCCATGTCTGTCTCTCCCAGGCTCCTTGGTGCCAGCCCTGAGCTTTGGCCATCTGCTTGTTCACTTCTCTCCTGGCTTTTACCAGCTGTGTACTGTCAGCCGCACTCCTAAGCCTTGTGGGAATCAACAGGTCAGGCCCACGTGGTCTGGGAGAGGGATGGGGATATGGAGGAAAAGCAGACCCACAGGCATCCAAGGGACAAGAAACAGAGAGAGGGTGGGCAGAATAGAGTGGAAGAAGGGGGAGAGAGGAGGACCATTAAGAAGAGCATCTCTCCTCGCCCTGGAGCCCACATCCGGCCATAACAGGGCAGCAGCCAATGTGTATTGGGATGGCAGAATTTGGGGAGGCCACCTATGGGAGACATCTGAGATGCCAGGCTCATGAAGTAGGGAAAAGCATGTGGGTCGGAGGAGGCCCTAGGACCTTTCTTATGGGACCTTTCTTGATTCTGGACCTCTGAGTGAGGGAGACTATATGGATAGGGCCTAGGAAACACAAGGAGAGTGGGATTTCTTTGGACTCCTAGGAAAGAGCTATGGCAAAGCTCCCTTTAGATCAACACGCAGCTCTCAATAATATCATTGCATCCTCTTCTTTTAGCCCTGTGGCTGGCCATCATCAGTGACCAGGAAAAGAAGCTAGTCTCTGTGGATGGGGGTTAGCCTGCCTGTCACCCATGGATCCTGAAGCAGAGAGGATAAGAGATGTTCCTGTTCACGCCTACTTTTTCTATGTTTTCATAGAAAGGGACAAACAGGCTGCACATCTGTCCGTTCCTCCCTCAAGCTCAATGCACCTCATCTCTTTATGCCTGAGAAAATGGGGGAAGACAGAGTAGAGTGCTGTGAGGGGCACAGGCAAGGGCCACACATTCAGTGATCTCATTTGGTGTAGGCTTTGTCTGGAGCTCTGTCTAAACAGGAGTTTCCAGACTCTGGGTGTTAGGCTCAGGACCAGGAGTATGGGGAGGGGTATGGCTTTCCCAGGGCACATTCCTTGGCCCTAGGTCTCTTCAGCCTGTTTGGGAAGATGGTACTGGATGGTATTCAGAGTGAGCTGAAGTGTCCAAGAGGTCTGTGATGCCTGCATCTTCTCTCAGGAAATGGGTCTGAAGACATGAAGAAATCTGGTGGCCAACCTGGCATCAGGGAGAAGCCTATGCTCTTGGGCACATTGGGACTGACTGGATGAGTATCATTGCAAATTAGGAAGACACATTCAGACATTAGGTGGTATATTTCAATCAGAGCTGTACAGGATGTATGCTATAGTTCTTGTAGGTAAGAGATAAGCTTTGGGGGTGCCTGTGGTAGCTTTAACTTTGGGGTTGGGTTTTTCTTTGCTTGCTGGTGGCAATGATGGCATCCCCTTGAGCTGCCTGCCATGACCGCTTGGAGAAGAATGCCAAGAGCTCTGACCTTCTTTCTCCCTGAACACAGCCAAGGGTTGGCTTTGAGGTAAGCAACACCTGTTAGACAGTATCAGGGACCAGCATCTTCAATCAGTAGAGGCCACTCCTGGAACGACCTAGCCCATTGGACAGTGTGGCTGTGCCATAAGGCACTCAGGAGACTGTCCCATCACTTCATAGTCCTCAGAGCCCTAGTCCTCCTATCTAATGTCTGCCCTCTTGGTTGGAGTAAAGTTGTCCTGCACTCCTCTGACCTAGATGTGGTACTAAGGGCAGCAGCTTTTGTCCCACCATGCCTATAGGCAGGGACTACTGGTCAACCCAGGCCTGTCCTCTAAGATACCAGGGAAGAAGTGATGAAGTGCCTGTCCCTGAACAGCAGGATTGGGCTGCTGGCAACTAGGAGACCATATCTTGCCACCAGCTTTCCTGTTAGCTATGAGTCACTCATGGATACCAGTCCTGAGGAGGTGGCTAGTTCATATGCTCTGCTGGGGACATCACTGCTATTGTAGCTTCTGAAAACAGGTGGGGATGAAGGAGAAGCGGGACATGAAACCATGTCACATCTCTGGACTCCATGTCAGGTGAAACTAGAACACACCACCATTGGGACTGTTCAGAGGCTCCAATAGGTCGTGTGACATGTTGGGTTGTTCTGTAGAAGAGGTACATTTGTAGTGTATGGAATGCTCAATGGAGCAAGAAGTGATGTCCCAGCATCAGAAGGTGTTCCATGAAGCAAGGATATATGGAACCTGGTGCTCTGGGAGGACTGAGTTGGCCACAGGCAGCAGTTCTTACCAAAAGAGGGTTGCAGGTGTGTGACTCACCTGGGTGGGGGAGGCCCTGAGTCACAGCTTCCTGTGACAGCTCCCAGGAGGCAGGAGAAGGTCTCCAAGGATTCTGCAGCTCTGAGCATTGGGCTGATTGGTCCCGGAAAGTTGCTATATTTTTGACAGGAGACCATGAGCTCTAATAAAGATCTCACTCATTTCACTCAGCCCTTGTAGATGCTCAGCCCTTGTAGATGCTCAGCCCCTCTGTATGCATCAGAGAAGCTCTACTTGAAGGCCTTCACAGTTCCCACAGCAGGCCATCTATCTAGCACTCACCAATCTCACTGACAGTGCCTATATGTCCTTCAGTTCTCAGTTCACTCCTGGCTCTCCTATGCCAAACCCGGAAAATGTCCATAGCAACACTTCCATGACATCTGACTGACTCAGTCTTGCCTGCTTGGTCCTTTTTTCCAGACTCGGTTGCTTTGGTTACTTCTGATTCCTTCTGCTGCTCTTTTGTTCTGGGTGGAACTTCATTTGACTCGGCCATACTCATGGCTGTCTCAGTTGCTTCTGCTGCAGATATCAGTCCCTTCTCACCAGAATAACTGTGAGCTTCTGGGGATAGGAGCCACACCTTAGAGTTCCCTGGCTCTTCCACGGCCCCTAGTAGGGTTGGGTATATCCTCAGTAAACAGCCCTAGGTTGCAGAAGGAGACAACAGGAGCTCACAGCAAGGTCAGCCCCATGCTGGTGATAACAGTTTAATCTTGTGTGTTTGTGTGTGTGTGTGTGTGTGTGTGTGTGTGTGTGTGTGTGTGTGTATAGTGGGATTATGTTGTTACATTGTAAATAATTGTCCCCTTTACTGGTTTAATAAAAAAAAATTCTGGTTGGCTGAAGGCAGACAGGAAGTGTGGGTGGGGCTACCAGACTAGGAAAACTCTAGGAACAGGAAGAACAGCAGAGATGCCACAGAGATGCTGGAGAAGCCAGCAGATGCAGAGGACAACTATGCTGCTCTGAGAAAAGGTACCAAACCACATGGCTGAACAGGGTAAGAATCATGGGTTAGTTTAAGAGCAAGAGTTAACTAGCAATATGCCAGAGCCATAGGCTGATCAGCATAAAATTAATATAAGCGCCTGTGTGTTTCTGTGGGACTGTGGGTCTATGGGACTGCGGGTCTGCAGGTCTGTGGGTCTGGACCACAGGCCAGACAGGCCAGAAGCATAATACAATGGGGGGAGGGTGGCACAGAAGGGGACACAGATGCTATCTCAGTTCAGGTTACTCGATGGTTCACTCAGTCTGGAAAGATTATGCCTCCAGGGGCTAGTTGTAAATCTTGGAGATATCATTCTGTTATCACAGTCAGGACAGAAGATATTATGGACTTCCAGAAGACAGAACCAGGATATTGCTGATGGTCTTCGAGACACAAAACTACCCAGCAGACATGTCACTGATTCAGAGGTTGGAAAAGCCTGAGACACATTCCCCTTTAGGTTCTCAGGCTGATGCTGAGAGCTGATTTACATATGTGTTCCTAGGCACCCTGGGATGAGCTGAAGAAGACTGGAGAAAGTTATTCACTTGCCAAGAAGTCAGAGGTGGAACCCAGAAACACAAGCACTAGAGGGATCTGACTCTGCCTGTCTGACACATGTGGACATAAAACTACTCAGCTTGACCTAAGCAAGGGTTGGGAGGCTGGAATGATGCCCTAGTGTTGTGTAAACTACTTCCTTCAAACTGAAGCATTCTCCCATGGTGCAAAGAAGCTACAAGATTTAGAGGCCTCTGCCCAAGGTTATATAAACAGGAAAAAACTGCAGGGGTGGGGGTGGGTGAGGTGGGTGAGGTGGGTGAAATGGGTGAGGTGGGTGAAGTGGGTGTTTTTGGGGGGCGGGAACTTTGCATGGAGCTGACTGCAAGTTGACCAAGGAGCACCAGGGATTCTGCCTCATCTGTGCTGGGTGCACTTTTCAGTCAGAAAGCTCCTTTTTAGTCATCCATGCTCCTCTAAGGAATATCAATAAACTGATGCCAAGCTGAACTTGGGTGGAATCGTTTCTTCGACTGGTGTTGGTGCCCTATGGAGGGTGACAAGACATTTCTTCTCATCTCCCAGGAAAAGGCATCTAATCCCTGAGAAAGCTCTGCTCTCGGAAGCAGTGCCCTCTGCTTCCTCTTGGTGACCTGGGGACAGGTGTACTGCCATAGGGATTTCGTAGCAGTGGCCTTTGCCTGGGTTCTGGGAATCCAAACCCTGATCCATGCTCATACAGCAAAGCCATCATTTCTTGGCGAGATCTCCCCAGCCCCTTTGGTAGTTCATTAATAGAACTGTTTTAATTAGAAGCAAAGTTGGATACTTTCTAAAATGATAGATCTGCGAGGAATCTGGGATTGCACAGTATTCTCTGAAACAAACCAGTCTATTTTTATAATGAGAGGCTTTGCAGGAAATAGGCAGACATATGTCTCCCTAGGACATTATGGCAATTAATTGGAAACAGTCTTCAGCTGGACTCACTTGGACTGGGACAAGCTGAGTGCCAGTTAATTCCTAGGTCAGATTTGCGGGGGCAAATGACACAGGGCAGCAGTTCAGCATCTATTTTGCCGCCTTGGTGATCAGTTTTAATAACTTCATAAAGTTGGCATTTTAGACTTTCCCTGTTGCACAGACTCTGTCACAAAGAAGCAAGCTGTGCCAAAGTGCCCCTCTTTTGTCCCTGACACCCATCACTATTCTGCTATGAGAATAAAACAAGAACAACCTGAAAGGCTTGTCACCAGGCCACTGTGCAAGCATTAAGGCGCTGGTCCAGGAGGGCTGGGACAGGTGGAGATGCCAGGCCATGCTCAGAATAGCCCGGAAGAAAGAGCAGAATCAAGATACGGCCAACAGTAAGTGACAGTGGGAAAGGCCCCACAGAAAATCCCAGCAGCAGTGTGGAGAGATTATAGTAGCAGAAGGAGGAGGGTCAGGGACTTCAGAACAAGCCAAACCGGAAAAGTCAGAGCCAGCTGTTTAAGCAGCAAATGACCTTGGGGCAAATTATTTTCTGACAATTACCCACCAGCTGGAGGCACTTGGCTATTTGCAGAAGAGAGAGGATGTGGACAAGTCATTCCTCTAACAAGATGTCACTGCTGGAAGGTAGAAGGTGACCTCTAGCTTTCCTGGCACCGGTCCAGTACTGACGGACTGGGCCAACAGGCCACAGCCTTGCCACTCCGGATGCTGGGCCTCAGCCATCCCACCTGGAACTGTGAGGTTGTGCCAGTCAGTACCTAGCTCTCACAGTCAGTCTGCTGGGGTTGGAGAGACTGAGCATAGGCAGCACCAGAGCCAGCATGAACATAGCTGGCTAACAGCTTGAGGGGAGACAGAGACACAGCAGGGAGGGAGCTGATAGGCCCTGGGGAGTAAGGAGGTGTTCCAGAAGCACATGAAAGAAGTGTGTCAAACATCATCCAGAGTGCAAAGCTAACTTCTGGGGCCCGAGAGGATCATCTTGAATAGTTTAGGGCATCATGGAAGCAAAACACAGTTCCTATGAGACAAGCCAAGAATAGATGTCTACCAGGTTTCATTTGGGGACTTCCCAGGGTTCCATCTGAATGGGCTGAGTGACAACAGGATCCACAATGGGCACAGGGCCTACAGCTGGCTGCAGGGAGTGGACCAGGCTCACCATGAGAGCCACATAGCCCAGGAAACCCAGAGGATCCTATTGCTGACAGACCCATGCATGGGTATCTGACTTATCACTGATACTCTGAGCCCCTGGAATGGTCTGGACTTTCCCATTTACTTATAGGCTAATGGGGAGATTGAGTAGCATGTGTCATCTGTTCACAGGTAGAACATGATGAGGGAAAGACAAAGATGGTGGCAGGGGCCACTAGTGGAAAGAATTCTAGAATGAATTTAATAATAAGGAAAGGGGGACCAAGGAAGAGAAATGTCTCCAAGGACAAGACAGAAGAGATCTTGGGCTCCAGGGAGCAGACAGCCTGTGGGTTAAGAAAGGTCTTAGGCCTTGGAAGGCAAAATAACTGAGAAGAGGTTAAACCCTGTGGAGCATAAGGTCTGTATTCCTCACTAGACTTCAAACCAACAGCAGCATCCCAGTCCTCTTTCTCATCCCCTCATTGTGTCCAGAAGAGCAGGAAAGTCAGGAACAAATGTACTGCAAATACACACGGAGTTTGATGACTTAGCCTCCAGCCTTCCATGTATGATAAAGCATTGGCTATAGAAGTTTGGAGGTAAGGGGTAATAAAGGAAGTTAACCAGCTGTAAAACAAAACAAAACAAAACAAAAACCCAGTGCGCCCCCCCCCCCATAGAACATGTTGCCGGAGGTGGCAATGATTGGGTACAGAGAAAGGTGATCCTGGTTTGGCAGTTCATGGCACAGAGGGTGGCCTGGCTTGGGAGTCTAGGACTAGCATGTCTCTGTGATAGGATGCTGTGTGACTGGGGTGGTGTGGAATATTTAATTGTGTAAAAATGCTTCACATTTGTTTGTGTTGCAGAATATTACTTTGACTGTGTAAAGGTGTGTAACATTTGTTTCTGTGGCATTTGTTTAATTATGTAAAGATGTATTGCATTTGCTTCACCTTGCCTGCCTAAGGCACCTGATTGTTCTAATAAACAGCTGAATGGCCAATAGCTAAGGAAGAGAGGGATGGATAGGGCTGGCGGGCTGAGAGAATAAATAGGAGGTGAAATCTAGGAGAGAAAGAGGGAGAGAAAGAGGAAGACATCCCTAGCCAGCGAGGCAGCTGCCAGCCAGCAGACACAGAGTAGGACATAGAGGAAGAAAGGTAAAACTCCTGAGGCAAAGCATAGATGAAGAAAAATAGATTAAGTTAAAAGAGCTAGCAAGAAATGAGCCTAAGCCAGGCTAAGCATTCAAAACTAATAAGTCTCTGTGTCATGATTTGGGAGCTGGCTGGTGGACCAAAAGAAAAAGCTGGGTACACATTGGGCCTGATGCATTAAATGCAAGCTGAGCTGGGAAGGGTGTGTTTGTGCAGCATGCTCTTCTGGGCAGGAGGAGTCAGACAGGGCCTCCTTCCTTCCTTATGCATCCTGCTAGTGTACAGTTTTCCACAGCAACTCCGTCTACTCTCTGGTGAGCAAGTCTTGTGTCCTTGCTTTGGGACCAGCCTGCCCTTGACATGTCACATTCTCTACTCTGGTGGGTTGTGTGAGCTCCGTAAGCTTGTTGCAAGTTGAGGGGCTGAGACTTCTGGCTGCAGATGGAAAGCCATGTTTTTTAGTCAGCTTCATAGCTTTCATAGGATGTTCCAATCCTTAGACCTCTAACTTCCAAGGTGTTACATTTCAACCGATTGAAGTGTCCCTTAAACCTCAGTGTTCCTTAGGCCACTGATCACTAACAGTCATCATGAAGGCTTTCTCACAGTCAAGTCCAGGACACAGCCAAGTATCTGCTTCCACTTCTTGTCCCAAGGTAGAGGGCTCCTCAGTCCCTAGGCCTGTTTCTGACCTCGAGAGGAAAGCAATCTTTCCCTCTTGTCTAGCCATTTTCTCCAAATTGAAGCCTTCCCTCCTAAAAGGGTGAACGGACTCAGAAGAGTCCAGAAGCCCAGGGAACTTGGATCAGGAGTCAAGAAAAGATTCACAATGTTGTTCCCCAAGGTTATAAAAGTAGTATTTGTAAGGGAAGGGAGGTTCCTCAGTGGAGCTGCTTTCATGTTATAGTGAGTTCATGCACACAGATATCTTGTGTTGGCATCCATACTGGGATAGGTCCTTCACTGAAGCAGCTCCCTGAGGACCACCTGTGTTTCTGGAAGTAACCAGGGTCACTGTAATAGTAACAATAAGTAACCACTACTTCCACAAGGTAGACCTGGGTGGATTTATTTCTTTGGCATGCCATTGGTGCCCATTTGGACTGAATAGGTGCTTATCCCTTTAGGAAAAGTAATACAACACTTCTATTTGTGCCTATTACCGAGGGTGGGTGTGGCTGTGTGAAGACCCTTCTATCTACTGGCCACCTCTTCCCCGCTGTTCTGATGATTTTCCCTGGGGAGCTTTCTGTGCCTGGCTCATGGGCTCAGTAATGAGTGTCAGGCACCCAAAGGGGGGAGTTATATTTCAGGTTGCCAGGCATAGGACTTGTAGAGGGGTGGGTACCACTGCTTCCCATGCTTCTAAGACAGCAGTGGCACATGGAGATATGGTTAGGTACAAGAAAGCACATTGCAGTGTCCAGCCAAAGACCTAGGGGAGGAGGCTACAAGATCTAGACACATCCAAGGGCTTTTTCACATCACCAGAAGGACAGAAGTAGACAACACATGGTTGTGATGTACATGTGGCTAGGAAGGAAACCTGAATGTGTCTGATACCCTACAGAGACTATAGCTTTCAGGATCTTGCCTGAATGATGGGCACTGTGGGTCAGTAGTGGGAACAGAGTTGTTGGCATCTTAGGAGGTCGATTTGTCATAAATGTTCTATACTAGGCAGTTTCACAGGCCAGAGGGAAGCCATGGCTTGACACCTGACAAGTCTCTCTACACCACTGTCATCACCCCTTCCTATGTCCTTCCTCCTTTCTTGGTTCACATGACCATCTGTCCAACCACCCACCCACTTTTAAGACAAAGTTCTCCAGACTCCCCAAGTACAGTCGAACTATTCCTTGGTCTAGATGGCCTTCCCAGAATGGGACCAGAGTCAGGAGACTGTTATGCAGGAAAGATGTGGAGATTGCAAAAACCAGTGCTTGGAGGTACTCCTTATGCTACTTTGAGCTTCGGGGAGGAAGGGGCAGCAAACAGCTTTTCCATCTTGGGACAAGAGGCTGGGGGCCAGCAACTGTTAGTTGTCTGTTTGATATGTCAGCTTCATCACAGATCTGCATTACACCCTCTGTAGTCACCTGATTGCTTCCATGAGCATCCCATACCATACTGGTGATTTCCCTGGCTCAGTGTCACTGGTCAGCGAGGACAGGAAAAGTGTGTGTGTGTGTGTTTGTGTGTGTGTGTATGTGCCATATATAAACATGACTTCTGATTCACATCTCCATCAGTGGGCTCATAAGCAACTCCTCCCAGAACCTTCTCTCTCTGTGTTTCTGCCCTGCCTATTGAAGAAGCAATGAGCAAGTGGCATAAGGACAGATTGGGATAAATAGAGCACTGGAATCACCCATTTCCTGGCTCACTGTCCTTTTAATCATTGAACTGTGTTGTTTTAACCACTGTTAACATCAGTGCTTTCTTAAACTAACACAAGCAGTTTTAAAGCCCAGTTTTGCCTTAAAGAGATAGATAAGTCGCTTTAGAAGTATTCTGTTTTCTGGAGATGACTGCCTTGCCTTCATTCACACACACACACACACACACACACACACACACACACACACACACACACACAAGTTAACCTTGTTGTGATATTTTGAATCAGATGAAGGTGGCAGGAAGCCCCCCAAAGAGAAACATAGCAAGTCCAGCTGTGCACACAATGTTTCCAAAGAGAAAAGGGAAAAAGTGAAAGACAGGTATTAGAATGATGGGCATCCAAGTCGATAACAGTAGGGGTAGGAGCGGCATTGAGTGTTCCTGGGAAATGCCTGGAGAGGGGCTTGCCGCCTTGCCTCAAGACTCGCTATTCCTACCTTCTGCACCCTTTGTCCTGATATATCTGCCACCCCTAAAAGCCACTTTTCTAAGAAGGAGACACTTCTTGGGGACAGGAATAGCTTATCCTTTCGGACGCAGAGGCAGCGATCAGCTTGGCATGAGAACTCAGCAGAGGGAAAAGGGATGGATTTTAAATTATTCACACCAGGTCTTCTATTTTAGCTAAGACTACAAGAGAGAGACAGATAATTCAGGCCATCTGAGCTGAAAGCTGATGACCAGGACCCATGCCACCCAGATCAAAGGAGGGGCCTATTTTTAGAATATGAAATGTGGGCCCTGCAAACTTTTCTATCTTCAGCCAAATGAAGATCGTGATGGATAGCTCAGACAAAACTGGGTCTTTGTCAGGAGCTCTTTTATTTTTAGGGAGGGAATGGATGAATTAAGTTCTAGAACCCAGTTTCTGAAAACCAGGGACTCAGAATCACAAGGTGTCCATCTGGGTTTCTGAGGCTTTGTTAGCCAGAGGACAAAGTCTAAAATTCAGGGCAGATGAATCTGGGCTGGGGCTCAAAGGCAGTTTTTACTCAGCTTGCCCACCTTGCTGGGCAACCTCCAACCTGGATGAGTCACCAGTTTCTCCTAGCCACCTTAGTAACCCCATTGTTACTGGGGAGATGGTGTGAGGATAATGAGGAAGCATAAGGTCCAGAGAAGCCACGTTATGTAAAGATCATGAAAACATGGCCCCAATCAACACATCATAGCAAAACTCCTTTGAGAAGGGACCTAAATTGGCAGTTATTTTTAGGGACACGATTCCCAGCCTGCCCACAGCCTGGGTGAGGCCACATCTTCCATAGAAGCTGTAAGAGCAAGCTTGCAGGGTACCAGGACCCAGCTTCCTGTCCCTGCCAACCTAACTACTGCCCTGCCCCCCCACACCATGACTCCCTAAGTGTCTTGGTTTGCTCTCTCTACTCAGCTACAGAGTAGTCCTCTGTGCTACTTTGTTTGGTGACACTATAATCTCTGAGTCAGTGCCCAGAAAGTCCCCAAGGATCAGATTCCCGATCAGCACAAGTGCCCCAGAGAACAGACCTTGTAAGGCTGCATAGAGACCCAGTCAACACATCTGGCTTTGTTGGGCTCACGAAGAAAGGTCCAACATTGAAATGGGCTCTGATTTCAATGGAGAAAAGTCTTGCAATGGCTTGCTGGAATGATCCCTCCTCCTCTTAAGCCCCAGAACACTTTCTTATCAGCCCCTTCACCATGTCTTTCTTAGCCAGAGACACTTGCCTGAAAGTCTGGTGAGTTCCTAAGCTTTAGGGAAGTACCTTACCTACTGCACAGACAGGCTGTCTTCTCCACCTATATGCCTCCTAGCAGGCCCATGTCCTTTCCATGACTCGGTGCCTCTGGTCTCTTTCCAAATGAAATGCAAAGAAATTTCTAGGGTCCTTTCCCTGACAGCTTGTTCCCTGATTCACTCCAAACTAGAGGTACTAGCTATGTGGTCAGTGCTTCTAGGGAGCTACAGAGCCATGCAGCCTGGTGAGGAAGGGTGGCGCTGTAAGGAGTAGGTGGGTGAGCCCTGAGGGGGCCCTTATATCCCACCTCAGGTGGAGCTCTGATAAATGTGTGTGTATGCATGCATATGAGAGAGAGAGAGAGAGAGAGAGAGAGAGAGAGAGAGAGAGAGAGAGAGAGAGAGAGAGAGAGAGAGAGAGAGAGACATGGCATACACACACGCACACATGCATAGGTGGGCAGACAACCCACCCCATTTTGTATCTCTAATCTGAAATCAGATCTAGAGTTTTTTTTTTAGCTTTCTGGGAAGATTCTGGACTTGACTGTAAACCATCAAGCTTGCGGGAAGTAGAAGAAAGTCCTGCATGCAGGGTTCGCAGTCACTCCATGCCTAGCTTCTCATCCATAAAGAAGAGTGAAAATTGCCTCTCTGGGGACAGGAAGCACACCAGACCAGAGTACAGAAGATGAACCATTTGTCTCCGCCTATAGATGTGCATTCAATTTTTCACTGACTCAACTCCCCAATCGTGAGCACCCCACTAACTAGTGACTGGGTGGATCAAACAGTTAACATTAGGCTCTATCATAAATTTCCCTTCAAAGGCACCTGAGACATCCCTCTGACTCTCTTCGTGTGTCCCAACCATTCCGGACAGGTTGATTGCTTCCTGTCTCCTACCTACTTGGCTGAGTCTGTTCCCTTCATGTTCCTTCCAGTGACCCCTCTCTAGGCAGGTCACATCAACTGTACCTGCTTCCCAGCTCCTGTCAAGTGGACACCATGAGTCTGAGTAGCTATGTGGGTGTGTGAGGCCTGAGTGAGTTAGCATGCACCAGAACCGGGAACAGTGCAGATGGCAGTGCCTTCGCAGGGTTGGTGGAGTGTGAGGAGCAGCAGGCGGAGCTCAGCGAACAGTGGCCATCTGTGTCGTCAGCAAGCTGTGCCTAGTCAGCAAAGACTGTTTCCCAAGGCTGTTGGGGACACCTCACCCCCCGAGATGGATGGCTGAGTCAGAAGCTGGGTCTTTAAGGGACAGTGTCCGCATTCTTTCCTAGTGTGTCAAGAGGGAGCCCTGGGCTCCCCAGCAGAAGGCTCCTCTTCTGTTTCTTGTTCCCTGAGATTCCTTGTAAGGCCGAGGACATGGCAAGAAAGAAGGTGGCACAAGGCTCAGCAGCCTGCTTTCCTGGGACAGCTCCCAGGGTCCAGGGCAGCAGCTCATCTAGACCCTCAGGCTTTTCAGAGCCCAGCAGGACACAGACCCAGGAACTAAGTATGCAAAGGATACTTTGCATATCTAGGCCGGATAGCTCCACCCCCATGAGACTGTCCCCAAGAGGTCTTGCCTATGAAGCACAGGACAATTCTCTGCTTGAGTTCTTAGCTATAACCCAGTGTCTTCCTCCAGTTGAATGGTCAGTTCTGGGACATACCAAAGACTCTCACGGACCTTAGGTGGCCATCTGTACTTCACCATCTGTTGGAGATAGAGTTGGCCCTCTACATCCTTGGGGTCAAGCAGTCTTGGGTGACATGTAAGGGAGACTGGCCTGCTCTAGTGCTTCTGTACTTAATGTGTACAAAATATCACCATTAGCCTGTAACAATAAGGCATAATTATTTATGTGGCATATGCATGTATTTGGTATTGTAAGTAGTGATGTATGATTTTAAAGAGATAGAGTGTAGATATAGAGTATATATGAATACTACACCATTCTATATAAGGCATTTGGGAATCCCTTAGCTCTAGGTGTGTGTGTGTGTGTGTGTACGGTAGAGTGTGGGGGTATTTCCCAAGACCCATTCCTATGGAATTCAAGAGATAACCATGCCCTTGCCAGGCTGCATGAAGGATGGCCAGGCAAGCTGTGGTTGCCTCACAGCAGCTCTGCCCCACTGCTGAAAAAAGGCTGAGTGTGCACCCTGAAGGTTGGTCCCCCATGGAACTCTACCCTATATATCACCATGTACCCTGCCAGCACCCTGTCTCCAGGCTCTCCCTCAGTGCAAAATAAAGGAATTCTTCAAAATGGGAGCATCATCCAGCTGGGCCTGCACAGAGAGGCTTTTATATCCAGGCCAAAAACTAGGTCGTTGCTTTGAGAGCTGCTGCAGGGGCCAGGCCTTGCCTCCTGCTCCCCACAGCAGCCCCCGCCTCCCTCTCCTCAGGACAAGTGCAAGACAGAACTGTACAATCTACGGTGGATATTGGGAGGTGGGTGTGGAGTGGATACAGGGGGCTCAACAGCTCTGTGGAGCATCTTCCCACTGCCTGCTTCCTCTCAGGCTCAGCCTGGTTTCTCTTTGGAATTTGGATCTATTTTGCAGCTTAGGTTTCTCTGCAAAGCCCAGGCATTTGTCCGTTTTCTCTGTCTCTTCTCTTTAAACATCAGATCTGGTTCTCTGAGGTGGGTGCTAAGAGGCCTGCAGTTATGGGGAGTCAGCCACAGCCAAACAGTACTGGGTGTATGGGGCATGAGGTAGTCTCAGCTTTGGGGTACATGCTGGCTCCTCCTTGGCCTCTTTCCTGACCCTGAGTAGTTGCCACAAGTGTCTCCCCAGACCCTCAGGAAGAAGCATCATGGAGCCCGTGGGGCCTACAAATGCCAGCCATGAAATGCTCTTTACAAATGAGCCAATCAGTTAAGCCGGATCAAGGCTTTGCATGAAACTGCCAGGAGCACATGTTAAATAATACACCGGGGAATGGAAAAAAAAAAAAAATCTAGAAATCCATAGGACGAAGCATCAGATCCTTCGACAAATCCAGAGATAGAAAGAGACTTCAGAGACAAATCAACACAAGGGCACAATTAAACAAACTTTAAAAAAAAAAAAAAAAACACTTTATGAGTCAGTTGGAGGAAATCAGAAGCTACCTCATTATTTCATGGTACTAAGGACTGAATATTGATTGCTGGGATGAAGGACTGAATATTGATTGCTGGGATGAAGGATCCTTGGGCATGAGAGTCATACGCTAGAATGTAGATGACAAGGTACCTGGGGGCAGCTTCACAACAGTGCAGGACACAGGGAAGGGTGAGCACCAGATGTAGGTGACCATGAAAGGCGAATGGTGAGCTCAGGAGATGGGACATAGTGGGTCACTACAGTGCAGACATCTTGACATATCTGTGAAAATTGCCTGCTAAAGTCTAGAAGGGGAAGGAGGAGATGGGGATGTGGAGGAGAAAGGGGGGAAAGAAGGGGAAGGAGGGGGGCAGAAGGAGGGGAAAGGGAAGATGTGGGGCAACCGTAGAGGAGCCGTAAAAAGGGAGGAAATAGGAAGAAGAGGAAAGAAATGGAGGAGAGGAAGAGGAAGAGGAAGAGGAAGAGGAGCAATCAAGACCCTAGGAACTGCCATGGTCATTGCTAAGGCTGACCTCCTGGCTTAGGTCCTACGTACCTGGAAAGCATAGGCACTGCGGTTCCCATAGCAATCACTCTGCTCCCCAGTATCCTTAGCGCCCTACTTGGGCTGGTAAGCCCAACCCGGAGGACATGTGTGCCACTTCCCTGCCCCCACAGAATGCAGGCCTACACTCACACTGCATGGTGGAATACTCACCACGGAGAGACAGTCTCCACAGAGGGACAGAGGAACACTCACCATAGAGAGACAGCTCTTCTGCTCTCGGATGATGGCCCCGAAGCCCAGGAAGCCAGTTGTCATGACAAGGGCACCAGCAAAGATGAAGATGTAGGCAGAGGCAGCGAATGTGCTGGAAGCCAAAATGCTGAGGTAACCACTCTTCTCCACCAGCGTCCAGATACCCACGGCCATGACAGCTGCTCCACCTACCTGCAGGGACACAAGGGAGATCAGGTGGCACTGAGACTTTGGGCACCAGACCTTTTCAATCACCTCGTCAATTAGTCTTCCAAAGGACCTAAAGGAAGAATTTACCTGCTTATAGATGAGCACATGGAGGCTTCAGGTGCTTGGTGGACTTGCCAGCTCCCCACGCCCCCAGATGCAGGGAGATTTCAAATCTGAGTCTAAATCTATCTATCTATCTATCTATCTATCTATCTATCTATCTATCTATCTATCTATATCTATATCTATATCTATCTATCTATCTATCTATCTATCTATCTATCTATCTATCTATATTATATATATATATATATATATATATATATATATATTACTAGTTAGAGGGTAACTTGCCTTTCCCATACCATTCTGGATGCTTCCTTCCCCATATGCTCTTTGGTCTCTCTCTCACATTTTCCCAGAGGGCCCTTCATGCTGGTCTATGCTCACATCTGGACAGTGAGTGAAGAACCAGGCTCACTGAGGAAAGGTGCTGAGGTCTCACTTCTAGGAGGGACAGATGCAGGAGGGATGGAGATCTGGGATGTGTCCACAGGGCCTGCTCCCTGGAAAGGCATCCGTGTTCCTCACACAGGATTGGGAGGGGGCTGAGTTTCCTTTTTTGCTAACTGGCACATTCTGGTTTGATTCAGAGTTAGGGCCAGAAAGGAGCCTGCTCACTTGCTGGTCTGAGGGATGCTTCTAAGGAGGGTGTCATGAAACACAGCCATGAGATCAGCCCCCAGGAATTATGGGGCCAAAGAGCCATCTTGGTGGGTGTGATGCTTAAGTAGAATGAATTTATATGCCACATATGTACTCCAGGTGCCACATATGAAATACAAAGACCATTTGCCCAGGACTCACTGACTTCTGAACAGTTCTGTCCTGGGAAGGTCAACTTCCCCCTGCCCATAGTCTCCAGGTCTCTATATAAGAATGGAGTCCTCCAGATGAAGGTCTTATTATGGTCAAAGCTAGGGAAGCCTGACCTTGTCCCACTCTACCTCTGCCCACTCCTTGGATGTTCATCCCTGTAAAAGGTACCTCATCTGTACTACAGTGACTTTTTGGTCATATCCCAATCTCTCTCACAGACCTCAGTGGAGCAATGCTTGGGGGGTTCTTCTTAGCAATTAACACACACCAGACACCTACATCACATGATTGGCATGTACTCTGTCAATTTCTTGTCCAAATATTACAACCATCCTTGGAGGATGGGGAAGTATATTATCTCTGTGTAGCATATGAGGATGAAAACCGGGGCTTGCAGAGGACAGCAGTGTGCCCAGGATGACACCATTAGTTTCAGAACTGATTCGGGCCAGGTCTTTTGAGGACAGAGGCAGGACTGTCCTTGGATTCCACAGAGTGGGTTGTGACTGCTCCTCTGCTTCTGTTGCTCAAATGGATGATTCTTTCCAGGCACTCTTTTATCTCCACTGGTACCTCCAAGTGAGAGAAGCCAGCATAAGGACCACACAGGACCACAGCCGTGCTGCTAAATGGAGCTGGAGAGGCGAGCATCCCTCCATCGCGTGATGCACGGTTTTCCCGTTCCGTTTTTACCTCTCAAAACTGAGGGTGTATCTCTTGATGAATGACACCTTACACTATTCTGAGCAGCAAAACACTGGAAGCCTACAAATAATGCTTAGAGTCAGGGATCCCAGGACACAGTAGACTGCCCGTGGAGGCAGTTATCTGTGCCTCACACAATTCCCATGAACAAAAGGTTTTCTGAGTCTGGGTGGATGGAACTGAGCAACAGGTGTGACTGACTGACACGTGGATACCCCTGATGGTCAGCTTCTGTGACCACTGGAAACTTTGGGTAAAATATTACCCCCCAAATTCCCTTATATAACTGTATTGTCTAGAGAGCTTGAGTGAGGATCTCAGCTTTGAATGATTTGGCTGGAAGATGACCTTGTAATCTCTTTGGTACTCAATTCTTTCATCTTTCAAGTAGAGGAAGCCCCATGAGACTGTGGTTATAATCGACACCTGCTAAAGACCCCTTGAGTCTTCTAAGGATCTTACGTTTTAAGGTAACTAGTCTCTCTCTCTTCCCATTCAAAACAAATTATCCATAGGTATAGGACATGACCAAGCAGATTCTGAACATCATGAGGTAGTCAATATGACCATGACAATGCCATCAAAAAGCTGGGAAATGTAGTGTTTAATGGGTATGACCTCTGTACGGAAAGGGGCACACATTTTCTCTCTTTTCCAAACCAGGGAGTGAGTAACCTGAGCACCCATATTTTGGACCCTCAGTAGGATAGACTCAGACTGTCCAGGAGACATTTAATCTGTTGGGGGCATGGGAAACCACACAGAATCTGACAAAAAGCACCATTTAACACATAAAATAATGCATTTGGACTGAAGTCTGCTCAAACGCCATGGGCAAGGTACACATTTATATATGTCTCCGAGTTAACTCCACATTCCCAGAGTTGTGGCTGCATGATCACCTGGGGATCCATGAAATATAAGAGCTGGAACCAAGGCCAATCAATAGCCCTGGGAGTAAGACCCAGGCAGGGACATTTTATGAAGTTTCCAGTTGCCCCTTTGGAGAATCACAACATAGATTTAAGTGTCCCATCCCTCTCTTCCCAGTAGGTGGTGCTGTGTGCAATCCTGCAGAACACAGCTGACCTCTTCCTTCAGAGCGGTTGCCCCGGGAGCTGTTGACTTAAGTTTAGGGCTTAAGTGGAGAACTATGCTCCAGCTTATGTTCCAGTAGGGAGACTGGATCCCCAGCCACAACACAGGGTCTGGAGGAATCTGGAGGGACATCTAGTCTGATCGAAGTCTAGAAGACAAGCTCACACACTATGATCTAAAGAAAGCAAAATAGTCTGAATCAATGGGTCTGGGATCCCAAGATCCCCCTCCCCAGAGAGTCCCATCGAGTAGAAAAGGAGTTACTGGGAGACCAATACTGTAACCAGCCATGAGGAACGAAACAAGAGGCTCTTAAGTCCTTTAGAGATTTTGATTTCTTGCATGGGGATTTTGTTACTTCTTAACAAGAAATAAAAATGTTTATTGTTGGGGTGGGTCACCAGAAAGTGTCACAGGAGTGAAAGGCCAGCTAGACTAGGCCAGGTCCCTTTGGTTGCATGATTAGCTGTGTGTCAGTTGGACAACACTTTTTAAAGTCCTGGTGTCTTTTCCTGCAGATTGGGCCACTGGGTAGGGATTGTAGAGTGGGCACTGACCCCAGAATCCGTTTCTCAGCTGTTTGCATCAAGATGGTTCTATAGCATTCAGTCTTCATAGGACAGAGATGGTCTTCTTGGAATTTCTCAGTCATGGCCTGTAAACAGTGGGCCAGAAAACACTGTGGTGGATGGCTGAGTGGAGCTGGACAAAGATACAGCAAGACAGGAAGGCCAGAGATGGCCACCCACACAGGGTCATTGAAGAAACTGTTCATTTCTAGAAGAGTAACATTGCCAAATGTGTGACCCAGGACACTTAGCCTAGATTGAGCAGCCATTCTTGCCCAAGGCCTGATGGAATTAAAGTGCAGGCCTGTAGGGAAGCAGATAGAGGGCATGAGAGCATTTGTGGCCCTTTCTTGGTCGGGGTTTCACAGGTAGGGTGTCTCTCCTGGGACAAAGGAAGGACTATGGGGCTTCTAGGGAGGAAGCCTTGGGCAGCGGTCTTTGCCCTCTGTGCTGGGTAGCCTGTGGAAAGGCAAGAAACACACAGGGTGATGGCATGGTCTCTCCCTCTCTCTCTCTCTCTCTCTCTCTCTCTCTCTCTCTCTGTGTGTGTGTGTGTGTGTGTGTGTGGTGGGGAGGGGGCAAAGCAGGCCTGCTTACTACCTGATCTGTGGCTGAAGGTTTGGGGTTAGAGAGAAAGGCTGAACCATTCAGGCCCACATTCCTCATTCATGAATGGTCCCTGGACAGCCTCTTCAATGGTACCATCGCACATGTACCCAGCAGTCCTTGCATGGGCTCTGACATTTCCCTATGACATTTGCATGCTGATTTCCCCTGCTGTTAGCCCCTCCCCTCTCCTCACTGTATTGTCCACCTTGGCTTTGCTCCCAGATCATCCTTCAACTTTTTCTCTACCCAGAGGCGGGCCAGGCTACCCTCGGATCTATACACCTTTCCCCCAAGCCAGAGCCTCTGGCCCAGACTCTCCTGCATGACCTGGAGGCCTTTAAATATCTGCTATTTCCCCTGGCGTTAATGGCCACATAGGAAATATTCACTCCTAATTTTTTTACTCTGTTTTTAAATCTTTGTATATGTGGGTTGTGTGGGGACATGTATGTGTGACTCCACGGTGTGTGTGGAGGCAAGAGGTCAAGATCAGGTCCCCCTCTTCTGCTCTCTCATTCTACTGAGGTAGGTCTCTTGTTTGCCACTGCGTGCACCAGGCTAATTGGCCCTCTAGATTCTGGGGATTTTCCTGTTTTGCCTCCCCCTCTTGATAGCAATGCAGACTGTACCCTGCTGTGATTGGCTTTACCTGGGTTCTGGGGATCCAAACTCAGATCCTCATGCTTGTGTGCTTGCCATTTCCTGATCCATCTCCTAAGCCCATGACTGCTGCTCTTGAACTCACTGTTGGTGACTCTGAAGTAAGGCTGGGCCAGTGAACAAGACTCTGAACAACTTGGGCAAGGTGACAGGGTCTAGGTGCTTGGTGTAGTGGTGGTATACACCCAGACACACTATACTGCTACTTCTCTGGCTTCACGGTTCTCATCTCCTTTCTTTCCCAATCCCTCTTACACAAATCTCTTTATTCCGGTGAACTTCATCCAAGCCCATCACAAGTGTGCATTACTTCAGGTCTGCAGGAGAGCTCTGTAGTCTTTACTCTGGCGGCTCTCTGCCCACCCCTCCTGGCATTTATGAGCTCCATGATAAGAGTTAGGTGGAGGGCTATGCCCACATCATTTGGACTTTCCCCCAAGCCCACTAGGAATCTCTTAGAAAGGCCTAGGAGGATGCCAATATATAACGTCAGATCAATGCTTTATCATTCTGTCTTTTCAACAGTGACCATTGAAAACTCTTAGGGCCAAGCCTGCCACAGTGCCTACCCTCAGGTTTCTGCAATGGACTGTGCTTAGGGACCCTGACTTTAATTACCAAAGTCTAGTTTGAAAGGGAGATGTAGCCTGAGGTTAGGACCAGGTTGAAGAGACAACTGAGGTGCCTAGTTTGAACCAAGCTTAGTCTCCTTGGCTACTTGGATCCTTTTTTCCCTTTGGGGGGGGCATGCTGAGATGGAACCCAGGTCCTTGCATATGCTAGGCAAGTGCTCTGCCTGCGGTCCTGCCACAGCCCCAGTGAGGCCAACTTTAGAACCTCACTCCCCCAGCTGTAGTCAGCTGGTTCTCTGGCTTCTCACAGCATTGGCTGAATCCAGTGCGCACAGGTCAGTGGCACTCTAGTACCAATCGCAGAGGGGCAGGAGGCTGCTCTGCATCTTGTTAATGAGCAGCACTTATCAAATACCAGGTAGGCATCTCTCCTAGCTCTTCCCATGCACAGGTCCTATTGCCTGTTGGTTGTGGACAAATTCTGTGGGAACAACTTTGTAAGGATGGGCTTGTTAAGTGCCGGCCTAGGGTGGTTTTATACCTGAAGCTCTTCACAGATGTCTGGTTTTAAACATCTCCTGATGAAATAAATTAATGCACCACTGACGCTCTCCTCTTGAGCCTCATCTGCTCTGATGAGTGCAAAATCTGACAGGATACAGAGAGCGGGAGCTAGGAGATAGGGTCACGACACTGCCTCATCTTCCAAAGAAGCCAGAAGAATCCTTGTTTGCAGTCATATGCATACCCCCCAATACCCAGCGGTCCTTGTGCCAGCATGGAGCCTTGTTCACGGTTCTATAGTTATGCTCCTCACAGGATATTTGTTTTACTCACTATACTGGGTGTCTCCCCTTTAGCCTCTTCATTAATCTTCATTTACCCCGGTATCCCGGGGAGACTGCTAGAGGATAGATGACCTTAGGGGAGGAAGAGAAAAGAACCAAGGGAGGAAGGGAAGGAAGGAGGAAGGAAGGAAAAGAAAACGTCATATTCTAGAGGAAGGGATCATGACCCAGACAGAAACGACATTTCTGTGGTCACACAACTAGAATTCTTACTGTCCCATTGGATAATGTTGTTTGTGAGATATGTTCAAACTCACTCCAAATATGGCCTTGATACCAGAGGCAAGGGACAACCGAACCCAATCCCCTCAAACAGCCGCTTCCCTGAAAAGTCCTGCCCGAGTACAGAAGATGGCTTCCTCAGTTAGCTTTCTACCCTCCATGTACTCCAGCACCAGAGGCCAGGTGGGGCTGGAGAGGAGTAAGCAGCTGGATCGCAAATGAGGGTCTACTGAGGCGACCTTCTCCGACCTTCTCTGTGCATGCTGCTCAAGCCTTCCATGTCTCTTTCGGCTCCCACTGAGAGCTTTGAGCTCCCCCCCACACCCTGTGTGTGTGTAAGTGTGCATGTTCACACATGCTCAGAGGCCACAGGAGGACTCTGGATGTCCTACTCCTTATACCCACATGACAGGATTTCACATTGAACCTGGAGCTGGCCTGCAAGCAGCGAGCTCAGGGATCCTCTTGTTTCCAGCCTCTCTCTCTCTCTCTGGCTTTGTACATAAGTGCTGTGGAGTTAAACTCAGGTCCTCGTGGTTGACAGCAAATGCTCTCCCTCACTTGGACATCTCCCCAGTCATCTATGCTCCCTTAAAGAGGTCCCCATTGGTAGCACCCCAAAGCCTGAGTGGACCCTGAAGGCAGAACAAGCTGTGAGCTGAGGCAACATTCCCAGGCTCCTCCCACAGCCTGGCAGAGCTTCTGGGAGGTCGGGAACATTTTCATTATTAACACAGCCAAGCAGCTAATTAAAATAATAAATTAGAGAACAGTAGAGAGGTGACAGGAGCTGTGGAAGAAAGAGGGAGGAGGAAAAATGTTTCTCTGGCAGCCATGCAGGAAAGCTGAGCATGCTCGCTTTTCAGGGTCACCCAGGAGGTGTGGCTGGCTTCAGGGATCCCTGACCAGACTCATCCAAAGAGGCCTCAGGGACAGGGTGATGGGAAGGGTGGGGCCCGGGTCCTGCAGGGGGTGAGTAGAGTGGGGTCTGCTCTGTTCTTCTCAGATGTGAGAATGTGTCCCATGCAGGACTGTGAGCTGCAAGTGATAATAACAGGGCTAATGACAAAGCACCAAAGTCCCAGAGGGCATCACACCATCTGCAGCCAAGTTTAACTTCAGAAATCAACACTGTATGCGCACCTTCCTTGTTTTGCATACAGGCCATGATGCCAGAAGCTCTGAGCCCAGTACTAGGAATGGAGGAAGCTGCTGAAGATCGCCAGTTCATTCCATCCCATTAACAGCAGGGTGCCACCACAGACCATCAATTGTGCTGGACATGTCCAAAATAGCAAATTCTAATTGTAAGAGTTCTAGCAATTCCCATATTCCACATGCAAAACCAAACCAACCAAACCAAAGACATGAGAATAAGTGATTTGCCTACCAGCTTGATTGTTGTGTGTGGTTTGAAAGAGAAAGTCTCCCACAGGCTCATATGTTTGAATGATTTAGTTGGTGGAGCTATTTGGGAAGGATCAGGAGGTGTGGCCTTGCTGGAGGAGGTGTGTCACTGGGGTTGGGCTTTGAGGTTTCAAAAGTTCACCCATTTCTAGTTAGCTCTCTCTGCCTCATGTGTGTGGATCAGGATGTAAGCACTCAGCTACTGCTCTAACACAGTGCCTGCCTGCCTACAGCCATGCCGTCCACTCTAATGGTCATGGATCACCCTCTGAAGCTGTAAGTCTCAAATAAATTCTTTCTTCTTTCTTCCATAAGCTGCTTTGGTCATGTTATCTTTTCACAGCAACAGAGAAACTAAGACAGCTGTCAGTGACTGACTTGGTGAGCCACGTCCCCACTGACACAGTAAAGGTTACTAGCAGCACTGACTACTATAGTTTAATGGAAGGCCACTTGGGCGTCCTATGCAGAATCTTTAAATGCTGGGAATTGTGACTACCAAGATGGCATCCTGGGCTGTTTGCTCCATGCTGGCTTTTGGCCCTGCAATGTGGACCTACACTCAAGAGTCACATTGTGTTAATGAAAGAGGAACTTTGTATTTTATTGCACCCCTAGCCTCAGCGGCTGGGCCTTACTCTATGTCAGTTTCTATAATGTGGGGGGTAAAGAGGCAGTGGGCAGCAGGCTGCCGGATGTGGAAAGATGGCCTCCTACTTTTGCTCTGTATTGTAGTTCTTCCAGGAAGGCAAAGGCTGTGGTGACCCCAAGGGTAGGAGTCACGTCACTGTCCTGTCTTATGACTGGGGTTCGAGTAAAGCCACAACAATTGGACTTTGGAGTGTGTCTCAAATAGGAAGGGACCTTCTCTGTGGGGAAAAGTTCACTTTCTAAACATTCTCTCCCTGGTAAATTTTATTCAATTTGAGGAACCTAAGCATCATGCTGGGTCATGGTTTTCTAGGCCCTAGCACAGTGAATAACAACCATTTCTGTTGGTTAACACCACCCTCACTGTAGACCGTGGTGCTTTGTCCTGATCCCCCTGGGAGACCAACATAGCAGATGTGAATAGTTAATTTTTTTTATACTTGTCAATCTTTTGGAGATTATCTGGAGTGGGTGCAGGAGACTTTTATGGTCAGTTAAAAAAAGAAAAAAGTCTTACAAAGAAAAATTTGACCCGGGCATGGTGGCTTATGCATGTCATCCTAGCTAAAGCTAAGAGGGTTGCTGTAAGTCTGAGGACAGCCCGGGTTACAGTATGAGACCTTGTCTCCAAACATAACGACAATAACAAACCTTAAACCAAGGAAGGAAGAAAGGGAAGGGGGAGGGAGGGAGGATGCTTGCTCGGCAAAAATTCCAAACACCCTAAGTGATTTATCTGCGGGTCAAATCTATACATGTAGCCTACTCGTCAGCCACAGAGCTTAATTATATAGGATCTGTACCCCTGGGCCTCACTGTTCCAGAAAACTCTTTCCTGGGAAGATCAAAGTAAGTTATTTTATTTTTTGTTCCCAGGAGTTTTATAAGACATAGTTAGGCAAACATCTTGGTTTATCATTTTAATAGACAGTATCTGATGCCGTTGGTTTTTCTGATGCTTTGAAAATCACCCTGAACTTGGAACCAATGTGACACTGCTCCCTCTGTGTTTCTGAGATGGGGGTGGGGAGTAGTTGGTTTTTCTGTTTGTTTTTGCCTGGTACCTGGAGCCCTGCCCTGCCTCATTGGGATGTTGATTTGGGTGCATTTTCAGGCTGAGAGGCTAGAGATGCTCCTCAAACTAGAGCCAAAGAAACAGACCCAAAGATCTTGACTAAGTCAACCTGGACCATAGCGTCCGCAGCTGCCAATGTCCTTGCTGATGGCAAACTTCCCCACATCCAGTGAGCGCACTAAGCAAAGCACACAATCAGCAAACATGGAATGAGATGGCAAGCCCCTAGAAGCCCGAGGCAAGAGGGTCACCAGTTCAAAGCCATCCTGTACTGTAGGAGTGAGACATCAACTCACATAAATTAGAGTAAAATGTAGCATCTCTACAGAGCATCGATGGTATTGTGTTCCTAATTAAACAGGCAAGCCCCTCTGGGAGACAGGCCATACTGCTGTGGGGAACCTGAGTCAGATGCCATGGAGACCGCTCCTGTCTCAGTGAGGCTCTGAGGCCATGACCAAGCAATGCTGGCGGGCTTTGGTGGGGAAAGGACATCATTTCAGCACTCAGGATAACGTGGGCATGGTGCTCTGGGGACAGGGAAGATAGATAAGTTTGCACACACAGTTTGGCCGGGGTGTGCTGTGATGGACTCCATGAAAGCTGCAGCCCGGATTCTATTCACCTTCATAGTCAGGGCAGGATGGGTCCCAGTGTGGTCTTTGACTTGGGAGAAGTCAGCTTTGGCACAGTGATTCAAAAGTGAAGGTGGACAGACTGCAGGTGTGGGGAGGGGTGTGCCAGAGCCTCCACTTACCCAGAAGAAGAAGTTGAAGACGAAGAGCAGGTACTTCAGGTGGACCAGCAGCCAGTCATTCTGCTCCGTCTTGCAGTGTGCCATGGCAGCTGGGCCTGTGGAGAACAAGAGAATGCTGGGTAGGGGACACCGCAGGGATCCATGGCATTGTTCCCACCAAGTACCTGCAATGACTTTCCCACTTAGTTTTTCCCAGTGGGTTTGAGGATGAAGCACTGGGTGTACATGTGCAGCTTGGACCCCAGATGAAGAAGCACAGGCTATGGTGATCTGAGTAGAATTTTCTAGACTTTTGGATCTCAGTATTGTTATGACACAAGGTTAACCCACAGGTACCTGGGGAGTCCTTTGACTCTCCCAGTCACACTACCATTGCAGGACATGTTTTCTTGTCACATGCATGCACACATGCTCACACTTGCTCATGAATACTCACACATTTGGCAAAGCTGTAGATCTGAGCAGAGCCTCTGCATGCATCATTGCGCACAAGCAAGCATCTGTCTGGGAGGGATCTTGATTATCGCCTAGGCCACCTCATTTGTCTCTAACTCCCCAGCTCCAAGAGGAGGAAGCAGATTCAATTGGCTAGTGGCTCTGCCAGAAGAAGTTAGAAGGCTCTGTATGCTGATTGCTCAAGTCATCATTGCATGCTTTGTCTGTGTCCTCCCACCCAGAAGCCTCACCTGTAAGCACAGAGATAACACTGGGCTGCAGGACCCTCAGGAAGATCTGAGGGATCCTTCTGGTCCAGGTCTAACTAGGCTTCGGCACATAGTGTGTGCTCAGTAAATGATAGCCCACTCTCCTTCCTGTATATGTCTCTGACTTAATACCACCTTGTTCTGACCCCTGGATGGATGACTGTGAAATCAATGGGGCTCCAGAAGGCCTGCTGGGCATTGGCCCTCTTTACTTCTCAGTAGGTACATACCTCAGCAGGTAGTCCCTGCTCCTGAGCTGTGGCAGGTTACTTAACCTTTCTGTGCAACATCACAAAGTGAGGAGGCTTGGCAGTACTTCCTAGCCAGAAGTACTTATTCTGTTCCCTTGGAAGAGAATCTTTCAATTTTAGCTGGGGACCTTTGCCACCTGGAGTAGGCTGCTGTACCTCAGACTCTCCATGAGGTATGGTCAGGGTTAGTCACTGGCAGGCAACAGCATATGAGCAGAGGGTCAGATCTGTTTCTTTAACATGTTGGGTTTTTTGTTTGTTTGTTTGTTTTTTTGTTTTTTGTTTTTGTGGGGAAGAGGTTCTCTTGTACTTGGCAAGAGTGTGGACCAATTTCTAGAGATCAACTTGTTCTGTTGCTGCGTCTGCTTGTTTCATTGGTTATTAGAGGATTTCAGCAGATTCCTGTATTGACATGAGATTTGTCAATTTCTCTACTAATTTTCAGGTCCTGTATTTCTCAGCAATGTTGTGGGATACATACAGATTTGGAGCTGTGACATCATTCTGATAGATCAATCCCTCCACCATTAATAATCATTATTCTTTGTCTCTGACAAAGTCAAGCACACCCTTAGAGTGAGAAAGGCCATCTCTCTTTTTATCTTGTCCTGCTTGCTTGGCATACTGATGTTATTGCTGGACTTCAAGCAGCCACTCTGTGCTTCAAACTGTAAACCATGGGTTGAAAGAGCAATAAAATATGTTCAAAGAACTCTGGGCTCTGATCATTTTGGGGCTGCTACACTGTCTCTGGACTGGTTATCTCCAGAAAACTTAGGGTTTCTTTAAACCACATGTTTGAATAGGTGATAACTAACAGCTACTTTTCTGCTCTGGTAGGACAAATAGTAAAGACCAAGGCATGTGCCAGCAAGTGCCAGCATGTGCCAGGTGTACTGCAGCTGGGCTGTGGTCAGAGCATGATGTTGGCTGTGGCCACCGAACATCTCATGCATATATTTGTCTATGTGTTCCATTCCTAGGCCTCATACATATGGATTTTTGCTTATACATTTTATTTGTGTATCTCATACATATGGATATTTGCCTTGCATTTCATTCAATTACTGTCATCAGTCTGTATGGCGGATACTAATCATGAACCAATTTTGCCTCTGCTAAAGACCATAATAATTAGAAGGAGGGGGTTCTAGCGAGAGTTCCCTATGCCCAGGAGATAGTCAGTGTCCCTTCTAGTGTATGAGAAGGGCATGGGTGAAGGTCAATTGGGAGCAGTGGACCCAGCATGGTCATTGCATGTTCAAGAGCTTTGGAGTGTGTCCAGGAGTAGCCAGTGGGTAGTTCTACGTTTATCAGGGTATTTTCGTAAGGATAGAAATATGTATCTGACACCGGAGTCCAAAATGGAGATGTCAGGACAGTGGACAGGAGACAAGAGTCCTACTGGGCACAGTGGATAGTTACCTGATCAGATCAGAAGCACAGAGAAAGAAGGTGTGGCCTGGGAAGGAGTAAGCATAGGAACAGAAAGTGAGGAGAAGCTAGGAGGCAGAGGTGAGGAGACGGGCCAGAGGATGAGAACATAGGGCCAGGTTCTCAGTGAGGGTTGGCCTCAACTATGCTAGGCTACGGTTCATATAGGAAGGGGAAAGAGAGAAAGTTTTCAAATAGGCAGGAGGAGGGCTGGAGGGTGGATAGAAGGTACCAGTAAAGAGAGTTGCTTGGCTTCCTAGAATGTTTCTGGCCCATGCCCTGGCTTTGCTTGGCTTCCTGGAAGGTTCCTGGCCCATGCCCTAGCTCTGCAGCTCCCATGAGAAATTGATGGGACTAGTCTTCACTGACAACTAATGTGGCACCATCCTGTCCTGGTGCATTTACCTCTATGTGTCTTTGTTTTTTTTCCTAATCAGATAGTGGGGGCTGAATAGAAAGAGGTGAGAGTAGACGGTACCACAGAGTCTCAGTTCTGGTACAGCTTTTGATAGTCCCTGGTGACCATTGGCATTTTACTCTCAGCTTCTAGTTCCCAGGAGACAGGCTGAGCACACAGGTAATATTTTATTTCTGCTCATAAGTATTGGGAGCTGGACACTGAACCACTGGGAGAACTTGTCACCAGAGGTGGGTCAGACTGTGGGAGAATGTGGGACTCCTGGGGGTAAAGGGGTTACCTTGGAGATCACATGGGCACTTGGCTCATTGATATGAAGGTTGCTAACCTATCTCAGGTTCCCAGCTCTTTAGGGTTGGGACAAGACTCAGCAGGGGTTGACCAATGATCCCACTTCCTAGGACAGTGATGTTTCTTTGAAGACAGCTCCTTTGAGGGCTGGATCAGGAAGGACTTATGTCATCTCATTTCTAGGTGTTGCTGATCTCTGGATACCACCTTGACTCAGAATCCTGGGAGCCATGTCTAGGGACAGTCAGGCCCTGGATGGCAGGAGAAGCCAGAGGTCACCCTGTGGCTTTGTGGTCTACAGAAGGCCTCCACTCTTGACGGGCAGTTCTGACTGAGGGCTAGAGAGGGAAGTGAAGCTGAGGCCTCTTGTGTGCCCCTAATTTGGGGCTTTGTCCTCCGGTGGGAATATTGAGGGTCAGCCCTTGGCAGAGCAGTGTGTCTTGACCCGTTCCCTGCAGCTCTAATTTTGGTTTCTTTCAGATTTCTTTAGCTGGTGGTCTCACGTGAGAGCTAAGAACATGGTGTCTGTTGAGGGCACAGACTGTAGTTGGGTTTGGAGGAGGTAGCAGACCTCTGAATTGAGAGAGCCACCATGCTGTGCACTACAAAGGAACCAGCTGATGTTCACAGGAACTGCATCCTTGTTCCCAGTTGCCCTTGGGAGTTGGAGGCTTGGAATCCTGTGGTTGTGAGCACCATGGTGAGGCATGTGCTTGAGTCTCTGGGGCGCCACCACTTTGCCAGTGTGCCCATGCCAGCTACTGCACACACGTGGATGGATGTGGGCCACTGTTTGGATCAAACTCAGGGTTGATGGCTAACTATAGAGTTCCGTGGATGGTGCTGTAGGTGGACCTTGAATTAAGATCCTGGCAGGAAAAATTCCTAGCCTTTTTGTCCTGAGTGATATTTTCATAAGTACAGGATGAGACTGGTTACTTCTTTTCTGTTTTTGTCCTCATTTAGAGCATCAACATGCATTATAGGCAGGAGACTACCTTCTGCCCTGTCTTTAGCTATGTGCTCCCATCAGGTCCCATATGCAACACACACACACACACACACACACACACACACACACACACACACACATACACACACATGCACACACACACGAGTCTCCAGGTTCTGTTTGCTGTCACGTGGTTCTGACTTTTTTTTTTTTAAATTTCAGTCTGATCTTTGAAACAAGGACTTCCCATACACATGACAAGAGTCAATAAATGAACAAAGATAGCAGGAGCACCAATCGCTGGGTGTGAACAGCAGTTGTCACCCAGCACTGAGATCCTTGGCAGGCTTAATGACCTCTAGGCCTCAGCTTCCTGCTGTGTAAATTGGCAATGGTGCTGGGCCAATTCTGTCTCCTTTGGGTAGTTTTGAGGATCAAGTGGACTGGAGAATTTGCAAGAACTTTATGTATTGAAATGCTAAAGGGATGACTAAACCCAGAGCTTGAAGGTCTTTCTCGATGAAGGACAGTGGAAAGTTGCGTGGTATGTCAGCTTTCTGTTGCTGTGATGAAATGCCAGGGGAAAGTCAACTGAAAGGCAGAGAGATTAATTTATCTTGTGGTTTCGGAGGTTCCCATGAAAAGGTACTGAAAGGCAGAATCTGGGTGCTGTGGTCAGGGCTCCAGTAGGGGCTGCCTATATGGCCATCACAGTGGGCATGAGTTCATCAAGTCCAGATGGTAATATGTCTTGGTGCTTATGTTACCTTCTCCAACCTCTGTGATGTCAAGATGGCAGATTTAAGGAGACTTGGGTCCTTTCTCTGTGATGTCAAGCTGTAGTTTTCCTGTGTATTGAACTGTGAAGACAACCTCCCTTATGAGTCAGATGAGGTGTCCTTTTCAAGTCCTTTGTCCACATGGTCATCTCAGATCATTTCTGCATCCCAGATGGAGGTGCCCAGCAGCAGTCATGGCTGTCACCCACCACATTGGGTGCTACCCTAAGTACTTCATAAGTAAATCTATTTAAGGCTCAGGACCATCTCCTGCAACAGATGCAGGAAGGGCCACAGAGGTTATACCAAGGTCACACAGTTAGTAAGCTAAAGGTGGTCAGGCAGTTTTAGCAGGTGACATGTTCCTGTGTGCTCACACAACATCCCTGTTTATACCTATTATATCCGGGACAATGCCAGCTGATATCTATTGTCTTGCTATTGTAATTATTAGTAATGTTCTGTTCATTTAAAAAATGTCCTGGGTGAATGGGTAGATGCTAAATGCAAGCTCATCACTACTGTGTCAGGCCATCTCTTGGCAATCTTCTTTACTCCGCTGGTCTCTGAATCTTCTTCCCATCCCATCCTTCCTACCTCAGTGGGTTTCTCCAACTGTGTATTGCTCTGAAATCCATGGTCATCAAACCTCTTAAGTTAAGCCCACGTTGCAACCCTCGACTATAGGCATAGTTGAAACTAGAACAGAGTTCTAGATTCTGAGCACAGAATAGGATATAGGACGTGTGGGCATCAACTGGTGTTGAAGGGATGATGGAACCATTGGACAGACCCACTCAAGAGTGCCCTGAAAGCTCTCGAACTTCTTGAGAGTCACTTGGACGTTTCTCTGTCCTCTCCCTCAGATCCCTGGGGAGGTGAAGCCGAAGATCACAGAGGGGAGAGACGTGCACCTTGTACGTGGCTTCTGCAACCCATGTTTGTGCTGTGCACAATGGGTGTTCCTGCAGAGATGGCTTTGCACAACTCAGCCTTCCTGGGACAGCCTCACTCAGGCCAGCTCTGGGGACTCTTGTCTTCCCTTTGGGTGTTCTCCGTGCTTCCCACAGCACCCTCTTTCTCCTGTCAGTTTTATCTTCAAGTGAGAAATTCAGACCCGTGTCCATCACACATCAAAGTAGACAGTCCTTTTAAATTGATCTTGATGAGACCCTCTGAGAACAGGCATTTCCCATTTCACAAATTGGAAGCATTGTAAGAATGAACAGTGCTTCCTGAGTGAATCAGACTGCAGAGGAACCCTGGCAGCTGACAGACCTTAAAAATGAATGTATAGTTGATGTGGGAATGTCTTTCTGTATGCTGTGACTATCAATCTTTAAATAAAGGAGATGTTTTGGCCCATGACAGGCACCATAGAAAAAGTAGGAGGAGAAATCAGAGCATAGGTAGGAGAAGCAGGGCAGAGTCAGACAGACCGAGCCTGAAGCCCAAAGGAGCAATATGTAAGGAACACAGGTGAGCCACGGGCCATGTGGCAGACAGATTAGTGAAAATGGGTTGAGTTAAGATGTAAGAGCTAGCTAGCAATGTGCTTAAGCCATAGGCCAAACAGCATGAAGCTAATATAAGTGCCTGAATCATTTCTGGGGGCCTGATCAGCAGTGGGCGGCTAAGGGGTCTGGGGCTGCAGGTCTGTGGGTCTGGAACCCTGGCTGCCCAGGACTGGAAACCCTAATGCAACATATAGTCACCCCCCTGCCTCAGCTCCTGAACTATATCTGGCCTTTGTTATAGTCCTTAAGCTGTATTCACAAAAAAAGTTGGGGAAGCCTAAGACTCTGACAGCTTATTACCAGGATCACTCAACACAGATAACACAAAGGGCTCCTTTTCTGTCTTCTGCTTCCCTTCCCATCCTTCCTTTCCCTTCTAAAGCCCAAGGAACCTTAAGCAGCTCAGGATGTCCATAAATACCAAGTCCAAGGAAAGTAGGCCATCCTACCTTCAGCTCAGGGATATATGCTTTATTTAGTCTGTAAACTAGGGAGTTAAGGGCCTGAGAAGTCACACAGATTGCCTGGGCAGGGGTCTCAAATCCTGGGCCCTCTAGTGTCAGGTACAGGAAAGCAGTTCCCCAGGCCCAGGGTCTCCTGAACTGTCCCACAGCTTTTGTTTTATATTCAGGGTAGATTGGAATCAAGTCTGGGTGATGTCGAAGCAACAGTCTCACAGGTTTGGTGGAGATACTTTCCACGCATTCCCTTGTTGGGTCTGGAAACAAGGAGATCCTTCTGTCAAGCCCCTCAGACCAGGGTGAGGTTTCAGGTGACCCAATTAGGGTGCGCTAAGGATCTGTAAGGTGAAGACCATTGGCTACAGGATGACCCAAGAGCTTGGGGTGTTGGGTTCAATGAAGGAGTGAGACAGATCTCACAGCCATCCATCTCTGGGAAGGGGCAGATACCTCATGACTCATGTGCGTGGCTACTCATGGACTGTACAGTATACAGTCCACACAGCTGCGAAATTAACAAAATGCCTGCCTTCCCTCTATCCCTCATTTCCAATTAGCCAGAATTGCTCCATACTACCCATCATTTCCTGTTAAACATGGGCACCCTCCACCTGATTCTTATTGAAAGTTACAAAGCAGAGACATATTAATGGGTTTAAGATCTATGCAATGTCCAGAAAGACTGGAAGACAGTTGGGGTTGCTATATTTGACCAAACCAAACAACAAAGAATGAAAATAGAAGACCACAGATCCCTTCAAACTGGGGCTGGTAAGTGGTTGTCTTTTTTTTTTCTAGAGATGGGTAGCGGTAACAAACTTACTTATGTTTAAGTCATAAGGTAGCCTAGGCTTCCCATGGTTTTCTAGAAATTGCTCTCCCCTTCTCCCATTATGATGAGTGTGTAGCTGCCCAACCACAGTGCTCCAAGCTGAAAGATCTGGAGATGGAGAGAGTGAATGTATGTTGTGGTCTGAATCTTAACGTCTCACAGAGGATCACATTTTTGAATGCTTGCTTCTCAGCTGGTGACTCTATTTTGGGCAGCTGTTTAACCCCTAGGAAACGAAAACTAGCTGAGGAGATAGGTTGCTAGGGGCAGGCCTATGAGTTTGTTTGTATCCTTAGCTTCCAAGATCATGCTCTTCTGTCTGGTCTGCTAGGATGTGAACAACACCTTCCACTCTTGCAGCCATAGCTGATTTTCTTTGCCTTGTCTCACCCTTCATGATACACTGAAACTCTCAGAAAAATAGCTTTTCTCCTGTCTTAGTTTGGGTTTCTATTGCCATGGAGAGACACCAGGACCATGCAAACTCTTAAAAGAGAAACCATTTACTTGGGCCTAGCTTGCGGTTCAGACATTGAGTCCATTACCATCATGGTGGCACGCAGGCAGACATGGTGCTGGAGGCTGAGAGTTCTGCATCTGGGTTGGCAGGCAATAGCAGAGAGAGCATCCGAAATCTCAAAGCCTCCTCCCGGCGACTTGTCTCCCATAAGGCCACACTTCCTAACAGTGTCACTCCTATGAGTCAATAGGAACCATTTCCATTCGTGCCACCACACCCCCTTAAGTTGTTTCTCTCTGTTTTCTTATAATTGAATGTGAAAGTAACACATACAAAATATACTCAGTGCACTCAACGCTGAGGCACTTGATAACCTTTCTTCCCAAGAGTTGGAACACGTATACTGCTAAAATCCAGCTTGACCTGCCCAGACGAAGGTAGGAGATGAAAACACAGTGCCTTCAAATTAGAGGGCATTTTAGAATCGTCGGGGCATTTGCAGAAACACAGGGAGATCTGGGCATGTGGCTCTATTCCCATGTGGTTATCTGAAAGAAAAGAGACCCCAAAGTGGGTGGCACTAATAGGAGGTGTGGCCTTGTTGGAGTAGGTGTGGTCTTGCTGAAGGAAGTGTGTCACTGTGGAGCTCGGCTTTGAGGTCTCATAAACGCTCAAGTCATGCCCAGTGTTTTAGACCACTTCCTGTTGCCCACAAGTCAAGACGTAGGACACTTTGCTACTTCTCCAGTGCCAATCTGCCTGCACACAGCCATACTTGCAGCCGCCATGCTCCCCACCATGATGATAATGGACTAAACCTCTGAACTGTAAGCCATCTCAGCTAAGTGTTTCCTTTATGAGAGTCGCCTTGGTCATGGTGTCTCTTCACAACAATAGAAAGCCTAAGTAAGTAAGAATCCCAGAACTGGACTGCTACCACCACACTTAGAGCTGGACCCTTCCCTAGACACATCATTCAGGAAGTCTTGAGGGGCAGTGAAGATTTGTGTCTAACTGATGCTGGTGTAGCTGGTCTGGGCACACACAGGGAAAGAAACAAGACCTTTGATCCTGGATCTGGAATGACCATGTACAGGGAAATTGTCTACCCATTCTGGACTGCTACACAGGAGAAAATTCTTTATTTTTCAAGCTGTTGCCCCGGTGGGCTCTGGTTCAGTAGCTCAGCATTTATTTTTCTTATTGGATTGCATTTCTGGGAGTCAGTCTTCTCTGGTTAATGACTCTCTCAAAAAGAAGAAATGAAATTCTGCTGTAGCTCTGCCTCTAGATGGGGTAATTAGACCTCCATTAGAAATAATGACGGCAATAGTGTGAGTTCAGGTATAAGGCTCGAAGTTGTGACTAGTCACATTGCTCCCTGTATCTCAAGTCTCCCATGTGCTCCAAGGCCCCACTTCCCTCTAGTATTTGATGATGTGCCTGTTGCTATGACAACATGTCTGACAAAAGCCCCTTAACAAGGGAAGGGTAATTTTGGTCAAAAGTTTGAAGAATAAATTCCATCATGGTGGGAAAGACATGGTGGCAGAAGTATGAGGTGGTTGTTCACATTATATACATAATCATGAGAGAGAGAGAGAGAGAGAGAGAGAGAGAGAGAGAGAGAGAGAGAGAGAGAGAGAGAGAGAGAGAGATGCTGGTGTTAACTTGGCTTCCTCTTTCTATCTTTATTCAGCCCTTTGGATGGTGCTGCCCACATTCAGAGTGGGTTTTCCCTCGTCAGTTAAACCTCTCTGGAAACACCCTCAAAGACACACCCAAGTGTGTGTCTCCTAAGTGCCTCTAAACCCAGCCACACTGACAATAAAGATGAATCCTCCTTTACCACTGACTGAGGTAAGAGGTCCTTCCTTCATCTAGACATTCTGAACTGACTGTGCTGTCTGATGTTCAGCATTCAATGATTCCCAAAGTCACTTTCAATAGTCAATGAAGTGGCTTTTCAGTTGCCTCTGATGAAAGTGACACACGGACACAACTTCATTTTCCAGCCCCTCTTTTTGTGTGTGCTGGGATGGAACCCAGAGCTTCATGAGTACTCAATTTGCTGTTTAAGTCACTGAGCCACAATCCAACCATACCTTCCTTCTGAAACATCCTCTGTGATGACCACTGATATGGTCTGTGGTGGTTTGAATAAGACTGGCCCCATAGGACCATATATTTGAATGTGTAGTCACCAAAGAGTGGCACTATTTGAGAAAGGATTAGGGGTTGTGGCCTTGTTGAAGTAGGTGGGACCATCTTGGAGAAAATATGTCTCTGGGGGTGGGCTGTGAGGTTTCAAAAGCCAGCGCCAGGCCAGCAGTATCTGCCTGCTGCCTGCTATCTTTACATCAAATGTACAGGTCTCAGATATTGCTCCAACACCTGTCTACAAGTCACCGTACTACCTGCCTTGATGATAAATGACTAAGCCTCTCAAACTGCGAAGAAGCCCTCAATTAAATTCTTCTTTTTATAAGTGTGGCCTTGGTCATGGCGTCTCTTCACAGCAACAGAACAGTGATTAAGAGATGACCTCACTGGTTTCATGATCCCATTTTGTTCTTATCTCCAATGAACCTTAGTTGCCATGGTTTGAAGATGACCCCAATACTTATTTATTAAAAGCTTAATCCTTAGTATGGCAGAGAAGAGGGACCAGACAAGAGCCCATGAGTGGCATTCTCACAGGATGGGCTAATTTTCTCCTGTGAGTTTGTCATGAAATGAGATTGGGCTTTCTCTTGCTCACTTATCTCTTCTTATCCCCTGTCTGTGGCTCGAGAGGCATAAAGGCCCCTTCCAGAAGCTATCACCATGCTCTTGAACTTCTACTTTCCAGAACATCTCTGTTCAGAGAAATTTAGGAACAGCTATCAGAGTGTGCTGAGATCCACCCAGGGCCACAATTCATTTGAAATAGTCATTAATTTTCCCTGCCACCCCTCTATCCCTTAGGTGTCTTCTCAGAAGGGGCCTTCCACCCACCTGCCCAATGTTCATCCCCCATTCTCACAGTCCCAACACCTCCCTTTGTGTCTTCTTCAGAGAGCATCTTGGGAATCCGCCCATTCCATTTCTTTTATTGCCCTGCCTCAGGCCTCTCCTCACTTAACATGGGGAAGTTATTTATATATCCGTTTCCCCTGAGATTAGATAATTAGTCTATTAATTCACCAAATGTCTAAGGTCCCCATATGTGTACACGTTGCTAGGTGGTAGAGATGGAAAAGAATTAATGAGGCAGTCTCAGACCTCCAAACACTCAGAGCTGGGGCAACAGGCAGAGTAATATCACTTTGACAGAGTGTATAAAGTTCAAGGCCAAGATGTACTTGCAGGGGTGCTGAAGAGGGAACTTTGGTGATGGTTTATAGGAGAAGGACAAGTGTGCATACCAGGCTCAAGGCTCTGACCTGGATTTCACAAGCAATGAGGATCTGTCACCTCTGGCCCAGGAGTAGGAATTATAATCACCACTTAGGAGGTTACGTTAAATAAACTCAAGTGGCTATCGAGCCCAGGGGTAAGGAACAAGCATTCATTTAAATGAGTTCTGAATATACAGTTATCTGAAACGATCATCAGGCATGTATTAATTGACGTCCTGTGATTCCGCTGCTCAGAGCAGAGAGCCCAGGGCCACCACATCAGGCCCTAGCAACTGTTCCAGGCTGGCAACTGCATATGTAGATCAGCCAGGAAAGTGTAGGAAACTGAGGATGTCAATCTCCCAGGCCCTCACCTAGACAGACTATGTGCTAACTGAATTTGCACATTCCAAGCTTCAGCTCCAGAAAGTTTAGGGCCCTTGCTGTAGACTGAACACGCTTTCCGATTCAGAGATGTGCCTATATTCTAATTTCCCTGACTATCTCTACTGGAAAGAGCTAGATCTTCTTGGAGGAAAAGCCTGTTATAATGAGGTTTAGACTGGGCTGGATTCAAAGCCCCATAACTGCAGAAGATGCTTGCTTTTTTTCTCTGGGTGAAGTTTGGGATGCTTGTGTTCTTGGACCCCATGAGAGTGAGGGGGCTGAGGGACGTCCTTGCTTCAAGGGGTTACCAAAGAGGGGGCTGCTTTAAAGTTCACTGGCTTCATGGCCAGATGGGGGCGGGCAAGCAGAAGCCCAGGTGACAGGGGACCCTTCTGCTCTGCACTGGCTGACAAGTGAGCAGGGTGCTATCCATTTCTGTGCCTCAGTTTCTTTATTTGTACCTGACAAAGTTGGTGTTCTGGAAGTATGTTGTTCTTCAAACAACTTTTCAGTAGACTTTAATATACAAAGCCAAGTGCAGAGGAGCTTTGCTGGCAGAAGAGGGGTGTTGAGCATCCCCCCAATAAGCTTCTCTTGCCACTATCCTTCCTCCTCTCCCATGTACCCCAAAGCTGGGACCACAATGAACTCTCAGCTCCAAGACTCTGAGTTCGTGCCTTTTAATTTGTTAATGAGCATTATTGTTACACAGTTGTCCAAGGTTAAAATGACCCCAGGCACAGCAGGGACTGAAGTGGCCCTGTGAAGTCACCTGCAAAGCCTTTCATGTTACAGATTGTCCAGCTGCTGCTGTAATCTCAGGGCCCCGGTCACACCCCCCACCCATTTTCACCGTGATAAAATCCACACAATACAACATTTATTACAGTCATTATTTTAACACATACATCCAGTGGCATTAAAGATACTAAACATGTAGCTTATGGATCATTTATATCAGGATGTATATGAGTATCTTTAGTATCGAATAAAGAAACATACAAACAAAGGATAACCCAACAAGGCAATTTCCTGTGTAAAAAGAATATTCCATGACTCAAACTAGGCTTGTGAGTGTGCATGGTCAACTTTTCTCCCTAAATGTGGTGGTTTAAATAGGAATGGCCCCCATAGACACATGTGTTTGAATATTTGTACCATAGGAAGCGGCACTATTAGGACGTGTGGTCTTGTTGGAGGAAGTGTGACACTGTCAGGACAGGTTTTGAGGTCTTCTATGCTCAAGCAAGGCCTAGTGTGGCATCCACTTCTACTGCCTGTGGATTGTAGCTCCTTCTCTAGCACCATGTCTGCCTGCCGCCACACTCCCTGCGCCTCTGAACTGTAAGTCAGCCCCTAATTAAACGTTTTCCTTTATAAGAGTGGCTGTGGTCATGGTGTCTCTTCACAGCAGTAAAACCCAAACTAAGACACAGGTGGTCTGTGTCACATCCCATTGGTAGGACCTTGAAGGGGAAAGGTGTGACAAAACTCAGGCATGTCTAGCCATTGAACACAAAGGCATAAGATGAAAGATATTTAGGCATGTTGACCCCTGGTAGGCTACCTGCCTTTGACAGAAAAAAAAAAATCATTTCTTACAGGTATTGTCATCACAGCCCTACAAAGTCAGTTTAGTTGATGGGTCTTGTATTTTTGTTTACATCTTGTCTTTTGAGAAAAGATCTTCCTATGTAGCCCAGGCTGGCTTTTAATTCTCCTGCCTCATACAGAGGACAGAGATTATAATATCTTACAGACTCTGCATCACTAGGTCTGACATTTAAAGCATGGTTATCATCTCCGTTTCACAGACAGGGGCGTGGCTTACATGTGGCTTGCCCCATAAGCCCATGTGCTTGAGCACTGTTTGAAAGACTGTAGAACCTTCGGGATGAGAAGAATGTAACAAAGGTTACTGGGAGTGGAAGCCCCACTTCTTGACTGAGCTCTTCCTGTCTGTGGAGTGGTGTCTGTCTCCAGCGACAGGAGAATCTGCTACCATGCTCATGGTTATGATGAACCATACCTTTAGAAACATGGATCCAAATGGACTTCTTTACCCTTAAGTCACATCTGTCAGACATTTCATCACAGTGTTGAGGCGATAGTAACATGGTTTCTCCATGCTTAACTGGGACCATTTCTTTGGATGGATAATTTTTCTAGTGTTACTTTCTTTTCTACACAAAAGGGAGGGGTACTCCCCCCTAAATTATTCCCCTTGTTCACTGTGTTAGTACTTCTTTTCTAGAACTTGAGCAGAATTTTAGGTTTGCCCTGAGTTAAAAGTCCTGAGCCACCTGTTCAGAGACGTCTTCCTTCCTTTCCTGTGCTTGTGGTCTTCACTTCCTGTCTCACATTCTCCTGCTCTTCACAGAGCCATCTTCTAGAAATCCCACTGCTCTAAGGCTCTGTGTGTATACGAAGCACCCCCGAATTGAAGTCATACAGTACTTTTTCATGGCCCCTTCTCTGCTTATCTCTTTCTTTATCCTGAAGAATGTTCTCTTGATGATAAAGCCTTCAGCCCTTTTCAGTTTTAGTGTAAAAGTGAGTCTGCTCAGACAGGGAACAAGCATCCCGAAGGTAAAATGGGCATGCTCAGTGAGCAAGTATCCTAAAGGTCAAGAGTGAGCTTTTCAGTAGGCTTCAAACCTCAGACCAAACGTACGATGCTTACCTCCATCCCTACCCTTTATTATTTTCTCGGGGAGCTTTGTTTTGAGAGAGAGCTTGCTATGGTGTCCAGGCTATTCTTGAATTCCAGTGATCTTACAGCTTCAACCTCCCGAGTACCTGGGACTATGGACCAGTGTCAGTGTACTGGGCTTTCTTCTGAGTCATTTGTGTATTTTCTTGTGTCTGTATATATGTATGTATTTAATGACATTGAGGACTGAATCAATGCCTTGCACATGCTAGGCAAGCACACCCCCCCCCCACCACACATGCAACACAAATGTAAATGATGACATCAGAAAAGCAGGGATGTGGCCATAGAAATGAAAGCTTCCACCATGTTTCCATTCTGTCAAAAGGGTTTGTTCTGTGCTAACTGGGACACTCAGCTTTAGTTAGGGTCACAATTGCTGTGCAAACACCCTGACCAAAGCAACCTGGGAAAGAAAGGCTTTACTTGGCTTATGCTTCCACATCACTGTTCATCACGGAAGGAAGTCAGGACAGGAACTCAAACAGGGCAGGAACCTGGAGGCAGGAGCTGATGCAGAGGCCATGGAGGGGTGCTGCTTACTGGCTTGCGCATCATGACTTTCTTAGCCACTCTCTTATAGAACTCAGGACCATTGGCACAAGAATGGTACTGCCCTCAATGAGCTGAATCTTCCCTAATTAATAATTAATTAATAAAAGGCCCCATATCCATATCTTCTGGAGGCATTTTCTCAATTGAGGCTCTTTCCTTTTAGATAATTCTAGCTTGTATCAAGTTGATGTGGGAGATTGTGTTGTTCCATTGTAAATAATTGTCCCACCCACTGGTTTAATAAAAAGCACTGATTGGCCAAAGGCAGGCAGGAAGTGTGGGTGGGGCTACCAGACTAAAAAAACTCTGAGAACAGGAAGCACGGAGCAGAACACCAGAGAGAAGCTGGAAGAAGCAGAGGACAACTATGCTGCTCTAAGAAAAGGTACCGAGCCCCATGGCTGAACAAGTTAAGAGTCATGGGTTAGATGAAGGGTAAAGAGTTAGCAAGTTGTATGCCTGGGCCTTAGGCCAAATAGCCTAAAACTATCGTATGCATCTGTGTGCGTCTCTGTGGGTCTGTGGGTCTGTGGGTCTGAAGGTCTGCGGCTCTGTGGGTCTGCGGGTCTAAACCTTGAGGTTAGGCCCAAAAGTCCGGGCCAGAAACCTCCTACAACAAGTTGATATACAACTAGCCAGCACAGCATCATAAAATATGACCACAACAAGGCTAAAGTATGAGGCCAGGCAGCTTCATGTCTATGCAACCAGAGTAGGCTCACATGGCTGTGTGTTCAGAAGGGCCCTGTGCTGGGCTCACTGCTCTGATGTTGACACCTTGAAATGCTTAGCAATGTTATCTTTGAACTTGTTTTTCATAAGTGAAATCTAGTGGAACATAGATGCAAGAAAGGGACACATTTATACACATTCTCAACATCTTTAGCCATCAGGGAAATGCAAATCAAAACAGCTCTGAAATACCATCTTACACTTATCAGAATGGCTAAGATCAAAAACACTAATGACAGCCTATGCTGGAGGGGATGTGGAGCAAGGGAAACACTCCTCTGTTGCTGGTGAAAATGTAAACTTCTACAGTCACTCTGGAAAGTATGGAAGTTTTGTGGTGGGATTCAGGTGTCAGCTGATAAGATCCGAGGATGCTTACCCAGGGTCCCGGGCCCCTGAGGGGGGCGTGACCAACCCCATTGATAAGGGGCTGCTGGGATCCCAGAAAGCCTGTTTGCCTGGTTCCTGGCTGTTGGAGAGACCGGTTTGGAATCCATCATCCACTGTTCCAGACTCCAGTCCCTGTTCAAGCTCCGCTATAAGCTGTTACCTGTACCATGAGTGTTGGTTTATATTTTAATAAATATCAATCTTGGACTGGTGCCTTCTAAGTAAAACTTCGCCTACAAAGTTTCTCAGAAAATTGGAAGTCAGTCTCCTTCAGGACCCAACAATAACATTTTGGGTATATATCCAAAAGATGCTCAATCACACCACAAGGGCACTTGCTTAACTATGTTCATAGCATCATTATTCATAATAGCCAGAACCTGGAAACAACCTAGATGCTCCTCAACTGAAGAATGTATAAAGAAACTGTGGTACATCTACACAGTAGACTAGTACTCAGTGGTAAAAAACAAAAACAAAAACAAAAACAAAAAACAAATGCCATCATGAAATTTGTAGGCAAATGGATAGAACTAGAAAGTACTTATCCTGAGTGAAGTAACCCAGATCCAGGATGACAAATCCAGCATGTACTCACTCTTAAGTGGATAGGAAATACAAAGCAGAGAATGAACAGGCTGTATTCCACAACCTTGGAGAAGATAGACAGAGAGGAGAACCCTAAGAGGATTGCCTCAGGAAGGAGAAATGGTTAAGATATCCTCAATAAACTGGTAAAGGAGTGCAGAGGAGAAAGGATGGGGGATGAGAGCATGAGGGTTTGAGATGGCTAAGTTGGGGGAGGGACAGAGTGGGTGAGCAATGAAAGAGATTTCTTGACAGAGTGAGCCTTCAAGGGCTTTGGGAGAAAACTGGTGCTAGGGAAATCCACAGGAAACCACAAGGAGGTCCCAGATAAGACTCCTGTCAGTGCTGGAGAGGGTGCATGAACTAGCCTGTGATCGTCACCATAGAACTATATCCAATGACTGATGGAATAGATGCAGATACCCACAGCCAAGCACTTGGCTGAGCTACTGGAGTTCAGTTGAAGAGAGAAGGAGCATAGTGATTGTCAGGGGACACATAGAAGGAAGGGCAGAGCCAGGATGGGCCTGCCTCTCTGTGCAGGCCCAGTTGTGTGTGTGTGTGTGGTGTTGTTGTTGTGTTTTCCACTCTGCTGTTTTCTCATCTCTTCCTGGGAGTGAGGTTAAATATCAGTGACTGGAACTTAGAGAAAAGCAGCTGTGTCTTCATGCATTCCTTGGGGCCCAGAAGCTCAAGGCTCACAGTAGACCTTTGATGACTACATGTAATACATGTGTGCTATACAACTCACTGCCCCAGCTCGATCTGCCTTTTATGCAGTGTTTTATCTGAACCCAGAACCCACCAATCAGCAGCCTAAAGTAATTCACAAAACATTCCAGTTTCTTTGGTCAATCTCCCTCTCTCAAACCACCAAGAATGAAACAATGCCGCCTCCTTCTCCACTGAAGGCATGGTTAGCAATGTTCTCCTAAGGAGTTTGGGAGAGGCTTATGTTGGCAGTCAGCCTATTCTGTTGGGTGTGGGGATGACATTGGACAAAGCTGTCACATTGTCATGTGCCATTGTGTTTTTAGGAAGAGAGAGTATGTGTGAATGCCTTATCTGGAGGTGAGTTTAGAGACCCAGGGAAGTGTGCTGATATAGCTGCAGACCAGATTCCTTCCCAGGGTTAGTTTTGAGTTCAGAGATGACTCTGAGAAAAGGCTCCTCCTCCACATCCACTGGTCAAAGAAAATGACTATGGGTGGACATCTACTGGCAGTGTGCCCAAGGAACACACTCAGGAAGAACAATGGCAGATTCAGCTACCTTGAATGTGTAACTGTCAAATATCTGTGAATAGTTTAGGTACCTCATTGGTGTCCAATGTTTCCTCTCCATCTCATGCCCATTCCCCATGCCCCTTGATGTTGTATGTTCAGAATTACTTTCAGATTTTGACTTAACATCCTAGGAACCAAAACCAGGTGCATATAAATAATCCTAGGATGGATTCCATGATCGGCCTTGGTTTTTGGAATAACCACTCTGTGGGGAAGGGACCATGTTGCTATGTGGTTGATCTTTGAAAGCTAAATAGATATTAGTGGGTAGTTTACAATAGTATGTTTTAACTAGTATGTTTCCATGGAGTTGGGGACATGCCTGTAAACCCCTGGTACAGTGATTTTCTAGCCTGTGTGGGAGGATTCCATCTTCAAAGGAAATCCTACCTGGAAGCTGACATATAACAACATAATGTAAACGCTGAACTGTTTCTGCTATGTCTAAGGCTTGCCTTCTTTATTCACAGGTACAGATAGGAAAACATGAAGGCACCCCCCTGTCCAGTTGATTTACTCACTCAAACACACAGAAAATAATGCCCACTACATTCTAGGAACTGGGATGCTGCAGACAAAGGTGGTCTCTGCTTTCTCCACACTTACACTACAGCAGACAGCAAAGGTACATTTAGAATTTGGTGATTGCTGTCAATGGGACATACTGGGTGTTGGGGGTCTAGCTGTGAACTGGCTATTTCAAACGGGAGACCAAGACAAACCTCATGAAACTGGCTGACAGAGGAGCCAAGATCAGAATGATACGTGGAAATGCCCCATGTTGACCAATGGGAAGCAGGCCCATAGATTGAAAATGATTTTTTTCTAGGATCCCAAACAATGCTTAACTCTGGGTTTTTAGGCCCCCAGAGCTAGTGTTCTTTTCTTTCATAAACATTAGCTAAATAGCTACCCCTAGTCAAGAAGACTCTGTGATAGGTGATGTTCGAGGGCCACAAGCCGTCTAGCTATGTCTTGGTGTTGGTTGCTGTTTGCGTATCAGTGCTCAGCTGAAGCCCTCTCACCTTCTTATGCTGGCACAGGACTGAACTTGGTTCTGAAGTCCCTGTTTCACAAAAGGCAGAATTCTGCAGGTAATTCCCCAAACCTATGGCCTTGGGGAACAAATTTCACTTCCTACTTTCTGGGGAGCAAATAGTAGGGAGTTCTAAAGCTAAAACAAGACAGCAGATCAAAATCACCCACATTTTCCTGAAGGCATGCTATCTGAAGAAGCAAGGCTCCCAGGGTATTTGAAGGCCACCAAAGCCAGTTCTGTGCTGCCAGAGACATTTACACAGAAACTGTGGGGAGTCTGTCTGTAATTTCCACATTTCCAACCGAGACTCCAGATACAAGCTCCAGACAGACATCCCTCTGGTGCTGAGAGTCAGGGCTTCCTCCACCACAGACCAAGCAGCTGCAACCAGGACAATCCCAAGCCACCAGCTGCCACCTGTGTGCCCAGTGCCATCCCCTTGCCTTAAAGCCCCACCCCAAGCATCCTTACATTGTTCCTCTAATCACCTAGGAGATAGTAGGACCAGAGTTATTGGTCTCCTATGCACAATAAGCCACCGAATTCAAATAATCTTTCTGGGATACAATGTTGTGACACAGTCACAGCAGCTAAATTTCCTACTAAGTTCTAGTCTTAACTCGGTGCCAAACTCCACCAGCTGCTTTCATTGTGATTCATAAATTAAACACAGACCATCTAATCTGGCTCCTTACTACTGTCATCCACTTCTCTGCCACCACCCTATGCCCTCCAGTACCTTTAGGAATTTTCTAGAAGTTGCTTCTTTATCTGATGCCCCTTCCAGCCTTCTGTTCCAATATGAGTCTGTTGCGGAGGCCTCTGGTTGCTTCTGCCTGTGTACTCTGAGGTCTAGACCAAGTTAAACACCAACCAGCCAGCCCTCCTGCCTCTCTACCGTCCAGCTAGTTCACATATTCGAGACTGCACGATACACTGGAAACCCGAACTTCTAGGAATCCTTTTCATTCTCCTTAGCATAGGAGGAGTCAGCTGCAGACACAGGGATCAGCATGTGCACACAGGTGACAAGAACTACCCAACTCCAGTTTCCATTAATGCACAGCCGGATTCTGGGGCCCGATGCATTGCCCAGTCTGGGGAGACAGACTGCCTGGGAACAATTCCCCACTGTCCTAGACTCAGCAGCTGCCAACAGTTAGCAGACCCTGTTTTTGACGGGATCCTGCAGCCTTGCCTCCGCTAACAAACAAGAGGCAGCCTCTGACATTTGGGGTGAAACAAAGAGGGGGACATTTTCTGGAGGGACAGTTATGTACGGGCATGCTGCATGGTCCAGGCTCACAGAGGCCCAGAGACAAGTTAACAGTAATCCAGGGTAGAAAGACCAGGGGAGCATTTAGAGTCGTACCCCACCCCCATCCTCTAGGCTTGGTGTGACATCCATACAAGCACCCACCGCAGATCCAGCGGGATCCTGTCCCATCCCCGCTCAAGGGCAACTTCCCTGCTCACCGAACCACTCTGGGATTCATTTGGAGGTGGGCAGCTGAGCTGCGGGTGCCCCGCCAGGCCCTCCCCGTGGCACTCAGTGCCAGTCCCATCAGCGGGGCACACGTCTCCCACCGTCACCTGCACTTACCAGGCCACAACCTCCGGGTGGATGTAGGAGGGATCAGGAGCCTGGACCGTGACTGCTGGCTGTTCTGGCTACAACCGTCTGCCCCACCCCTCTCTCCCTGTGTCTCCAGCAGGCTGCCTGGCGCCCCTCTCACGCAGACTGGCCGGCGGGGACGCGCTCACAGGCCCGGGGCGGGCGGGTACCCGGCGGCTCTTTGTTTGTAGCAGGCTCCCCCCACCCCACCCCCAATACAGAGCACACGGCGCTTTCTGTCCTGGCAGTTGTGCAGAAGTGGTCCTGGGAAACTTGTGGGGTGGGGGTGGGGCGGAGGAGGAGAAGGAGAGGCAGCTGGCCCTCCATCCCTGTCCCACCCACTTTATAATTCCTGTCCCAGACTTAGATTGGTCCTCATGAAGCGGGCGGGGGGGGGGGGGGAATCTCAGGATCCAGGAAGAAGTCCTTAAGGGGTTCCATGGGGTGGGGGTGGGGTGGAGGAGGAGAAGGAGAGGCAGCTGGCCCTCCATCCCTGTCCCACCCACTTTATAATTCCTGTCCCAGACTTAGATTGGTCCTCATGAAGCAGGCGAGGGGGGGGGGAATCTCAGGATCTAGGAAGAAGTAAGTCCTTAAGGGGTTTCATGGGGTGTGGAGACAAGTCTCCCACTTCTCTCCTCATTCCTGAGACACAAGAGCCATCTCTCAAAATCCCGTGGGCCATTTTTATGAACCAAAGAAAAACCAGACCCCTTCCTAGATGGAGCACAAACTAAGGGCAGACAGCAAAGGCCCAGTCTTTGCCAGTGGATGAAGGAGCACAGTTGCTGACCCCAACTTCCCAGCAGTGGGTGAGCGTCCTGCATTACCAAGAAGTGCAAACCGCGCTTAGACTGAAGTGAGCTAGGCTTGTGGCTTCTTAGTTATTTTTCTTTTCTTTTTTTTTTTTTTTTTTTTTTTTTTTTTTTTTTTTTTTTTTTTTTTTTTTTTTTTTTTTTTTTTTTTGCTGTGTCGCAATACCTGGCAAGGGTTAAGGAACGGTTTGTTCTGGCTCACAGTGTGAGGGTGCAGAGGGCCACATAATGAGTGAATGGCACAGTGACAATAACAGAGGTGGCTGGTCACATTGTATCTACAGTCAGGAAGCAGAGAGGAGTGGATATGGGTGCTCTGTTCACTTGCTTTATTTTTCTTTGTTATCCAGTCCGGAGTCCAGTGTGGGATGGTATCACATCCTGCAGTGAAACCTCCCTGGAAACATCCTCCTAGACACATCCAAAGGTGTGTTTCCAGCTAGTTCGGAAGCTAGCGAAGTTGACAATTGAGTTGTGGAAGGCAGGGAAAGGCTGAATGCTCTGGGCTACTGAGACACCAGCACCCTAAGTACCCAGCTAGCTGCTGAGAATGGGTTTTCACAGGGTGCATGCATTAAGAAATGTTTTATCTCCTTCAAAACTCACCCTGAGATTGGGTGCCTAGGATTGAGGGGTGTGGGACCTTTCAGAGTGTTTCAGTGGTGAGGGCTCCTAGAGGGATTAATGCTGTTCTCACACAACAGGGCTAATTCTCAGGGAAGTCAGCTTTTGGAGTCCCACTGGCTACCCCAAAAAGCAGGTTCTATTTATTTCATTTTTATTTGTGTGTATGTCCATGTGTACGGATGTGCTCATGTGTATACAAGTGGATGGATATGTGTGTGTGTGCGTGTGGTCCAGAGGTTATTATATAGCATGATGTCCCCCTTATTTCTTGAAGGAAATAATTCCTCTCTTTCACTTTCTACCATATAGTAACAGTGTGAGGCTCTTGCCGGGCATGACTGTCCATTTGGGGGCTTCTTGACCTGCAGAACAGGAGCCAAAGAGACTTCAATTCTTTATGCGTTGTTCAGTCTCAGGTATTTTGTTGAAGCGATGGGCTAAGACAGTGGGATGGAGGGGGTAGTGGAGAGCCTATCTGAGATGAACTGGGTCTGAGAGTGGAGAAGGAATAGGTGCAAACAGAGAGGTGTGCAGAGCTGAGCTACAGGAGGAGAAGCCTGTGAGGGAGAGACCAGGGCCTTCATATGCTGGGACTTTGGAAGCCTGGAGGAAAGCCGGGGCTGGGCAAAGCTGAGTTCATTGAGGCAGCCAATAGGGTTTGAGATTTGTCAGGGGAAGGTGCCCATTCAGGAGCGGGAAAAGTGACTCTGCAAGTCTTAGGTGAAGGGTGGAAGCAAGAGATGGACTGATGGACAGGGCGAGATGGAGGAAGCATAGAAAGGGAGAGAAGACAGAACCCAGGTCTAAAGAGGAGATGGAGCCAAGCGAGGAAACTGTCGCCACAGAGAGATTGAGGAGGAAGGGGGGGGGGTCAATGGCGGCTCATTATACAGGGTGATCAATGAGGAGTGTGCTCCAAGGTTTGACCTGGAAATTAGGACACTTTTAGAGACTGGAAAGAATTATTTAGTGCTGGCTTGTATCAACCAAATGGTCATTTGTCATCTTAATCATCCCCCAGTGGCTTGAGTGTTGAAGGCTTGATCCTAAACCATGGTGCTTTTGGGAGACTTGGAACCTTTAAGAGATTGTCCAAGTGGAAGGTCTTTGGGACAATGCCCTTACAGGGGACTTTAGACCTCTGGCTTCCTTCCTTCTTTGCTTTCTGGCTCCTGTAAAGTGCATGGCCCTGCTTTACCATGGGTTCCCTCTGCGGTGGTCTGTTCTACCATAAGCCCACAACAATGTGGCCAAGCAACTGTGAGCTGAGTGCTTTGAAACCATGGGCCAAAGGAGACCTTGTCTCCTGAGAAGCTGTTTATCTCAAGCGTTTTGCCACAGCGATGGAAAGTGGTCTGATACACTAGTCTCAGCAAAAGAAACAAATGGATTCTGGACTCAACTCACCAATGCCCAGATACAAAAGTGAGTCTCTTGGTTCCACTCTAGAGGTCTCTGAGGACCACTCCATCCCACAGCTTCCCAGAGGAAACCCAGTCCAAGTCCATTCTCTACCTAACTCTGTCTTAAGGTATTCCAGAAGTACCTTCTTGTGGGCCTTCTGCATGCAAATCTCCATCTGTTTCACAGTATGGCAAGTATAGCTAATACCTTAGCATTTTCTGTTTCTATACAGAATACCCAAGATGGGGTAGGTTATAAAAAATTGCATTTGTTTAACTTCGTGGTTCTGGAGGATGGAAGTCAAAGATGGTAAGGCCTCATCTGTGTGGCTTTTGCATATAGGGTCCCAGAAGAGGGGTTAGTGGGACAAAGACCAGGTTGGGAAAATAAAGGCAAAATACCCTGTCTGAGCATTGAGGAGTAATGGGTGATCATTAATGCCAGGAGCAAGACTTGGGCAAGCCTGCGTTATGATGGTCTTCGCCTTGCCCCAAAGAGGCAGTTCCCAAGAACAGGATGGTTAGAAAGGGTCAAGTTAGCTGCCAATAAAACCCACGGCAGACAGAGTGGGATATGACTCAGTGGTTAAGAGCTCCGGCTGCTCTTCCATGGGACCTGGGCTCTGTTCCTAGCGGCCACATGGTGGCTCACAACCATCTATAATTCCAGTCAAGGGGATCTGGTGCCCTCTTCTGGCAGTCACATGCATGTGGTACAGACATGCAGGCAGGGAAAACACACGTGCATGAGAATAAATAAGTAAACAAATACAAGGCAGAAATGAACAGGAAGGAGGAGTAAGATGTGGGAATTCAGGGACTAGGTTGGGAGAAGGGCACAGCAGTCTGAAGCAGGGAGAAGTAAGGTATGTGGGGTAAGGAGGAAGGGGAGTTGGTATTCATCAGAGTTATTAATAAAATAACAATCATTAGAAAGGAAAAGAACAGGAAATCACCCTGGAGGGAATCATTGAATGACCCCAGACACAGGACATAAGGAAACATGTAGGCTAGCATTTTCCTCCTCCAGTAACATCTCTAGTAACACTGAATATCCAGAACCAGAAATACAGCATGCAAATTAAAAGTTGCCTGGAGCCATGTTTAAACATAGGAAAATGGAGGGAAGTCAGTGGTTAAGGCTCCAGGCTCTCAGATAGGAAGAGGAAGTGTCACTGGATGAGGATGCATAGCAGGGTGGGCATAGCAATGTCTTGTTGGTTTTCTATTGCTGACACACGGTGCCTAAGACTGGCTAATTTACTTTTAAAAAGAGGTTTATTAATTCATGGCTCTAGGAACAGAAGTCCAAGATGATACATTTGTATTTTGGTGGAACGTGGATAAAGTGGGTGGTACCTGCAGAAGAGATAATGGAAAAGTGTGTGTGGGGGCACCGTAGCATCATGAGCTCAAAGAAATGGACATGATTTCTCAAGGGACACCACATTCCTCTTAAAGACCCTACTTTGAAACTCCTCTACACTGGCCATCAGATTTCAGTTTGAGATGTGGGAAACGGTGTTCAATCCAATCAATAAACACTGCACACTTCAGTAATATGGAGAGGGTGACCTTCAAATGCTCTTATCATACAAAAAAGTCATGTTGGGAGTAATGATTCAGGTGAGTTACTTTGTTTTATGAAGCCATCCCACATTGCATTAAAAATCATAACATCTTTTTCTAGCCCATAAATATATTCAACTGTGACTTGTCTGTGCAAATTCAATATGTAAGAACACCAGGTGCAATTCATTTTAATGGTATGTTTTATTTAATGTGATGCATTTAAAATAGTATCAGTTCATATGCGTTAATATAAAAATTAATCATGTGATCATTTACACTGTGGCTTACTCCATCTTTCAATTTTGATGTGCACTGGCTGGGGGGTGAGGGCACTACTTTGGAGAGGGGGGACACAGGACTTCAGGTGTACTGGACAAATGCTGATCAGTAGTCCCAGCCTTTGGTGTGCCAGCTGTTTGAATTTACTGTGCATCTGAGTTTAGACACTGAATTCGCCAAAGCTTATATGTAGATCTCAGAGCCATTTAAAAACGGAGTGACACTCAGAGCATCAGAGACACTTGAGCTCTCCAGTCACAATCAAACAATGAGTTCCATAATAAAGTTTAGGCTGAATGGACAGACAGACAAACCATCGTCCTTGGCCTGCACTTAGCACCTGTTTTTGCTCACCGAGTATCTCAGCTGGCCTTGAACTTCTGATCCTCTTCCACCTGTCTCTCAAGTGCTGGGATTACAGGCATGTGTTATTGTACTTGGATCTTAGGACATCTGGAGAGTTTAACAGCTGTATGTGTCTGAGGGCTGTGGAATCAGAACAGGCAGGCATGAAACTTGAATCACACACACACACACACACAGGAGAGGAAGTGGGGTGAGGGAGGGAGGGAGAGAGAAAAGGAGGGAGGAAGGGAGAGAGAGAGAGAGAGAGAGAGAGAGAGAGAGAGAGAGAGAGAGAGAGAGAGAGAGAGAGAGAGAGAGAGAGAGAGAGAGAGAGAGAGAGAGAGAATATCAAGGAGAAATATGGCCTGTCACTGTCAGTTCTCTGAGTACATTCCATTTGGACCCTTGGCCTAGCATTCACACGCTCACAGGTCAGGTACTGTACAACTTGTATCTCCACCCTAGAGCACCAGCCTGTCTTTCAGAACCACTTCTAACCACCACCTAGGAGACTTGAGAGGCAAAGGAGGTTTCCTTGGCAACCCAACTTCTGCCCTGCTGCCAGCCTTGCTTGGTTAGGCTGCTGATGCCCCCTCCCTACTGCCCCCCCCTCCATAGCTCTGTGAAGACTCTCGTCAAGCCGTTCTAGGAGAAGCAAGTCCTGCACTTGAAGGATGAGGGAGCTATCAAGATATGCATTACAATCTGCCTGCCTCAGTGGCGGTGATTTCTGGCCTTGGTTTCTTCATCCACAGTAGAAATGGGTCTGAACTGCCACTTGTTGGCACCTTCCCCTCTTTCAGGAAGCCTGGGAGTGATTGGTCACCAACTATTGATCAGTGGTGACTAGCTGCATCTCAGCGTGCATTTGGCCCTGTACTTGGCAGGCAAGGCTGTGCAGGTTTTCTGTTTTTATTATTATTATTATTATTATTATTATTATTATTATTAACCTATGCCTCATGTTTAGAGTGTAAAGAAATGGTGGTGGACTCAGCCTCATGGTGCTGGTGTGATTCCCCAGAGAGCAATGTTGCAGCAGAAACTGGAGCTTGAAGCTGCTGTGTGGTACACTTCGGTGATACCAGAAACATTAGTGGCACTAATTAGTACTCAAAAATAACTATTGATCTTCATTGGCAGCATCAAGAGCACTGCAGAAGTGATTAATTTCTTGCTGTGCTTTCTTGGCATTTCACATGAAAGACCTCACAGCCTGCTTTTCCCCTCGGGAGAATATTTTGTAAAGACAAACATAGAAAAACACATGTAGATACAGCAAACAAGACAGCTAAGCAAATGTATGAACAATAAATGAAATGATCCGTAAATATGCGCAACTGTGAGTTTTGGGCCCATGGAGGGTAGGGTATGATGCTAACCCCCTCTCAGTTTCTCTGGAAGCTCCCATAGTCTGCAACTGGGGGATAAGCTTTCTTTATCCAGGGTCATGTGCCTGGGAGGGAGGGAGAGAGGGAGAGAAGGAGGGAAGGACAGAGGGTTGGAGGAAAGCTTTTGTGTAAACCCTTCAAATTTTCCTGAAATTTTGTGCTACTTACCATTTTATGTGATTTTTTTTTTTACAAAGAGAAGGTTTTCAAAAATATCTTAGAATGTATTTATTATTCATAAATTCATATATAAATACAATCTTTATAGATCTCAACGAGCAGCATCTACTTCTATGCATTGTGGGAGAACTGATCAATATAAAATGTTACTGGAAATTTTAGCAACAAAGATCATCACTGTATTATCTGAGAAAATAACCTTTCAATAGTAAATCACATTATAAACTTTATGTGATAAACTTCAGATAAATTCCTAGAAATGGAAAGACAGAAAGGTTTGGCTTGGTTGATAGATAGACTCATAGGTGTGTGTAAGTGTGTGTGTGCATGTCTGTGTGTGTATAATATATATTACATATATACACAATAACAAAAGACAAAATTGTTGTCCACTGACAGCCACACATCACTAGAATCAAAGCTATCTGCTGAAAAATTAAGCATGACTAAAAGAATTATAACCAAGTTACACAAATGTCAAAACCGCTAAAAGGAAAATAAAACACCCCAGTGCCTAAAATCTTTCTTTTAGTTTAGCAAGAGCAAGACATAAAAGATAAGGGACCACAGAAAAACAACCAAGAAGTTCGTACTTGTGAACAAAATAAGTCGATAACCCAATACTTAGGATTAAACTGATTTTTATTCATTTATACATTGGGCATAATGTATTAGCTTGCTTTCCCACGCTGTAACAAAATCCCCGAGAGGGATGTTGTGTCTAGGGGCACATCAAAGGCAAAGATCACAGGGCAAGTTATAAAGCTGGGAAATCATCCGTTCATTAGGCAAACTCTACTATAGCTTGAACAGAAATACAGAAACAATGGCTCCACAAGTCAAGCACAATCAGAGGTTCTAGAGGTGCACTGTCCAGCTGAGCCATGACTAGCCACAGAGCCCGTCCGGTAGCCATCACGTTGCTGTGCACGTTTAGACAGAATGAGTTCCAACTGAGTTGTGCAGTAGGGGTAAAATACCCAGTGAATTTCTATAAATTGGAACAAGTTCTTAAATTTTGATGAATATTTTAAAATATTGATTGCCTGATGAAAAAGGTCATATTTTAGGTATGAGCTAAGTAAATCTATTTAAATTAATCTCACCATTTTCTTTTCTACAGTGTATAAAATGATTACTAGAAATCGAAAACGAGACAGTTCACATTATACTTCTGCTGAGAAGTTGGAAAAAGGATTTAAATGGACAAAATAAAAAATGCTGAGGAGGGGTGTAGAACATTTTTTACTTGGTGATTTTACACTTTTTCCTATGTGTAACATTTATAAATTAATCCATTATCTGACCACAGGGCCATCTCAAAAATGTCTAAAGACAGCACTTACATAGGCTGTGGCATCTAACCACAATGCTTTTTCACAGGCTAAGTGGATCTTTCTAGTGTCTGTTCAAGGACTGTTTCCCTCCGAGGTGGCTTTGGGGAAGGACCTATTCAGGGAAAAGTCTGTGTCCTGGCCTTGAAGAGAGAAAGCTCTGTCTCTCTAGAGAATCCAGTTGTCTGAGGCTCTATGCTGTCTGGTGTCTCCACCCAACTCACACGTTTTGCTACTGCATCAGAACACTCCTTAGCAGAGTAATGACAGCAGATTAGCCTGGGAGGGTTGCTCTCTCTGTGGATTTCTCCGTGCTTATGAAGGACTGAGAGAGTAGCTCCAGTGTCTGGCTGACGTGCTGTGACTTATTCAGCTGATGACACTGAGTTCCAAGGCTTTATCTTCCAATTCAAACTTGGGGGTGCCCTGCAGTTGCTCTTATCTTGTGTACTTTACTCATGCCATGGCTGGAGTTTTTTTTCTTCATTAGTCTAATATTATTTTCTAGATAGCAAACCTCAGTATTTCTAGTCTGTAGTAACATCCTTCCATGATTTCCAGCTACACTGCACTTTTATTCTTTTTAAAAAGAAGTTGTTTTTATTTTTATGTGTCTGTGAGTGTATGCCACACGAATGCAATGCTTGAAGAGACCAGAAGAGGGCACTGGATCCCCCAGAGCTGGAGTTACAGGTGGCTATGAGTTGCCTGATGTGTACTTATTGCTGACATGTGTTTGAACCCTGGTCCCCTGCAAATTTCTTTTTCTGCAGTGTAATTTCTGTTCTATGACAAGATGCCAATGTGGGTATTTATTTTAGAACCAGTCACTTTCCCCAATAGCAGTTTTTGCAGCACAGGAAGCCCTGCTGTGTCACTAGGAACATGTGTGTGTTTCAGTGACAGTAATCAGAATTGCATGGATGCCAGGGCTTTTGTATCATAGAGCCCTCTCATGACAAAGAACATGATTGTTGGATTTTATCTAAAAAGGGTTGCCATGGTCACTGTTTTATTGCTGTGACAAGACACTATAACCAAGGAAACTCATAAAAGAAAGCATATAATTGGGGGCTTGTTACAGTTTCAGAGGCTTAGACTATTAGCTTCATGGTGGCACATATGGTGAGTCAGGAGAAGTAGCTGAGAGCTAGATCCTAGTCTGTAGGCAGCAAGAAGAGAGAAAAACACTGGGTCTGGCATTGGCTTTTGAAACCTCAAAGCCTGCTCTCAGTGACACACTTCCTCCAACAAGGTCACGCCTCCTAATCCTTCTAATCCTTTTAAACAGTTCCTCTCCCTGAGGGCTAAACATTCAAATATGTGAGAATATTGGTGTCATTCTTATGCAAACCACCATGGGAGTTTTGACTGATTTAACTCCCCTTTTCTTTCCTTACCTCTTTCTCCTCTTCCTTATTTAACCAAATGTCCTACCAAGGACCCTGGTCTCCCTCAACTGTGAGTGATGCTGCCTTGTGGGTATGTGGCCATGCAGCCACATAAGGCTCCAGGCTCATCTGTACCCAGTGTTTTATTGACTGTTCTGCCGTCATCATCTTGAACCATTTTATCATTTTATACTGCATTGTGATAACTGGGTAGCTGGTTCTGCATAAAGGTTTGCATCCCGATCTGACTCCAACACAGTTGGCTGGTATCATGCACTTTTTATCCTAGAGGAAAGCTGAAGATGTATGCTGGGACACAAGCTCTACCTGTGGTGGGAATCTTGGCTGAGTTTGGAAAGGATCCTGACCAGAGCCACACCCATGGGAGCTCATTGGTGACATTCTGTCAAATCTGCAGCTGAGGCCATAGTTTCCTACTCTGGATTTGCCTCAGAAGGCCGCTCAGAACACAGAGATCCTCTCTTCCCTGTTCGGCTAACTTGCTCTGGTAGCTGGGAACACCCTTAATGCCTTGTCTGCATGGTGGGATCCTGCTCAGTTCTCCTAGACCTTGAGGCAGAGCTGGGGACATCCATTTTTCAAACTTCATTTCAAGTGTGTGTGTGTGTGTGTGTGTGTGTGTGTGTGTGAGAGAGAGAGAGAGAGAGAGAGAGAGAGAGAGAGAGAGAGAGAGAGAGAGAGAGAGAGAGAGAGAGAGAGAGAGGAGATTTTGATTTTGTCTGTCGTTCTAAGACGGGCTCCTTTTGTTGGTTTTGGCTGTGTGTGCCAGGCCAGCTGGCCCATGACTTTTTGGGGCTTCTTCTGCTTCAACCTCTATCTTCTCACAGGAGGCCTAGAGTCACAGGTGTTTACACTGTCTGCTCAGCTTTTACATGGGGTCTGGAAGTTCGAACTCAGGTCCTCATGTATGCATGGCAACTGTGTTTACCCATAGTCCTATCTCTCCAGTTTTGTAATATAAATTTATTTTCCATTACATTGTTGTGGAAACAATTGATTATTTGTTTGTTGTTCCCAACCTTGTGTGTGTGTGTGTGTGTGTGTGTGTGTGTGTGTGTGTGTGTGTAATATTTCCCCCTCCCATGCAGCTCGCTTAAAAGCCCTGAAGACCTAGCTGCACATTAAACAAGTCAGGGATAATTATAACTCAATCCTTCCAGCAGTGGGAATGGATCTCACAGAGGCTATGGATCCACTTTGCCATATTATTCCTTACTCTTGCAGCTTTGGGTTCTTAAATGCACTCGTCTCTCTCATGTGTTTATTTTCTTATGTTCTGATCAAGTCAGCTCACCCACTTTTCCTCTGAAGGTGACATATTTGGGTCTCTGTTCCACTGAACTACCACCATTCACACATTCCATCAGAGCAAAACTGTATCCGAGATCTTGATAGAAATGTAGCAGCCTACTGGGATAAGGATCAGTGCACAGGTTAACAGCAGCGGGATTCTGAATCACAGGAGTAAAGGAGTACTGATGCTTAGTAGGCAGTACTGGTGCTTAGTGGGCTGTGACCACTGGATAGTATCTACTCAGTATAGGAGTGGCATTCAAACTGATGTTGCTGCTCTGGCTCTGAGCACTCTGGGTACCACTGCACATCAGTCTGGAACTGATGCAGAGCAAAGCCTGGGTTCTGCTCACTTTCACTTCTTCTAGTCCAGTCCTGGCTGGTAATAGACTCAGGAATGTCAAATGCATTATAAAGTGCTCAAGTCGGCTCTGCTGAAACAGAGCAGCGGGACTTGGCTGTTATTGAAAGTTGCTTTACAGTCTGGTCTGCTGGCTCCTTAGCATGGTGTCCAGCACACTGAGAGATTACACTGTCTTCTCCATTCCCCAGCCTGCTTTAGCCCACCCAAGTTGTACACAGTCCTGGGTCATTCATATCTGTGTAGTTCCCAGAAATCTATGGCAGCATTCCAAACTCTCCATCAAGGTCATTGTTATCAAATGAAAGGCCTTTTTCCTTACCAAATCCATGCACTCTGGGGCCCTGCTCCATTGTGTTCATTGCACATAGGGGTGAACACAGTTTTAGAGCTGAAGTCTGTTAGCTACTTTTCTCACTGGAGTGACTACATAACTGACAGGAAGCAATGGAAGGAAGGATCTGTTTCCAGTCCGTGTGAAGGGATTCAATTCAGCACGGTGTGGAGGGAGCACTCACCCATGTTCCCTTACATCTGGGACAATTAGGAAGCAGAGAAAAAAATGCTGGTACTCATCTGACTTTCTTCACCTCTCCTCCCCTTATTAAGTCCAGAACCCAACATCACAGGGTAGTCCCATTGGCATCTAGGGTGGATTTTCCCTTATTAGTTAACCCTCTCTGAAACTACCTCATGGATTTACCCAGGGGTATGTGTCCTAGGGTTCTAGATCCAATCAAGCTGATCATTGAAGATTAACCACCACAAGCATTCACTGAGAATTTAGAAATCTTGGCTAGGGTAAGTTGACAGAGCGGCCACCTGATCTAATCTCATTTTTCCCCCCCAGAAACAGAGTCTGAAAGAGGAAGGTGATGCCAGTTGTCATCCATTGTTGAAACAGCAGCCAGCACCTCCTTAGGGTTGCCAATTCCATACCACTCATGACTAAGTATGATGGATGGTGTTAATTGTCAACTTGACAGAATCTACTGTCACCTGGGAGATGGACTGTTGGGCATTCCTGTGGGAGATTGCCTTGATCATATTAGGTGATGTGCTAAGACCCCTCTTAACTGTGGATGGGACCTGGGCTGTGTGAATGGAGGCAGTGAGCAGAATGATGCAAACGTGAACACACCATTGTTTTCTGTTCTTGGCTGTAATGTGATGTGACCAGTTTAGGCTACTGCCTCCAAGGCTCCCATGCTCTGATGGGCTGTAGTGTGTGAGTGCATGTGTGCATGCGTGTGCATGTGCGTGCGTGTGTGTGTGTGTGTGTGTGTGTGTGTGTGTGTGGCCTATGAGCCACTTGCTTACTGACCTGTTTCCCAGTCCTGTTTTCTGAGATGGTGACCTACCTGAAGAAGAATAGCCAATGGCAAATGAGTTTGGCTCCTTCCCATTCTTCTGTGCCAAGACCCTTCTTAGCTTTTCTCTAGAGGCACCATGTAACACTGTTTAAGATTGTCCTGATAAATAGAACCTTCTGGATGGAGACTAGCGAAAGGGAGGGTCAACTAAGGGAGGGGACTGCAGAGGAGGCAGGAGAGTCGTCCAAGGGTCAAGTACAGCATCTGCAAGCCAAATCCACCCACTTCTGTCAATCCCTCTGTATGCCTCGTCTCCTCTTGTGTGGCTTAGAGCCTTGGTGGAGAGAGGCAGAGTCAGCATCCAGGCTTTGCGAGGAAGCCTGTGCACATGAGGTCTGGCAGTGCCATGGCACAAGTGCTGGATGGAGTTATATTAAAGCTCAGGGAACTTCAGTGTGTTTGCTCTTAGTGACCCGGGAATCAGTTTGTCTGCTGGGGGACCATCCAAGAGCATTTGCACAGGACAGTCAACTCTGGAACTTGCTTGGGGATTCTAGATGTGGAGCCTACTGGAAAGATGAAGTGATTCCCAGTGGTCATGAATGCAATGCAGCTCAGTGTGAAATCCAAAGCAGGGGTTCTATGCCATTGCCTTTTTGGGATCCAGGACATCATCCCTGTCTCCCATTTCTTCCTAGGGATGCTTTATACCCACAGTTATGTACCGACAGTCACAAGTCATAGGGCTTAGAATGAATACAGGGAACTGAGAAGGAGAGATAACTGGGAAAGACAGTCCTAGGCAAGTATTTCTTTGGTAGGTAGATGGGAGAGGAGAAATATGTGTGACATTGAGAGGACATGAGCCATCATGGTGGCCCTTGGCTATCATAAAACTTTTCCAGAGGGCCCTACTCCACCCTCATGAGCTAACAAGACCCATCTTAATTAGTTCCCCCTGCTCTTTCTCATTAATTACTGCAATTCTTACTATAAGATTATTTTTATTAAATTATGCGTATGTGTATATTAGTTACTTTTCTGTTGCAACGATAAGACACCAAGACCAAAGTAACTTATAGAACAAAAGGTTTATTTGGGTTTATGGCTCCGGAGGGATAAGAGTCTGGAAGCAGAAAGCAAGCTATACAGAGCTGCTGGAGCAGCAAGCTGAGGGCTCACACCCTGAACTGAAAGAACGGAACAGAGTGCAAACTGGAAAGGGCCCGGCTTTTAAAGCTCTCAAAGCCAGCCTCCAGTGCCGTGATTCCTTCTATAAGGCCACGCCTCCTAAAGCTCCCCAAATAGTTCCACTAACTGTGGAGCAAGTGTCCAAATAGTTGAGCCTACGGGGGACAGTTTTATTCAAACTACCACAGTTTGTACTTTGGATGCTATGCGTGCAGGGTTACAGGTGCTAAGGGAAGACAGAAGAGAGAGCACGGGCTAGAGTTACGTGTGGTTGCCAACTACTCAATGTAGGTGTTGGGAGTTGAATTTGGGTCCTTGAAAGAGCAGCAAGCAAGCACTCTTAAGTAACTGATCCATCTCTTCAGTCCCTTATTACATTTTTTTATTTGTTTGTTTGCTTATCTGTTTTGAGATTGGGTTTCTCTGTATAGTCTTGGAACTTACTCTGTAGACTAGCCTGGCCTTGAACTCACAGAAATCAGCCTGCCTCTGCCTCACAACTGTTAGGATTAAAGACGGGCACCACCACCATCTTGCTTCTTTATTACTGTTTTCTTGCCTGATGTCTACTTAAGGCACAAAATTACTAAAACTGTAGAGACAGGAAACACGCTGACCCCAACAGTGCCTGCCTAGACCAGTCCACTCCATATATAATTTATTCCAGAACAGCCAAGGTTTTTGATTTTTGGTTTTTTCTATTGTTCCTTTTTTTAGATAGTTCAGGCTGGCCTCCAACTTGTGGTCCTCCTGCTTCCAATTCTTAAGTGCTGGGGACAACAACATGTACCATCATACCAGTCTAAAATGACGATATGAACCAAATTAGCATTGACCACTGTGGTAGTTAATATCTCCTAAGATCCTTCTAGAATCAGTAGATACACCCATTCAGGGTTATTTGGATTAGGTTAATCTTTGGGCAGGTTGTTTAGGGATTATCTTGATTAGGTTAATTGTAGTAGGAAGACCCCTCGAAAGGAGGTTGGCATCATTCCCTGAGTTTGGATCCTGCACTGCAGAAATCAAGGGGAGGTATCTGGGTATGGACCTTCATCTCTCTCTTTTTCCTGACTACGGACACAGTGTGATCAACTTTCCCAAAGGTCCTCCCACACAGAACTTCCCATTATGATGGGTTGTTTCCCCTCCAACTGTGAGCTGAAATAAACCATCTCTTAAGTGGCTTCTTATCTGGTGACTTGTCAGAGCAATAAGAAAATGATGCCTCCAGCTACAGAACAGGTGCTGTGTGTAAGTGCTCATTGGGTACAAGTTTAAGCCCAATATGAACATGTGGATGATTTTTACTGATGGTCCAGACTGGGGATTACCAAAGAATGAGTATACTTTTCAAGGATCATGAGCTGTTTAAAAGCACAAGATGGCTTAGATTTTGTTGAGGACAAATCAGTTTGTAGTTGAAAGTTTGTTTTATTTTTTTGTAGAAAATTCTGTCCACCATGTTTTGCCATTTGCCATTTTCTCAGGGCCTCTGATTATTCCTATTTCTTTTGAGGGACTAAGATTGTATGGAATCTGACCTTTGAGACCACCCAGTGTGGCCCCTTTACCACACATGAGGCCAGCCTTCCCAGAGGACCAGGGGCTCTGGGGTGGCTGAATCTGTAGCTCCTTTATTTCCCATGGTCACTATAACAACCCATCTACCAGATGCTGATGTTGGAGGAGATGCTTACGATTACAAATTAAAACAAAAACAACCCCACTTTTTCTTTTGGCCTAAAACGGAGAGCTAATCAGAAAGCAATACTTTTGGAGGCAGGAAGGCTCCAGACAGGCTGGTGTCTCTGCTCCTTGCTTAGCAGCTGGATGACTTGACCACTTTCCCAGTTTCTACAAGATCCAGCTTTGACATATGGGATAGATTCAAGCATCCTGCTTACAGATCTACAGCCACACCTTCATGAGTGAATGCATGTGAAGTGGGATAGTTACCAACTCCCTCCCAACATTGTCTTAGCCTGAGCACAGCACACAAGTGGCCCGATGCCTGGGGTCCTAGTGCCAGCCCACAGACTGTTCCCACTGAAGATAGTGAGGGTGGGGTATCTTCAGGACTTGTGGCCACCACATGGCTGAGGTGGGGGCTAGGCTCAGTTTGGTGGAGGAAGAGCTTGGCAACTCATCAGTGAGCAAAGCTAAACAGTTGTTGAATATTTTGCACCTGCCTCTTCTGGTGTGTGAGTCTCCTGAAGCGGTTCTGCGGAACTGGGGAGTTGAGAAGCTTGCTTCCGGTTCTTTCCAATAAAGATCATTGGCATTCCTACATGGTGCTGTCTGGAGTTTTCCCCAAAGTAAAGCCTCCCAAAAGACTGATTTACCCTGCCCTGGCACAGATCATATACACTTACGTTTGTGTAATATTTTTCATTGAGCAACCACTGAGTGTGTGTATGCCAGAATGTTTTAATGTTTGAAAATATGATAGCAGACATGATAGATCGGCCCACTCTGCCTTTTTTCATTTCCTTCCTATTAAAATTTTTATTTTATATTGCATTTTGCAATGCTGAATGGAACCCACTACCTTGCACACGCTCGGGAGAGCACTCTACTCCTGAGAAAACCCCCACATTGCCTTCCCCTTTTATAGAACCTAGAAATATATGCTGTAAAGTTCCCAGCACTCTGCTGGTGGCCACAGGATATAGTCCTAGATGGTCTATAAGCAAAACTTTATGGAAGTGTTTCTTCCGAACTAAAAAGCGAAGCTTTGAGACGAGCAACCCCTGGTGTGTTCACATTCCTTTTGTCTTCTTTCCTGTAATGCAGATGTGATGCTTTAACAGGCAGCAGCCATTTTGCAACCACAAAGCTAAGGATGGAAAAAGTTAAAGATTCAGTCTAGCTCTTGGTACAGTCCTGGTTTTCATGGGAAACATAATCAGTATTGTAAGACACATCGTTTTTTTTCCCCCCAGATTTTTCCTTAATGTAGTCACACAGGTTAGGAGGGGAAGCTGAGCTTTCTGGGGTAGGGGCACACCACACAGGCTCCATGGCTTTCTCACTCACTCATGACCTTCATGGCATAGCTAAGGAGTGGGATGGGTGAGTGTGGAGAGTCAATTACACTGTTACCCCTGACCTTCCCTCAGACCCCCCCCCTCCCTGCAACTTTCTAGAACAAGAGATTCCATCCTGTTATGTCGAGCCATTCTCTCAGTGGCTAACGATGGACATTGGTGGTAACTTCCTCACCTCATGAGACAGGGTATTTCCCACCGAGATGGCTCAATGGGGAAGAGCACGTGTCCTTGCTGAGGAGTGGGATCCAGTTCCCAGCACCCACATGGCAGTTCACAGCCATATGCACCTCCAGTTACAAAGGTTCCAATGCCCTCTCCTGGCCTCTCTTGACTTTGTAAGCATTCACTACACATACATGCAAGCATGCTGAATCCTCATATATGAAAAACTAAAAATAGAAATAAATCTTTTAGAATAATAATAAATGAAATGAAAAAGTTACATGTATCTCACGGGTGACATGGTCTGAAAGCTGGCAGTCTAGGAGGAACAGTGTGTGTGTGTGTGTGTGTGTGTGTGTGTGTGTGTGTGTGTGTGTAAAATCACTTGAAGTGTCTGTGGGACACTTCAGAAGGATAACCAACCTTGATATATGAGTCAAGTAGAGTACTAAAGTGGATGGGGTGGGAATGCCAGGCTGAATGGGGTGCAGAGCTATTCCAGCTGGGGAAGAAGCATCTCCGAGGCTGGCCTGGAAGAACTGGGTCTCAGGGGGCCTCGCGCTTGGGCCAGATGGGATGCAAAGGCAACATGCACAAGAAAAAAGAACCCTTGATTTTAATGCTCAGATCCAAGGAAGCATGGCCAGTGAGTGCTCTTTCTCTAGAACCTATTGAGACGCTTCCCCAGTGTCTACTTCCCCCTACCCCCACCCCAGTCGCCTCCCCAGTCACTCCCCCTCACACCATCCAGCCTGTTGGCTGGAGAACAGGCCTTGAGAAACATTGCTTTTGAACTGCTTGCTGCCTCTCATTCCAACTCCAGCCTGGCTTGGCTTCCCAAACCAAAACTTTCCCGTAAGCAAAGTTATTAAGGGGCTGTGAACACACAGGAAACCCTCAGATTGCAAACACATGTGTAACAATGGATCCAATTACCCAGGCTGCGTCAGAGAGGCCCCGTCTGCACCAGGGAGGGGTGGGGACTCCTGTCTGACCCTGGCCAGGCTTGGGTTGGGTGCAGGCTGCGAGAGATCTCTAAATAGCTCTATGGTGTTGTATCTTGCCTTCTATCAATCAGCAGGGCACCTGTGTTGTGCTATGTGGTCTGTTGTCCCCTCTGTCTCCTTCCTGTCTCTAAGTCCAGACTGCATGGCTTTGGGTTTCATAGCTCCATACTGATGGTGTTTGGTTTTTTAATTAAACTTTTAGTTTTGAGATAAATGTAAATTCACATGCAATTTTAAGAAACAACACAGCAAGGTTTTGTAAATCCTGTATCATGCTTTCTTCGGCGTTAACAAAAGCAGTACAACCAGATCAATGGCCACGATTCAGTCAGGAAACAGAACTTTTTTTTGTCTTAAGGATCTGCAGTGTTGCCTTTTATAGACACGCCCACTTCTCCCTACATCTCCCTGCTTTATTCTTGGCAACTTTCATGGAGCCATTTCACTTTCCATTGCTGTGACAGAATACCTGAGGCAAATGACTTAGAAAGAGAAAAGGTTTACATTGGCCCACACTTCTGGGAGGTTCTGTGGTTGATAGGTCAGTCCCATTGCTTTGAGCGCATGGCAAGGAACATGTAGTGGTAAAGGACTCACCTCATGGAAGGAAAAGAAGGAAGAATAAGGGTATGCCCTCAGTGACCAAGGATGCCCGTGTTGGCTCAGTTTTATTCCTGCCATCTTCCATGTACCATGTGGAACAAATCCACGTAGCCCTTGGGGAACACTGATCCAATGCAGCACTCTATAAGTGAAACCATATGGTCTATGACATTCTGAGACTGGCTTTTTGTGTGAATGCCCCGCATGCCACTTATGGTGCATGTCAATAGCCCCTACCTTTTGAGTAGCATTTCAAGGTATGCTGTGATATGCTGGACTGTTCCCTCACTGAAGGAATCAGTGTTGTCTTTAGTTTTGAACTAAGAACACTTTACTTGGGTTTTCCTGTGAACATGAATTTTCATCGCTCTGGGAAAAATGCCCAGGAGTGCCCACTGTTGGGTCACCCTGCCGTTACAATTTTAAAGAAACTGACGAATGATCTCTGCAAGTGGCTGTACCATTGTGCAAGGCCAGCAGTTCTGTAAAGGGACTCTAACATCTGCGTGTCTTCCTGGTTTGGTCCCTTGACAGGAGTGTTTGCTTGCTGTGATGATTTGAAGAGCTTTTTCCTAGTCCCTGGTGAGAGCCTCAGCATGCTCCTGTTTCCCGTCTGGGTAGCCCCTGGTGGAATGGCTGTTCTTGTCTTTTGCCCATTTTAGAATTGAGCATGATTTTCTTCTGTTGGATTTTAAGCATTTTCACATAATTTACCAATACTAGTCCCTCTCAGACAAGTGGCTTTTAAATATTTTCTCTTTCTCCCTTCTTGCTTTTCTCTGTTTCCCCCACTCCTTCCTGTCTTCCCCTTTCTCCCCGTCTCCCTTCCCTTCCTTTTCTTGATGTGCTGTGAATCATCTGAAGTGTCTGCTGCTGTGCACCCAACACACACGAGGACTTGTGTTTGTATCTTGTCATCTATAGAAAAGCCAGGAAGGTTGCAATCCCAGAAAGGTTGTGCGCTTCCGTAACCCCGGTGTTGGGAAGGCATAGACAGCTGGGTTCCCTAGCTGGGTGGTTAGCCAGTGCAGCCACTGGGAGAGACCCTGCCTCATAACTAAGTTGGAGAGTGATTGTGAGAGATACATGATATTAATTTATGGACTACACATGCACATGCACACTCGCAGCTATGCATACTAACTCGCACATGCACACATTCCAAGCAAAACACACACACACACACACACACACACACACACACACACACACACACACACGTGAGCTATCGTTTAATATAACTCTTAAAATTATTTTCTTTGGTTCGTGCTTTTGGTCTCATGGCTGAGAAACCTCTTTGTTCTCCTTCCTTCCTTCCTTCCTTCCTTCCTTCCTTCCTTCCTTCCTTCCTTCCTTCCTTCCTTCCTTCCTTCCTTCCTTCCTCCCTCCCTCCCTCCCTCCCTTCCTTCCTTCCTTCCTTCTTTCCTTCTTTCCTTCCTTTTATATGTTTTTTACATCATGTATCTTGATCCTGCTCATTCCCCATCCCTTGGCATCCGCCCTCCACCCCTGTACTCGCCCCCCCCACCCCCTGCACCTAATAAAACAATACTCAAGAGTAAAAAATAAAATGAGAAAAATAAAAAAGGGAAAGAATTAAAAATCTCATCACAGAAGTGGCAGTGTAACCCAATAAGTCACATTGCACACCCCCTTGTCTATCCGTGAGGGCACTCTTTCTAACCCCAGAGTGTGGAGATTTCTCCCCTCGCCCCTCCTAGAAGCTCTACAACTGTACAGAAAGCCATGATGTATTCCAGGTTATATGACAAGATGCTTTTTCTCCCGGAAACTTTCCAGGTGCTAGGAACCGTGCACTGAAGAGACCTCCTCCCCTGCATCCAGATGCTTCCACACCCATTTCAAACTCACACGTGTTGTGTAGGTCTTTTTGGGTTCTGCAAAGTTGCTACATGCCTGTCCCACCAACGGTACCATCCAGTCTCAATAGCTAAGCTCTCTATTTTGATACTAAGTCTTAAAATTGTGTAGACTGGTTCCTCCTACTTCATCTTTCCATCTCAAAATGGTTTTAGCTATTCTGGTCCTTTGCCTTTCCATATGAAAAGTAAGCTTGTCTATATTCATATTTTTTCTATGATTTTTGATGGGATTTATGTTAAACCTGTATATATATATTTGAAAGGTAATTAACATCTTTCCTCTATTAAGCCTCCCAAACTATAAACACAGCATGTCTTTGCACTTATTTGGATCTTTGCTTTCTCTTAACAGAATCTTACAGCTTTCAGTATACAGATTTGCTGTGATCTGACTGTGTTCTCTCAGAATAGTTCACATCTGAAATGTTCTTTACAGTTTTATGTTTTGGGTGCTTGATTCCTAACTGGGGAGACTGTGGAGTCTCTAGGAGGTGAGGCCTGCTTGTAGGAACAGGTCTTTGAAGGTTCGGGCCTGCCAGAGGTCTTGGCTCTTTCTTTGTCTCTTGGTCTGCTGTGACATGAGCAGCCTCTGTCACTTGTCTCAGTTGCTGTGAACACTACGCTTCCCCACCATGATGGGCTAAATGCTCTGAAGCATGAATCAGGAAAAGCTGTTCCTCTCTTAAGGTGTCTGTGTCAGGTGGTCACAGCAATGCCGAAGTAACTAACACAGACAATTGGCTGGTGGCAGGGAGAGCGTTTCCATAATAAATATGACTCAGTTCTTTGGAGGATTTTGAATGGCTCATGCAAGAGTTTGGGGGTGTAGGCTAGAGAAGCGTTAAGATGCCATAAGCAGAGCTTAATGTGATTCTGGAGGGAGTTCACGATGCCAGAACATAGAAAGAAACATGGACAGAAAAGACCATGTTCACAGGGCCTCAGGTAGGAGCAAGGAGTCTATTAAGAATCAAACTCATGGCTATTTTTACTACACTATGGCAAAGAATGTATTAATTTTAGGGTTTCTATTGCTGTGGAAAAATACCATGAACAGAATAACCGGTGGGAAAGGGGTTATTCGGGTTATACTTCCACAGCGCTGTTCATCACTGAAGGAAGTCAGGACAGGAACCTGGAGGCAGGAGCTGATGCAGACACCATGGAGGGGTGCTGCTTACTGGCTTGCTCCTCATGGCTAGCTCAGCGTGCTCTCTTATAGAACCGGGGACCACCAGCCCCTGGATGGCACTACCCACAGCGGGCTGGGCCCTACATCAATCATTAAGAAAATGCCAAAGTCTTGCCTACAGCTTGATTTTGTGGAGGTATTTTCTCATTTGAGGCTTCCTCCTCTGAGACGGTTTGCGGCAAGTTGACATAAATCTAGCCAGCACAATGGCTATGTTCTGCCTGTGACCTGGAAATTTCAGTGAGAGGCCAATTAATATAACAGAGGAATGTTAAGTCAGTGCAATAGCTGGGCAGTATACGGCATGATCACAGCTGGGCACTTTTGGCCAAGTTTACAGTGATAGTCCCTGCAAAAGCAAGCAGAAGGCTTTGATAGATACAAGGTCAGGGGGGGTGTTTCAAGATGTAGGCAAATGAAAGGTAAACACAGAGGCTTAGAACACCAAAGAGTTTAGCACCATCAAACAGAAGCCATACACTTTGTATTGGGGCACTAGGCAGAGCACCTTCCGGGCAAGACCCTTCCTATTGAAGGCTGGGATATAAAAAAGGACAAACTCATTTGAAACTTTTCCTTTGCAAAGACTGCCATTGGGCTGTCCTTCTGGAAAAGAGCCATCTAGGGGTCCATTTTCCCAGGTTCCGAGGTTGTGACTGCTGTCTATAAGGGCTCTGGCTACATCTTGAGTGGGCAGTAGAACTTGGCAGTTTCTGTGTGGCGTTAAGTTTTACGCATGAGGATAACAAGAGTTATGGGGTCATAAACGTTTTGTAGATTGGGTGGGGGGGACGACCTAGGAGGCTGGATACTGTGATGAGCAGGGTCCCCAGATGGAGCACATAATAAGGAAGCCACAAGGGTGAAGCCTATGCTGCAGTGGAGACCTGAAGATGTTGGAGATGGATTAGGGGAATGTGGCTTCTTCAGGCGTTCATCCCGAGTGGGCTGTGGAGAACAGAAACATTTGGGAAGGTTTTAAAACCAACGCTGCCAATGGTGCTGAGTCTATTCTGTCTGTCTTCTAAAGAACTCCGAGTAATACAGGAGTAATAATAGCCCGATTAAACAGGACACAGGGAACTTGCTCACTGTCCTGCATATGAGGACACAGCTGGACAATAGCATCTGTGAAGCAGAGAGTATCTCTTTCCAGATACCAAATCTGCTCGTGTTTTGATCTTTACTTCCCAGCCTCCTAGATCATGAAAAATGAATTCCACTGGCTGATGAGTTTTACCATGGAGACCCAAATGAACCGAGTCACAGTCTTGACCAGGCTTTGTTACATTTATACCCAAATGTTTCCTTTCTTAGTTTTCCTTGCACAACCTGTAAAAACAGCCAATGTTTTATTTAGGTGTCCACACATTTTCCAGTGAATTTATTTTGTCTCTTGAAACATTGTTGAATCCATTGACTGTGTCTAGGGGTAGAGTTTTAGAAGTTACTGCAATAATGGCATATGCAAAGAAGACTTCTTTCTTCTTTTTTTCCAGTCCAGTAACTTTTATCTCACCTCTTTTCGTTGTGTTGAATTGCCTCTAGTCTGTGCTGGAAAAGGGTGAGGGAAACTATTTTTGCTGGGATCTGAACTCAGCTCATGGTATCATGTTTCTCACAGAGTGATTCTCTCTTCCTTAGTTAATCCTCTCTGTGACACACCTAGAGGTGGGCCTCCACATCTACTAGGTGAGTCTAAATCCTGTCAAGATCATGAGGAAGATTGCCACTACCATAGGAAATTGATACGAAGGAGAACTGAATAGGTTGCCCAAGGTCTCATTCCGAACTGACTCATTTGTTTTGGCACTGAGTTGCTTCCCAGTGAAAGAAGCTTTGATGATCTCTAGCCATCATCAATCCTGGGGAGGGGGCAACAAGGCGTTCTCCAAAGGTCAGGTGATTCCTCCTAGGGTGTATGCGACCCCACCCTCACCAATGTGAGCCAGAAGAGGAGAGAGGAATCTGCCTGGCTAGGGAGGGGTGAGAAAAGAAGAGGATGATTCAGCCATATTATTTTCCTAAAAGAAAACTCGTTATTAGATCAACAGTTTAACTATTAGGCTATGTCTTAATTATAACCCAGGCTTTACAGTTTTCAGGAAAAGATATGATTAGAACAAAATTAAGATATGGCATCCAGCATCAATTTCTTACTCAAGCACCATTTTAAATTATGCTGTGTCTAAGCTCTGGTTTTCCTTTGTTTCCCAAGTGATTCCAGCAACTGTGGACTTCTTTCTCTGTGCAAAAATACAGAAACTATGATAGGTACTATAGGTTCTCATGTAGACATATCCATTAAGGAAGCAATTCTCTGGACGTTACAACTTTATCTATGTTTAGGGTTATTCCTAAGAGACCTCTATACTATATTTTTTTAATCTACTGTTCATCCATCCATCCATCCACCTATCCATCACTCATCCACCAACCCACCCACTCATCCATTCATCCATCTATCCATCCATCTCTATACATCCACCAATCCACCTACCCATTCAGATATTCTTTCATTAATTCATGATTTAGTGAACACCTTCTTTTAAAAATGATTTCATTATTATCTTTTTGTGTGTAAGGATTTTGTGCCTGCATATACACGCACTACATTTGTGTCTGGTACCCAGGAAGGTCATAAAAAGATATCAGTGTCAAAGTCCCTGGAAACAGAGTTACAGATGGTTGTGAGCCAGGTGGGCACTGGCAATCAGACCTGGGTTCTCAGGAAGAACCCGAGCTTTCTCTCTAGCCCCCATAGCTACTTCTTACCATGAAATTACTCTGCTCCACGTTGTACACAGTGTTCAGTAAAGAGATGACGGGGCTTGTCTGGCTTATTGATTATGCATTTCTTCCCTGACAGCTTGTGACCCATCCCAGCAAAGACAAAGTTTTTACTATTCTTCCTGCACCCCAATAACTTCATAGAGTAAAGTATCTGTCCAACTAGTGTCTGTGAAAGTGTGTTGTCTATCCAACGGGGCCTAACTCTCTTTTAAAACAAACATTGCTTTTCTTCAGTGCTTCACCAGACATTTAAATACTACAGAGAGACACTTTTATCAGAGCAGGAAAGAGGATACAAGGGAGTGAAACACATGAGGACTTTGCTCCTGTGAATAATTGGGGGGTGGTGTTGTCATTACTATGGCAATGTGGGTGAATTTACCACACTTCTCCAAGAATTTAATTTACTCTTTACACATTTAACTTTCACTGTCTTCTCATATTCCCTTCCTTCTTTGACATCCGCAGCTCCGATGGTCCCCTTGCTCCACAGATGGGAAAACTGAACCCCGGAATAGACTGTTGGCTTGAGACACCCCTTGTGGAGTAGAAGAAGCTGGGATATGGGGATGTGGCAAGTATTTTAGATTCTCATAACATTAGTCCCATCATTGCTGGCCCATCCTATCCACTACCAATCCAGCCTTCAGTATGTGAGAAGAACTTCGTATACATTATTCTGCCTTCAAATCTTTGTTCCCAAACCCCAAACCTATATAAAGTTGTGAGAATATACAAGGAAGTAGAGAGGTGTAGCATGTATTTTGTACAATCCAGTTACAACTCTTACATTACACTGGACGGTATCCCCTCAGGCCATACCCACCAGAGACATGAACTGTTTCCATCCAGGTGATGGCTGCAGAATGTGAAGGCTGATGGCAAGGGGGCACAGAAGATGACCAGGCTGTTCCCGAGAGATGCTGCATCACTGGTAATGTTCTAGACCTAGACGTGTGTGTGTGTGTGTGTGTGTGTGTGTGTGTGTGTGTGTGTGTGTGTATGTACATGTAACAAGGGGGGCAGAGAGCTGGCTCAGTAGTTAAGAGCACTTGTTACTCTTGCAAAGGACCTGGGTTTGGCTTCCAGTGCTCATATAACAACTCACAAATGTAACTCCAGTGTTCATGGAGCTGAATTGTCTATACAATGGAGCCTATTTCTCTTTTAAAACAGCCATTGATTTTCTCCACCAAAGCTTCATAGGACATTTAAAAAGCAGAGAGACAATACTTTCATCAAAGCAGGAGAAGGATATGAGAGTGAAGCACTCTTGTACTTTAACATGTCCTATTTACTACCAATCCATCCTTTAGTGAGTGCAAGAACTTTACATGCATTCCCTTGCCCCCAAATCTCTGTTTCAAAACCACAAAGTTATAAAATATACAAGAAAGTAAAGGAACTTGGAGAGTAAGGGTTAAATCCACCCACATTACTATAACTCCAGTTCCAGGGCATCTGATAGCCTCTTCTGACTTCCACGGGTACCATGCACATAAGTGATATACTTAGATACAAAATGCTCATATACATAAAATGACAAACAGATAAATCTAAAACAGAATCTAAAATCTAAAATGAAACATCCAGTACTAAATGCTTTAATTTTATACTTAGTTTTATATTTTGTTCTTCCTGTACATATTATATATGTACACAGAATACATATTAAACACATGTGCATATATGTATATGTTTATGCATACATGCACACAGTTTCTCTATAAATTACATACTATGCAGTGTATTTATTGTAAAAAAAATCCTGAAGCTTTGGAACTCTGAAATCATGGCACCACCTAGGGGGGTTACCATGTGTGTGGGATAATGCTGTAAATATTTGTTATTTGTATTGGTTTAATAAAATGCTGATTGGTCAGTAGCAAGGCAGGAAGTATAGGTGGGGTGACCAGACTAGGAGAATTCTGGGAAGAGGAAAGGCAGAGCAGCAGATGCTATCTGGACCGAGGGGAAGCAAGATGAGAATGCACTGTTCCATCAGTTTGGAGTGAGTCCTCATGACCTAATCACCTCTGCAAGGTCCGTCCCCCCCCCCCCCCCCCCCCGCCCCATGCCTCAGTGCCTTGAGAGAAGGAAGTTCAGTTTCAAATCACACAGTGATTCTTACACAAACCCCAAAGTTTTTCTCCATAATCACTTCTATCCCTCCCTCCCTCCCTCCCTCCCTCCCTTCCTCCCTTCCTCCCTCTCTTTTATTCTTTCAGTTCAAAATCTCGCCATCACATTGCCCTTATGTTCCTCATTCCTCTAGCCTCCTTTAGTTAGAACCCTTTCCAAATCCCCCTCTTTTCATGGCATTGAAGTTTCAAAGAACACAAGTGAGCCACTCTGCCAAATTGCTGCTTGGATTTGGGTGATGCTCCTTCACAGGAAGTGTGGAGTCAAACACTGTTGGCAGAAGATGCATGCCTGTTCTGTTCTCAGTGTATCACCTAGGAAGTGTAAAATGTCACTTTGTCCCCTCCTGGATGATGCTGCCATCCCTGGGCTAAAGGACTGTTTCCCAGGAGCCTACACATGGAGGTACGTTTTGCTTTGTAGTTATTAAGTAGTCTGTGGAGCTACGCTTGTGGCTGTGTGGCTGTCTCCATCAGCCATGTCTTCAACAGTCTAGGCAGCTACACATGAGAATTGTGTAGACCTAGTTTATTCTCCCACTATAATCCCTTGAAGTAGGTGCTGTAATCTTTCACACTTAGTTACACATGCTTGATGACAGGCCACATTCTGTGATATACATCATCAGGTGACATTGTCCCTGAGTGTCCACACACAAATTAGCAAGGCTGTAACATTATGATGACATGGATCACCTCACTTATATACACTCTCTCGTTCTTACTATGCAGCCCAGGTTGGCTTCTAACTTGGGATGCTCCAATTTCAGTCTCTTGACTGCTAGGACTACAGGTCTGGGCCACCATCTCAGCAGGGACATTTTTGTTTTCTTGTGGTGCTGGGGACTGAACCAAGAGTCTTGCTCAGGTTTGTCAAGTTTCTATCGCTTGGCCCTCCTCCCGCCCGTTCCAACCCTTAGGATGAAGCTGTCAAGGCTCCAGGGCTGATGAGACAGAGCTAGGGTTTCCCCTGGGTCTGGCAGTCTCTAATCTCCCCCTCTCACCACTGTAATATCGGAGACAGTTTCTCATCTCTTTTGCTCCAGGCAAGATGAGGATAATATGATATTTGAGATCACAGAAGACACAATTCATTTCATCTCTCCGATCTCTTCTTTTCTCCCCTGAAGTACAATGGCTCTCAATTCTCCTCTCCGTCACCCAGAACATGAAAAGTCAATCAAGCGATTGTGCAAGGGCCCCAAATCATGGAGTCCTGCTTGGGTTTAACTCTGCTGGTCAGCGTCACTCTGCGCCTGCAAATGTCACCCGGGCCTGTGTTCCATCCACTGCATAACTCAGTCTATTACAGTAATTGCATGAAGCAGTGCCCTTAGTTGTCCCACAAGGGGAATCCCCTGGGCAATATAAGATGTGGACAGGAGGCATATTTTTCTAATAGCATCAAATTTGCCAGCCAAGAATTGGGTTTGAAGGCTATAATGTATTAATTTGGAAGGACTCTGATAACTTCCTGAAGCTCTCTGCCACTTATTCAGGTGAACAAGCCATACGTGACAAAGCTGAACCTCAGTGTGGTGAGCCCATTGTTCAGAGTTAGAGTTGCTGAACCATGATCTGGGAACTCAGGCCTCCAGGCTCACATGCCACACGGGCTCTGTCTGACTCTTGCCCAGGACACAAAACAGCTACTTTCCCAGACCCCATTCTTCTGTCCCCTGTTCCCTTGCTTATCATTTCTTGAATTAGCCTTCTGAAAGCATTTCCTCCCTCCCTCCCTTATTCCCCTTTTCTCTTGTTTATTATATCTTCATATCTACTATCCTACTGTACACCAAATCACATGCTAGGCATAGGAGCAAAAGGGAGCAGTGGCCAGCCTTTAGGGACCTCTGTATTCATCAGACACTGGCTCTTACACAGCAAATCTGAGATCCTTCTATAAAATGGCACAGCAGTCGTATGTCACATGCACACCTTTCTGTACACTTTAAATCTCTCTAAATCACTCGTAATTCATAATATAATATGAATGCTTACAAATAGCTGTTACACTGTGCTATTTAGGGAGAATGGGGAAAGCCTGTATGTGTTAGACAGAGACATTTCTCTAGAACATTTAGACTCACGATGGTTGAAACCACAGATATTGAACCCAAGGATACAGTGGACCAAGTGTCAGCCCATAACCTCAGCCATACTAAGCTCTGAATGCCACTTATCTAGTATTTTGAGTCACAGAAAAGAAAGGATGCGATTTGGGAGCTGGCTGGGCGATGTGGCACCTCCGAAGGAAAGGGAGACAAGGCATGGGAACGGCCGGGATGATAAATGTGTGAGGAGGGATTTAGGACTAGTCCAGGAGCAGTGGCGTCAGCCGTGGACTCCGGGTCTGGTAGAGCTGCTCTGACTGCCTGCATTGGAAGCTCAGAGCCCATTGGTGGTTCAAACATTTAGACAGAGAAGAACACTGTCCAAGGCAGTGTGTTCCTGTGCTGGCCTGGCGTGGGAGCCAAGAAAGAAGCAGCGAGGGTGGGGGAAGCCAGCAGAAGCCAGGCGATAATTGCCTGAGGGCACTAATTGCAGCCGCAGTCACAGGAGGCCCTGTGATCCTCCTGCCTGCTGGGCTGAACACTACATAATGGCTCCTTAGTTATGGGATCCACGCTATGCTCAGATCTTATTCTGTTCAGGAGGGAAGGACAAAGTATACAGGGCTGATTAGACTGAGGCACAGGGAGTAACGAGCCTTGGGTGCTTTCTCTCTGCCCCTGCTGCTGACAGAGGACACAATCCAGGCCAATTAGGGAACATCTGCTCACCTATAAAGCAACTGATGGGAATGACTTCATGTAGAATGGATGTGTGCTCCCCCTGCTCCTAACACAGCGACACTTGGATGGCATCCCACTGCGCATGTCACATGCTAGATGCTATTCTAAGCAGAGCAGTGGACAAGATGTCTCACATGGAGCTTACCATCCGCTGGAGGAGTGCATTAGTTGGGTTGGTTTTCTTCGGCTGTGGCAAAACACCAGGACCAAAAGCAGCTTGGGAGGAAAGGGTTTATTTTACCTTACAGTTGCAGTCCATCAAGAAAATAAGTCAAGTAGTACCTCAAGGCAGGAAGTTAGAAGCAGGAACTGAGGTGGAGACAGTGGAGGAGCCCTGATTTTTGACTGGTTCCTTGTGGCTCGGGTTTCATATCTATCTATCTATCTATCTATCTATCTATCTATCTATCTATCTATCTATCTATCTATATTTATATGACCCAGGGCCACCAGCCCAGGGGTAGTACTGCCTACAGTGGGGTAGACCCTCCTATATCAATCATCAATCAAAAAAAAAAATTCCCTACAGATTCACAAGCCAATCTGATGGAGGTATTTTCTCAATTGAGGTCCCCTCTTCTCAGATGGCCTGAGCTTGGGGTCAGGTTGGGAAAAACCCCCAAGCAACACAAGACATAAGCAGCAAAAATATAAACCAATGAAATGCACAATGTGTGCAATGGTATAAGTGCCCAGGAAGGAGATGGGGTACATCAAAAAGTTAGGTGGTATGATTGGCAGTGTTGACTGGATTCACCTATAAAGCAGGCCTCTGGACATCCCTGTGAGGGTTTTTCTAGATTAGGGCTAACTTCGGAGCCTGTCTGCCATAATGTTGAGTGACATGGAAATGCTTATTCATCTTAATTGTGGGTATGAGCCCAAAACTAGGCTTCTTATGTACGTCCCTGTTTTCTGATGGTGGGTTTGATACACCCAAGACTGGGTAGCATACAAAGAAAAGAGGTTCTTTATTTAGTTCACATCAACACAGGATAGAACGAAAAAGTAAATCTCACCTTTCACCAGGCTGGAGAATTAGAATTATTTCTCATAGGCCAGGCTAGCAAGGGTTAACTTTCCAAAATATCTGGTTATTCGGTATAAGTAGATCTGAGAGAGTGTGGGGAACATGGAAGAGTGTATTATTTACCTAAAGATAAGGACTCTGTGAGTTCGGGAAGTGGTTTTTTTAAATAATAGAAGTGCTTCATTTTGGAGATAGAAATGTTTGAGGCAAGTGAAGATTGAGTACCCAAGGACAGAAAGAACTTCAGTTGCTTCGAAAATAAACAGAAAGCAGTTAAACAGAGTTTAAAGGGATTGGTAACCTGATGCTGGCTTGAATTTCATGGGGGAGGAGTGTGGGGGAGGGGTATGGGGTATGGGTGTGGGAGAAGGTATGGGGGAAAGGGGTGTGTGTGGAGGGGCATGAGGGAGGGGAGGGAGGGGAAGGGGGAGCAACTTGCTGCGTCCTGGCTTCACCCCACCTTCAAAGAAGGTTTATGGAGTAACTCTTCTCATCCCTGGAGGGGCTTAGATCTCTCTTGGAAAAAGACTTGGGAATAAGAGACAAAATCCCATTGCCTTGGTTTGTTTTGCCTTCTGGTCACCTTGTGGGTGCTTTGCAAGCTTCAAGGGGGACTCAGGACCAGATACCTAATGTCATTGCACCTGGATTTTTTTCTTTCTGTAAAATGAACAAAAATAATTTTTTGTCCTTCATAGGGTTGTGAGGATTAATTGAGTTAATTCATGTGCACATACTTAGAACAGTTCCTAGCGAGTACTCGATGAATATTTTCTATCACTTTTATTAGCTTCAAAGATGGTAGTCCCCCGCTGTTCTGAAACCATTTCCCTTCAGAGCGCTGGCCAAGTGTAGAGGAACCCACTGCTAAGGCTCTAAGAGAAGGCAAACATCCCTCAGTTCCTCATTTCTCTGCTGCTCACACTTGAGAAGGCTCCTCTACCTTCTCTTTAGCCTGTCTTATGCTAACCTTTGTGTTTAAAATCTTGGAGTTGATAGGGAAAATTTGTGTTTAAAAAAAAAAGCGGAGAGGCATGGACTATGCATGCATCCCTTAGGCAAATGTCTCCAGTAAGGCAGCCTCATCATCTTTCTGTTGAGCTTCGAGTTCCAATGAGCCTGTGAGATGACCTCACTGCTGCTGATGCCTGGGCTCAAGCTAGTGACTGGAAAAAATTAAACAGATGCTGGAAATTGTACCTCTGCGTCAATCTTCATGCCCCCAGCAGGTGGGTGGGTGAGGGTTTTGCAATTCCTGACTTTGACTCCAACCCTGTTCAGCTTCTCCTCTGCTCCCCTGGGGGTGTTGTCCTTCTACACTCCAAGTTCTGTTGGAGCAGGACCATCACGCCTTGCCCGGGTGGCTTTGGTCCTCTCTGAAAGATAGGGGGTGGGGGACAGGCTGGCGACTGGAGAAGAAAAGGTGTGCGGGTGTGCTAGGGAGCAGGTGACACAGAGATGGTGAAGTGGCGTGGAAGATGGAGGTTTGAAATGTTAAGGGGTGGGTAGAAAATGTACCAAGATATTTTGAGGGCTAAATTTGTTCTGGAAGTTAAATGCATAGATTGTGATGAATCAGAACAAGAGCCACTTAAGACTGTTAAAGCCACTGGGTTGCCCAGGTGATGCACACACGTTCTGTGGATGGTTTGTTATTAGTAGCCAACAATTCTGCAGCCCTTCACCTCCTCAAATGCAGGTCCACAGAGCCCTGAAATGTTGGCTACAGCTAGGAGACCAAGACCCAAGGGGGATTTACTCAAGGTCGCAGTTTGTGGCAGAGCTGATAGCATTCTGCTCTACTTGGATGGTGTGTTTAGCTGTAGGGGGCTTGTACCTTCCCTATTTAATTGGCCCCTCATTACCCAGTAAACAAGAGTCTGGTTGGCTGTGTCTTTCAGCCTAGGAATGGACCACACTGACCAGGCAAGAGGGCATCCTCGATTTGGATCACTCCTAGAGGCCTGTGTGTTGAAGGTATTGTGATACTCAGGCAGAGGTACTGAAGCCTCTAAGAGACAGGGCTGGGGGGAGGATTTCAGTCGTCGGGTGCCCTTGAAGGACCTCCCCCAATGGATTTTTTTTCTTATCTTCAATGAGGTAAGAATGTCTGCTATACCACACGTGCCCCGTGCTGGTGCACTGTCCGCCACAAGTTCCAAAGGAAAAGGGGCAATAGGTTATGACCTATAACCTATAACCCGTGAGCTAAAAGAAACTTCTTATAAGTCTATCATCTCAGATATTTTGTTACAGTAACAGGAGGCTGACAAACAGTTCTAAGACCTTTCTGTGCCTCAGTCCCATAAGCCCTTTAGTTATCCACCTGTCACTCTGCTATGTCCTGCTGAATGTCACTGCCGACCAGAAATGTTTCTTCCCTGTCAACCCCTTGGAGCCTAAGGTTTTTTATTCCATCTTTTCAATATTTTCTTCCCTTCTCTGTTCTGCTACTACCATTGTGTACCACCTCTTAGCCTCTCCTGCCCTCCCTCTATCCCCTCAAATCCATCTGTCCATCTCCCATTTTCAAAAGTCAGATCAGGTCCCTCTTTTGCTAAAAAATCTCCCATGCCTCTCACGGGTTGCAGTTTAAATAAAGTCCAAACAATCTCACCAGTCCACAGTCCTCCGGCCCATCCATGTTTCTGCTCATGCTCTTCCAGGCAGCCAGAGTGCAGTCCTTGACCAGAGGGCATGAGAGAAAATGGGTGAACGCGAGCAAAGGGGAGGGGTCAAAGTCCAAGGCTGCCTGTGCTGCATGGCTTGCCCCTACAGTAGGCACGTGTTGCTTTCATATGGGTCATCCCCAACCTCGAGAGCACTGCCACTGGAGAGGCAGAGAGTCTCCATAAAAGCTAAACCCAAAGCTCCCTCACACCACAAAGCACGTCCTGACTGACGACCTTAAGAGAGGTGACATTTTTTACTTGCTGTGGGACATTAAACATATCACTAAAGATATGAGGCTATGCCTTTTCACTTGACCTCTGTGTGGAAGAATTTGTTTTGGTTGCCTGGCATTTGAGTAGCCTTCCTATGACGGGATCTCCACTGTATGAGTTGATGGTGGTGGTGCTGTTTAGGCCAGGAAGCCACCCAAGGCCTTTGATGGTTATGGAGTGATGAGTGAGCTTCCCATGCGAGACTGGGGTGGGGCAGTCTTTGTTCTTGGGGCAGAAGAGGCATCAGGAGGGTGGAAAATGTTGGTGTTCACTGTGTACTCCAGGTCAGGATCTCCCTGTACAATAAGTGTATTTTTATTCTGTGTTTTGTATCCTGAGACAGGGTCTCACTATGTAGTTCAGGCTGGACCCAAACTTGTAATGCTCCTGGCCTACCTTGTCCAGTGTTGGGATTACAGGCACATGCTGCCATGCCTGGCCCAAACTTATGTTCCTTCCTGTATGTGTCTGGTCACTCCTGAGACACACCATACTTTCTTCTCAGAATTCTTTTTTTAAGTTTGCTAGAGTTAGATTCTGTGACCGACTCAGGAGTCTTTGGCTCAGATATTTATGGATTTCCTTGGTGTCAAGAGGGGGAGCTAGATCTGTAGGTGGGGGTACTTCTGTGAGGTGAAGGCCAAAACCCTGAAGCCAGCATATAGTATCTACTGCACGTGTATGCATATAAAAAGCTGGAATGATAGTATCTTAAATGAGCAAGTAACCAATTCTATCAAAGCCAGGCGAGGTGGTCCATACTTCTGATTCAGCACTGGACACAGCACTTGGGAGGTAAAATAGAAAGATATCTGTGAGTTGAAGGGCAGCCTGGGCTACAGAGTGAGATTCTTCCTCACCCCCCCCCCAACCCAGAACAAAGTCAAATAAAATCTCATATCACACCTCATATATTCCACTGTGGGGCTGAGATATTGTGGAAGTTCTGTATGAAGGACAAGGAAAATGTAAGACACCCTCTTTATCTTACCAGTAGAGAACCTACCCATCCACTCCTCCTCCATGTCTTAAATTTAGCTCAAAAACACACTTGGTTAAACCAAAATGGAGAAAGGCACATGTCCATTTCAGTAGACCGAGGGACTAGCACTTATTTCCTGCAGGGGCGTGCTCAGCTTTCAGGGACTTGCAGCCTCCCCCATGTCACATTTATCTTGTGGCCCAGTGGACAGAAAGAGGCTCATCTGGCTGGCCATGCGCCAAGCTCTGCCATGGTAGAACCTTCTCACACTGAAGGGTCAACCCTTCATCCCTGTTCACCCTAAGCATCCCTCATGGGAGCTGGATGGACTCCTGTCCTCCAGATGCTCAGCACTGGGAACAAGTACAGGGCCAGCATGAGGCTGCTGTGGGTTTGACTGTAATCAGTGGTTGGGCCTTTCCTCATGGTTCAAGTACTGCTTCTGACACTTCTGATAGTTTCCAGGCACAAGAGTCAGAGATATATCCCTTGGGACAAATGGGCGTTGGGGCTCCCACCCTGGCACCCATTTTATCTTCATTGTTCTGGCTGTGGAGGAGACTCTTCAAAGTCACAGTATTTAATTCAAACATCAAAACAAAAACCACAGAGACGGCTTAAAGAGTATGACACCTATATGGAAGCACAGTCTCTCAAGTCCACACTCCCAGCACCCACATAAAAGGCTGGCTGTGGCCTCGTGTTTCAGTAACCCCAGGTGACAACTCTTAGGGAATAAGGCAGAAAGTGATAGGGCAGGACATTCAGTGTCCTCCTTGGACCTCCATGTGTACATAGCTATGTGCATTTGTGTACACATGTGCACAAGCATCTTACAGGCACTGCACATGCACATGCGCATACACACACACACACACACACACACACACACACACACACACACACTATACATATACCACATACATAACCACAGATATTCTACATGCACAGAGTGCCAGATTGCAGTTCTGGGGTGTGGCTTCATGTGCTTTCTCCATCAGTCATTACAATGATGCCCAAGGTCCCCAATAAGGCCCAGGTAAATGCCTCAGTGCCATTGAATTTACTGGATAATAAAAGAACGCAGGAGCAGCAGCTACCTAGACATCAACTGGCTATCTGCTCCTGTCTCCGATTCAACTGACGAGAAATTTGGGACAGTTAGACTTCCCGTGAGTCCCTGATCTCAGGCCATCAGAGCACAGGAGGATCATTCGGTTGACTGAAAATTAAAAAACAAAAACAAAAACCCTCAGAAACAAAACCCTAAAAAAGAATCACCTCAGAAACATTCTTTCTTAACGATGTAAGTTTATTTGGTTATATGCATATAGTACCATTGGATTTAGAGGTGGTGTGAAATTGGTTTTCTTCCAAGGGAGAGCTAGACAGAAGAAAGCCTGTTGTTAGTTCTGGACAGCCTGGGGAAGCTGTGTTTGCCTCACAGAAGGTAGTTCAGCTAAAAAAAAAAAAAATCAATCTGTTCAAAGCACACTTAGGATCCTTTGTCTTTGTCACCTTGGAAAAAGTGAAAGAAAAATACCATTATGTTCCCTAATTAATGTCCGTGAGTGAATCAGACCACAGACTTGATGGCAGGGACACACCTAGCGATGTCTGCTGCTTCAGTCTCTGCCTTTCCTCCCCCACCCTGACAGATACTGGTACCCACAGTACTTTGTCCCAGTGGAAGTGATGTGCAAGGACTATCTCCCCACACTTTTGTAGATATCTCCTTGCACCTAGGCCTGAAAATTCTTCCTTGGAGAGATCAGACATCTGATCCCCTCTACCTCATGGGAGACACCTCCAAAGATCTCAGGCCCCTGAAATCACTACCACTCTCACTTCCTCATGAACATGTCCCATTGGACACAGAGCTGGGCAGTGTTTCCTCAGAGTGGCCCACCGAACCATGTCTGAATCTGTTATCATGCTAAAAATGTCTGGATTCTTACCAAGGCCCTGACCTCAGTGTTGTCATTTTCCTTTCTGCCACCTCTCCAGCTCTTCTTCCTGTATGGTTACTTGGGTAATCATGTGGCCTAATGTATTGGAAAAAGCACGGATTTGGGGGTGCTACACGGGCTTGTGCATGCACAACCCAGGGGCATTGCCATTTAGTTGTGTGTCCCTCAGTGGACATACCTTTTCTATACTTTAATCCCAAATCCACAAAGTGGAGACAACATTGCTTGCTTTCTATTTAAGGTGTGAAAGCTCTAATTCAGGGGAAGAGGAACTCAGGGGGAGAGGACTTACCTTGAGAGCTTGTTTAGAGATTCTTGCAGAGGAACCCAGATCCTCGTATATCCTCGTCCAATGAGTGTGCTTATTCTTTTAGGAAAGGTTCTTCTCTTCAGTCGAGTGCAGCTTGAAAGAGCTACACAGGAGCAGTGAGAGAAGAAGGGGCCAACTGCTTAGCTCAGCAAATCAGCCACATTATCCTGATGACCAACAGGGTGACAGAGCAGTTGGATAACCCTTATCTCCTAGAGTGCTCATGTAGCACACAGGCTTTGGGTTCTATTCCCTAATATACCAAGAAGCAAAGTAAACAACCTCTTGGAGTTTTGCAGCAGTGATTAGATGCCACAGCATTTCCTAGCGATGCCTACTTAGAAGCCATAAGTAGCTAGCCAATAAGCCATCCATTTCTTTCCCATTCTTTTGTCCCCCCCCCCTTTAAGTTGTCAAATATCAATTTTAAAATACCTAAACGTTTACTCTGACACAAAGATGTAACCATAACTAGTATATTTGAGGCAGGTTTTAAGCTACAGAGCAGAACATTTATTCATTCATTCACCCGTCAAGTATGTCTGTAGATCACAGCATTATGAGAGCTACAAGAAAAAACAGAAGCAAAGGACAAGGTGTTTACATTCTGTTTTGGGGAGCAACCAATATGGTCCAGAAGCATTTAAAAGAAGCCAGGTTATGGCCTCTTAGGAGATGAGAAAAACCCTACTTCATAGACAGAGGCAGTGCAGGTATTAAAGGCAGAAGGTATCAGAGCTCAGACTGCCGCCCTAGGGATGGGACTGCCCTGTAATGAATAGATTTTTGAAGCCAGTGAATGGGTAGCCTTACACAGAAGGTGCTATAGATCATGATTGTGAAATTCACTCGCCTGTGTTTCAGAGACAGGGTCGGGAAAGTCATGAGCAGAGACTGCAAGGCCAGTAGGGGAAACTACAGAAGCTGCTCATGAGGATCTTGTCAACCACAGTGACAGCGGTCTTGAAGCCAACGGCCACCTTAGTGAGGGTCAAGTCCATATGAATGAGATTCAAAGGAAAGCCCACAGAGGAAGACGTGCAGTGGCAGAAGCAGCCCAGGGTTGCAAAGTCACTGTGAGGAGTGCTGAGCAAGTGAAGATCAAGACGCCACAGAGGGCAGGATAAAGACTTGGGGACACTTCTTTTAAGGGTGGGAAGTCAGGAAAGGTCACGAGAAGACAATAATTCACCAGAGAGCCGTGTCTGTAGACACTCACTGCAAGGTAACATAACTGCATTACCTTGTGGATCTCACAGTTTTGTCGATGAGGGAAGAAAGACCTCTCAAATAACATTAGAGAATTTCGGTGAAGACAATACTGAAGGAGACTTGGATGGCCATGGGGAGTGGAAACTCCCGCTTGGGGAACCTGGTGGCTTTGGGAAGCCGGTGCAGTAGTGTGAATTGGAGCTTTGGAACAGATCCTTCCATCTAAAAAGGGAGGCAGCCTAGGGCTTTGTCACCCTGTCCCAGGAAAAGACTAACTTTTATGCCCCACAGCCAAATCTGTGTGTCACCTGCCCTTTGTCTCTTCCAGACACATAGACACAGCAGTGAGAGAGTTCCTTCTCTCCTCAATTTGTCTAGACTCTAGAAAATTCACTTTCCTTTGCCACTATCTGTTTTCTAATTTCCTTTGGAGTACAGGGAAACTGAGGCAGTGGGTTATGGACTCAAGTGTCAGGTTATAACACGGCTAGAAAGAGAAGCAGAAAAGCTGAGCAAGGCCATTGTGGTAAGAGGCCATGGGCCACAGATTCTACTGAGCCTTCCATCTCGGGTTCACGGCTTCAGGACTTGGCAACATCAATTGGATTAGTCTCTAGCTCCAGAAGGGACCTTGATTGACAGGTAGAAGGAGCCAGAGCCATCTCACTTACAAAAGAAACAGCCAACAAGCTGAGATGTGGTGCTGGTCCTTGTCCCCAATGCAACTGAAGATTCAAGCAAAGCTGGTGGGTTTGGGGGCGAGTCAGAGGATCTGAGTTGGGAGAAAAGTAGAAACAGGAACTTTCCACATGAGCCCCTTTACTCGTCACTATGGATGGAAATGTAGCTCTGCAGATAGAGATACATTCCAGGCTCTGGATTTAGATCAGCACCAAGACAGGGTAAAGTGAGCTAGACTGAAACAAAAGCAAGGGGACAGGACTGAGTCCTTGCATCAGGCGAGTTTCCATGATAAAATACCCCGACAAAGGCAATTCAGAGAAGGAAGACAGACAGCATCCTTGGCTCACAGTTCAAGGGTGCTGTCACGGCATCATGGCGGGGAGTCAAGGGGGCAGCAGCCTGAAGCAGCTGGGCATTGTCCCTGAAGTCAGCAAGGAGAACAGTGGATACTTGACCTCAGCTAGCCTTCTCTTCTCTCTACCTCAATTAGTCTAATCTAGATAACCGTGACAGGCACAGGGACAGGTTTGCTAATGTGAATAATGCCTTACAGGTGCACCTGGAGGCTTTCTCTTGGGCCGTTTCAGATTCTGTCAGGTTAACAGTGTAACACAAACCATTACATTCTCCCATTTTGATCCTTCCCCAAGCCCTGGATTAAAAAGCTGGATAAAGAGAAGTGCCTGTCTGGGAGATTCCTTGCGAGTGGAGCTCCTGTGAGCACAGGGACACCTCTGAGCCCATGTGGCCTTGCCGGAGGCTCTGTCCTGAGACAAGGACCTCTTTGCTCATCACCTCACTGATAAGGATACAGCTGTGGAAACCCAGAAGTACACCTTCCCCCCACCCCCCATGGGTCACTGGCCATGTGGTCCATAGGAGGGAGCTGGCCATTAAACACATAGTGCTGGAAGGAACAGCCGAAATGCAGTGGGCAAATAAAACTTTGGAATGAACACTGTATCTTCAAAGAAACAGGCCAGGTTGTTGTTAAGCAGGTAGCTGAACACCACCAGCTTAGGCAAAAGACTCAGCACCTGCATGGAAGAGAGGGGCAAAGGGCACCAGGAACACTCCGCTGAGCCTGAAGCTTGGTGTCTGAGGGGCCTGGGGGGGGGGGCGAAGATGAGGGGAAAGCCTAAGATGGAGACAAGGCATAAAATAAATGCCAAGATCCATAAAAGATATCCCAGAAGAAGAGATACCAATGTGTATAATGACTAAATATTTTTTTTAAAAAATAAAGATGCAATTAGACTTCACACTGGAAGAAGTCATAGGTAAAATTAAAAAATATATATATATTTCTAGATACCACCATAAAATTTAGTAATATGAACCCAGAGAAAGAAAAGGCAAACAACCCATTTGCAACAAAACACCTAACCCCAAACAATGACAACAACACCTCTCTTGAAATTAATCGACTAACAGAAAACCAATGGGCTGCAGGGATGCCTCAGTGGTTAAGATCACTGGCTGCTCTTGCAGAGCCACGCTTCTGTCTCCAGCACTCACACTGTGCCTCATCACTATCCCTAACTCCAGTTCTAAGGGATCCTACACTTTCTTCTGAACTTTCTGAGGGCACTAGGTCCACATGTGGTACATGCACATGCACGAGCCTGCACGCAAGCACATGCATGTGTGTGCGTAAGTATATGTGTATGTGTGCGTGTATATGTGTATGTGCGCACACACACACATACCAGTGGGCAGGCAAAATATCCATACACATAAACCTTAACACAACAACAAACCCCAAGATAACTAAGTGTAGGCTCTGATCACACACGTTTATAATCCCAGCACTTGGGAGATTGCAGCAAGAGTTTTGAGAGTTTAAGGTAGGTGTGAGAGCCATCATGAGACCCTGCCTCAAAGAACAAAACAAGAAATAAACAACAGAAAAATTCCCAAACAAACAAAACTAAAACCATCCAAAGAAAGATCAAAAACAGTAAACCTCTATTAAAGCTGCCACATAGCAAGGGAAGGAGAGCTTGTTCAGATCACAATGACCAGAATCAGTAACGACTAACTGAGGTTCTGTTCATGTGGATTCTCACCTCTCTGGAAAGAATTTCTAGCTAAAGAGGCATTTATACAGGCAAATACATGACAGTGGAGAATAATGAAGAAGGAAAGCTGGCCTGACACCTGGGAGAAGAGACAACCAAGGTTTATGTGGAAGTGTGTTCATCACCAGATGCCCCCCCACCCCCAAAGTCACTTGTCTGGTTGCTAGAAACAGGGCTACAGAATTACAGGAGTGTTAAGAAATTGAGCAATGAGAATGGGGACATAAATTAATGAAGCGGAGAGTTAGGGGTGCTGAGACAGTTAGCCAAACTAAAACAAGGCTTTTGCAAAAGTGACTGGTGACAGAGAAACCAAATGGAGTATTGGGAAGCAGAGGGACTGGCTTACAATTCGGAAGCGTAAAAAAATATAAGGAATAAGGCAAAACCTTTTAAACCCCTGTATGATTTGCCTTATGACCTGGATAAATGACCCATATCCACCATTATACAGGTCAGCCTCATCAAACGTATAAACCAAAATATTTCAGAAGGAAGAGAACTCTGGTGTTTTATGGTGCTGGCTGATACCTTGGCTTCAAGATCTGATAGGGTGGTAAAATGATAATATCTACCTAATTTGGATTCCTAATTAAATATTAACTCCCTGGATCCAAGAACATATTTTAAAGTATATAATGGACAGGTAGATTAACTCTAGAATTAAATCCATGCACAATCAAGTGTCACTCAAAATCATGAAATATTTCAAAGAAATGGCCCAGTCATCTGGGGACTCCTTAAGTCTGGTAAAATCCACACATCACAAATTTGCTATGAATATGTATATTAATAGGGAGGCTATTAGTGATCTTATTTTATGATCTGGGACAAGACACAGTACCGAAACAACCCAGTTACTTTTTAGTATACTATAAAGTCTCTTTCAGGCATGGGAAATTCAACAAAATCAATAGAACAAATGCCAGCAAAGTCATTAGCCAAGAGATCACTTATGAAAAATCAAGTGTTCTTTACAGCTAAGTAGAATGCAGAATAGGAGAAACAGATGTTGCCTTCAGGGCTGAATAATTATGATCCTCCCCAAGGGAAAAGTCTAACAAAGAATTGAAAGACATTTAATGACAAAATTCTAATTTTTATTAAAGGTGATGAGACTTAGAACTATTTTCATTATAATATGGGAAATGTAAGTTCTTCCCAAATGAATCCACACATAAGGGCTACTTCAAGAAGAGTGAATGAGTGTGGGGAACTGGCTTAGCAAACAGTGAGGTGTGTGTGTGTGTGTGTGTGTGTGTGTGTGTGTGTGTGTGTGTGTGTAGTACCCATGAGGACACAAAAGGGCATCGGGTCTTTTGGGACTAGATTTACATGTGGTTCTGAGTTGCCATGTGGGTTCTGGGAACTAAACCCAGGTCCTTTGTAAGAACAAGTGCACTTAACCACTGAGCCATCTCTCCAACACCAAAGCAAATATTGTAAACTGTATGACTTAAGAGAGGTCCATTGATTCCTAGGACAATCTTGAAGAAATATAAATGATATTTTCCTGTTACCCACTGTGATGTGCTACAGAATGTGGGGTATGCTGGTAGCGGCAGAGGATGGCATGGTCATTAATGAAGGGTTTGGATGGCTTATGCACAGGAGATATTCTGTAACGTGAATGTGAAAGGTAAAAGTGATTTTGCAAAAGGACTGTTGCTGTTATTAGTGGTGATGATGGTGCTACCTCCTTCTCCTTCTCTCTCTCTCTCTCTCTCTCTCTCTCTCTGTGGTGATGGGTAAACAAAATGCAATGAAATGATATTTAATAAGTGACTAAGGCAACACAGATTGGTGTGTTTAAAGCCTGCCTGGGCTACAGAGCAAGTTCAAGGCCAGCATGGACAACTTAGAGAATCCCTGTCTCAAAATACAAAAGGGGGACAGACATACATTTCAGTGATAGGGCAACTCCCTAGCACACACACGCCATTCCACAGTATTGCAGTAAGAAACCGAATTAACAAAAAAACCCTAGCAACAAGAAAATCGACATGGAGGCTTCTAGAACACAGCAGTGACTAGCACAAGAAAGGAAGAAGTTGGGAAGCTAGTTAGAAAGTCAGGCAAGCTATCTGAACTCACAGGAACCTAATAGACATACGCAGAAATGCTTAACTTCACCAGTGACCAGAAACTAAACATGATGCCTTGTCTCAGTCGCCTGATTACCAGCCTCAGAAGGTAATCTGCTACTAAGCGGTGACAAGGGAGCAAGGGTTCTCAAGATAGCTGGCAGAACTCCTGCCAAAGCAGGCCCAGGAAGGACAGACATGTTCTTTTCAAGGAAGTTGTCTAGGTGGCTGGGCTGTTCCTATGCTTGAGAGTAGCAGAAATCACTCAATACTCTATAGCACGAATGGACAATTATCAGGGGACACTTATCAAGGATGTCCAAAACACATTGTATGAAGTTACAGAGTGCTGCCTAACCAAAACACCCACCTTCAGCAGAGGATAGGCAAAAACAGTAGTTCTGTTAGCCAGGTTTTATTTTTGTTTTTGTTTGTTTGGTTTTGCACTTCCTGAACCAAGCATTTCTCAAAGTTCTTCCCCTACACAAAGCCCCATTTAATACCGCAGAGTATGCATGCTTTCTGTCTCATGATCTATATTGGAAACCTGTGGGAGACCCAGGGCGGTCAGTTTGTCCAAGACCACCCAGCCTAGTAAGGCAGAGCTGACACGGTGGGCTTGCTACGGTGGAATACCGTGCTCTTTCCTTATCCGTATTGTCTCCTGAGGACTCCACTCACCCCAGGCTAGTCACAGTCTGAAAACATTAATATGGAAAATTCTAGTACCTACATTTTAATTTACATACTGCCCTGTAATACGCTTCCTGGGAGGTGAGCTTTGGCATGGTCCAGCTTCTTCCTACTGAATTCGCTGCCCATCATTGTTATCTGTTCTATCACACTGGCGGTTATGGTGTTGGAAACTTGTGTTCAAGGGACTCTTACTCATTGGCCTAAGTATCCCTTGTGCCACCACCCTTGTCTCAGCATTTCGTCTGCACTGAACTGTCACTCCAGCATCATCACAAGGTGAGGAAGGCTCTTATATTCACTATATTGTCCTAATTGTCCTAATTCAGTTACTGTTCTCACTCTATTGCTGTGTCCAAAACCTAAATGAAACTTCATGGAGCTGGAGAGATGGCTCAGTGGTTAAAGGCCCTCATCGATCTTGCAGAGTACCCGAATTTGATCCCCTACACCCATATTAAGTAGCCTTTAACTCCAGATCCAGGGGGTCTGATGCCCTCTTCTGGCCTCCATGAACATCTACAGTCACATCCGTACATCTACACACAGACACATAAGCACAATTAAAAATAAATACTTAAAAACCAAAATATTAAATAATTATTTGTATATGGGCATGTGTATATTAGTTAATTTTCTTATTACTGTGGCAAAAATGCCCAAGAAAAGCAGCTGAAATAGGAAGGCGTATGAGGGCACAGTTCTGGGCAGTGAGGGTGAGGCAGCTGGACCCATTAGACCTACAGTCAGAAGGCAGGCAATGATTAATGCTCATTCTCAGGTTGCTTCCCCCCCACACACACACTCTGGTCTGGGATCACAGCCTGTAAGATGGCGCTATTCATTCAGGGTGAGTCTTTCTACCTCATTTCAGCCTTCCTACCTCATAGTCAGAGCTAGTATCCTAGGTGATTTCTACCTCTCATCAAGTTGACAATCAAAATTGAGTACTACAGTGTATACAAAAAAAATAGCATATGTAGGATCCAGCATCATCTGAATTCCTAGTCAATCATTGGGGATGTTGGGGATACGAGCCCTTGAGGTTGGAGAATGACTGTACTCTGTGTGGTTAGAAACCAGGTACCAGCTTTAGCAACAAGACTCTAAAATTATAAAGCAAAGTGTGGGCTTTTGAGTTGGCTCAGCAGCTAGGGACACTCACCACCAAGCCTGATGACCTAAGTTGGATTCCCAGAATCCATGTGATGCAAAGAACCAACTCCTGTCTTTGGACACACCCCTCCCCAAGAAATGGGAAAAAATTGTTAAGTGGCACATGTAACTTGCCATCATATCATAATCTCTCATATCATAATCAGGTTAGAAATGTGTGCTGAATCTCATCTATTGACTGGATATATTTCCAAAGACATTTGGGTGACTTCCTGTAGGTGGGAGCTAGGAGAAAGACAAAATGAAAAATGAGAGCTTCCATAAAATGAGTTGTATCTATTATGGCCTAGAGGAACTCAAAACTTGGCCTTTAAAGCCCACCTGGTATGCTGAGGGACACAGGAAGGTAGTCCCTAGAGAAGACTGACAGGTGTAACATGGAGACCCCTCTACCAACCCTCTCCTTGCCAGGCACAAAAAGACAGCAGAAAGAAGCACATTTTTGTCAGCTCTGGTTCACTTTATGATCTGTCCCTGTACAAACAGAAAAAAGCAGGCCAGCATTCCCCTGCTGTCTAAAAAAGGTTTCTGGGCCATCTTCCTCACTGCTATTTCCTGGCCATACTAATTTTAACATAACCCTGAGCAACATAAAATTAGGGAGCAAACGCTATTTAAACACACACAGTACAAAATGGCTCCACTTCCAGCTCCTCAGCAGCAACATGGCTGTCCTTCCCTCTTTTACTGTGGGGCACAGCTGAAGTACCAAGTTCTGGAAGTAGCATCCAGTGGCAGGGGCATGGGCTGTGTGCCAGGGATGGTGGCGTTGGAGGGGTCTCAGATGAATTATTTTAGTGGATACTCCCAGAGTGTGAAATGGATCATGGGTTGCCATTCTGAGAAATCAGGGCTGGTTGCAGGGCCCCCAGGAGGAGACATGCCCAATATAGATAAAAGATCCCAAATGAGAAGGAACCCCCTCACTACTTTATAAGGATCAGACCCCAACTGTTCGAAGTTTGACCTACTGACTGGCAATGTTATGTAGGAACATACAATTAGAGTCCTGCCTCCCAAGAGTCCTTGAGGCTTCACTCCAGGTGACTGGTCTCAGGGAGGACAATTGGTGGTGTTAATGTGGGGTCTTGTGATAGCTGGGTTCAAGGTTCTTGAAGACTCTATCAAAAAACTGAGAACGTACACACAACTGATACTGAGTAGTCTTGTTAGAAGATAAAGAAGCAGGGTAAAGAAAATACCCTGCAAGCCAGTGTCAGGTGGATGCAGGCTCCCTATTCATTTTCTCAAGGTTTTTTTGAGTTAAGGGATGGAGGAGGAGTTGATCCCCAGGTGTGGGAACTGGATGGATCCTTGGCTTGACTGACAAATAGGTTATCATGTGATTTTGGATGTTCTGCACATTTAAGCCATAAACTCCATAGTTTTAAACATATATACTTTGGATGCTCCATGTGTGAACCAGCCATATATTTCTTAATTTTAGGCAAATGTCCCCATAATGCATATTCATGAGATGGTAATAGGTTTTTTTTTTTTCACAAGTCATTTCAGGACATACTTGTCCTCATTATACCCCCATTAAACACTGGTTTTTAAGCTGGTCTTCTTTGTCTACAATCAGGTATCTGACCAAAAACTAATTGCTGATGGGGTAGAGCAAGGTGTTGCCCTTTCAAGGAGAGTTGACTGGGTTACTGGGGTTGTTGCTACACTAATCTGTCTCAATTTTCCCTCTGAGAGAAATTTCTCCTTAAATCTTTCTAAGTGTACAAAGGAATAAATTTTGGTAACTGCTTTCTGTTAAAGTAGGGACATTATAAAATTTAGAAGATGGTCTCTCCAACACTGTTTCTAAAGAGAGACTCCCTCGGGGGTGATTGAAGGTTGTCTAAGCAATTCCCTTTCCAGATGGTCAAGTGGAAGACCACAGGGTGTTCTCCTTGCTGAACTCCTATTAGACAGGCCTTATACTCACATGGCTAATAGCAACCTCAGAAATCTGGAAGTTTTACTTATAGAGTAGACGGCAGCCTGAGGTCTTAAGGTTCTCTGATAAGTTTCTAATTATTATATTGAGGTGACCCAGAAATCAAGCACACATCTTCGGTCTTATTTGTGGATGCTAGCTTTAGTTGTGAGTATATAACCTGAGTCAACATGGAAACCAGGAAAGTAAAAAGGAACCATATATGGGGATAATGGAAAGAGAAGGGGCCCTAGAGTGGATAGAACACAGGTGCTGTGAAAGGGAAATGCGAAAAACGGGTAGTTACTGAGAAGCAGGCAGAGAGGCCAACACAAGGTAAGAAAAGGGAGAAGGATCTGCCCACTAAGGGGTTTGCAAAAGCCACAGGGTCTAGAGAGATTTACTCCGAGTTTAAGGGAACTGTTTACTCTTGTTGAGGATGGGGTTAAATTCCCAGCACCCATGGGGCAGCTCACAGTCCTCTGTAACTACAGTTCTGGGGGGATTTGCTGCCCTCTCTTGGTCTCTCTGGGCACTGCGTCACCGCTGTGAACTATTTCAAGATGTGTTACATTTGTTTGTGGTGTGGAATATTTCTTTAATGATGCAAAGATGTGCTGCATTCTTTTACGTTACGGTGTGTTACTTTGCCTGTCTAACACCTGATTGGTCTAATAAAGAGCTGGACAGCCGTTAGCAAGGCAGGAGAAAGAATAGGTGGGGCTGGCAGGTAGAGAGAGTATAAATAGGAGGAGAAACCTGGGGGAGGAGAGAGAAGTGAGAAAAGAAGAGTACTAGAGGGGACAGCTACACAGACAGCCCTAGAGGGAGGATAAATAGGAACCGAGAAAGGTAAAAGCCAAAAGGCAAAAGTTAAGAAAAACTGGCAAGAAACAAGCCAAGCTAAACCCCAGCATTTATAAGAAGAAATAAGACTCCGCGTGATTTATTTGGGAACTGGGTGGTGGGTGCCCCTAAAAAGTAAAAAAAAAGAAAAAAAAACAAAAAACAAACCAACAACACATATCATAGTGCACTTAAATTCAGGCAAAACACTCATATTCGTGAAATAATAAATTGCTGTTTAAAAATGTATACATACATGTGTGTATTATGTATGTAGATATAGTTTGAATAAAGGCCACTTGGAGTAATAATGCAGCCCCAAAGAGCCATAGACCCCCAAAAATCTCTAGTGTCTGTCAGGGAAAGCTTTCTTTGAGCTGTTGCTCAGGGGAGTGAAGTCCTGAGACAATACAGGCTAGTTCTGTCGCCATTGACTGCCTCACAGAACTCAAAGGCAAGACCCTGTTGCTGAAGACAACATGGGTACTTGGGACACTGGAGTAGAAAGCAAGCTGGATCTGAAATGAGAGCCTTCTCCCTGAGAGCTAGCTCTCATGGTATTCAAAGATGCTCCGAAAACTACCAAGGGATAAAAGCAACCAACAGTCTTATCCCGCGGTAAGCCTATGAAGCGCAACAATGACCACACAGCAAAATGTCTATAACAGTGCAGCAGTGGCGCTTACATCTCAAGAGCAACCAGCAGCTAACTAACTGAACGTAAGGGCTGCTTAATAGGATAGGTTTTGTGTCTGGTGCTGTAAAACTATCCCTGTGGCTAGCGAGGCCATGGATCTTCGAGGGGAGCCCACCGCTGTCATTTTCCTAAACCAGTATATATTCTAATGGCATCATAAAAAGCTATCCATCTACTTTCAGATAAATGTAGCATTCACTCCTCTCAAGAGAAGCTTCTTGCTGAAGCCACAGCTTGTCAACATGTAGAGGACAACTGACTGTGAGGTGCCAACGCCAATTGATACAACACACAGCCCTGTACCTAAGGCTCAAGGAATATTGTAGAAAAGGAGGTTAAAAAGATTGCAAGAGCCAGAGGACCAGGAAATTTGTGAGATAATGTCTTCTATACAATGGCAGAGAAGCTGCATCCATGAAATCTAAGATAAAATAATTGCCTAACCAAGACCTTCACAATGGCAAAATGAACTGATAGGCCAGCACGGATGAGGGGGATCTCATAAGGCCTCAGCCACCCCTACACAATGAGTGTCAGGCAATCAGTGGATAGTAGGTGCCGAAAGAAGGAGATTCAGTATTGTCAAGGGATGAGTGCCTAATTGGTCATCGGATTCCCAACGGTCACCCCTAAACACACACGTATACTAGTATCATTAAACAGATTTAGCAGACTAGCTATATATACACACACACATATAAGGAGTGGAAATGATGTAAAAATAATATCTATGTGAAATTCTTTTTTAAAGAAACTCAACTAAATACGGATTTGAGTAAATGATGGGCTTCTCCTCCCAAGTCTGGCCCATATAATAAATCCCTGAGCTGTCAAATTGGATCCCATCAAGGGGAATCAATCAATCTTTAGGATCGGTGACTGGACTTGCTTTTCTGGACTCTGGATATACAAATGACCTCTTTTAGGAGCCCATAGGGATTGAAAGGAGCCTAAACTACAGTTGTTATACTGGTAGGGTCTGATGCTTCCAGGTTCTTGGCATCTTATTCAAGAACGAATAAAGGAGAACACAGACTGCAAAGTAGCAAGGATTCTTTATTCAAAGCGAAGGGCTAACAGATGAGAAAAGAAGACATTCACTGTCCAGATAGGCAGTGAGACTAAGTCAAGGGCCATGGTTATTGTGTAGACTTTCCCTTGATGGGGTTCAAGTGGAGGAGCTTGGTCCTAGGAGCACAGCTTGGGTAGTTTTCTATTTTGATGAACAGCTTAAATCATATCATCTTTTCTGTATTGTGTTGTGCCTCTTTCCACCATGCAGCTGATTTTTAACTATGCATGTGAAATCAATGCCTTGGCATAAATAGTAAATCAGGGAATCTTGTTCAAAATTCATAATGAGAACACAGTTCACCTTACTGCACATTCATCCCGAACTAGCTCAGGTCAGATATGCCTTCCTATTCACATTCCAAGGCGTAAAAAGAATGACTGAATAGAGGCTGTTTGATGCTTGGTCATTTGTGACAAGAGAAACTTACTTCAGAGTGGAGTGTGTGCAGCTCCATGCACATGAGGGTCCCCTGGGTTGCTAAAAAGTTGCAAGGGACATTGTTCACAGAAAGGGGTGCATGTGCTCAATACACATAGCTGAAGAAGGTCTTGGCTGACAGGTGCAGTATTAGAGAGAGGTGTGTGCGTAGCCTAAGCCAAGTGGAGCTCTAGGTTGCTAAACTATCCCCTATGCTTGCGTGTCTCATAGCCAGTAAAAGAAAATTAACTGTCCCTAGTAGCTTCTTATAGGTAAGTGGCTTAGGATGGCCTACAGGTAGGCCTTTCTTAGGAAAAAGGAGGAGGGGAGCTAGATTATTCATAAGATAAGTTAGAAGTTTGATAACACATCAGAGAAAAGATGAGAGATATCTTTAAGGTTAATCCTAGTCAAATAATAAGTAGCTTTGGAATTCCCATCAGGGAACTGGATTAGCAAAGATTGCAGGTAAGTGTCTCACCCCCAAGACAGCACTTTCTTCATCATATCTCATACACAGAAAGGAATCTGGCAGCTGCTTCCCAGCCTGGATATTTATAAACAACAATGCATCAGGGAAAAAAGAATTTCCACTTGTAGTTAGTATGGGAGTGGACCACTTTACAGTGACCATTCTCAAGTCAATTTTTTTTTTCTTCAATTCTTCTTTCATTCTAGGTCAGTAGCCACCAATTGGCAGAGGACCAGAAAGATTAGCCTCACATTTTCTAAAGCCCACTCTCAGGCTGATGCCGGCTGTATATAGTTCTAGCCTTAAGGGGAGATACAGCCAGGGAGGTGGGTGAGGCTTTTGAGAGAAGCAGTTTGCCTGTCTAGGTCATAAGCAGGGGGTTCTTTAAGATGCTGTAACATGGAAGGGAACAACAGAAAAGTCAGAGGACTTACTGAGGGGAAGCCTGGCAGGCCAAAGGCTGAGTCAACCCCAGGGCAAATGAGCAAGTACCATGCATGACCTAGGATAAGAAGGGACAATCTCAGAGAAGCTTCTACCCAGACAGAGGCTGCGTCAGAGCACACCATCAACTGCCACTCATCTGTTTTGTCAGTGTGTCTTCTGAAGAATCCATATTGTCTATGGCTCGAAGGAGCATATTATCTGAGGCTGTTGGTGGGTTCTTTCAGTACAGGAGGATGGAGGGGGTGGTTTGACTCTAGAGACTTGGATCCAGATAAGCATTTGAGCAATTTATATGGCTGCCAGAGTGGCTAGAAACAGCTTAAAAAAACAAAAACAAACAAACAAAAAAAACCAAACCCTTGCGGTCTAGAGCTGAAAGGGCTTTGAGTCCTGCACTTGTGGGTGGCTTGTAGAAACTGGCCTAAGTCAATGAGGTACCTTCTTGGTAGGTGGATAGCCTTGGGGTCAATGAGCAGGCTTCCACAATGAGAGAGCTTCCTGTACAGCATTTCATAGGGTCACTTTGAGCACATGGTGTGTTTCTTATCTTCATCGGGTCTTTGGGAGTAGGATAAGCCATTCTCTAAGGTCTTCTGGCACAAGTTAGCCAGTGAATAATTAAAAATCTGATTGGCCCTTTCCAGAAAACTGAAGTTGGTTGGGGAATGTAGGTATTACTGTTGTGACCCCTTGGGTGATCTAAGAGGTAAAGGGTGGTCATGACAATCTTTGGAGTGACCTTGGGAGGCTGAATCTGGAAATAATTGTTCTGAGGAATCCATTAACTACCTTAGTGGGTGGCAAAACCTTCAATCCACCCCAGACAGGTATCTACTGATATTAGAAGTTGCTTGTAGCCCTGGCAGGCAGGCCAATCCATGTCTGGACAAGTACTCCTTTTTTATACAGGATTCATCAGGGAGGGTATTCTGTTAACTACACAGAGGGGATCTGTCTGACATACCAGCTCGATGGTTGTCTTTAGCTGATTCCTGTCAAAAGATGGGAGATGAGTTGGACAGTTAGAGGGCTCGCTGTGCAAGCTGGAGGACCTGGGTTTGAATACCTGCTGTCCACATTAAAAAACCAGGAATGGCTGTGTGTGCCTGTAACCTCTACATTGGGGCATGGAGACAAGTGGATCCCGAGAGTCTTCTGGGTAGCCAGCCTAGATAAAATCCTGAGAGTCCACTGGGTAGCCAGCATAGACAAAATCCCGAGAGTCCACTGGGTAGCCAGCCTACACAAAATCCCGAGAGTCTGTTGGGTAGCCAGCTCAGACAAAATCCTGAGAGTCTGCTGGGTAGCCAGCCTAGATAAAATCCCTAATAAAATCTCAGGAGTCCGCTGAGTAGCCAGCCTAGACAAAACAGTGAGCTGTTGGTTCAAGGCAATAAGGCGAAGAGCAAGAGAAGAAGACCCCAGGTGTCCTGCTGTGGCCTCCGTATGTGTCTCACAGGCGAGTGTACCTGCATGCTTATGCGAATGCAATGCCCCACACTTGGTAAATTGTGAGTCCATAGTTATATGGCTCCAATGTCTTATTGAAAGGTGATCGGGACAGGTCTGGGGGGTGTCAGCACCATGGCCTTTGCCTCTTGGTCATCCGGTCATCCTTTTGATTTCCCTCAGAAGCTAAGCTGTGGTCCTTTAGACACCCTCTACAGTGGGTCACTGTCACCTTCTCTGAGAGATTAATAGCTTCTAGCAATTGAAGAATCTCTTCGTGGTGTTTTAGGGGAAACTGAGGTTTCCTGTCAGCAACTCTTTTTCCTTTTATATGGCTGCATGGGTGGCTAGCATTATGAAGTCATATTTGGAGTCAGTATAAGTGTTAATCTTTTCCCTGTACCTAGGGTAAGGACTCCACTGGGGGTGATTATTTCAGCTTCTTAGGAAGATGTCCTGTGGGGGTGAGAGAGTAGTCTTGTGTCTGTATATAGTATCCAGCTTTTTCTTAACCTTGGAGAAGTCATCACCACTGCCACCAGTGTACCATTCTTTCTCTGGAGTGGGCCCATGACAAGTTTTATAAAATAATTTTGAGAAATAAGCTATTCACAAGAATGTTTGGTTTCCTGTTCCAGAGGCATAAGGAGAGAAAATTTTAAAGTATTAATAAGTTTTTATGACTATCTGGGAGAGTAACATGGTATCGAGTTAGTTCTCTATCGTCCTGACATTTCATTTCCCTTCTAGAATGCCTTTGACCTTCCAATGGTTGTCTTGGAATTATTTTGGTAGCCTTGCCTACAAAAAGGGCAGGGAACACTATCACCCTTAGACAGTTTGGCCATCTCTGCCTAGTTTTGTCCACCTTTCAGAATTTAGGGCCTAGTCACCAGGTTAGAGCTTTAAATGGCCATTTATTTTTTCATTGCTACAAAAATAGAGGAGGGTGTTGTCAGGCCAGAGATTCCTGGGATAAGGTCCTGACCCAAGCAAAGCCTGCTTGTGGACCTTGAAGGCTGTCTGCCTTTCTAAAGTCCATCACAGTGACTTTGTTTCTGGTCCCTTAGGACCTCATAGAGGGCTCTAGCGATGAGCCTCAAATTGGGAAGCCCGAATTGGAAAATTCCATTGTTCCTAAAAATAAATGGTGTTTGGTAAGTGGAGATTCCAGATATAAAAACTCTGAATACACTCCGGGTATAAGTTACCTGGTCCTCAGGGTAAGCATGTGTCCCAGGTTAGTTGTGCTTTTGAGAGAGATTTGTGCCCTTTTAAAATTGGACACTTTCTATCCTCTCTGCCAAGAAATTCAGGGTCTTAGTAATGTGAGGTTACCAGACCATCTGTGTATTGTAAGACTGCCCCCCTTTCAGCATCAAGTCTTTGAAATTCCTTCCACACCACAAAGATGTGGGCACTCCCAAAGTCCCAAGGAAGTCCTGCACAAGTGTATTTTGTTTGTGCACCCCCCCCCCTCCGCATCAGTGGATCCTTCCATTCAAAAGCTGTAGGGGGATTATGTTATTCCAAAGTAAATAATTGTCCCACCCACTGGTTTAATAAAAAGCGCTGATTGGCCAAAGGCAGACAGGAAGTGTGGGTAGGACTACCAGACTAGGAGAACTCTGGGAACTGAAAGAATAGAGCAGAATGCCTGAGAGAAGCCAGAAGAAACAGAGGACAACTATGCTGCTCTGAGAGAAGGTACCAAGCCGCGTGGCTAAATAGGATAAGAGTCATGGGTTAGTTTAAGGATAAAGAGTTAGCAAGTTATATGCCTGGGCCTTAGGCCAATCAGCCTAAAACTATTGAAAGCATTTTGTGTCTCTGAGGGTCTATGGGTCTGTGGGCCTAAACCTTGAGGCTAGTCCTGAAAGTCTGGGCCAGAAACCTCCTACTACAAAAAGCCAATAGGAATTGGAAGTCTTGGCTGTAGTGAGATAGAGAAAAAAAGACATCTTTTATATCTGACCCTGAAAGCCACAGAGTGGCTCTTGGGAACCTGGCTTAGGACTATATGACGATCAGCAAAGGGTGGATAGGGATTATGGCTTTATCTATTAGTAGTTTCATGAACCTGGAGAAGAGGTCAATTACAGAATGCTTGACAGGGTTTTACAGTTCAGACTCAAGGAACTGGTTTATGACAGTTTGCAATCTATTGCCTCCCTGCCTTGATGAGATAATAGGAGAGGTCTTGCAAGAATCTGAATGGATGCGGTTGCTTCTTTTTCTTTCCTATCCTGAACCCAGGCTGATAAGTATGCCAAGGGTGGGAATCAGCCTGCTATTTTAGTGGGGGAGGTCCCCAGCTGCTGTCCCAAGGAGAATTTTTTTCCAGGGCTGTCTAAATCCTAAAATCATGAGTTGTATCAAATTTCTCCCTAGCAAAGGGACTGGGCTGCTGAAGTCAATAAGGCATTCATGAGTAAAAATAAGCTCTTCAAAGGAACAAGTGAGCACGGAAGAGAAAGAGATATCTACGTCCAAACAACCCTAGAAGTTACTGTGGACCAAGAGGGTCATTTTTGAGCTTAAACAGGTGTGTAAGCCACTGAGAAGCTTCTCTGGGCTCTTCAAGTAATTTCTCAGTTTTCTCTTATGCTGCAAGATTTCAGAAATGGCACCTGTACCCCATTAGTTCCTGCCACTTCTCTCAGTGGCGGGAGCTCTTGTTGAGTTCACAAATATGGGGTTCCACCTTCCACGTGTTGGGAACGTGAAAAGAGATTTTAGGGCTGAGGTTCAGGAGGTGTGGTAGAAGTGATTTGGTAAGGGGGTGGGGTACGGGAGTACTGGAGTTCTTCTTGAGAGACTTGTCAGACTGTAAGTAGTGGGTTGTCTAGAACATCCATAATTTTCTCTCTCCTTCTGCCTTCTGGTCCTTTGTGTCCTGGACAGACCAATGGATCTTGATAGAGAGCCATGAAGGTCTGGACACATGCAGGCTGTCTCAGACCATTTTCCTTGCCTCCTATGAAAGAGATCTAGTTGCAGAATACTATACTAATTAAGAGAGCTTTTTAAAGGCCTTCCCTCCCAACCCCCAGTTTGTATAGAGGCAAGGCAGTATTGTAGTAAAACACAATTTTTGCCAGTGGTTAAGGATACACCTGAGAGAGGAGCCTACTGGAAGAGGAATTTCCCATGATGACTTGTAATGGAGAAGAGAATGGGCAACTGTAGGCATTATACCCACCCTGAGGTAGGGCTGTTCAAGCAGCAGGTCATCCTGGAGACTCTGGGGGCTCCCCACTTTGAAATCTCTCTTAGGTGGGAGTCTCCAACCTTAGCTGGAGGTTTCCTCTCATAACTTAGGTCCCTGTTCCAAGTGTGACATTCCTGGGTATATACAACAGTAATCTAGGTTACCTATCATGCCACAGTGGCACTCCTCATATGGTCAGAGGCAAATGGCTTCATGATTGCCTGGAGGGGGAAAGTGTTAGAGTGAAAACAAGTGTGTGGGGTAACATGAATGTTAAATAGCAGGATTCAGACAGTCAGTCAGGAACACTGAGTAAATAAGAAGGCTTGCAGCTGGGTATGAGATAGGCAAGCTCCTCAGACAAAAAGAGGAGCAGCGTTCTCTAAGAAAAATAACAAAGTTAGTCTTGACAGGCTTTCACCTGAAGAATCTAGGCAAGACTCTGTCGTCCTTTCACGGATTCTTACATCTAATGTATCTAATTGCAACAGACTAAATTGTAAGAACAACTTCTTAGAAAGCCTCCATCTATTCCAGGAAGGGGACTACCCCCAAGGAAAGGAGTTAGATGTGGGGTCATCAAGGATTGCTGCAGTTGTACCTTGGCGACCGTGTCTCCTGACTGACTGTCAGAATGCCTCTTGTGGCTGAACAGCCTTGACGCTACAGCTAAGCTGTGGATGGCAACTCAGAAACCTAACAAAGGGTCTGAATTCTCGAAAGACCTGATGCTATCGAGTCTCTTCCATTGTGATTGTGATGCCTCTCTCTTTTTTGCAAAGATTATAGGAAGAATCATCTCCAAAAGAGAATCTTGTCAGCCATGATTTGGGATGCAAAATGGGTCACCTCACCTCTAAATATGCCACCCATTTTATAAACATCCATAAGAGCCTCATTAAATTTCTTAACTCAGAACCTTCCATGTCTGGAGGCAGGCTTCTTTCATATCTCCTTAGGGAGATTGCTTTGCTGAGCTCTGCTAGACAAACTTCTACCAGACTGTCTCCGTCTCTTGACAGAAATCATTCTTTTGAAGGCAGGAACCAAGTGACATCTATAATATCAACATTAAGAGGCTGAGTTTTGTCAATGTTCAAAAAGAGTGTGGGGCCCATGGCTTGGCAGGCGAGTTCACTGGAGTTTGGTCCCTGGGACTCACATGGAGGGAAGAGAGAACAGATTTCTTCAGGTCGTCCTCTGACCTCCACATGCTTACTGTGGCATGTGTGCCACCCACCTGCCCATTGTCCCAACTGTCTTCCTCAACAAATCAATACATTTGATGAAAGTAAAGTCTCAAACCAAAGAGAAAAATGCATTCTCCTTAAGAAAAAAGAAAGAACTCATTTGGCATGTCAGAAAGATTTATAAAGCAATACATTGTAATGGTTGCTGCTTCTCGGGAGTCATTAGTGTGTGCAGGGTTGTGGTGGTGGGCATTTTAGGAGGTGGTTCGTAAGTTTAAACCAGTAAGGGAACTGATTTATCCTGGATCAGAATTGGGATCTTCTAACAAAAATGGTTAAAGGTTCTTGAACTCTAGAACTCAATCTACACATGCAATTGGAAAACTGGGAACCCATATCTTGATACAGAGGAAAAGAGGAGGGGATCTCAGGAGAATGAGAAACACTTAAAAAAAAATCTAGTGCCAGACATGTGCACACACAGATCGTAGACTTAGCTGATGTGTGAATTGGCCTTGTGCTGGGCATATTACTATCTAATACCTGCATGGCCCATACTGGCCATACTGGAATATTTAAAAGGTGAGCACCCTAGTGGTCTTTAACCATCTTCTCGGTGCCTTCTAGAGATAACCACTAAGAGGGAGAGAGAAAAATGCCTTCCAAGGAATGGGCTGTGATGGCCCTCCATGTGCTTATCTCTTGGTTGGCTAACCAGCTGTGTTACTGTCGAGTCTGGTGACTTTACCAAACAACTGAGAAGGTACAGGCAAGCAGCTGATAGCAAATGGTTTTGTTTAGAGATGTTGCGAGGGAGCAGTTGGCTCTGGTTCCAGAGGCACTCTTATTCTTTGTGGGCTTCTTAGAGGTTGAGGTGGAAGAAGAAGCTGTCTCTCAGGAGGAGAAGCTGGGTGGCTTCTTATTTTGACTGACAGATGGATTATGAGTTTGGATATTCTATGTATGCATGGGCCGTATCTAATTGGTGGATGTATGTCTCTATCAGGAATATACTGAGACAGTAAATAGGGTTGGCGGTCATTTCAAGGGCAGCTTCAGGATCATTGCATTTGTGCTTCATATTGGCTGAAGTTGCCCTCAGGTATCCCTTCTTCATGGAGATACCTGGCCAAATCTTACTCCCAGGGGAGAAGAGCTTGGAATTGCCCTACGAGGAAGGGGTGAGCACGTCTTTCAAGGAGAGTTGCCTGGGTCTCAGGCAGGAGCTGTCCCTGTCCTCACTTGAACTCAGGTACCTTTATTGCCTCAAGGTAGTAAGTGAGCTACACTTTTGAGCTCTGGGCATGACCTCACACTAAAGGCCTACGAATCAAGACCTCTTTTAATTGCTATAAAAGGATCTCATTTACCTCAGGGAGAAAGTCTTTGCCAAGAATTAGCCTGCTGAATTGCCCAGTGTCTGTTCTCTCCCTCCCTCTGCTTTATTAAAATTTTGTATCAAATTCAGTTCTTGTAATACTTTAAGCCCTGTATCTTGGGCTTTTTCCAGGTCCTATACCCAGTATAGTATTCACCAGTGCTGATCTGCCCCCTTTACAGGTTCTCAGATAAAAGAATTTCAAAACAGACTCAGAAGGAAAGTCAAGGACAATTTTATTGGTGTTTGAGAGAAAAACACCTCATCTCCAGCCCTCGAAAGTATGGCTTTCTGTGTGGCATTTGGGTTAACTCTTAAGGGAGGGGGCAATGTCTTAGTTATCTTAAAATTTGAGGGGAGCAGTTTAGAGTGCCATGTTTCCACTCAGAGCCAAATGGAAATGACCAAAATAAATCAAACAAACCCCAAGCCAAAAACACCCAACAAACTAAAACCACAAATTTATAAATAGCCAAGCTTTACCAGGAGGAAGTGTCTCTCCATGAGCTCCCAGAGCCCAGTCACATTCACCTTCTTCCCCTAAGTAAGGAGGACAGCTGTGATGTCCCCTCCTGCATTTTACATGACATTTCAGATCCCAAAGAGGACAACTATGATATTTTCCTGTTTTTAAAAGCAGTGCTTTTTTTTTTTTGTTTGTTTGTTTGTTTTTCCCCTCCGGGAAAATAGGAATTGGCACGTGAGGTAAAGAAAAGGAGAGGAAGTGTCCATTCTCAGAGGCCTTGAAGCCTTCCTAGAAGCCTAACACTGGGTGGACCACATGTCCTGGCACAGGGCTGGCCAAAATGTCAGCAGCAGGGCAGGACTGTGCCTCTGGACAATTTCACTTGCTTTTACTCTTTCTGTACGACAGGAAAAACACTAGATTGGAGAATAGAAAGAGCTCCAGGGTTTGGTCCAGTCTGGTTTTGATCCTTTTGTCTGTCAAATATGCATCATGAGACCCCAGTTGCTTGTGACTCCAGGGAAGGGGTTATTTTGTAATCACTAAGGCATCACAGCCAATAAAGTGCCACATGCCTCGTTCTCTTTGGTGCCACTTCTGAGTCCCAAAGGCTTGTGGGTCCTCTCCAAGTCTGAGTGAAGGGAAGATCATGCTTGCCATATTCTAGCTCCAAAAAAATGGAAGGACATGTCCCACATTAAGGTAGGCTAGAAATAAAATATGATAAATATAAGGCCATGGGAGAGGAAAAGAGCCCCCAGTCCTGAATCTGAAGCTTCTCCCCAGCTAAGAATCAAGAATTCCAGCCCAATGGACAACATTTCCTGTAAAGGCTGATGGCATAGAGATAATATTCCTTCTACGCATGTTTTTGTTTTACATTAAATGAGTAATGAACCAGGTTGCAGGTATAAGCCTGTATGACCTTCGAGTATGCCTTTCCCCCTTTCCTAGATTTTCTGGGAACGCAGAGTAACTGCTTACAATGAAGATATTCCAACTGTAGCCCTTCCAGGTGCATCCTGCCCCTATAAAACTCCCTGAAATGCCATTTAAATTTCCTAGCAACTCTTTGCTGACAGTAACTTTAAAAAAATCCCGTTTTATACGTGAAAACAACAAAGTGGGATTCTTGTTAAGGGGGCCACACCCATGCTAGCAGGCATGGCTCACTTTCTCTGGACTCCTTTCTGCCTCAACTCTAGTGCTTAGCACCTGATAAAACAAAGCAGACAGCAAAACACAAAAAGATTTTCTTTTTAAAAATAAATTCGAATTTCGTTTCATACTGGCTCTTTCTGAAATTCTTTTACTTGTCAAGGCAAAGGCTGGTGTTTTATCTGGGTTTGGGAGCCTCCTCGGTCTGCTGTGGGTAAGCATGTGGAGCTGACCCCTGGTCAGGGGCAGGGTACTTCTCTCGTTCGTCCCAAAGGCACTGAAGAACATGTGCCAGGTGATTCCTAGGTCATTAAGAAAACTGGCCACATAACTGAGATCCCGTCCTTTGCTATAGACGTAGGAATGGTTTGGGGCATGAGGAAGCTGCTGTGACTTCATAGAGAGTACACGTGGGCGTGGCCGGTATAGGCCTTGACCTTCAACACATTGTGATTTTGAATGAAAGGAACCTGTTTTGTCAGCTCTAAAAAGTAACTTGCCTGAATGTCCTAATTATTTGTTTGAAGACCATTAGGACCCAGTTGTAAAGTTCAGCTCAGAATTGGGAGAAAGCTCTGGCTTTGTCACAGTATCCTTCAGCCATTTGCCTTTGAGAGGCATTTGCTCTGCACACACCTTCTTATGGTTACTATGTAACTCAGGTTTCAAGTTCAGGTCTTTGAAAAGCCAGAGTTCTCCTTTACCACCAGCAGCCCTAGTAAGCCAGGGGCCTAGCGGGTGGGGTGCTACTCCTGTTTTAGCCATTACAGCCCTGGAAGCTGCTATGGTCAGAGTATAGGGTCTCTATTAATACATCAAAGACTTCATCCATAAGTGACATTTCTAAGAGGAAGCCATAATGCAGCTTCTCCTTTCTGTATAGAAAAACCTCAGCTGTGTGTGTCTTGCCATAATTGTGCCCAGGGCCTGATAACATAATTGGGCTGCCTAGAAATGATAAAATTGGTTCAACAAGGTAAAAATCCTTTTCCAGCCAATGGAGTGAGGCCTAGGTAAAACAGGAGATATGGACTGTGCAGGTCAGTTGGCTTTTCCTCTCCACTGGTGGCCTCCATTCTTAAAACCTTGGAGTCATGGACCTCACATCCCTATCCTCTGGTTAAAAGCCCCCCTAGGTGGTAGTGAGCCCCACGGTGTAGTATGGACTCTGCTGATGTAATTTGTCTCAATTCTACAAATATTAACTTCCTAGTGTGTATCCAAAATACGTAACAAGGGTGTCCATTTTGCATTTTATACTAGAATATTCCTCTCCCCCCACTTCACTCCACCCCCTCTCTTTTGGCCCATAACAGATACTGTAGAAAAAGTGGGCCGGGAAATCAGAATAGATAGGAGAAAGAGGAGAGAGTCACAGAGAGATCGAACCAGGCACCCAAGGAAGTAACATGTAAGGAACACAGGTGAGCCACGGGCCACGTGGCAGGACAGATGAATGGAAACGGCTGAGTTAAGATGAAGGAGCTACCTAGCAATATGCCTGAGCTATAGGCCAAATAGCTCAGTAAGAAGTTAATATAAGCATCTGTGTATTTTTGGGGACTTTGGGATTGCTGGTCCAGATTGCTGGTCCTGAGGGCAGGTCTGAACTGTGGGGTTAGACCAGGCCAGGAACCTCATGTTACACCCAGAGGTACCGAAATTGTGTTTATATCACTGGCCTATATACATGGCCTATGCACCTACAAACAGATTCATAGAGGCAGGACTTTTCTCAGAAGAAAAATATAATAATTATGCAACACACATTTGCTTTGGCTTTTCTCACTATTTACCTACACAGCTTATTTCTAGATTCATATACATAAATTCTAGCTTATGGAAGAACATTAAGACAATGTTTTGAGTCTGATTTTCAAAGTCCATTCATAAGCATGCAGTGTCCTTATCTTCTTCTGATAAAGAAGACACCTGTCTCTCAAGATATCAACATTTCCAAATATGGATCACTAAGGATAGCCTCACAGACAGGATTGAGTTACCACATTTGACCTCATGTGTAGGTCAGGTTGCCTCAGAGACAGTTTTGCACTCTAATAAGGTGTATCTCAAGGCACAATCTCCAGCGGTGTCTTCCATAATCACCAAGCTTAAAATATGTCAATTGAAAAACACAGGTTCAGTTGCCTGCTCTGATGACTTCTCCCAATTCTTTACAGGTGCGAGTCAAAGGAAGCAAGGATGCAATCTCTTTGGCAAGACATCAGCTGGTGGAATCACTGTCTGGATATGCCGGCTGCTGAGTTAGCTGAACTAAGGGGCCAGTCCCTGGACAGAGACCTGTGGCATTGATGTTGCACACTGTAAAGGCCACTTCCAGGAACACGGATGCTCACCTCCAGGAACTATTTTGAGTATGTTAGAATAAAATGGAGTCATGGACTATGAAGATCTGATTTATTTCATTCTGGGATATGAAGAAGCTAGAGAGAATGGGGAGAAAGCTCTGCATATTTATTGATCAGGCAACCGAAGACAATTTCTTTCAACTTTCTCGTACTGCATTAATCAAATACATTCATTGTTCTCTGAAACGACTTACAAGCCCTTGACTAGGTATGGGAGAGCCTTCCATGGAGGCCAATGGGAGGTCTAGCACCTTCAAGCAGCACTGGATCAGTTCAATAGGAAGCTGGTGTAGGGGCCTTCAGTCTCAGCTGCTATTCTTGCCATAACCAGGTAAATTGCTCACTTCTGAAATAGTCATCGTCCATCCAAAGATGTTAAAAGAAAGAGGAAATACAGTGTGTGGTTACTCTAAACCACACATCAAGTGATGTCTGTGATCAAAGTGGGTCTCTCCATTGATGGCATCTTCATAACATTTTCCCAGCTGTATGCACAGTTAGAGATGTGCTTCAGTATTAGTATCTTCAGATTGCAGCCCCATTGTTAAATTCAACAAAACTTTCTCCTTGGGCCATCACAAACACAGACACTAGAAACTCGTCAAAATGGCTCTCGGGGTTATGCACAATCCTCTTCACCAACCCCCAAAGAGCCTACTCTACCAGATTGCCAAAAGCTTCAGTGTACTACATTTGACCACAAAGCTGGGGACTCAAGCCCTCTAACCAACCAGGACTCAGTCTTTACGGAAGGCTTCATTTACTCTGCTCATTGCTGTTTTGAGCATGGCCTTGACATGTGATTTTGTCCACATGCTGGCCACAGAGGGTAATGTGTCCATGGGCCCTGCAGGCAGAGCCTTTATTGACTAACTGAGGCTGGTGTAGACAGACTACCTCACCCTACTATGTTACCAGGAACTGGAGCAGAAGCAGCTTCCTTCCAGGGAATTTCTCAGAAGTTATGAGAAAAACATGGTGCTAAGTCCCTTACCCCAAGGCCTCAAGGCTTGAAAGACGTGAGGAAATAGCACCAAGAAATTTCCCAAAATTTGCACAAAGTTGCAAAAATGAGAAAGAGAAAACTTTCTAGGACATTCAGGGTTTGTAAATCAAATAAGGAGTCCATTTTTATATTGGAAGATAGGAAGAAGAGAGATAGAAGATGACCTTCAGAAACCACCGCCTAAGAGTCACAAGGGATGGTGGGGCAAAAGGCAAGCTGAATTAAGGGGATAATTGGAGTCACAGGCCAGGACTTTCAGGCTGTACCTGAGTGGGCTCACTCAGAGACCACTCCTCTCCAGACTCTGATAGATATGCTTCCATCCCAGCATCAATAAACTTAAAGAAAAACACAAGAAAAGAAGGAAGGAAGGAAGACTCCAAACCTCTTGTATAAATTTGAGGGCTCTGCTTAAGAGTGTCATTCCATATGGAATAGAAATCTGTTAGGGTGTTGGTCATGTTACCAATCTCTTTGTCACACTAGTCAGGCAATCCTTGGCCTGCATAGTTAACTATTAGTAGTCATTTTTATCTTAGTAGATGTGACAAATATATTTTTTTCAAAGCTTAGCTCATTTCTCTTTAATACCTGCATATAACTACATGTTATAAGCACAATAGAGATACTGTGTATTTAGTCATTCCTCTTCTGAGGTATGTTTGGTTTGTTTCTAGGCATTGATACCACTCTTCACCCCATCTGTTCTAAAAAGGTAATTAACTTAAACGAGGGCTTTGGGAATAGACAGAACTAGGTTTGAGTCACATCTTTGCCATCTACTACTGTATGACACTAGGGACCTTCTCTTAGTTCCCTAATGTCAGTGTCTTCTGTTGCAAAAGTGGGGGATGGCAATCAGCTCACAGTGACATGATAGCTACAAGGAGATGTCCAACAAAATCTATGAGATGGTGCCTGCTTAGCTCCTGTGGTAGCTTGGGCTGTGGAAGTCCTTTTGCTTCACCAGAGTTCTCTCTTCTGTATATGGATAGGTGCAGGGTCTTGTGGCGGTGGTCTCAGAATGAAGACATTAGAGAAACACAGGTCCAGCTTGATGTAGGTCTATCGTATCTCCAATTCAAAGTGTTCAGAGTGAAGTAGAGGATAGCGAGGGTGTCCCTGGAGAGCTGTAGTGGGAGGTAGACCCCTTGCCTCTATTCAGTTGACCAGCTCTTCACTCTAGAGAGTTCTACCTATCCAGGGAGAGGCTCTTTGATCAGAGAAGGGGCCCTACGGAGGGTCCTCACACCATGATTTTAGATATCTTACATTCCTGTCAGGCAGATGGTGGGCTGCAGTCACTGGCAAACTGACTCTGTGTGAATGACCAAAGCCAATGACTCTGTGTGGCTATCTATCATTCATCATTTATTCAGCCACTATAGCTCTCAAATGCCATTACAACTTCTCATTTTACTAACCCCCTGTGTTAAAAAAAAACAAAGAAACAAACTTAGAACAAATAGGACTTGGCCCTAGACTGGCATTTTCCTGAGCGCATCTGCTTTCTCACAAAAGAGCACTATGGTGACTTAGAAGAGCTTCCTCAGCAATAGGCTCCAGGACAAGGGGCTCTTCTCACCAGAGCCTGCTCCATTTGGACCCGTGGTATGAACACACCCTTGGTGGTCCCCTTTGCTGTCTCTACAGTAGAGACAAAAGCTTGTCTATGTGCTCAGAATTTTCTAGATCATTGATCCAAATAGCAGGTCACAGCCTGACTTCAGTTGCTGGCCCACAGTGGAATGAGGTTTCCATAACGCTGGGTAAGTTCATTGTATGGAACTGCTCCTGACCCTTGGAGCTGCAGCAATTGCTTTTCTGGCATTAAAACATCTTTTCTTCCCTCTTTTAAAAATGATAGTGGTTTTCTTCACAAATTGAAGCATTTAATTTTTAGATGCTATTTTAAAATTAATGTATGTGATTAGTTTCTGGCTCAAGAACTTTGCCTGTACTCTACTGTATGTTGGTTTTTTTTATGTTGATTTGCAATATTGTAGAAATACTAACTCCTAAAGAAAATATATAATAATGTCACATCTACCACTTGAATTCACATACTTTATATACTTTCCATTGCACACTGTGTATGCTGCACGTTTGTACTCAGGCTTTTGCATAATTTGGGTAAGGAGAGCATTGGAAACAAGTCTAACTGCATTTGACATTGTATACAAGTTTGAATAACACTCTCCATCTACCTGGAAATGTACTGGCTCCACTTGTCAAATTTGTTCTTAAGTCTTAATTTGTACAAATCAAAACTTAGGTGACTATTGGTAGAATTTTAAAGGTTCACAATTTCAATTTTCTGCAAAATCCAAGTGTCTATGAAACACAATTTTAAGAGACCTCCCTTGCTGGTTAGTGTCAAGAGGACAGGCTCATAGGTCCTCTGACACATCACAGAAACTTAAGAGGTGACATTGCCATACCTAGGTGTATTGTCAATTATATGATCCCTTAAAAGCAAATCAAATGAATGTGTCCAATTACTTTCTATTTTTCTGATGCCTTAGACCCATCCCAACTTCTTTCCTGATGGATTGATTCATTAGCATCAAATGCCATTGACAGCTCACTATTACAGAGTTCACCCCCAACAACTGCTATTGTCATGTCTACTTTTCAATAGTCACTAAGTCAACTACAGCAGCAACTGTTTCCACTTAACTGAGGCATGGGAGGCAGGGATGGGCATGACAGCAGCTGCAACCTTAACCTGATAGTAGCTCCAAAGTAGTGCCTTCTGCACTGACTCTGCAGTCGTATAGACTCACTTTCCTCCATCTGAGAGCTCTCCTGTGTGACATGTGATGCTTTCATTGTGGAGTTGTTTCCATGGGAACCAGGGGCCTCATCAGTGCCCGGAAAAGCTCATTTGTGGTTGTGGATCAAGGGACTTGGGCACCACAGGGTGAGGAGAGAGCACCTGCTTTTAGTTCAGCAGGATCTCTGCCTGTGATGTCTAATCATGTAACTTGGAGCAAGAGGCCACATTCCGTGTCTCATCTTTCTGCATTTGGAAGACAAACTGGTTCCCTTGCTTATGGCAAAAGCCACAAAAGCCATGCAATTGCAAAATGAAGATATTATGACAGGTATCTATTGGCAATTATCGAATCAATGTAGTGAACAATGACTGGTGTCCTGTGCCAAGCAGTCACTTTGCACACGTGACCAAGAGGTTCCTTGTACAGAATGCTGATGGTGAGCTCCTGACTATCCTTTATTAATGTCCACAGATTGCAATACTTTGAAAAATTACCCCATTGTACTGTATCATCTAGTTTGAATCAACCTTGATGAAAGTTGAGTGACCTAAAGATTCCTGAAACATAGTAAAAAAAAAAAAATCAGAATCCACCCTTGTCCTACACCTGGAATAATCTTTCCATTATGGGTTTTAAAAGATCTAACTGGGCCAAATATGAGTTGACTTGAAACACTCTCAGGCTTTGGAAACATGGCTTCACGTATTAGGCGCCCCACATTCTGTGTGACACTGTCCACTGTGTCTTATGAGTTCTGTCAGCTGTCAGTCATTTGAAGAAAACAAGACAATAAAGGGGACAATAGCAGCTTGATAGTTGGAGATATTTGACATTTTCCAGACAATGTAATGTCTACCACATGTTTTCACGAAGGATCCAACGAGCACTTCTGAGCTGTTGCTGCCACGGCAGACGACCACATTACCCAGGTCTTTTTACTGGCTATGATTAATGCTACATACATCTCCCTGTCCAAAACAGTTTTACTACTGGGAAATCCAGACAACTGCCAACGAGTGCTATAGACCATTTTGTCGCCTCTCATTGATGTCCCCAGTGGGGACTAAGACTGGCTGTTATGGCCAAATATTCCATTTCTTCCACAAAGTTCTGCAGGATCTCCTCAGGCCACTAGGAGCACAGAGTCTCAGCAGATAATGCCTCCCCAAGGCACCCAGCAAATGTCCTGTGGCCACCAAGGCCAGCTGTATAGGGGCCTTACGGGACTTCTAAAACTATCAGGCAGCCAGGGCAGAGCATGTCTGGGGAGTTGAAAGAATAGAAAACTGTAGGAGCTCATGTAACCCTGCCCCCAAGAACCCAACTTTAAATGGTTTGTGCTGGTCCTGTCCCCTGGAAAGACTTGGCTGTTCCTGTTCATTCTTCAGAAATTTAATTGCTGTACCGAGTGGGTCTCATCCCTCATCTTCCCAGGTCTCGGTGCTCCCTACCTGTCTGTGGAATGAATGAATGAATGAATGAATGAATGAATGAATGAATGAGTAAAGGAGAGACATTCCCAGTCACAGTTAATGATCTGCAGAGCAGCAGATGGTTCCAGCAGGATCATTTAAAACTTCTTGCAGAATCTGTGCAAAATGAATGGTGCATCCCTTGAAATTTGTTCCTTCGACTACATTAACCTTAAAATCATTTAGAAAATACAAATCTCAATCTCAGTTTGTCCCCCTCCCAATTCACATTAAAAACCAGAAGTAAGCAACAAAAATGAGTAACAGTTTGTGGAAATCTCATGACTTGTCTAAATGGACTCGGGATGGGGGTTTCTAAAGCCCAGTCTCACAGGTGGAAACAATACCCAGAGTAGGATCCGTGGGCTGGAAACAGTGCGGTTCAAGAGGGACTCGGGCAGCATACTTAACAACAAAAACCCAAAGTGTGGGAGTCAACCAGACAGTTCGGTATCCAGGGAAAACAAAAACAAAAACCCAAACTCAAACAAGTAAATAACCTGGCCTAGAACCAAGGAAAGCGTAGATGGGAATATCCCCAAGTGAAAGATATGGTTAGAAATCAGAGGATCTGACGGCAGGGCAGAGAGTCAGGAGCAGACACTGGGGGTTGTTTTGTTTTTAGTAGAAAAGGCTGGAAGGGAAAGCTGGGCAAAGAAAGACTTACTAGAAAACCAAAGACACAGGTAACTGCAAGAACTGTGCAGGGCGCAAAGGTGGGCAGGACTGTTGACTGATCTGAGAGGCTCTGCTCTGGGCACTCCCCGTGACGCCTACCCGACTTGTGGCTGAGTGATTGCACTATCCTACCTTTAATACCTCCATGAATAACTCAGCTGGTTTCCCAGGACAGGACGTAGAAGAGCTTCCAGAGGCTGCTGGTGAGCCAGAGGTAGGGGCACTGACAGTAGGTCCGGGATGCCCTTTAGATACATTTCCTCTACTGGGCAGTTTCGGCCTGACCCTGCATCTCCTAGAAAGACTGTCTTAACTGGCAGATTCTGATGGAAAGGACTGTATGGCCTGATTGAGACAAATGTGGACCTGCCTTCTAGGGTGCACACGTATTTGTGGAATGAAGGAATGGGTGAATAACTGGATGAAGTCACTGTTTGATGACCTTGAACATGCCATATTCCCTGTAAGCTCTGCCGAAGCTTTCCAAATGCAGCTAGAAATCCCATGGGAACACTGCGGTCCCTGTGAGGCGGAGTGGGTCCTCTGATAGAAGGTGCTGAGCCGTTCTTGCTCAAAGTCACTATGGCTTTAAGCAAGGCCTTACCCCAGACTTCCTTTGCTTCTCTTCCCCATCTAGCTAAGTGCCCCTGCCACCAGCCGATGTCCCTGGGAGTTCTCATCCTCAACTTGCAACTCCCTTATCCCATCTAACTCACATCCAATCCACCAGAGGGTCTCAGTAGTTTCTAAGTGGCCATGGCCTCTCCATCGGCACTGCTGCCATCCCAGGCAAAACCATCCATGTTCCCCACTTGTTTTCCATTTTGATGAACTTCTTGTAAATGGACCTGCATCGGTTAACACCTCCCCAGGACTTATCCTTGCCTTCACAGGCCTGGGTCCAATTACCCACTGCATCACCTCTGCAGCAGGTATCAACCTCAATAGCCTTGGTGCTTGCTCCTCAAGTTTGTTCCTGCCCCTAGGGTGGCAAATTTCTTTGGGTTGTCAGGCGTCAGCTTAAATTCCACCATCTCTAGCTTCAGATGCTCTACCGTTCATTCTCATACTTGCCTGTTCTGTTTTCTGTGTGCCCTGTACTAAGCCATCTCCAACTCCTCACCTATTACCATGTGTGCATAGCAATGATGACTGATGGTCGCTCTTCTCCTCATTTCTCATTACCAAGATCCCAGGCAAGGATTTGGGTTAATTTCCTTTCTTATCAGATATACTATGGAGCTTTACTTTAGCCCTTCTAGATTCAGGAACATCCTGTTCCCAGAAGCCTAGCGAATAATTTTCTTCTGGACCACAAACCCTCAGCCCCTCAGGCCTGTAAATTAAATAAGCATGTCTTCTTTGCTCTGATGTTGCCATCCAGAGGCTCTGATGTTGGGAGCCTCTAAGGGGATGAGTGACCAGGGATACTCGACCCAGAAACAGCCTTGGGATCCCTTGTCCCTCCCAACTCCAGAACTGGCCTTGCTATGGGAGAAATCCTAGGAGAAAAAAGAAATTCTATGCCAAGTCACCAGTAGCCATGTTTGGGGATGGAGAAGTATTAGTTCAGAGGGGGAACACCTGGAGACATCTGTCATCCCTAAGACGGAAAGGGTAACAATAAGGTTATGCTAGGTCGCCCAAATTCCACCAAAGGAACTGGGCGGGCATCTTAGGAGAAGCTGCCTGGGCCACTTGGCAGCAAGGAGAGACCAAGGCAGATCCATGGGAGTCTGCCGATGTGAGGAACCCTGGGCAATTGGAAGGAGGTAAAGTTGGCTAGATCTATCCTGTTTACGTGCTCCAGGTGGCTTCTTGAGGGGCGTAGCCTTCCCCAGGTCAGGAAAAAAGCAGAGGCAGAAACACCAATTGAGGCTCCTAGGTTCCAAGGTGAGAGTTCTGGATGCAGGCAGAGGGCCAGCTCTGTATCCAGGAATGGCTGTTAGGAAGGGGAGATTGAGTGCAGCCTAATAGATTATTGGGGACTGTGGTTTGCAGAGACCTAGTAGGTATTGGTAACCTTCCCCATGTCCTTAAATGGCTTAAGATTATAAACACAGAGACTTTCCTCACTGTTATCACTGCTTAGGACAAAAGCACTCTCCTGGACCCTGGCAAGGGAGATGCATGCCACACCAGATGAGGAAGAGGTGGCCTGGGATTCTGTTAACTGCCTTTTTGGGAGGGCTGAGTTGAGACTGCTTATTACAGCACTTTATCAACTACTGCTAATTTGACAGGCTTATCTTGGTGAGGGTTAGACCAACAGTGCCTAGCACCTGGCTATTCTTCTGGCAAAAAACTTCAATTATTCAAATGGCTGTGGTACCCAGACTTCCAGCTTACAGCAACCAGGGTGAGTGAGCAGCTGCTGGGAAGGGTCCAAGTGATCAAGCTGTGTGATGGAGGGGTCTCCATTTCTCACATTGCTCTCTTCTGTAAGGAGCATCAAATCTATTGATTCCAAGCTCAGGGGCCTTGGAACAAGGACCTCTATTTATTCAAAGGTATTTACTGGGGTCAGGTGTGAGCAATCTCCTGTGACTCCTACCTTGTGGCTCTAATGATGGGGACACAAATATGGCTTCATCTGTACTAGAGGCAGTTACAGTGAGCCTGTCCCATCAAATTTCCTGCTCACGTGTTGGATAGCATGTAAAAGAAAGGGAAGTCTGGGCCTTCCAGGGATGTGTGGCCTATTTTCTCAGCCATGCTTGCCACCTCTGCCAAGCACTGCTCTCCTGTGCTGAGGCCCACAGCTGTTGATAAAGTCTGTAGGTGCACCAGAGTGGGACAGCACAGTGCCCAAGCACTATTGGTTCTCAGGACTTTATTCTCCTTATACCAGAACAAGCCAACTCTCCACTTCTTCTCAGGAATCCTCACTTTCTTACTGTCGGCCCAGTCTGCTGGGAGACCTCCAGCTCTCTCTACTCGTGGAATCTCCTGCTTCTCTTCTGTTTGTAGTATAACCTTGGCCAACAGACTGATGGGAGACTCCTTGCACCTCATTCACCAGACTCTGTCCATCTGGCTGTCTCTTTCCTACCGGCAGCTTCTGAATTCAAGGGATTCCCACAGACTTCTCCTGGTCACATGGTCTCTACCACTTGTCCAATGCCTAGTCCAAGGGACAGGCCTCTCCTAGGGCCCTGAGCAAGGGACAGACGTCTGAGATTGGCTCAACCTTTCCTAAAGGCTGACCACATCAGGAAAAGTACCTATTCTCTTCCTCTCTTTGATTTTGCTTCAACGGCCCCCACACCTTCCCAGGTGTTTCAGAAAGGGCTTTATGATGCTTCTGAAATAAACATTCAGCCATCTTGGCCAAGTCCCCCAAATGGGAACCACCCGAGAGGAGGCCTAAGAAACATTTCTTGAGAATGTCCAGCCCTGCTGGCTTCACACACAAGAGCAAGAACAGGGGGTTTTCCTTCTTCTCTAGCCTGAAGGAACTTTCAGACCTTTTAGCCATCACCACCTGTACCACCTGGCTGCCTTTGAGTCCAAAAATGTGTTAGTGTAAAGACAAGGAAGCCTAGAAGGGGAAGGGCAGGGGCATCTTTCTGTCACACCAGGGCAGGAAGGCGGGAGTCACCCTAGCTGCTTCTAAAGACAGAAGAAATTTGATTAACCCCAGAGTTTATATTTCTTCATTAAAAAGACAAACAAAAAACTTGCTTTAACTGGAGATTGTCTCATAGACACAATCCAATTATAATTAAAAGAATTATTGATTGCCTACTAGGAGAATGAACAACCTCCAAGCCAAATCTGAGATTGCCCTGGGGGAGGGTTATGAGGAAAGACTTTTAAAGGGGACAACTGCATGAAGACCTTCAATATCTATGCAAGAAAGCAAAAACTGTTCTGTTCTGTCAAGTGAAGTGGTTAAGACAACACGAAACAGCCTTTTGATATCTATCTGCATAAGCGTGTTACAGAAGCAAAAAAAAAAAAAAAAAGCAATTATAACAGATAGTCATGGCTGAAATTTTTGGGTGGGGATACTGAGTCAGGGTTACTGGGAACTTGTCTTCTAGGGACTTGAATCAGGAACAAATGACTGTAAAGCACCAAAATGGATACCTCGCTTCCAGTGGAACTTCTTCAGCTGTAACAGCCTACTTTCCATTCTCTCCAGACCCTTTTATAACTTCTCCAAATACACCATGGGATTTCATATCCAGCCATTTCCTAAAATGCCTCACTCTTTCTCAAGTGACCAAATCCCTACTCATCCTTCAAGACTCAGCTCTGGGGTCGCATCCGGCCTGGAGGTCTTTCTTGATACATCTTCTCTGCCTCTCCTTAAAAGTTGCCATGTCTGGATTTTTCATTTCACATGTATGTATTTATATTCTTACTATTCATATTCTAATGAAAACGTTCATTGTGTTCCTTGTCCCTTCTAAACAGTAGCTCTCTTGGGAATCTCAAGTGAACTTTCTTGGTGGATGTGTCTTTCATGGATAGCATCTGACAGACATTTTGATTGGTATCTTTTGCCTTTGGTTCCAACTTCATTATACTCCAGACACCACCTCCATCACTCAGAAGAAGCCACATGTCATTGTCATATCTCTTGTGAACATTTCTTGTTTTTAGCCTGATTTGTACATAAAAACTATTCATTAGAAGCCATCATGTATTCTATATCTCCCATAAGTTTGAAGAATTTCTTGAGCTTTGGTCTTGGAATCCCTTCAAGTCTCAAAAAACCATTGAGAACTCCCAAGAACTTATACCCTGATGCTATCACAAATTAAAATGGCAAAAAATTTTAAAACTATGAATTTATTTAAAGATAATCCTGTTATATTCTCATGTATATTTGAAACACTGAGTGAGAAGGAAATGAGGGGGTTGTCATTTTATATCAGGACTTCCATCTATGAAGGGAGGTCCCCAGGTTTAGGGCCACCCACTGGCCTTGTCCTCCATAAGTGAGCAGCAACCCCTCCCCCGTATATTCTCAGTGGACAACCAAAAGGTTGCCTAGTGTCCCCCTGGGCAGAAAGAGGAAGGGAGGGAATACTAGGCCACTCTAATTATTTTGCAAATCTTTCAAATGCCTCAATTAAGAGAGGGTGCCTGGATTCTCATCTTTGATTCTGTCGTACACCTGTTCCAGCTGAAGCATACATTGTAGCTTTAGCCTTCCACAGATGTACACTTGAAAAGGAAATGTGTTTTGATTTGAAGATATTCTTATTTACTACACCAAAACTCAGTAAGTGGTACTTTTAAGGTTGGGGCAGTCCATCATAGAGCATCGGCCCCAGCATGTACAAGGTCTGATTTCCATCTCCAGTATCCAAAGGAAAAAAGAGTATATTAAGATAATTGAACTCTATTTTTATTTTTTTTTTTTTTACTTATGTGTATGGGTGTATCTATGGATCTGTATGCCCTGTTGTCTGGATACTTGAGAAGTTGGAAGAGGGCATCAGATCTCTTGGTACTAGAGTTAAAGGTGTGAGCTAGCTAACATATATGCTAGGGGCCAACCGTGGGTCCTCTAACCCACGTCTGTACAAATCCAAGTTTATAATCCAAGTTAGCAAGTGCTCTTAACCACTGAGCCATCTCTCTATCCCTGCCCCCTCCACATACACTTTTAACTGTGTGTGTCTGTGTGTGTACACACATGAGGGTGGGTACGTAAGTGGCAGAGGACAGTTTACAGAAATAGGTTCATTCCTTCTGCCATGTGGGTCTTGGGGACTAAGCTTAGGTTATTAGGTTTGAGATCAAGCACCTTTATCTCTCCCCACATCTCCCTGGCCGCAGAAACCTAACTTCTGTCTCTACTCCCTTTACTATGCCCCCTCCTCTCCTTCTCATGGATAATAATTCTAGAAGTAATTTGAAAGGCGACATTTATTACAGTCCTACACGCACAAGAGAAAACCAGTCCCAGGTGTGACTGAAAAATTATGACATGGTGTTTCCTCATTTACTTTAAGAGACAGAACACCAGTGAGGGCTGGGGAGCCTCTTACCCTTCACCGTACCCACTCTGCCCTCCACAGATAGTTGTAAGTCAGCACTTATGAAAATTATATTCTGTCTTGGTTTTGGACTTAAGCAGTATCCCCAGTTGTGCTCTTTGGGGTGTAGACATTGTCATTCAGCACCAGTTTATAATGTTCAACCATGGAGTTTCTTAGAATATTTTCCATTCATTTCTATCACTGAAATGCTGGTAATTGACTCACACTCCTTTTGATGGGCATATGTCTGTGAACATTATTGTAAATGCTATTTTGCTTCTGGTAGGAATATACCCAGGAATGAACTTGCCAAGTGATAAGGTTATACATAGGTGCAAATTTAGTAGCTATTGTCAATTTCCCCAAATCTAACATTCATTTGGAGTTCCAGAAGGCTGATATTTGAAGGACAAGCTGTAACCACATCTAAGCACAGAAGTAAACATGCTCCTTTGTCCCTGACTCTTACTCCCCTCCCCACCCCGTATTCGATTGGATTATATTGAAGTTTGAATAAGTTCTTTACATGTATGGCTGGATCTTTACCCACCCTACACTGAAGTATTTTACATTAGCTACTGGGGAAATAATTACACGGATCTTTTAAATGGTTATGTTGACACTTTCCATATTCCCATCCCCATCAGAAAGGCTTTTGAAATTTAAAAGCACCCATAATGCACATCTGGCCCTCTCCATTTTTTTTAACTTTAATAACTTTAACAGCTCACAGTCAGAGACACGAGACCAGTGGGGTGCTATTTATATGACTGGCTTACAGGTTGCCAAGGAAATAAATCATAGTGGTTTAGATTTTCATGCAGGAAGGAAGCAATGAGATGGTGTAAGCCAAGGCTCTTCAACCTATAAGCAGTGTCATTAGCCCAAAGACAAGAAGTGCCTGTCTCATGTCTCACAGCTAGTGGCAGAAGCAGTTTTAGAACCCAGGTCTTTTGATTCCCAGTCCAGTGCTCTTTCTACCACACACAGCAGGACTTGGGATGTGGGATTTGACACATGTTCATGTACAAAATGGCCCTTCCTGGGGGCAGTGTGAGCATTGTTATTGGTGGCACATGTAGTGATGAGTCTTGCCCATATGACATAACATGCAGTAGTCTGCTTCCCCATGACCTTCAGCTATTGCTATTCTCGTAGGCTGTTAAGCATGTCTGATATACTTGGTGCCCTGACACTTTGGTTTTCCACAGTTTCTTGTTGTGGCAGAGCAAGGCAGGGCAGAAGTTCCTCCATCTTGTTTTCTTGTTGAAGCCATTTTTAGGTTTGATTAGAATTTGAGTCCCTTGATAGAAAACATTGTGAAAAATTATCCAACTCTGTTCTAGGAACCTGAGGTCAATATGCCCAGCTAATTTATCTTGGCTTCTGTTAAATTGCCAGCTAACAACTTAGCTTCTGTCAAACTATTGGCTGGCGCAAAACCTCCCCTGCAGCTACCCAGTGAGATAACATATATTTTTTTTTTCTTTTAAAATCTCCATACTCTAAATGCTGAATGCCTGAGTGCATTTGAGTTAGCTGGAATATTTCAATTAGCTACACACTATGAGTGCCCTTCTCTAGTGGGCTCCTTGTAACATTTTAGAGGACTCAGTGAGATCCTCAGAGGTTGGACTCTGGCACTTGAGGCATTGGGAACCCCAGGGGGAGGAAAGGTGCTTGAGCTGGAGAGGACTCATAGACCTCACACACCCCAGGACATTCCAGGTCCCTGGGAAAATCCTTTCTTGACCAACCACTGCTGAGCACTCTGGAGGTACTCGTAGTGCCACCCCAAAAGCCAAACTGACAGGCATATGATTTGAACACCTCTACAGGTAAAGTGCCACCTGTGGAAGGTGCCATCTGATTAGGATGCAAGTATAAACCCTGTGCTTAGGGTCTGTATGAAATGCCACCAGAATCCCCAGTCTACTGGATTGGTCACCTACATTTGTCTAATTTCCCTAATTGCTATTATTATTTATGTCTGCATTATTTATCTCCATCTCTTTAAGTCTGTCACTTGCTCTTGTGATGGGAGGGAAATGGGATCTGCCCCAGGACCCCTTAAGCATTCCGTTAAAAACTCTTGGAAGGGCTTCTTGTATGGGAACTATTATGGTATTCATTTACACCCCCCAGGAATACTCTGCACTCTTTGTGAACTTGAGTGGGATGGCTGCCTAGGGAATCATTAAATGCCCAGCAGTCAGGGCAGTCTGGAATGTTGTGGCCAGCTTTTCTGGTTGTCGCAGGCAGTTTCCTCATGCCAGACATCTACATCCCTTACTCTTCCCTTCATTTACCCCGGTAGTTGAAGACAGGAGCCCTTTTGCTTGGGAGTCAGGGTCCTGTCAGTCAGGCCATAACACTGAGAAGCTGAAAGTTTCGCAGATTCTCCCTTCTCTACTTAAAGAGCTAGACATTCCTTCTCCTATGTATGGTTTCAATTGGACCGATGGGAAATGCGAGAAGTCTGAGGGAAATGGTTCTCCTCAGAGGAGAGTCCAGACAGATGACTCTACTACACCCATACACAGGGAGTGGCTTTGCCTATGGAGATGTCAGACAGGCTTTGTGTGAGGCTTCAGGACCACTGTTCGTTCTTCCCTTGAGGGAAGCCCTGGGACCCTGTTACACACAAGAAGATGAGGGAGAGGAAAGAGGTCCTCTGACCCCTTTTGTGATATATATCTCCTCTATCAATAATTTGTATAATTTGAAGACCCCAAACCCTCCCTTTTCAGAGAAACCACAGGCTTTCATCAGCCCATTGGAGACTATTTCCTATACAAGCTAGTCAACTTGGGATGGTTGTAAGCAGCTCCTGGCCACCCTACTTAAAGATGAGGGGCAAGATCCAATTCAACCCAATTCAACTCAATTCAATGCAGAGGCCTAGATAGAGTGAACCTTACTGTTCACCTGACCTAGCTGTAATGCAAATAGCAACAAGCTAAAGGAACTTTGAACATTTTCACAAAACATTATTTGGAAGGATTAAAAGCGGTAACCAGAAAAATCTACCAACTTATCCAAGGTAAGTCGGGGTTCAAGGACCTGAGGAGTCACCTACTTGGTTTCTAGAAAGGCTCTGAGAAACACATTGGGTATTTACCCACATAGACCCAGATGCCGCCCCCCACCCAAACAAAAACCCAGAGAGTCACAAATATTGCCTTTTTCTATGCAGTCAGCCCAGACGTGAGGAGAAAACTCTGGAAACGAGAGAGATTTGAAGAGATGAATAGCTCTCAACATTTGGAAATTTCTCAAAGTTTACAACAGCTAAGTTTCCGCTGAAGACAGACAGAGGAAAAACTCTTCTGGGCAGAACCATCACCATTAAGGAACCAGACAGGAGAGGGAAGTGGAGAAGTAGACCAGGAGAAAAGTAAAGAAAACATCTGAGAAAGAACCAATGCACTGTTGTAAGCAGAAGGACCACAGGAAAGCTGAATGTCCTAGCAGAAGAGAAAGAGAGGTTACAGTTAGCTGAAAGGTGATGGGGTCATCTCTTCATGTGACTTAACTGCCAATGACCCCAGGTTGACAGCAAGAATTGGCCAAACCCATTAACTTTCTAATAGACATGGGGGCAGCACATTCTGTCTTGACAGAGCTCCTTAGACCCCTCCCCTCCAGGAAGACAGCCCGTCTAGGGAGCCACAGGCCAAATGGCCCTACTTTCTATGGACAACCTCCTGAACCATAGACCTAGGGACAAGATATTGTGACTCATTCTTTACTGATTAGGCTGCTACAGAATCCATTGATAAGAAGGGATTCATAACAAAAACTCAGAGCCATCGTCTTATTTAGGGAGAACTCGGCTAGTCTAACTCTGGACGCAGGCCGATCCTCTACCAATATTCTGGGCACCTATTCTCTATTCAAGGAGTACCTCTTTCATGAGGATTCAGACAAAAGGAAAGAAAGCCACCTCAGGCTACTTGCAGGAACTCAAAGCAAGGTACCCCGATGTTCAGGCCAAAAGGAACCCACTAGGCTTAGCAGCACACGGATTACCCATCTGAGTTTAGTTAGCATCAGTACAGGTCAAAAAATACCCCATGGGCTGGGAGACCAAGAAGGGAATCATCAAACATACCAATTGATTGAGGGGGGCAGACATTCTTGTCCTCTGCCACGCCCTCTTCTTTTGCTTCCTGTCTTGAAGCCTAGCGCTCCAGACTTCTGACCAGTACAGGATTTAAGGAGGTCAACCATCGCCCCCCCTCCCCACACAGTCTTAACTGTTGTCCCCTCAAAGCAAGAACTATACAGCCTTGGATGTAAAGTATGTTTTCTTCTGTCTCCTGCTGGCCCCAGTATCTGATGGGAACAGCAAAATTCATAAAGTCAGCACGGCTGCTTGACAAAGATCCAGCAAAGCTGAGCCACATGATGGCCACTGTGTCCCTTTGGGTTTTTATCTCCATGTGTTGCATGCTTACACACATGGAGTCCTTTAATATTCGCACAAATTAGGGATATTGGATTGATAAGAAATTTCTTTTATGCCTTCTCCTTGGAAAACTGCTTCTAAGCTTCCCCAAGTAAAGTCCTGAGCCTATGACCCGTCCCACTTTAAGGGAGATATCCTTATCTACTTCAAGGTCTTCCTTACACCTTGGAAGTTGTAACACACATAAAGAAGCCAGAGATTTCTTTATGAGGCTCTGGGATATTCTTAAAACATCTGCCTCTGTACTTACTCAAGAACAAGATAATCAAAACAAAATAAATTTTAAAAGGTCAACAAAATTGGGTGGGCTAGAGAAGTTGGTCCCAGATCAGACTCCAACCTCTTCCCACTATACACTTAGGTGATTACATGGCATATACAGTAACAAAGTTAGATTAGCTGTGGTTGCCTGTGCTCTACACAAACACTTACATTAATAAAGAATGCTGCAGAAAGATGATAAGGTGTCAGGACCTCCTTTTATTAGAAAAGTTACTTTGTGCAGAGTCACTGGGGGATGTGTGTCTTATGATCAAGGAAAAACAGAATATCAGGACAAGACATATAGTCTATAACTATGAACAATGTAAACATTGTATTATGACAGAATTTGAATAATAACTGCAGCAGCTTTCCTGAGGATTTTTCTTGGGCATTTGGATCATTAAGTGTTAATAGTGCACTGCTTGGAATATGACAATCTTCCTGGGCTGGCTTGGAGATTTTCTTTCTGTCTAGTGTCCTTGAAGCCACAAGAACTGTTAGCCTGAGAACAGGCTGTCATATGCCTCCAGATTATTAAAAATTGGGTCATATGGTTGATGAATAAAAATTATTATAAAAATAACTGTTTATCAACGGTGACTAAACGAGGAAAAAAATTATAGTAGATAACTCTATTCTGTCATGGTTCATCCACATTGTGCAAAAGAATAAGTGAAACATGTCTAGAAGCAAAAATGATATAATCTATTCTTTGGACCAACATAAATGTATCCCTGCTTACTGAAGGATGCACTCTGTTAGGCAGGCTGCAAGATTCTCACCACCACCACAGCCTGGCTTAGTTCTTCCTTCACCTACTACTTCTTGCTTCCTCTCTGGACACTATCAACCTCTAGGGTCCACTCCTGGCATCAACAAACTCATATTTGCCTCTGAATAAACCGACCTAGATGGTGGTATACTGGTCAACTAACATGGATGCCGTTGCCACAAAGGCTCAAAAACTCACCAACATTGTTGGATGAAACCCTGAGTGTAGTTCTGTTGGAGTTTAGACAAAACTACTCACAAAGTACTCGCTCAAGGATGCAGATGATGTTCTCATAGCTTTGCTCACTGAGGAGGAATGTAAACAGGCAATAGAAGGCCTTTTAGAATCCCTCTAAGCCCTAGAATACAGTTCTCAGCCACAAAGGCTCAGTTGTGTGTCTTTCATGTCACACACCTAGGCTACACCCTACAGGAAGGTTTCCATGACAGGATGTCAGCAATTCTGAAAATCCTTGCTCCCACATAAAAAAAACGAAACAAACAAGAAAACCCCCAAAAGTACACGAATTCCTAGAGGTGGTTGGATGCTCTTGACTATGGGCAATGGGATTTGCTGAAATAGCTAAGTCCCCCTGAAAGCAAATAGAAAAGACTGGTGGTATTTCTACCCAAGAGACTTGACTCAGTTACAGCTGGATAACAGACGTGGATAAGGACAGAGCTGACACAACCCGACAAGTTAACTTTAGGGCTAGAATGGTTCTGGACAGGCAGACATCTATTCTGTTGAGGTTTTCTTCAAGGGAGCATCTGAAGGCTGGATGGCTACTGCCCAGGTGACCCAATACCAAGCCTGATTTCTGAATCAACCCTTTGGGGTCCACAAGATGTCAACTCTCAACCCTGCCAGTCTTCTGCTGGATATAGACCCTGTGAAACTCCTGCATGAGTGTCTTGAAGTGACTGACCCAATTCAGTCTTACAGGCTTGATCTGACTGATGTCCCATTGGCAACACCAGACTAGGTTTTACTCATAGACTAGAGCAGTTTTGTCCAAGACTGGATCAGATATACAAGGGTTGGAGTGGTGATTCAAGATAACAGCTGGGTACAATCTATAAGCATGGGAAGCTCAGCTTTTAGTTTTGACTCGATTACTCCATTTGGGGTAAGACAGGGCTGTCACCATGTATACCAATAACTGATATGCTTTAGCTATGATGCATGCCCATAGAGCTCCCTCTATACATGGAAAAAAGTTTGATAACCTCAGCAGGAAAATAAATAAAGAATAAAGAAATCTTTGCAGGATTGGAGGCTGTCTGATTACCAAAGAGGGGACCATTGCCCATTGCAAATGACACCAAAAGTGTAATTCTCCAGAAACCAGAGACAACAGAGCAGCTTGTCTTGGTCATCCAGGAAATGGCCCTAGAACCCACTTGGGCCTCTCCAAGTCTTGGGAGCCATGCCAGAGCCCAGCTTACAAGAGTAGCCAAAATATACCCCAGGAGAAATTGACTGGGCAAACCAAAAACTGGATACACAAGGATGGTGGATGCTGCTGGGTGGCAACCCCATTCTTCCCAGACACCTGGGAAGGTAACTGGCTACAGATCTCCACCAAGACATGCAGCTGGGGCCATGAAAAAAGCTAAACTCTTCAGACTTGAATATTATGTCCCAACTTTGGAAAGCCAGCTTAAAGACACCACTTTTAGATGTGCTGCCTATGGTGAGGTAAATTCCAAAGGTGGGGAAGAAGCTTCCACACGGAACTGGGCTTGAAGAATGGGCCTGGAGAGCATTGGCAATTGGGCTTTACTGAGATCAGACCTATTAATTTTTGGTATAAATATTTGCTGGTGTTTGTAGATGTCTTCTCAGGATGGGTGTAAGCCTACCCCACTTGAACAGAGACTGCTCCAATAATTACTAAGAAACTTCTTCAGGAAATAATTCCTAGGTTTGGACTTCTTTTAGCTTTGGGATCAGACAACGGTTCAATTTTAATGGTCAAAGTGTCTCAAAATCTGACAAAGCTATTAAATATTAATTGGAAGTTACAGTGTGCCATTACATTGTATAGACCACAGAGCTCAGTTAAGATAGAAAGGATGAATAGAACCTGCAAGAATATTTTGATCAAATTGGTCCTTGAAAATGGAGGAAAAAATGGACTATTCCTGCTCTGCCCTGATTATGGCCCAATTTATTCTTTATTAAGAGGGGCTTACCCCTTTGACTTTTTTTTTCTTTTTTCTTTTCTTTTTTTTTTTTATGAGAGGCTACCTTTCATTCTCCTCAGCCAGAAATATCTAATTATTCCCTTCCAAAAAAAACCTTGATGGCTTTTCAGAAAGTTGCCCGGTTAAGCAATCCTATCCAGTTATCCTCACCACCCCAACTGCTGTGCACGTAGGCTCATGTCATTTCCAGAATTAATCACTCCCAATTGAAGAAGGCCGCTGAGGATGGTTGTGTAGCTGGTCCTGTGTCAATTTGATAAAGTCATCTGAAAGAAGGGAACCTCAACTGAGAAAATGCCTCCATAAGATATGGCTGTTCTGTTAAGAAATTAAGGCATTTCTTAATTAGTTATTGTTGGGGAAGGACCAAGACCACTGTGGGTAAGGTCATCCCAAGGTTGTTGGTCCTGTTCTATAAGAAAGCAGGCTGAGCAAGCCATGTGGGCCAGTCATTAAACAGAAGCCTTTCGTGGCTGCTCCATCCGCATCTGCCCTTCATGCTTCTGTCTTGTTCCAACCCCTGTCCTGACTTCATTGATGATGAACAGATATAAGGAAGTATAAGCTGAATAAACCCTTCTCTCTCCAACTTGTTTTTGGCCATGGTGTTTTATCACAGCAATAGCATCATAACTAAAACATGTTGGTACCAAGAGTGGGGTATTTTGATGGACAGACCTGACCATGTTTGGGGGAAGATTGTGAAAGGGCTTTGGAACTAGAAAAGCCATTGAGTGTTGGGTTCTCATTGGGATGTCCTGTGCCGTCTTGGAAGATAAAAATGTTGGGAGCAGTGCAGAGGATGGATGTCTAGCTGATGAAGCTTCAGAGGAAAAGTTTAAAAACTATCAGGGCCATTTGCTATTTTGATTTAAGACTGTCAGCCTTGTTAGCTGGGGCTGAAGAATCAGTTGTGATTAATAAGGTACCAGGAACTACTAACGTGAAACCTTTGCTTTGCTCGATTGCTTAATGCTGATCAATTGGAGCTGAGAATTTAGCAATGATTAAGAATAGATCAGCATTGCTGGGCACGGTGGCACACACCTTTAAACCAGCACCTGGGAGGCAGAGGCTGGTGGTTCTGAGTTCAACGCCAGCTTCATCTCACTCTCACAAAGGGTTCTAGGACAGCCAGGGCTTTGAGAGAGAGAGAGAGAGAGAGAGAGAGAGAGAGAGAGAGAGAGAGAGAGAGAGAGAAGCACAATTAAGATGAAATATTCTGGCAAGTGTTCTTGGAGAGTCAGCATATAGAAACTATGCTCCAGAGGTCACCAAGGTTGTTAAGAATGTTCCTCACGGTGGCAGCCAAATCTGGTAATACTTAAAAGTCACCCAGGTTATACTGGTTTTGAATGTATGGAGGAGATTTGGCAGTCTGAGGTTTGGCATGTTGAGAAGACAGGAGAGGTCACTGGTGAAGGTGCAGTCTGTAGCAGAAGGCCCAGGAGTGAAGATGTACTTGGCACCACAAATAGAATTTATGAGAGGCTATTGGTAAAAGTGAAGCCCAGTTGCAGCAGAAGACCCCAGCATTTTGGAGATGCCATGGGATGAGCAGCAATAACAGTAGCAGTAGTGGAGTGGAGCCAGCTAATGCCTGGAAGACAAGTTGTGTGCTGCAGGGGAAGTGAATCAACCTTCTTGGAGGATCGCAGAAGATCATGATCAAATCCCAGATAATTGGTCATTGAGTTATCTATACTGTTGGAGTTTGGTTTTGCCTGGTTCAGACTGTTACTGGTCCCTGATTTTTCCCTCTTGAAGTGCTGATTTTTTAAATTACCTTTATTTTTATGTGTATGGGTGTTTTGTTTGCATGTTTATCTGTGCACCTTGTGTGTGAAATGACAACGGACGCCAGAAGAGGGCGCTGTGTCCCCTGGAACTAACATTACAGATGGTTGTGAGCTGCCACGTGGGTGCCAGGAATCTATCCTGGGATCTCTGGAAGAGCAACCAGTGCTCTTAACTGCAGAGCCATCTCTCCAGTTCTGAAAATATTTAATCTGGGTTTTTTCTTTCTTTTCTTCCTTCCTTCCTTCCTTCCTTCCTTCCTTCCTTCCTTCCTTCCTTCCTTCCTTCCTTCCTTCCTTCCTTCCTTCCTTCTTCCCTCCCTCCCTCCCCCCTCCCTCCCTCCCTCCCTCCCTCCCTCCCTCTCTCTCTCTCTCTCTTTCTTTTTTCAGAAGCCCACAGCTGAAAGACTTTGGAAATTTAAAAGATATTTTGGATTTTAAACAGAGATTGGATATTTTAAAGACTGAAATTTTAGTGTGTTTAAATTTGTAAAGATTGTGGGACTTTTAAGGTTTTTTTAATGTTTTTAATGTGAGGTCTTGGGGTTGAATAGGAAAGGATTAAGCTAGGAAGTCAACAGGGAGTTGGAACCTGCCTGGGGCTCAGGACTTTTACTTAAAATCCCGGTCATCCTGCCACTCACCAGGTAACCTATTCTCAGCAGTAGCAATGCTTTATGGCCCAGCAGACCATTTGGTGGACATGCACAATGGTTGAAGCAAATGCCTCCTCAGAAGCTTTCCAAAATAAGAGCCCATGTTATGTCCCCTAGTAAGTATCCTGCCCTAGGTGTACTTATATAAAGGGGAAAAAAGGAGAACACACATGAACCCCAGGCTGCGATAAGAAAAGTGAGCCACACTATACCTATGCATCCTTGTTCTGTTCTTGGCTGGAGCCAGTATTATGGCACAGCAACCATAGGAGCATTGACCTCCGTAGTTGGTGATCGAAATGTTAAGGATCAGAACTTAGGGATGTTAGGATACTCCAGATATAGACTAAAGAAGCCAAGAAGACATTTTAGCAGAAGTAGGTTCTGCAAAACCAAGAGGCTTAGATTTTTCTGCATAGAACGAGGAGGACCATGTGTGCCTTTAGAAGAAACCTGCTGTTTCTATACCAAGAAATCAGCCATTAGTAGGGAAAATCCTGCTATGGTCGGATAAAATCTCAAAGAAAAGGAAGAAGGAGATAGTAACCCATATAATTGCCTTCATTTTCTGTTTACCTGCTCCCAATGGCTGATGACCTTACTGTCAGTGTTAACCAATCATTAATTCTTATTCTGATAAGTGAGATCTTACATCCTCAACTGCTTGGCCAACTATAGCAAACAGAGAATAAATTCTGATAATACTTGTCTTAGAATCAACTGTGTTCCACCCCTAGCCCCTGCAGAACAGGACAAGGCCATGTTTTGACTCGTGCCCATAGAACCAATGGAGAATATAATGAGGCCAGACCATGTTTAGTTTCCTTCACATTGTTTCCTTGCTGAATCCACTTTAGGTTTGACTAGAATTTGATCTCCTTGATGTGAAAAATCACCCAGCTCTAGTCTAGGATCCCTAGGTCAAGATGCCCCAGCTAACTTTTGGCATCTGTTAAACTGCATGCCTGTACCACACTTCCCATTTCAGCTAACAACGTAGCTTCTAGCAAACTGCTTGCTTGCAAAAAACATCTCCCCTGTAGTTGTCTTTAAAATTCTCTTATTCTAGACCCTCTGTGCTATATATGAATGTCTGAGTATAGTACAAGCTCGCTGGACTAAAGACTTTCAATTTGCTGTATACTATGAGTCTCTTCTCTGGTGAGCTCCTCATAACAATGTCAGAGAATTTTATGAGATTTCCCATTTGATTAGGCTGCATCAAATTAAAGCAAGTCCAGAAGTCCCTTTTCCCACCTACATTTTGGCACATTTAGAGTTTTGCATGGGTACTGGCTTACATGAGGCTATGCTGCTAGCGTATACCCCAACCATAACTTGGAATCGCTGTACCTTGTGGCATATATCAGTAGAAAGCAAGGGCCATTTTTCTCTGTGTAGCAATTGGTGAGCAGAGAGGATACACACCTTCATTATGTAGGCCATAATTATTATTGACAAAATTACTAATGACAATAAAGATGAAGAATTCTTCCCAGTGGCCTGGAGTTTTGTGAGCCAAGTGCCAAACCTGCTTTGGCTTTCAAATGGTCAAGTGGAGAATAGGGGCCCTTTTTCTCATAGTCATATCAGAACATCGCACGGTCCCGTGTGACAGTGGAGACTATGCTCAAAGGGTCTGGCAGAGAGTTTAGTTCTTTCTAGCCATGTTTTCCAAAAGGAGAGGTAAAAGGTTTACTGGGCTAGCCCGATAGATCAGGGGCCAGAATGGCAGGTTAGTCAGTTTGTGGAAGACTTTGCCTTGTCAGAGGGTCCAAACTTCAACGGAAAAACAAAAGTTCGGATAGGGTAATTTAAAACAAGATCCAAGTTGTGGCAAGAAATCTTGAGAGGGAGTGAGAAGCCCGGGTAAAGGACAACCTCCTGAATTTAAGGGGTCATCAAGAGGAATGGGAGATTCTCAGAGGGTAAAGGGGAAGCCTTCTATTTCTTCCTTGCCCTTGTCCCCTCTAGTCCCTCTTTTCATATGATCACCCCCCAGAATCTGAGGCTGAATGCCTCAGTGGGCACTGATGGGAACCGAGTGGCTAATTCCTAAGGGCAAAGGTTTGCACATATTAGTGTAGGCTGCAGAGAATGCTTGTAAATACTGCTTCCTGAGTCAGTTCTTGCTGAATTCAAACCGGTCATTTGGAGGCCACTGCTCTGAGGCTTGGAGGAGACCTCAAAGACCTTTTTTTCACTAGAGGAATCAAGACACTCTTTTTTACATGCCAGCACAGCTTTGGATGGACTGGGAAAAACTTGTCTGGATGAGTAACCGGTCACACTCACTTCAGTGTACCCATCCTTCCATGCTCAGGGGAGCCAGTTCTTTCTCCATCTCACAGGGATACACGCAAGCGAAGCAGCTCTGATCCCCAGTGCAGTGTCCATATCTCTGTCCATGCTTGCTCTGCTCACATCTCTTGTCTGAAGCCCCTCTGTGTTCTGATGTGTCCTCTTGTCCATTAAGTGTTTCACAGCCTCATCCCCACCCTCTCTCTGTCAGCGCCTGTCGAGGGGTTGAGTGTTAAGTTGGAAGCCTGTCATTGTTGCTTCACAGACATCACGTGGGCTCCTCACAGCAGCGCATAGGGACCTTCTCTAGTACCACACACAAAGCAGTGGTGTGCTTAGGTTTCCTCAGGTGATGAGAGTTTATTGAAAGGATCTAGCTGAAATAAGGACATTCAAATGGGACCCTTGAGGTACCCCCTAGACAACCAGAATACCACCTTCACCTCATCAGCTCTGCTGTCAGCACAGTCATCCTTTGGCCTTTAAACCCAACTGCCTGCCATTCTGACTGGTCCTGTGGTCCTTTGCTTTGCTCCTGTGTTGTCTCCATTTGCGACTTCCTTAGAGAGAGGACATGTTGGGAAATAAGGAATAGATGCTCAAGCACAGTCATTTTGCTGGGTGGCCTCAAAGTGGCTTGCTTCTGTACGCCGAGAAGCCAGCTGCCTGCTAGAACATATCTCTGTAACTAGGGTGGTGGTGTCACAGGGTACAAAGCATGGTGGCCAGTGTCTAAGGGATGGCTCCTTGCTACCATCTTCAGATTGGAGTACACATTAGAGATAGTCATCGTGGTTTTAAGAAAAGGCTGCCCATGGGCCTAGGCAAAAGATGCAGAAGCCAGGGCCGAAGCCTACTGAGGACTCATCCGCTCAGGCAGCAGGCATGATCTGAAGCTCATTTTGGTTCATCAGAGCAAGCCACACTCTGTGTATGAAAGGCTCTCAGGATATCTTCCTCTATTCCACCTTGTTTTTGGTGAGAGATTGCATCATCTACATGTAGCTGCATGCCTTCAGCTGTCACACTTTCATATGCTACCCATCACAGCTTCTGCCCATTGCCCCAGTTTTCACAGAGGAGACAGTGACCTAGTCCGGTCTCTGAGCTCTGTCCGGAGGACATAGATGGACAATGTTTTTCACCTCCAACCCCTCTCCTGCAGCATTTTGTCATTCTGTAATTGAAGGGAAGGTGGAGTGAAGCCCAGTGTCTCCCACTTTCTCTTAATCTCTGACCAGTTGCCAGACAGATGAAGAACAGATGGCATTTCCACTGAAGACATGAGACCAGGACTCTCTGAGAGCAGATGATCAGCCCATGACACTTGTATCTCCCAGGCCCCATCTGTGAAACAGAGATTGATAGTGATTGGTGTATAAGGTATCGGGTCACCGGTCCAGTTTCCAAGTCCAGGTCTGTCTCTTGTTAGCTTTGTGACATAAGGGAGACTCCTTAATGTTCCTGAGCCTAGTTCCTCATTTGTAAAATGAGGATAATAAGAGCCACCTGCCTACCACGTGGAGGTGAGTGGGGTGTGTGTGTGTGAAATACGGACCACTTATGTCAACGCAGACCGTGAGCTAGGTGTGCAGTCTGGGTGATGTTCTTCCCTCAGACTCCATCCAAGCATGCTGGGGAAGCCATGCCCACCACACCTACACAGAAATGTTCCCTGCCCTAGTTCCAGCCTCCAAGCTCTCTACAATTTCTGCCATAGTTCACGTAGGGAACAGAGTCCCTCAGAGAAATGTTCTGGACAGTTTAGGGGAAGATCAAAGGCCTATTTAATGGTCATGTCCCTCTCTTGCCAAGAAGAAAATGAACACTCAAAACCCTCAAACTTTTCCATCCATATAGTTAGCAACAGAAAAACTGTTCCCAGATATTAATGTTCAGCCACTCAGGCATACAGCTAGTGCCTGAGTTACATTGCCCTATCCAACTCACAGTCTTTCTCCTGTGAACTGGCTGGGACAATCCATCCTTTTGCCTTAACCTGATGAGGTGAGCATCAAAAGCAAAGGGTGTGGCCCTGATATAGTGAGCATCAAAAGCAAAGGGCGTGGCCCTGATATAGTGAGCATCAAAAGCAAAGGGCGTGGCCCTGATATAGTGAGCCTCAAAAGCAAAGGGTATGGCCCTGATATAGTGAGCCTCAAAAGCAAAGGGCATGGCCCTGATATAGTGAGCATCAAAAGCAAAGGGCGTGGCCCTGTTATAGTGAGCCTCAAAAGCAAAGGGCATGGCCCTGATATAGTGAGCCTCAAAAGCAAAGGGCGTGGCCCTGATCTGATGAGCACCAAGAGACCCCTTGGAGTGAGCACAAAAAGTGAGTGCAAGTGGAGAGTCAGGAAGGTGCCTTGGAGAGAAGGCTGCAGAATGGGGTTTTAAGCACGCACTCCCAGGAGGCATAGCCGCGAGGATCAGCTGAGAAGGGGCTGAAACACCCAAAGTGGCTACTCCTTCTCCAAGGATTGTACAAGAAGGAAAAAAAATATGTCATCGGGTCAAAGGAACTGAAATCCTCTAGTAGGAAAAATAAGTGAACAACAGAGCAGAAGCTGTGGGCTCTCATAGCTCAGGGGTTCCCGCCAAAGGAGACGGACCTGCAGTGTGCCTGCATGCCGGAGGTCCTGCTAGGGCAAGGGAGTGGGTGGCCTCTCTTGGCTGGGCCTGCCATAGCAACACGAGGGCCACTGAGATAGGGTTCCCATGGGATTGTATTAAAACCAATCTTGGAAAACAGAAAATTTATATTATATTCTTCGGTTATCTTTTGTTCATCCATCGGCAGGTGAGTGAGCTTTGTAAGAACCAGTATGGGAAATCTCTAGATTCATGATGCGCACAGCTGTGGTCCTAGGGTCAGGGAAGAGACAACCTTTAGTGGCTGTGATGGTACCGTAGGCTATGGCCAGCAAGGGACTTCTTCAAGCTCTGAATTGTTTGGCTCCTGGCTAGGACAACATCTCGACTTTGCTTAAGCATACCTCTGACTCCACCTTGACCTTTAGCTCACCCTCGCTGCATCAACAGATCTGGAAGTTTGAGTTCAAAACCACACATTGTAAACTTGGAAAATATTGGATCACTTGGTGCATCAAACACAACAAAAACAGAAAAGAGGGGAATATTTCCCGCAGTACCCAGATTTAGATACTACTGACATTGATAACTCTTCTTCCATCTCTGCCTCACTCTTTTAAAAAAAATTATTAGCACTTTAATCATCTAAGTTTCCACATATCAGGCCTCGAGGCTCTCTGTCCTTCGGCTTTACTCTCTAGAAAACCTCATAGCTTCCTGCTATCAAGAACTAGCCAACATTTGTCCAGGAGAATACTTTGCCATCCACTGAAGAGAATGGGAAGGAGACCTGAAGGATTGGACTCCAGTATGCAGCCTGCCCTCAGAACCTCCAGGAATCCTTTCTCTGGACTGAATGTCAAAGAAAAATCTCTTCCCATAAGACATAAAACACTCTGCAGCATTACTGAAGACATGCCTGTGAGATACTTGTTTGTACTACTGTGGTACAAAATCAGTCCCCAAAGATGCCTTTGTAAGTTGACCTTTGAGTCAATAAGAACACTGAACAACCTCCCCCCCCCATCTTTGATATATTGTTTCATTTACATTTGGTTCACACAGCCCCTAGGACCTCTCTGAATGAAATGGGTCTCCCCTTTGTGGGGAAAATAGTCTAAAGGTTTGCTGTAGGCTGCTAGGGTGGTCCCCGTGTGGGGTGGGGGTCTTTCCAGTCACCCCTGCCTGGGGTCCTTAGGCAGTTTCCTCCTTTCCAAGGCCTAGCCCAAGCTTTGTTGGGAGTGAGGCACTGAGCCCTACTTTCATTTCCAAGTTGCTCCTGAGGGTCTACCAATTTAACTGGTTAGTCTTCTTTCCTTGGTACTGGTATCAGCTGGTTTTCCTACTCAGCATGTTTTCTTCCCTTAGGGGGATGAATGGGCAAAGAGCCTGAGAGCTCTTCCCAAATGATTCCTGGTCTAGCCTTCCTTATCTCAGAAATCAGAGCCTGGCTGGGCTAAGGAAAAGTTTAAGAACATCTGGGTGAGGAAAGCAGACTTTGGCTGGTGGGAAGAGCTCCAGAGTCGAGCTTACCAATGCCAGTTCATGCCTGCCCTTGGGTGGAAGACATGGGATTCCTGACCCTTCCTCACATTGCCAGTTACCCCTGAAGCCTTTTGTCCCACCTCCTAAGTGTCATTTCAAGCCAAGAATGAAGGAGCTGACATTTCCTGAATGGTGAAGGAAGAAACACAGAAAACCAAAGAGTCCCTACCATTAATCAGCCTCATCTAATGAGCGTGTCTGTCGCCAACACTCAAGTTGCATAGTCTCCTGAAAACCTTCTTTGATAGGGAATGTAACCAATGTGTTTTTTTCTTTGAAGGAACTGGAACCAGGAGCCCTTAAATGTTTCCTACCCACAAATTAGTGTTAATTGGGGAAAAAATACACTTTGTCAGACAAAATACTACTGATGCCTACCCAGCAGGGGATAGTTTGGGGCACAGGTTCAAGTGAACATTGAAACAGGGGCAAGAAAGCAAAAGGAGATCTTCACTGGCATCTGCAACAGGTGGTTATGTATCTTCCTACAGGCTTCTTCACATTGAACGTAAACAGTGAAAGAGCAGACAGGTTTGACAGAGTCTCTGCCCTGCCTCTGTTCCACTTCCACAGAGGTGAAGGACTGAGATCCTTCCTAGACTCCATGCTTGCTATATACCGAGATGGGGAGAGAGGCCCTCATGCTATCTTATTTTAATGAAAGAAAATATCACAGTTAACTTTCAACAAAAATATTCCCAGGACTTCACTGGGATTTTGTCTGTCTGTAATCTCTTGTCTGGCCATCACCGAACCATTTAAACTTGAAGTCCTGAAGTGTGAAGACTTCTTTCCATCTGGACATCATTTCACTCTGAAGTGGCTCACAGACATAGTGTGTTTCTTTGGCACTGGTTTCAGAGTCAGGGTGGGTTCCTTTGACTGGCCCCCTATAGACTGGGTGCTGGGTAACATCATTAATTGCCCAAATTAATTCTGTAGTCTAGCTCCCTTCTGAGACACCCAGCCAGAAAAACGTACTTGTGTTCTTTTAGAGGGAGGGTTGAGGGTCATTTTCTAAATAACTGGCCATTTGTAGGAATCTTGTGAGCTTCTGGACATTACCAACTTCTTAAGCTTTTTAAAAGCCAGGCAGCTGGTTGAACTGTTAGGACTACCTAACCACTTCTGGACTGCCAATAGGGACTAATTTTGAGGTGAGGGGGAATAAGTCCCTTCTGGCTGTCCATAATGATGTAGTTAGGGCTTGTGGAGAGGTAGAGAGAGAGAGGAGTGTCAGAGGGGACACGGGAGTGCCAAGGTAACCACAGAATGAATACAATGCTTATTTCTCACACTGTTTAGTGCTTTACCCAATATTATCCCCATTTTACAGATTGAGGAGACTGAGGTTTAAAGAGGTTAAGTAACTTGTCTAAAGTCTCATGTCTAGCATATCACAGGAGCCAGGATTAAAACTCAGGGCTCCCTTATTTTGGAGCCTGAGCTCCAGTACCACATGCTAGTGGAGAATGTAACCAGTTTTCCTAGAAGACGTCTAAGTGGCCTCATCTCCTGCTATTTGAGTGACTGGCCTTCCTGAGACTTTTTATTATCAGTAAGTGGGAAAGACAGAAAGGAAGGAAGGCGTCTGGGCTGTCCCCTCGAATCAATCAGGACTTACTTTAACCCGCCCACTTATACTGAGGTTGAGAGACTATAGTTTCTCAGCAGATCTGGCCTGAGGGTAATCAGCTCCAGATGCCTGTGTCCTGACTATAATATGTTTGGTAGCGTAAGACAAGGTTTCCATCTTCTTCCTTTCTCCTCCGCTTTACCTACAGGAACTCCTACCGCAAAGGCCTGGGCAGGAGATGGAGATGCTGGGTTATGAGCAGTTGGTTGAAGTTTTGAAGAAGGATTATGGAAGCCAAAGACTAACAAGAGACCTTGGCAGCACTTGTGACTGCTCTTCACTCTTGTATTCTGTTTCGTTGGGCCCTATCCCAGCATCCTTAGCGCCACCTCAGACCTAACTGCCAGTTGCTACTGGCCTGCTCCAACAGAATTTAACAGAAACTGCCCAGCCTCCCTCTGACCTCATTGGATAGAACCCACCGTGTCACCAGATAGAAATGCCTCTTTCTTCTGAAATAGTTTCCTCACTGTTTAGGAGTGGGCAGTCCTCTTGTGTGGGGGTCCAAGCATCAGACAGAGAAAGAGCTAGATACTCATCTATTCCCACAAGGGACCTCATTTTTCCCATACCAAGTATACAAGTGATTCCCATAAGGGGAGGCTGGAGGGAGTGGACAAGAGAACAGACCGTTCAGGAAGAGAAAAAATGTTTTGGGCCAGGGCCATTTGTCCCTCAGCTTCAACTGGCTTTGTTGATTTTCCTGCTGAGAGAAGTGGGAACCAGTTTAAGTCAGATGAATATATTTATTCAACAGACCTGGCTAATCTTCTCCCCAGAGATCTAGTAGCCTTGCTGGAGGCAGATGAAAGTATTCATTATTGTAAACCTTTAGGAATCAGTTCTCTTTGGAAGGCAGTGAGCGGCACACATCTGGGGAAATGTGTATAGAAAGAGGGAAATTAGTAGAAGTAAATCTCTGGGGTCCAGGGTTTGGGTATGTTAAGACAGAGCCATCTGGGAGAATGGAGACATAACTCTCATTGTAATTGGCTTTGAAAGGTAGACTTCATGATGACTGACAAAGAAGACGTCCCAAGAGTTTCTTCTTAATCATTTACTCTAGGCTGATGGGCAAATACATGCACAACGGCATCCTCATGTACCTGTCTTGGCCTTTCGAAGCTTTTCTCCAGGCTGGAATTTATGAGGTAGATTAAAATATCAAGGAAGGTTATAGTTGCTTTTTCTCCATAAGCCAAAGAAGTTGGACTTCCATGAGATTCTAGTTGGGGTTCAAAGCAACACAGAGGAAAAGTCCTGGTTTTAACTTTTCCTCTTGGCTCAGCTAAGCACATTACTCTAGGAGAACCATTCTCTGAAATGACTCTTTGGTGTTTAAGAGGGAAAATAACCAGGAAAAGAGATATAAATTGTGAAGAGGCTCCCCCCCCCCCCCAGCGGTGATGATCTTTACACGAAAGCCCAGTGTGAACTGGTGCACATTCTTTCCTAGAGGGAATAACCAGCAGACTGATGGATAATGCCTGGTGAGACCCACCACCTCCTGCTTCATTGGCCGTCGACTTGGGTCTGTCTCTAGCACTGTTGATTTGGCGTTGAGCCAAATGAAGAAGGGAGGGTGGATCTCTCCACACTTGGGGGGCCCAGTAGTGAGTGACTAGTGAATGACTTTGGTTTTAGGAGAGCAGACAAAACAGCCCTCACAGCAGATAATGTGAACCACATTGGCCTCCTTTAAGCAACAAAGCATGGGGAAGGAACTGACGGAGAGGTATCTTTTGTTTCTTCAGCCACAAATGCTGGGCACAGACATGTACAGAAACCATAACTCCACCCGATTCCACCTCTTCAACTCTTGCCAAGGGCTCTTACTCTTCATTGGATTGAGAAAGGTCCCAAGCAGGAAGTACCTTCTCTTTGACTTGCTGTCACCTGGGGTTTTTGGGTAGGTTCTGGCATCCATGTTCTCTTCTGTAGTAGTTGGTTCTTCCCAGGCTTTGAGCATCGGTAGAGGGAGAATGTATTTTTCTCACAGCACCCACTCATTCACTTATTTACTGTTTGTTCAGGGCTGCCACGTTCTCCGGAGCTCCCTGTTAGGTGAGGATGGCAAAAATGACTCATGACTTTGCATTTAAGGAGAAAAAAAAAATCTAGTATCTGTATTATTTGGGTAGATGGTGATTTTTCAAGAGGGAAATAGAAGTTTCTGGGGAGCAGGAATAGAAGGAATTGGAGTGATTTCTGGGGTATCTGGTAGACATGGAAGCCTAACATGGAAACAGTGTGTGATTCCACTACAGTAGGCATTAAAGCTGATCCCAGGTAGCCCTAGGCCACATGAGTTGAAGACATGAGTGTATTCGGTTTTCTGGGCAGGATAGTGATTTCACTGTCAGATGTAATATCAGATCCTGAAATCTAGAATTTTGTTTCTGTGAGGGGACTCTAAATGAGGTGGACTTAAGGATGACATGAGACTGTTCAGTGGGGAACAACCATCTGGCCTGTCCTCTTCCTTAATAAAAGGTATTGCTATTTCCTACCTACTCGCCTCTGTGCAGCAAGGACAGTTGTACACATGGACAAAGGAGTGTCTGAATTCTCCTGTGGTTTATCTCCAACCCTGAGACAGACTTAGGCATTTAAGAGTGTAAGAGATAGACCTCCCACATGGTTGAAAGGAAAGCCCTAGGTACTCCAGTGCAGACACGGTTCTTCCTAAGGCGAATGGAGTAGAAACAGGAGACCATAATATATGATCCACCATAAAGTCCAGGTGCACCTGCTGGAGGAGAAGGCTGGGTGCTGGCTTGCACAGCACTCTGCCAGTCTGTCCTGAAGCCTGGGCATTGCCACTAATTTGCTGTGTGACCTTGAACAAGTCACTTTTCTTCTTGTGGCCTGAATCTCCTTATCTGTAAACAAAGAGGTGAGGCAGGAAGCTCTTTAATGTTGCCTTAGGCTGGCTGAGAGACTGTTGGTGGGTCTGATATGCCAGGTTTTTTCTTTCCTCTCAGTGATGAGGAGGGAAACCATACAGTAAGTTGCATGCTTGATCCTGACCCTGGCCAAATCTGCACATCATTGCAAGCCACATAACCTCTCTGAGCCTCTGTTTGCTTTTCTAAACAAAACAAAACAAAATGGAAAAAAAAAGAATGCACCCTTTACCCCCCACCCCCACCCTCTACCCCTCTCAAAGAAGTGCTGGGGGTCATTCACTTTTGACATCCAGCTCTTGACCATAGCTAACACTTTGGCTTAAAAACCACAAGTGATTCCAAAGTATGGGCTGTGGAGCTGGAATGTAGGACCCACCCTTGGTGGTTTTTGTGGCATGGAGAATTGATGTTCACTTTGACCCTTAGTGAATCTGGACAACACTTACCTGATTGCAACACGGACCCATTATGAGAAGCAAAAGAATGATTGATTGATCCCTATGCCCTACTCCTCAGGGACCCAAAAGTCAAATCAGAAACTTCAGGCAATGAAACTTTTTTTTTTTTCCAGAACCATCTGAGGCTGCTTTAGAGAGCCAGGTGGCTTCTACTCTGATTTTACTTAGCGTTGTATTAACTTTGTCACGTAGATACAAAAATAGCAGGAAGTATTGGAGCAGAGGGTTCTATTCCAGGACCTAACAAAAGGCCATGACTGTCTGTGATCAGCCACCCCTGGCTCATGAAGTTGAAACCGACTTGTTGCCTTCTACATAAGGAATCATAGTCTATTTTCTATATGATGTTTTCTGTCAGGATCCAGAACCAAATCCAGACTCTATTTTCAGCTTGTATTAATACCTGCGATGGGAACTGATGACCTTAGAATGAGCATGGATGTTCCTCCCATGTTCCAAATGGTTTCTTTTGGGGGAAGGGCTTGATCATTTTCTTTTTTTCATGACACCGAATCCAGTGGAGGGACAGTGATGGGATCCACCCCATTGGCTTGAACACTTATCCCGGGCAGATAGGTTACATTAGTGTATTGTCAGTGCACTGGAGCCTATTAAGTATGACCCCAGTTGTGTGCCCAACCTGGGTCATAAGAATAAGAGCCATTTAGTATACCAGGAAAAAACCAAGCTTTATGCTTCTCAGGACAGGTCTATACCAGGAAAAAAACCAAAAAACAAAAAACAAAAAAAAAAAAACAAGCTTCTTCTCGGGACAGTTTGAGTGCTAAAGTAGCACTGCGTGGTCCCTGCAGAGCAGGGTCAGGACAGCTAGTATAGCAAGAAGAGCATCCCTCCTTAGTTGGAGGACCTGAGGGAATGTGGCTAGTGTGGCTATAGAAATGTCACAGAGCAGCTTTTCAATCTAGGGAGGATTTTGGGGCGGGGGTGGGGGGAACACAAGCTATTTTGTTATCAAATGGTGCAAAAGCCACTCCTTCTGCTCAGCACTTCTCATGCACCCTCCACTGTGATTTCGGATGCTCCCCAGATCTCCCTTACTCTGGAACAGAGTCTCTTCGCCATTCTGCTTCAGTAGCCACTTTGATGCCCAATCCCCTCCTGCTACACATTTTGCTCAGCTTAAAGAGCAGGGGCTCAGGGACCTGCCCAGTCTAGGTGGATAGGACTGTCCGTAGTGGAGTGTTGGTGAAGGGAGGGTGGGTGGGATGTGAACAAGAGATGCTGAGCAAATGGGAAACTTCTGGACTCTCTCAGGCTTGAAGTATTGTCCGAATAATAAAGGCTGTTGGGAAAACCAAGGCCTCTGTAGTGAGCATGGTGGACAACAGTGTTCACCTAATCTCCCTCTCTCTCTCATATATTCTGTAAGCAAGAGCAAAGGTGACTGGAAGGGTTTGTAGAGCTTTTCTGGTTGTGGAAGGTGGTGTGTAGCTTGTGACCTCACTCCTCAGAGCCTTTTTTTATTCTGAGACTTAAGATAGTGTTTGCAGCCAGCCTCGAAAATGCTCAACCTTGATAAATAAATCAACAGATATACGGATGGACAAATGATGTCATGGGTTTGTCATAAGCTCTGGCTGGGGTGCATGTGAGGGAGGGGAGGCTCATAGTGTTTGCTTTTGTAGAAGACATGGCCTGGATTTGAATCCCAGCTCAGCTACTTGCAAGCTGTGTGGCAGAGGGGCAGATTATTTAACTTCTCTGAGCTTCCTTTTCCTCAACTTTGTCTATGCCAAAGACCTTTGGGAAGTCCGTGCGGCACCACCTTCATTCCCTGTCACTGGGCTCTTTGTTACCCAGCACTGTGATGATGGGTCAGCTTAAGAGGACAGTGATTGGGAGCAGCTTCCTCAGCTCATGGAGACCTATTTGCTCAGCGGCTACCACAGAGATGACCTCACTCACATTTTTCTTTTAAAAAGGTGGCATTTTCAGTCAGTCTGGTTTTCCATTTTTGCCAGAAACATTGGCCTTTATTTTTTTAAGTGTTACTAGAATAAAAATTATTTTGTTTTTGCTTTAAAAATCTATCTCTTTGGCTTTCGATAGATTGTAGAGAGCTCTTCAAACTTACAGGGCTATTTAGCCTTCATGGCAGGAAGTTAGGGGTAAGTGGAATCTAATGAGAAATATAGAATGAGAATCCTGTGCAAACAAGCGCTTGCTACTTAGGGTCTGACTTTCATCACCATGAGAAAGCACAGAGCTAAGAACTTCTCACAGGAGCCATGTGACAAAGCATGTACCCTGGCTTGTTAGAGCCTCATCTCCACTAGCTACAGTGCAAGGTCCAACCCAAACTCTCTAGAGGATCTTAGTGTCGTCTGGTGACAGTTTTCCCCTTGCATTGGCCTCTCTGGTCTCCATCCATGTATGTGCCGGTACACAGGTGTCTTGCTGTTTACTGTATGTGACCACAGAGCATCACTAGAATTGAGGGTAAGCCCATCCCCAGATGCATGTCTGATCTTCACCACTCAGACTTGGAGGGGCCCAAACAGAATACTAAGTATATAACCAGGGCATGACTGAGGTGTTTGGAAACAGAGGGGGTTGTGTGTTCTGGAAGCTAGACCTTGGAAAAAAGCAGTGAGGGTGTGAGGTGGGAAATACAGGGGTGGGGTGGGGAATACACCAGACCAGCATCCATGACAATGCCAGCAGTGGGCATCAAAACCTCTGTGGGATACATGAAGGCTTAGAGTCAGAGCCCAAGTCTTTGGATCAGTGTACTGAGAGGCTGGGCAAAAAGGGTGTTAGGGAAGAGGTCTGTTTCTGGGAATGAGTGAGGCCTAAATTATCTGGACTTCTCTTGACTTAAAGAAAGATATGGCCCTGGAGTCCCATGAGTGTCTGCCAGTTTTTGAGTGGATTCTTCCACCACAAGCCACCCTGCTTCCCACAACTGCCTCTCCTCTAGAAGCTGGCAATGCCAAATTCTTCTCACCTTAGCTTCTCATCCTCACAGTCCCCCCACCTTATCACACAGAGTCCTCTTCCAATGTTGAGGCCTTTCTGCTTCCTCCTGAGACTCTTAATAGGCCTCTTGGGATCTTGGCTTGCTTCTCTCTGGCCTGTAGTGTCTCTGTGTCTGCTGTGGTCTGACCACCACACCCATGTCACCATACACCAAGTCTTGGCCCTACGTAGACAGATATTACCTGTTCCCTTTGGGGTGACTGAGAGCTGCTCAGTGAGCTCTGAGGTGGCACAGTGAGGTAGACTTTTAGCCAACACAAGATCTGTGACCCAGGCTTACCTCAGCGTTGCCCACAGCCTTCATCTCCCGTCTAGCAACTCTATGTCTGTCCCCCACATTAGTCAGTGGAAACTCACACAGGACCTACTTTCTACTTGCTGCTCTGATGCTAGTTCTCAGGAAATTCACCTCCTTTCCTAAGGGTGACGTCACTTCAGTTGTTCTCCTTGCTGGCCCATTCCTGTCCATGCCTCACAGTAGCAGCTCCTTCCGTAACTCAATAGATAGATGTCTTGCTTTTGTCTAAAGCTGAACGTTAGGGAGCTTACACCATCCGCCCTCCCTCCCCGCTTCCTCTCTTAAACGCTTTCTTATTACCAGCTCTTCTCCAGGCTCTGACTAGCCATTCTCAACACTAAACCCTACGACATTGGCTTGTTATCACTTCTTTTAGTCAACGGTCTTACAGGTACTGCCTGCAGTTAGTGTCTCTGCCCCTTTGCTTCATGACTGACTTTCGGATCACAGGCCCAGTGGACTACACTTCTCAGTTCTCAAAAGCCAGAAAGGCTCCTCGACAGGAGGCCACGGTTGGCTCTTCCCCTGTAATGCTCTCCCACCTCACCTTTCATGACAGTGACACCTCCTTCCTATGCTTCCCTAGCTGTCAGCGACCGGTCTCCCTGTCCGCTTATGTCTACATTGCCCGAAGACTAGAACTTGCAGGTCTCTTAGGGAAGCTTCTGACACTTTTTGTTTGCATTGGGACCAGAATCTCGGTTGCTTTTTCTGCCTGGAGTCTGGGTAACTCCACACCTCTGTCTTTCTTTCCTTTATTACCCATGGTCTTGGTAAATACTGTCTTCAAAGACTTAAAGTCTGAATTATTGATGATAACGCAACCCAGATGGTCGCTGCCATGGCTCCTTCTCTTTTTGGTGACTTTTATGTGGTCACCAGTCCCATCGAATTCCCCTTCTGCCTGTTTGTAAGGGTAGTGCCTATCTATCTGTACCACCTAGCTTCCGACTCAGCATCTTTACAACAGCCACCTCCCACCTTCTTGGGGCCTCAGTTTATCCATCCTGCACAGCTGGCAAGATGATTAAGAATAGAGGTCTGATCATGCTTTCCTTCTGTTTAAAATCCTCCAGGGCTCCTATATGTTAAGATAAAGTGCAAGTTCACTAGTGGGGAGGCCAAGGCCTTTCCCATCTCACAATTATCACAAAAATGGTGTTCAAAGAGACCCCATTTCTTAACCTAGAAACATTTGTGCTGTGTGTCTTCGAGGGAGCTACTTAACCTTTATGAGCCTCTGTATTCTTATGCATACAATAAGGAGAATCTGCCTGCCTCCCTGGGTGCACAGAGGATAAAATGGGGTAGCATACATGTTTGCCTTTCTGTATACTCTGTTGGCATCTGGTTCACTTGTAGGCACACAGTACATATCTGTCTACTCCACTTTCCTGCCCACTCTTCCTGGTAGCTTTGCACCAAATGTCTTCCCTCTACTACTTCCACACTGAGGGGATGGTTCCTCCTAGGAGTGGAATTTTCCCATCTCCATCCCTTTATACCATGTGTAAGCCTACAACCATGCTTAGCAGCTTCCTTTTCCTGACCCCCTTGCTGCTTAAGGTGGTTCTCAGGAGTTACACAAAAGTTTCTCCTGGGTGCCATTCCTAGATGTTTGCTAGATGGCCTTCCAAGGCCCTCAATTTCAATCTGGCAATCACCTATCAGTCAAGGGCTTTTCCATGGGCAAAGAATTTCTAGGACAGGGATCATGTCTTATTTATCTCTATATCCCTAGACACAACATTGTCTTTGAACATGCTAGGCTATCATAGACATCCGAAAATGATCCAGTTCAAACTTGGTAATGTTTCTAGGTGGCATTCAAACTTCTGCTCAATTGTTTCTTATTCACCTTTCTGCTCCTCTTGGTGGCAAGGAACTGTCAGCCCAACTTCGGATGAAGAAACTATCAGCTCTACTTTAGACAGACAAGTTCCCCAGGGCAGGGCTCATTGCAACGTGATGACCTGGAGAACTGGGGATGGGACACTCACACAGCCCACCACTGACTGCCTGACTAGTGCCAGCAAAGAGACCCCAATGGGTGACATCAAATTCTATCTAATCTTTGTCTCAATTAAATCCAGTGGCCCCAGAGGGAGGGATCCTGAGTTGGCCTTAGAGGTCTCAGGATGGAGTTGGAGGAGGCTGGTGTTTATACGTGGTTGGAGGACTAGGGTAGAAGGCCCAGAAAATCTGAGAAGGGATGGGCTAAGCATCAGAGAGATTAAGGCTGCTTCTTCTGGCTGTCTGGGGATCCACACAAAGGAGGTGTGAGGATCCTTTATGAGCCTCTGTGTTTCCATGCAGACAATTTGTCCCAGGGGCTATTAAACCTCTGCCCCGACTTTGATTTTGTTTTAAAGGTCCAAGAGTTTCTGGCATGCATATCTATTTGTCTGACCATTACTAGAGGACTAGTCTCTTGGGGACCTCTTTGTCTTTGCTGTCTGGCTGAGCCTCCTTGCCACACCCCTCTCTATGGGGACACATATATCATCTTCCATGTTGCTAGGCATAACTGGCTTTTGTTGCTTGGGTCGCTAGCAGAAGTGGGGAACAGATGGCAAGCCTCAACCTATTTGGAAGGCCCCAGCAATGAGACAGCCTCTGGTCACAGTGAAAAGGCCAAGCTGCCTCCTGCCCTGCAATAAGCAGGGCAACTGGTTGATGGGGAAGGGACAGTATGATTCATTCAGTCTAGCATCCCCTTGAATGCTCACTCTCCTCCAAGTCTTACTGGCTGGAGGGGAGATGTGAGGAAAGAGGGGCTTAAGAGTCAGGAATTTTGTGCCTTGAGTGCTCTTTTTAGACACCTTTCTCCATGTCAGAGCTTTAGTGTCTTCCTAAGAAAGGAGACAGGTCTAGGTGCTTCAAAATACTAAGGATCTCAAGGGTAACTAACCCCGTTGGGTAGTTGCTCCTAAGACCAGCTTTAATCCAAATTGATTTCATCTTCCCAACACTCTGAATGTCTGGGACAGAGATACAAATGTTCTCCAGTCACTTCTGAGGCCAGGTGTTTTGAGTATTTGAAGGGATCTCAGCTCTTAAGGGGGTTGTCACACCTTAGACACACACCAGCTCTTCTTGCTGGGGCAGTTGGATGTCTGCGCACAGGGAAGGCCTTTTCTCTGGAGTTCATTAATAAAGGACACAAGTTCTCTGTCCAGGGTGCCAAGCTAACATGGCCGAAGTGTGGATCTGCTGTGTCATGGTGCCTAAGCCAGCCATTTCCAGGCACACTATTTTTTTCCAAGAAGTCTGATTTCTTCCATTCAACAGGTCCATAAACAGTGAACCAGGAAAGTGCCTGCTAGCAGATCCATGCCTGGGTATAAGCCCCTAAACTCTAATTGGCCTTTTAATGTGGGTGTTGTTCCTATCTTAAGACACACACACACACAGACACACACACACACACACACACACACATACACACACACACACACATATACACACTGTTCCTTTCCTTCTCCTATAATCTCTTAAACTAAGGATTTGTCTCAATGCTTTTTAGGGAAGTTACAAGATGCGGCAGAGCAGACAAGTCCTTGCAAAAGTGTCTTGTTAGTAGGCATAGTCCGTCCCCAGACTCATTAAAACAGAACATTAGGTTTGACAGCACTTCCTTGAGTAGATCCGATTTTCTACCTATCCAGCTCTGCAGCTATGGTTCTGGATGTAAGTATCCAAACACATAGCAGTCCTGTGAGCTGACAGGAACTGAGATCCTTTCCATCTGATGGGTGATGCAGGGAAAAGGCCCTGCAGGTGCTGGTCCTCAAGGACCCCCTCCACCCCCGTCTGGAAAACCTGGACCAGCAATTCACAGAAAATAACCAACCTCAATGGAATGGGAGTTGCTGTAGGGTCATCCAACCAAAAGTCTTAAAACTGATTTATTGACACAGTTTCCTAGTGCAAAAAAAAAAAAAATGTTTTTAGAGTGAGGAGAGGCAGAGGGCCTAAAAAAGAGTTACTAGTATGTGTTCATTCATTCATTCAGCCAGTATATTAAAAGTACCTGTGGGCCATATGCTTACTTACTGATCTGAGTGTGGAGAAATGAAGGCATGGCCCTGCCCTCTGCCTCGTGTAGCTAAGACAGTGACCAAGAGCTTGTGCAGCACTGGAAGGCTCTTGGCTTGGTTTCCATTTCCACTTGCATCCTGATTTTCCTGCAGTGGATATTATTGTCAAGTTCTGAAACATTTTATATGAAGACATATGATGAGACCTTTAAAAAGATAGCCCCACTCTGCTTTTGAGACAATCTTATTTGAGATGACTTGTTTCTACTTCAACCCTTTGAATGTTTCTGAACTTTTTTCATTGTTGGCTCCATGAGTTCTAAAGGCAGAAACAGCGACTTCTCATGAAGGGTCTCTCACTGTGGCTGTATCCTAATGGACTATCCCCACTGAGAATCAGTGACTGTGTTCAGCTAGGAGAGACCTACTTTTGGTTAAAGAGCAAGCTTAACTTTGCATTGAATTCCAGGTTGCCGGCCTTTGCTTTCATGGTGATTGACTACTTTGTACATAATCATAACCAGTTCCTCCTTACCTTCCAGTGGGCATATACTTCTCCCAAATTTTTGTGTTTTATGTAATCAGAGCTGAAAGACATAAACTTTAAACTAAGATGCCCCAATACTTGTCCTGTCAAAGTGACTGGTGGCATCTATATTGATGGGCCAAATAGAGCAAGGAAAGAATCTCCATTTTCTGAGAAGCCCCAGGGAAGGATTTGTGGAAATGAAACTTGGGCCTTAGGGACAGGGTAGAGCCCAGATGAGTTGAGAGAGGAATCACATTTTCAGGAAAAGGGTAGACTATACTCTCCAATGGGATCAAACGGAATCATTGTGGAGATATTCATGTACATTTATGAGGTTACAAAGTGACACTGTACCACTGTGCTGCCAGTCCATGTGAGGGTTCATACTCTAGATTCTGGGAAAAAAATACTTGCATAATTTCCCTACAGATTAAATAGTGTGCCCTTTTTAACCACCATGTGTTCACTTTTTGTTGAGCAATCTTCATAATTTGTGTGTGTGTTTGTTTGTGTCCATCTTTTGAGACATTTATGTCCTTGACTTGGCCCTGGCCCCTCCCCTTTCTGTGAGATGCTACATCACATTTGCTGGCTCTGGCTGCTGCCTGGTCAGAACAAATGTATAGGTTGGGCTTTTAGCCAGGTGACATAAAGTGAGACATAACATAGAACTTCAGTGTGTACTTCAGAAGTGAAAGCAGGAGGCTGATTTCATGTACTGCCAAAGACCCATCTCATCCCCTGGAATCAAAGCTTCCCAAATACTATAAAGAAGTTAAAAATTAGATTTGCAATCAGTAGCTACCATGTAGGGGGCTGCTGTGACATCTGTTAGTAATGAAACCCTTAGGGTCTTTGTCAGGTTATCCTTGGGGAATCTAGAAATTCTTCCAAGACTTTCTAGAGATTTTTGCAAACAAAATATCTGCTACCTGGAGTCTTAGGGTTGATTATATTAAGTTCACAATTCTTTTTCAAAGTTGAAACTTTTTTAAGTAAGGAAACAATAAATTGTCCATCCATCCATCCATCCATCCAACAACTATTTATTGAGAACATATCATGTCTTTTGGCCCAAGAGACAAAAGCTGACAGCCTCATCTTTCCATTCAAAAATCCCAAGGAAAAACAGTATATACTTTAAAACCATGAGTGGGGCCAGAAAACAGGAACTGTCTTTGACACATTAAAACTGGAAGAAACCTCTGAAACCTGGAAAGTCAGCAGAGCAGTTTTCTGAAGAAGGCATCACTATGAATATGGCTGTAAAAGTGGCCTATGACAAATGTGCCTGGGCTTCTAAGTGACAGATGTGGAGTGGAAAGAAACCCAAGTACACAATGGAGTGGAGCGGCTGCGGCCACCAGGGTGATCAGATAGCCAAGATGATTACTCCATAACTGCACTTGACCTGGGCTTCTCAGATGGCTGGGTCTCGGGGTCCAAGTGGAACCCCTCAGTCCACACAAGCCAAGAGACAGACATCTCTGCTGCCCAACTGTACCAACAACAGGTACCTTCCCTGTATTGGACAGAAGGAAGAAAAACTTGCTCACAGTACATACGGCCATTTTCTCCTTGTTGCCAGGCTCACAGAAACTTTCCTGTACACAAATGAGGAAATCAGAGAAGAGTTATACTGATGTCAACAGGGTTCACAGCAAAGAAAAGGTGATGTGTGAGCAGAATGGAACTTGGAAATAAATGTGATTAGCAGATACACAAAGAGGCCTTGGATACTCAATTGCTTAACATGTGAGACCAACAGATGAGTTCAGACAGCAGAATGAACAGAACGGAAGCGAAAAGCAGAGACGTTGGATGGGAATTCCCTTGGACTGTGGCACCTAAAAGATGATGAGGTGGAGACTCAGAGAGTTAAGGGTTGAGATGGGAAGGATGTCCGGGCAGCTCAGCACTTCTCTGTCAGGAGATTTAGAGGACAGGGTGGAGTAAAGACATAAAAACAGAAGCAGTAAAGATGAAAGAAGATAAAGTCCAAGAGTTAAATATCATGACCAACTGCCAAGTTAGAATGCCTGAGAAAATATCCATGACCAAATGAACACATCATGGTACTAAGACAGCGTGGGGGGGGGGGGCGCAGGTGCAAGTGTGATGATGCACATGTAAAGGAGGTGGGAAAGCTATTGGGCCTGGTACTACATATCCATCAAAATTATCAAGTGTATGGTTGGAAAGTTATTTTGGGCATCATGGGTTCAAAGTTCATCATTTTCTGGCATACACACACACACATACACACACGCCCGCACACACGTGCATACACGCACACACACGTGCGTGCACACATACACACTACTACAGGTCATTATTTAAAAGCAAACAATGGAAAGAGGAGCTGAGGATGACTGTGTTGCACACACTTGGCGCTTTACTGACTGAGCAAAGCACCTTCCTGTGTTCACTAGCCAAGTGGTGGCTACAGAGCGATGAACAGATAGTACCAGTGCCTGTTTAAGGTCTCCAAGCAGTCTTGCGGCTGCACTGTATGTATTAAAGTGCAGAATAGACTGTTCTCTTTTGCACCTGGGTGGCAGTTATGGCTTCCTGGGGAAAGGATTGGAAAGACAGTTCAGTGGTTAAAATCACATACTGCTCTTGCAGAAGACCTGAGTTCAGTCCCCAGCACCCACATCAGAGGGCTCATACAACTTGCCTGTAATTTCAGCTCCAGGGGATCTGATGCCCTCTTCTGGCTCTCAAGGGCAAGTGCACACAAGTGTTCGAGCGCGCCCCCCCCCCCCAGCCCCCTCCCCACCATCTCTTCCCCCCACCCCCAACTTGATTGCCCAGGACCATAGGCGCATATGCCACTGGGCAAACAGAGAGAGACATGGATAGGGCCTCTTAAGGCACCCAGTAGCTTGGCATCCTGGGACATGGCCAGCCCTGCTGGAATAAGTATGGAGGCTAGTCAGAAAGAGGCCTTGGCAAACTTGGAGGCTATCACTTCCGGATGACCAAGGCTGATCTGCAGCATGTCCCTCTGACAGTCTTCCTGGATGGGACTGTGAATGGAAAAGCAGCTGGTCTAGCTGGCATGTCCAGCTGCCAGGGTCCCCAGCAAGGATACAGTCAGTCATCTTAGATCCCTTGGGAAGCCTATCCACAGAGCAGGATTCAGAAACAATTAAAATTTTTATTAAAATAATTCTTCACCCTCAAATTTCTGTCATCTGCCTGCTGTTGTGTTTGGGAAAGCCAAGTGGGGCTGTTTCCATCTTGAGTTTGTGATTCCTTGGTGGCTTCTGCAGTTCAGAGCTGGTTCTGGTTCTTGCAGAACAGTGTCCCGTTTTGCCCTTTTTCACCCAGCCTCATCGTCCCCACCTCTCCAGGTGTGTGGGAGAGCAGGCGCTGTGCTGATTGTGTTCTGAGTTATACCATGAACTTGGCCAATATCTTTTAGTCCTTTTACTGTAATCATAGAAATACAGTGTAGGAGGAGGCCCTCAGAGCCATGATGTCTTAGCTCCTGGCTCCAGGCAGAATCAAATTGAAAGCACTTTCCCCAGCTAATCATCTTTGCTTTTTTGCTTTTTAAATACTCAGAAGGAAGCAGTTGCTCCAGTATCCACCTAGAAAGATTGCCTGTTTCTTGCTGTTAATGGAGGCATGGTGTGCCTCCTCCAAAGACCCACCGTGACTTAGGATGGGACCAGCATCAAGGTTTTCCTACCCATCCGATGGGATGCCATCTTTGTCCTCTCAAAGCTGCTGTGGAGGTTTTTGTCACCTGTTAGTGTCAAGTTCAGCCCTCAGGCTTTTTAGCCAAGCTTTATGTGCTTTATCCCCATTGCAAAACCTCTGAATACGACTAGAAGAGACCATGGCAGGCAGACCCATGGTGGTGGTTGAGACTGTAAAGTGGAGTTGGAAGATGAGGAGGCTTTTATATAAGGCTACTTACCTTGCAGGATAGATACCCAAGGAGCACCAGTCTCCAGATGCATGTCCTCAGCAATTCCTTCAAGTGTATATGGGTAATGGTCCAGTTTCATAGGGCATATCTCTTTAACCCTGGCTTGACAGATTATTTCTACTGGTACTTATTTTCTTTTCAAAATAAAGTTTAAAGTCAGGTATGGCTGGATATTTCTGAGACCTAAATACTTGAACCCGAGTTTCCCAAGCTTCCTAAATACTGCCTCCTCCATCCCTGTGCCGGCCTAGAGAGCTAGGAATAGTATTTGTACTCCAAACATCAGCCATAGGACTGACAATAATACCGCCAAAGACTTGAACCATGACCCACACATTTGGCTTGCATAAACATCTCTAAATGTTGAGGAAGGTGTGCAATTTGAAAGTATAGAGGACTTTAAGGACAGAGCCATGCTGTAGCTGCCACCAGTCCCAATTTCCCATGTGTCGTTTTGTCTTAACTGACCCACTTCCTTGGGGCTTACAGCTACATGCAGGACAATTGGGGCTAGACATTCTTCTGACTCTATATAGGACTTTTACCTCTTTCTTACAACGGCTTTTCCTGAAGCTCATTTACAAGGCCACAACTTAGCAGTCAAAGGATTAGAATTATATAACTATAATTATATACCTGTATACAATGATTTTATACGTTTGGAATCACTTGGGAGCACCTCTGGAGCCGCTCCAGATCATGGCTACACCACCCTGTATCTGATGCTTAACCTTCCACCATTAGAGATTCATTCTTTTGTGGAGGCTGGACAACCTTCCAAAGTGTCTTCATTGAATGAAGACCCATCAACAGCAGATGGAAGCAGCTCACAGATGGGAAGCATCACTTCTACACAGCCTTGGTGATGATGAGGCGGAAGAGAAAGCATGGCAAGGATTTTGGAAATTGTCATAAGGATATTTGGGAACTTAGGAGATGGTTCCCGCTCTGTTGCAGATGTTCCATAAATGCTGTTGCCTATCAAGCTGGATATAGGACACAGAATGTGACTCAGGAAATACCCTGCTCAAGAACTGAGCAAGCCAGAAACTCATAGGGAAAGGACTGGGCACATGCACAAGCCACCAGAAGAGGTTCCAAGGCTCTAGCTCCTGTATGACTGAGTCTGAGATCTGATAAGAACCAAACCTGCCAAGTCTCATTTCAAGATTCCTTCCCCACAAACTGTCCTGTATGATCACCACATTAGTTACTTTTTATGTGGCTGTGACAAAATACTTGACAAAGTCAGCTTAAGGAAGGGCTTTGAAGAGGGTACAGTTCATCACGGAGACGGTGTGGTAGGAGGGAGGGTGAAGGACCAGGTCACATTGCCTTGACACATAGGAAGCAGAGCGAGGTGAATGCCAGTGCCTAGTGGAATTGCTCCTTTTCCCATCCAGTCTGGGATCCCAGCCTGTAGATTGTAATACCCACATTCACGGTAGGACTTCTCGGCTAAGCCTCCCTAGAAACATCCTCTCAGACACACCAAGGGATATGTCTCTTGGGTGACTCTAAATTCAGTCAAATTGACAACGTAGATGAACCATCAGAGGAGCTTTTGTGTGTGGCTGAAAGAGGAAGGAGTTTGTATTGGTATCCTGTGAGTAGAAGACAGAAGGGAGAGATGGCAGAAGCCACAATGTGCTATATCTTCTGGATGATAGGCTCACTTAGGGGGAGAAAGGATGAAATGGGTGCTTCTGTAAGAGACTTAGTGAGACTCTGAGCACAGAGGTGGGTGCTGGTAGCTCACGAGACCCACCCACGTCTGTATGGCATTCAGCAGGGCAGCCCTGGGCATAACTGTCTACATTCTCATGAGGGTCATTGTCAATGCAGGTGACAGCAAGGCCACTTAAGGTTATTGGAAGATGACCTAGAGGAGCTCAAGGCGGAGGCTTATTGTGAAGATGCGTGATGTCGGTCCCCTAGAAAATCCGGGGGGGGGGATCATCACAGACATTCCATCTAGGGAGGGCCCTAGAGCACTCCTACCTGGTGTGATACAGGCTGTAGTCTCCTAGTGACATCAGAGCTCTACCTGAAATGCTGAGCACAAATGAGCCATGTCATTGGTCCACTCACTTGACATCTCACATACCCAAATGCAGGCTGTGATTCTATAGACGTGGAAAGATTGGGAAAGGGGGAGACAAGAATGGTTTCAAGGAGCCACGCCATTACATAAGCAGAAAGAAGAGAAAGGCTCCTTTTTGTCCTGACTGATGTGACATTAAATGAGAAATAAGGGGGGGGGGGAGATTTGAACTCAGAGTCTTTTCATTTGGAAACTATAATTTGAACGTTCCAAGGTTTATGGACCAGGAGGAAAAGGTCAGATAGTGAGTTTAATTAATCTCAGTGGCACGTAAGATATCTTGCAAGGGTTGAGAATAAGTTAGTGAAGAGGGGAAAGAGGAAACGAATATGAAAGAAGAAATAAGGGAAACAATAGGACTATTTTTGTGTGCCATATGTCCTGACATCACCACCCTCACATTTTTTTACCACCCTCTTGCCAACGTGCTGCACCCTTTTCTTCCTGTGATGAACTCCATTTTCAGGATCTACTCGCCAAGTTCTGGCGTCCTGGGGATGGGCATTGTATAAGCTGGATTTTTCCAGCAGTTAGAAAACAATGTCCTTCCACACCTGCAAAGATATTACACAACCTGAGTGACACCCTGGAGAGAACTTACTAAGCAGATGTGACAGACAGTGCTAAGGGTGAAATATGGGTTGATAGGTGTCAGGTAGGTGCAGTTGCTCTTTGCTGATGGCCATTCCCAAGCTGACAGGTCCTCTGGCCTCAGGGATGGGGTGTACTTTTTGCATTTGTCCCTGTACCCAAGAGTCCAAGGGCAGATTTTGCTTTGCTGATCTGTCACACCCAGCTGTATTCTATGTGACACTACTCTCAGTATTAGGGACTACAATGAGCTTGGTTTTGGCTTTTGGGCTTCATAGCAGCCCCAAACAATAAGGTTTACCAGTTCTATACTCAACTTTGTAGATAGCCATAGGGGTACTTAGGGAAGTTAAGTGATATGTCTAAGGTCACAGAGTTAGTTACATGCCAGAGCCCAGATTTAAGACTAAAGTCTGTGATCTTCTACTGGTGGTGCCAAGAAAAACAAGCTTATGTGAAATTAAGTTGCTCAATGTATGACCTGGTCCTTTAGTTTAAGCCTCTCAGCCTTTCTCAGTCATCTGCCCTTGACATACACAATGGGATAAGGGTGGCCACTGGGAGTTGGAACTGCCAAGAGGATCTGGTGGAGCAGCGACTGGGCACATGTATCATAGAGTCCATGCTATGCACACCTCATACTAACACTAGGTACTCTTGACCTTTATGACACCCTGGAAGGAAGAATCCCCAGCCACAGAAGACAGATTTACTTGAAAAACATCCAGCCCAAGAGAAGATAGTCTAAGCAAGCCACAGAGAGCTACAGGGAACCACAGAAAGCCACAGAGAGCCACGGAGAGCCACAGCGGGCAACAGCAAGCCACAGTGAGCCACAGAGAGCCACAGTGGGCCACAGAGCCACAGCGGGCCACAGCGAGCCACAGTGGGCCACAGCGAGCCACAGCGGGCCACAGCGAGCCACAGTGAGCCACAAAGAGCTGCATTTGGATCATATAGATACTGGTAAGTTCAAGAAACAGAACTCTCTTCTTCTACTGGATGATTTTACAGTGTTCTCGAATCATTGCCACTTCTCCTGTGGAATATTAGAATAACTTGAACCAACCATAGCTCCACTGGGAGTGCTGGTTGAGAACTTAGCCAGGATAGTGAGCAATGTCTGTTTTCTTGCAGGTAGGCTAACTGCAGAGTGAAGGCTTCCCGAAAGGGATAATCCTTGGCTGCCTCATATGCAACCAAATGACTGCTCCTGGGACATCTTTTTGACCCTCATTGTGTATGCCAGGTCATCCATACATCCAGATGAGTTTTGATGTCAAGAATCATTGACACGGTGTTTTTGCATTTTGTTTCTTGATTCATTTTGTTCTTTTTACAAGTCTTATGATGTATCTGGATACTTGAAGCAGGTCAGTTTGTGGATTACTTTAATTGTGCATCAACCTGCATCTAAATCTGTACCTTAAACCAGCTTGCTGTAGAGAAATTTATCAGCTTTCCCACTGGGCTCTGCTCTCGACCAGCAGCAGAACAATATAATAACTGTGGTATTGGCTGCTTGATTACTGTCACTGAAATGCTTTTTGATCTCTGGAAAGGTCAAGGCATAGCTCACTGAGGGTACACACTGCAGTTAACAGGACTGTGGGCCTCCATCGGCCTCTGACCAGATAGGAATTGGATTTCCTTTCTATATCGGTGACTTTCTCATTGTTCTAGCCAAATAACAGACAAAAGCAACTGAAGGGGAAGATTTTATTTTGACTTAAGTGCATCATGGAGGAAAGGCATGGTGGTAGGCAGCTCTGCAGCAATGGGAACCTGGAACTCTTAACATTTAGCAGAACATGGAACAGAGATGGGAAGTGGGGCTTGTGAATAGACCCCAAGGCCTGCTGTCAGTGACCCACTTTCTTCATCAAGGCTCTGCCACCTCAGGTTCTATCATTTCCCCAAACAGCACCACCAGCTGGTGACCAAGCCTTCAGACACAGGAGCCTTAGGGCATCACTCTTACAGTTTTGGGGTGGGGGGTGCTCTTACAGTTGGGGGTACTCTGATACCTTATTTGTACTACTGTGTGAGACATGTCTGGTCAGTCTTCATGGTGATGGGGTGTATGATTGAGTTGTGACCATCACAGATTTTCTAAGGTGACAAAGCAGAAATAGAAGTAGGCCTTTCTCATGGAAATCCCTGTCCTCTGAACCGGAAATGGGTCATAAGGTATAAGACAACTTTCCCAGATTCAGCCGCAGATCTACTTTTGAGATAAAATGCTCTCTCTCTCTCTTTCTCTTTCTCTCTTTCTCTCTTTCTCCCTCTCTCTCTCTCACACACACACTCACACATACACGCACTCACACACATACACACACACACACACACACACACACACACACACACACACACACACACACCCCTCTAGTGCTGATAACATCTGAGAAACAAAGCTAGGAAGTAAATACCCTACTTTAAAACACTGCAACCCAGGAACTGTGTGACGTGTCATATCCGGTGAGTTTGTGTGCCTCACACCCCTCTGCTAGCCAGAGTCTGTCATTTTTCCATGTACTCACTAACACAAGCCACAAAACTTTCTCCAAGGCTCTGTTGGATGCCTTCTTCCTCTTACTGTCTTCCACTCCACGCCTCAGGTTTTGAAGTCCTGGCCCAAGTAGAGGATTTTAAATTGAGAGTTTCCTTGTGTGAAAAGTAACAGAAGTCACACCTGATAGGGCCACCCCGAATACAGGAACCATTGCTTCATAGAAGAGTGGTGCACAACTCTCCCAGAGGTAGAAAGTGCCTTTTCAGTGATGAGGTTTCTATTCATTTAAACCGTGGCAGCTATTGGTCTAGGCACTGCCACAGCACAGCCTGGAAGAACAGGGCCCCAAGAGTGCCCAGCTAGTCCTGGCTATCTCTCCAGGCAGAAGACTGGCACCAATTAAAAAGAGTCCTATTGTTTTTCAGATCACAGAAGGCCTTGGAAACAAATCACACATGTTGTCCAGCATTTGGGAGCACCCTGGGCTTTGGAAAGATGGTCACTGAAAAGCACCACAGGTATCTGTAGAGAGCTGCGGAGCCGCACCTTAAAGATGGCGCTGGCTTCCACTTTCCACCTTCCCCATGGTGAGCACTCTCTGAGATAAACAACTCCTTATTTGGCTAAGGCTAAGCTCTTGTTTTGCTCTCGTGTACCCGGACCTATTGGCATGGCCCACGTGGCACCCCGTGATTGGCAGTCCAGAAGGTATTTAGGAGGGAGTGGGAACCCCAAAAGAGGAAGAAGAAGCCATGTTCAAGGTTCCTGAATAAACTGCTGAAAGAAGGGCCTGGTGTTGCGTTGTCCTTGTGGGCGAGGATGGGCGTGACAAATGGTGGCCCGTACGGGGAGAACGTGTTTTCGTCAACAAAGACCCAGAACTTTCAGTGGTCGGGGGTGCACCGGAGAGTCCTCAGGTAAGTTGGGGGTCCGCGACAAAAGCGGGGAAGAGTCCTCAGGTAGATTGAGGATCCGCGACAAAAGCGGGGGGGGGGGGGGGGGGGGGGGGGGTTGGGGGCGGACCACGGGACGACACGACGACGACGACGGACGACAATTTGCTCTTCTCGGTAGATAAAGAGAGCGGGATAAGACTTGCTGACAAGCGAGTTCAAAAGTGAAAGAGAAAAGGATTTTGCTATGGGCGCTTCTCCTTCGCACCCAATTTTTTGGCTCTACAGGAGCTACTTCATTCAAAACATTTAAAATTAGAAAAGAAAACTCTAGAAAGGTTCCTGGAGGAGTGTGACGTTGTTGCCCCATGGTTCGCTGTAACCAGGAGCCTTACAGTCCCCTCATGGGAGAAATTAGGGAGAGATCTAGATTTTGCTTATGAACAAGGAGCACTCAGAGCTGGAGTGAGACCCATTTGGAAACTGATCCGAAGCTGCCTCGAGGACCAACGCCATAGTGAGGCAGTGGAGAGTGGACAGGCAGCCCTAGAACAGTTACAAGAGGAGAGATCAGAAAAGGCAGCCAGTGAAGCAGGATCCGGAGGGGATAAAAGAGACAAGGGCCTGTACCCTGACCTTACTGATCTAGAAGCCTCTGAATCTTCAGACTCGGAGGAAGATGAGTCAGTTCTCACTGAAGCTGTTAAACAGTTGAAAATCAAGAAAAAGAAAAGACAAAAGGAGGAGAAACTGGCTGAGGAGGCTCCATGCTGCTCCACCGAGTGTAGAACAGCTCCCTCCGCTCCACCTTCGTACTCGGATGGTGGAAGGGGACGTTCATTCAACCCAGAAGTGTGGAGAACTGTGAGAGCGGAGCTCCCCGTAGCTTTTCCTGTGTTCCAAGACGCACAGGGGAATCGGTATCACGATCCCCTGGACTCCCTGGCTGAATCAGTTAGAACTTATGGCATTACAGCTTCCTTTACTATAGCCCAGATAGAAGCTTTGAACAAACACTGTATGACCCCTGCCGATTGGGGCGGGCTTGCCAGAGTTTGCCTAAGCCCTGGCCAATACCTAGATTGGAAAACATTCTTAATTGAATTTGCTAATGAAGAAGCCGCGGCTAATCACGCTGCTGGTCAGAATGCTTGGGACAGAGATATGCTGCTCTGCCAAAGGCGTTTTGCTAACCAGCAGACTGGCTATCTGGTACAAGTTTATGAGCAAATCAACAATATTGGCATAAAAGCATGGAAAGCTCTACCTAATAAGGGAGAGGTGAGTGGCAACCTCACTAAGATTTTGCAAGGCCCTACAGAGCCTTTCTCTGATTTTGTTGCCAGAATGGTAGAGGCTGCAGGCAGGATTTTTGGAGATCCAGATGTCGCCATGCCCCTAATAAAGCAGCTAGTGTACGAACAGTGCCCCACTGTTAGTGTCGAGCCGCTATCACTCCATACAAGAGCAAGGGACTAGAGACTTGGATAAAGGTATGCTGGGAGAGCTGGGAGGTCCTCTGACTAACGCTGGCTTAGCTGCTGTGGTGGTCCAGCTGACTAATAGAAGTCTGGCAAATGGCGATTGCTTCATGACTTGCAAGCCATAAATGCACAGATGCAGCTCATGAGCCCAGTACAGCATGGCCTGCCTCTCTTATCCACCCTTCCTGCCTTGTGGCATATAATTGTTATTGATATTAAAGATTGTTTTTTCTCTATTCCCCTATGTAGTCAAGATACGGAGAGGTTCGCCTTTACAGTACCCTCTTAAAATCATGAAGAGCCCGACCAGAGATATGAATGGGTGGTCCTGCCACAAGGCATGACTAACAGTCCCACCATGTGTCAGCTTTTTGTGGGGCATGCTTTAAAACCAGTTAGGCAGCAATATCCTAAAGTCAGATGCATCCATTATATGGATGATATCTTATTGGCAGCGAAATCCAAAAAAGATATAGAGTCTGCCTATCTTGCCTTGGTGGCAGCACTCAGAAAAAGGGGGCTGACTATCGCCTCTGAGAAAGTTCAATTGGATAGAGTTGTAGAGTATTTGGGAGCTAGGATTACTCCTGATAAGGTGAGCCCAAAAAAACTAGAATTGAGGAAAGATAAGCTATGTACTTTAAATGATTTTCAAAAGTTATTGGGCGATATTAATTGGGTTCGAGGATTTTTAAAATTGGCTAATTATGAATTAAAACCCCTTTATGATGTTTTACAGGGCGATTTGGCCCTAGATTCCCCCAGACAGCTGGATGTACAAGCAAGAGCAGCCCTAAATTTGGTAGAGAAGTGGCTGCAGGACTCCTTCCTGTATAGGATACAAGATATAGAAAAAGTTATCTTGTGCATGCTCCTGACCCTTCGCCAGCCTACAGGATTGTTGTGGCAGGAGGGGCCGGTGTTGTGGATACATCCAAAGGTTTCACCAGCTAAATCTGTTGAGTATTATCCTGCTGCTGTGACCGCCTTAGCTTTGTGTGGAATACAGCAAACCGTCCAGTTTTTTGGAATCACTCCTACCTCTATAATTGTACCTTACACTGCTGCTCAGGTTTCCACATTATGTGCTACCATTGATGATTGGGCAGTGCTTAGATGTAGTTTTGATGGAGAGATTGATAATCATTACCTACAACATCCACTTATGACCTTTTTTAAGGAGCATCCAGTAGTTTTTCCTAAAGTGACAGCCTCTCAGCCTATCCCAGGAGCTGTCAATGTGTTCACAGACGGATCCAAAACCGGATGCGGAGTTTACATGATTGAGACACAGCTACCTGTTCAATATCAGTTTTCCCCTGGGGCACCACAGATGGTGGAACTCCAGATAGTTGTAGAGGTTTTTAAGAGTTGCCCATTTCCCTTTAATATAATTTCAGATTCTGCCTATGTTATAAATGCTCTTAAGGTGTTAGAAGCTGCTGGCCCCATTAAGCGGTCTAGCCCAGTCTGTGCGTTGTTTCAACAACTACAGTCCTTGATTCAAGCTAGGATCTCATGTTTTTTCCCTCAACATATTAGAGTTCATACAGGATTGCCTGGGCCCCTGAGTGAAGGCAATGCCAAGGTAGATGCCTATACCCAAAAGGACTGGGCATTTCTAGGCTCTTCACTAGATCGGGCCAGAGAATTTCATAACTCTTTCCATGTGAATTCCAAAGCATTGCAGCAAAAAATTTCTCTCTCCTGTGCGGATGCTAGGCAGATTGTTCTTAATTGTCTGCAATGTGTTGTCCATTTTGCCCCCCCCCCCCGAGCATTGGGGTGAATCCTCGAGGCTTACTTCTCTTAAAGGTATGGCAAATGGATGTTACCCACATTTCAGAGTTTGGCAATCTTAAATATGAGCATGTGTCAGTCGACACCTATTCAGGAGTCATGCATGCTACAGCCACGACTGGAGAAAAGTCCCGCAATGTTATCACCCACTGCCTAGAGGCCTGGGCAGCTTGGGGCAAACCGCTACAACTTAAAACTGATACTGGGCCTGCTTATACAGGCCAGCAATTTTCCTCCTTTTGCCGCCAGATGGAGGTGCAACTTTTTCATGGCCTGCCATACAACCCCCAAGGACAGGGCATCATTGAGTAAGCCCACTGCACATTAAAAGAATGTTTACAAAAACAAAAAGGGGGAATAGGCCACGGCCGCACCCCAAAGGAGAGACTCTCTCTGGCTCTCTTTACCATTAATTTTTTTAAATTTGGATGCCTCTGGGCGCTCTGCTGCAGACCATCATCAAGACTCCCATGGCACATGTAGAGGCCTAGTTAAGTGGAAGGACATACTGACGGGCCTCTGGCGAGGGCCCAATCCCGTGCTGACTTGGGCACAAGGGTCTGTCTGTGTTTTTCCTCAAGATCAGCGAGATCCAGCGTGGGTTCCAAAACGGCTGACCAGGAAGGTCCAACCAGAGGAAGGGAAAGATGACAGGCCCTGTGAGGAGAATTCTGGTGCTCATCCTGATAAGTACCCATGCTGCAAATCTATCTAAACAATTGTCAAGTTATTTTTTAGGTAATTGGACAGGACAGTTCGATAAATTGATGGAAGATCTCTGGGTGGCCATTGTGACTGTCAACTCGACCTGGATGGATGCTGGACTAGCTGAGGGATTGGCTACCTGGTTTGCTGTTGCCATGGATCATCTGAAGGAGTGGGCGGGACTAGGAGCTACAGCTGGCTGCTGGTCTCCGGGGTCTGCCTGTGGTGCCTTTGCCGCATTAGGACCAGACAGCGCCGGGATGCAGCCATGATTGCCCAAGCCTTTGCAGCCATAGAGACTGGACAGTCCCTCTGTGTTTGGCTAGCTGCCTTAAAAGATTAAGGTTTTTTGCAGGTTGCGAGGCTAGTGCACTGCAGTTGAGCACCTCAGCTATGTTTTGGAGGGCTCAAGGAGAGCATGTCTGCTTGCATGTGGGTTTCTCACCCTAATGTCCCACCTCTGTGAAAAAGGGTGTCGAACGAGTTCCATAATCCCTAGGGGGACACCCCAAAAGGAGTCTTGGGATAATGTTCCTTGCACAACAGAGAGTATACCTCTGCGCTCACCTGCTAATTCCTTTATAAAAACAAAAAGGGGGAACTGTAGAGAGCTGCGGAGCCGCACCTTAAAGATGGCGCTGGCTTCCACCTTCCACCTTCCCCATGGTGAGCACTCTCTGAGATAAACAACTCCTTATTTGGCTAAGGCTAAGCTCTTGGTTTGCTCTCGTGTACCCGGACCTATTGGCATGGCCCACGTGGCACCCTGTGATTGGCAGTCCAGAAGGTATTTAGGAGGGAGTGGGAACCCCGAAAGAGGAAGAAGAAGCCATGTTCAAGGTTCCTGAATAAACTGCTGAAAGAAGGGCCTGGTGTTGCGTCATCCTTTCGGGCGAGGATGGGCGTGACAGGTATCAGCCACTCTTCTGAAAGGCTCATGCTATGGGCAGGCCTTTCTGACAGGATTGTGAGTTCAGTGTGGTAGATCTGCCTCAAGACTCTGACCTCACTTTTGGGGGCAATGGATGTTTTTACACAGGACATTAGGGCTGATAAGGGAAGGAAGGCTGAGTTTTTGTCTCATGTGGATTTCTGCTATATCTCTAGATACCAGTTTGGTTAACACTTGACAACATATATGGAGACAATACTACTTTTGGGAGCTCATCATATGGAAATAAAGGCTTCCATTCACAAGGTATGTGTAAAAGAGCATTTGCTATAAATTTCTCAGAGTGACAAGCTGCAAACAACTTGATAGTCTCTCAATAAGGGGTTACTTAATTTTTTAATGTGGGACTCATTCATGTAAGATATTCACAATTGAAAAATTAACCTGGTTATATATGTGATAGTCTGGAAGGAGGCTTATTTAATAAGGCAAACAAGTTTCAAACGATTCAATTGCCATAGCAACAGATGTGCTATGTATGTGTACATATACCCATGCACATACATGCATACACATACACACACATACGTACATATGCGTACACATACACCATGCCTAATATGTATACATGCATACACACATGCTCACACAATTGCATATTATATAGATTTTCAGAAGCAAAATTCCAAGGCCACACAGAAAAATATCAGGGGAGACACCTTAGAGATAAAGGGTTGTGTGTGTGTGTGTGTGTGTGTGTGTGTGTGTGTGTGTGTGAGAGAGAGAGAGAGAGAGAGAGAGAGAGAGAGAGAGAGAGAGAGAACATGCATGCATGTGAAGGCCAGAGGGCAGCCTGGGGTGTTCAGCTGTTGTTTATAGGAACTGTCACTTTGGGGTCTCTCATGTCTCTGCAGCTTGCCTGGCAAGACTAGGCTGGCCAGCCAGTGAGTACAGATGACCTTCGGGTCTTCACATCTGCTGTGCTGGGGCTGCAAGTACTTAAAAACAAACAAACAAACAAACAAACAAACAAAAAACCCTGGGTTCTGAGGTTGAGAGCCAGGTCCTTCATTGATATCCCAGTGAGCCAGGCAAAGTCTAAAATGAAAATCTAACAAAGAAGAAAGTGATGATGATGGGCTGCCGATGAAGAAAATCAATGTATTCATTCATGGTTTTATTTGGCTGTACGGGCTCACTGAGCTTTTCAGGCTTCCTGAGGTCAGTCCTGTATGTAGTCTGTGTTAAGATCAAACAAAAGCACAATGCTTTTGGAGAATGGAGGCAGCAGCGCTTCCCAGAATCGTCCCTTCACAATGGAATGTGTCCCTAGTTCCCTGGTGTAGAGACTTAGGTTTTTGGTGCAGATCTTACAGCTTTCAAGGGTCTCTCCGCTCATATCAACATTTTATGATAAGCCACTGATCACAGGTGTATTCAGTCTGTAAGAAGCAATTTACAAGATTCCAAAAGTCTCTGAGCCTATCAGAACACTGAATGTACTAGAGTTGGTCATTTGACAAAATCTTCCCAGATAAGCACCTCCAAGCTAGGCACTCAGCTTTATGTCTCTTAGTCCAGAAAGCCTAACACACGTGGGACCCATAGTCATTTTTGCATAAGGGTTCTTAGGAAAAATATGCATTGAGCTACTTACTGCACAATGACTTAATCAGACACAATCAGAGGAAGAAAGACATTAAATCAAAAAGGAGGAAAGGCGACTTAATGCTTCCCAGGTCTTGGTGGTGCTTTTGTGAGTTGTTCTTTTGAATATAGCCTAAAAAAACATGGGCCTGCAGGCAGGCCAAAGAGAGCAGCCTCTGGGCACCATGATGAGAAAAAAAAATGTGATCAAAAAATGTGGGAGAAAGAGAAGCAGGGTGGTTCATGTTCTGTGGAGGGAGACTTGGACATGCTGCAGCAACAAGAAATAGGCTGATGTGAGTGACCTGAGGCCATGTTGTCACTGAGGGCCATGTCTGGTCCTGTGATCACACTGTAGCTGGGGCCTGTGTTGATGTCTGTGGCCCATGTTACCACCAAAGGCCATGAGAATACCTGCATTATGGACTGTTACTTATAGCTCTGTTGGTTGCCCTTGCCCATTGCAGGCCCTGCCCCTAAATTGGCATCAGTGAGAGAGCAGGCCCTGCCCTTCACTGGGGAGCTGGTCCTCGTGGCATGATTGTGAAAGAGTGGCCTGAGCATGGGAGAGCTGGCTCTGTCTCTCAATGGCTGCCACATGTGGAAAGCTGACCCTGCTCCTTGCTTGGTGGCAATGTGGCAGAGCAGGTGGTGATGTGAGCATAGGAGAGCTGGCTGGCTCCAAGGGCATGATCAAGGGAGGGTTGGCTCCACCCCTTGCTGGCTCCCAAGGAGACAGCAGATCCCTGCCTGAGTTAGGTTCAGGCAGACATTAGGGCTAACCAATTTGGCTAGCACCCAGGACATAGAGTTTTGAACTGGCCCACTCCAACGCCTATGACTTCTGGCTCAGTGAAGGGACCAGTCCTGCGGAACCACAGCTGCAGGATCTCCATGACTCTGGGCAGCAGCAGGAGGGATACCCTAGATGAGTCTTGGTGAGGGTCCAGTGTTGGTGGTATAGCAGAAGTCAGAGGCCTTGAACCAGACCAACTCATTGCAATAAACATTTGCAAGTAAAGCTGTTTGGGCAACAGGGTGTACTGACCAACTCTGAAGCTCCCAATACTACCATGACCAATGAATATGTTATAGAAAAGCAAAAAAGGTGGGGGGAAGTTTTTTTTTTTAATTTTTATTTTCTTTGGGAGGCTACAAGGTGGAGGGTGGACATGGAAGGACTGGGAAAAGAGTGTGATTGAGGTACATGGTATGAGTTTCCCAAAGAATCCATAACACACACACACACACACACACACACACACACACACACACACACACACACACACACACACACAGAGTGGGCCTCAGGTCAGGGAGAAAGAGCTGCAGAAGCTTTTGTGCAGAACTGCCCAGGTGTGGGGTTGCTTGCATGATTGGCCAGGTAGTGGCTGCTGCAGCCTTGGCTGGACTCCACTTGGCCTAGACCACACTGAGAACACTGTTGGGTTGGTTGCCATGTATAGTGATGCGAATGGCTGTGGCCTGATTCTTGAGGAGCCATGGATCCCCTGCAGTGTGCTGGGGTCCTATGCGAGCCCTAGTTACATGTGAGGAGGCAATAGCCTGATAGAACTTACATGATGGAGCAGAGCAGAGTTTATACCTGCATCTTCCCAAGCAGTGTGAGCTGTATCCTTAGTCTGGGTCTTTAGATTGGAAGTATTGACAAGGCAGCCTAAATAAATAAATAAATAAATAAATAAATAAATAAATAAATAAATAAGTTTGATCTGGGGATCCCACCATGGGCTCTCAGGCAAAGTTATAAAGTTCCAGAATTGGATGTGTGGGAACATATAGGCCTCTAGTATTTATAATTCACATCAGGTTGAGGAATATTTTGATTACAGTCTGAGATTCCCAAGACTGACAAAGTCAACCTTGAATCAGAGGGTGGAGTCAACATTCAGCTGGCCAGAGTTTTTAGTGAACTCAAATTACCATAGATGCAGGAGGGAAAGAGTTTAGCTTTTCAATCTGGAAGTGTGAGAAGGCAGGGTCAGCTCATAATCCCTCCATTGTTCTTTGGACCTATCAGGTTTCTTACCCCAATATCTGACTCCCAAGTTTTATTTAATAATAGAACAATAGAGGTAATCACTTCCTCTGATACTTCAACCTCTTCTATGTCTTTGTCATATAAGGAGTCTCACTAAAGCTGGTGACTGCAACCCCAGCTCTTCAGTGGTATCTCACTGCACTAGTGAACCTTCCCCCATGATACCCTTCTCTAGGGGTCTCATTCCAATCCTGCATGCCACTTCAGGCACCAACATGACTTCACTCCACAGCTTTCAAGAGCCTGTGTGGGTAACAGTGTCATGGCCCACACCTGCAGTCCCAGCAGGATGAAAGCAAAGGCAGGGTTGGCTGGTTGGTTGGTTTTTATAATTCCAGCCCTAAAACCAAGGACTATGACTTGGTGGTAGAGTGCTGATGTATCGCCTACTAGGATTGAAACCCAGTACTGGAAGAAAACACCGAAAAGGTAAGCACATTAGAGCCAGACCTTTCCACACTGGGGCAGTCCCTATGGTTCTGGAGGGTCTTTCCTATAACCCAGGGACCTTATACAGTTTTGTCTCCAAATATGTATCCGTTTCTCATTAACATGGCTCTCTACTCAAATTACATTCCTAAAAACTCTTAAAAACCTGATCAACTTAACAATCACTGGAGGAGGAACCAAAGAATTGCTGTGCTTAAAGCTCCCTAGGGGTTCAGGCATGTAGCTGAGGTTGGTAGCCACTGTCTTATTCATTGAGATCAGTTAACTTCTCCAGAGCTGTGTATGGAATAAGACATTCTGGACTTCTGGACTTCCACTGTGATTGTATTCTTAGGGCAATTCTTTGTGTTTGGTTTTTGTCTCTCTCTGTGTGTATCTCCCCTGTGTTTTGTTCAGTGGAGACAATACCCCAAAGAGTAGCCGAACAGCTGTTCAGGCATGGAGACTACAACTCATGAACACACCCCCCCCTACCGCCCCCCCTGAAGCTTAAGTGGCGCTCCAAGACAAATTGTAGCAAATGTTCACATATTTGTGTTCTTCCCATCAGGTCAGCATTGTTCTGAGCACATTCTGTGTGCCATTTAATACATTCTGTTCTGTTGAAGGTCTAGTGCGAGGGAAATAAGAAAATGGGTCTTCAGGACCACTTGACCACAAAACACATCAAACACACATCCTCACAAATGCTGGATGCCTTTGTCATTCCATTTTTTTCCCAAAAACTTTTCCCAAAAGCTTCATAAATATTCTGTTCCAAGTGTTCAAGGCGACTAAAAAATGAGAACCCAGAAGCCTGATGGACTCTGTTTTTTAAGTAAGGTTCCTATTACAAGGGAGGCGTCCAAGAGTGGTCCAGTCACTATCATGTGGAATAATTAAACTAATTTGATAAGAGAATATGCTGATACTCATGCAAGAGATAGAAAGGGGCTGGTTTCTCAAAAATGAGGGAATAGTGAGAAAATAGTCCTTGGAAGGGCTGTATTTTTCATACAGCATGGATTTTCACAACCCTAGCAGGTGAGTATTGAGGTAATTCTTGTGTGTGTGTACACGTTCGTGTATGTGTACGTGCCCAAGTGGATGGCACACTCTACCTCCAGTGTTCAGGAGAAACAAATCACTCCAAGCTCCACCTTCAATTTGTGAATCTGTAGTTAGGCGGGTGCACAGCAGGGACAGTTTCTCAGCTCCAGGAGGGTTCAAGGAGGAGGCAAGCATTAACTGTGATAGGTCACTGTAGAGCAATCCCAGTGGCCCAGACTGGCTGTGAGTTGGAATAGGAAACTTGCTGTAAAGACACAGCTCTTCATGTCCCTTCCCCATTGCAACAGGAGCTGTGTCTGTACTTGGGGAGAAGCCAAGCACAGCAAAAGATTTCAACAGAGAACTAAGGAAACACCCCCACTGAGGTTCTCATAGCAACATAATCACGCACAGCAGCAGCCTATTTCGGTGGGAGCCTGCTTCAGCTCCCCTCCTCCCCTGTTAGTCACAGAATGGATGAACAAGCAGAAGGAGTGTGGGGTGGGGACAGTGTTGGGTTGAAAGTGGGGAGGCTGGAGAGCTGCAGCCGCTCCCACAGCTTGTCAAGGGACCATAGACAAATGTCCCCTTCTCTCTGATCCAGGGTCTTTATCTACAAGAGGACCGACCCAATGTGCGGATGGGAATCTTGTTTTTCTAGTCTTATTTGATTGTACAAGTACTGGACCGCTTTTAATCTAGCATCTTAGTTTTCTTATCTGGGAGAAGATGCTTAGAAAACAGGAGGGACCCGAGGGTAAGAGTCATTCTTTAGATGTGCTTATACCCCCAACTCCCCTATACAGCTTTTGGAAGAATGGCAGGATTGGTAGTGAAGAGGACCAGAGATTGCAAGGATCTGCTCGCTTGTGCACAACTGGAACTCAGGTCTGTGAACTAGGAAGGTTGAGGTCATTCATTCAGAGCATATAATAAATGTGGTTCGGTTAACCAAGTTTCCTGCTGCATTTTTAAAAAATGCTTCTCATTCTTCATGTCTCCTCTTCCCGTTTTTCACTTCTCACCCCCACTTACAGGAGCGTCTCTTCTCTTTGCCCAAGGATCTGTTCTTATGGAGGAATTCATTATGCTGAGCCTGGGTTGGCCCTTTTCCTCAATGGATCCGGGTTAGTCGAGGACAATCACTTTTACACTTCTTGGCTATCAAAGGTTATGATCTGAGTAAGCAGGGCTTTTATATTTGACACGTCATATAGGAACCGAAGTGAAGACAGCAGAATGCTCTAGGGGCATCTGTGAGGTCCCTGTCCTTGACCGATGGGCTGGAAAACCTGAAGGTTCAGTTGTCTTGGAGATAGCCAGCTAAAGTGTCCTGAGTCTGGCTTCCTTCTCCCATTGTTCTATTCCTCAGTGCCTGACAGATGGTCCGAAAGAGAAAAAAGCTCTCAAAGTGAAGAATGCATTGTACAAAAATTCACACTCCCCCCCCCCCCCCAGCACCACTGCCGCCCAAACTCCCTTAAAAAAGGATCGAGAGAATCCTAATGGGTACGTGACATCCTCACAGCTCTCTCCCATAAAAGGGACTTCAAGATCTGATGATGGTGGGGGAGGGGTCAGGAGGGGGAGGAGAAACGTGGGCCCAGAGTAGGGGGACTGTCAGGCAAGAAACGAATGAGGGGAGCTACACTGCAAACCCTTTCATTGACTTGTTCCTGATTGTTTTTCCCAAGCCACCTGGAGCGGCCACCCTCACCCCAGCACGGTCCTCCTGAGTAGGGGTTTGTAGCCCTTCTAGTCTTGGGCTCCGAGGGTGAAGGAATGGCTAGATAGAGACGGCCTACTCAGTCCTAGAGTTGAAAGAGTTAAGGACCCCCCCCCCCCCATCCAAACACCCATCCTTTCGCTCTCCAAACTGTAATCCGCGAAGGATCCAGGAATCGCGGCGGGGGGGGGGGGGGCGGGTTGGCGAGGGGACGACGAAGACGAGGTAACGGTGGCTGAGTCTTGCCGGGAGCTTGCCCTAGCTAGGAAGACTTGCGCCCGGGCTGAGAACCTCCGACAGCCTCGCGGACGCAGGCATCCGGGAGCCTGGCGCGCGGCCCTGCGGCGTGCGCTCAGCCCTAGCCCCCGCGCCAGGTGTGCGCCGCGCCAGGAGCGGAGCGGAGCGCGGGCGGCCCCCAGACCCCGCAGTCCCGGGCACCGGGGCGGGCTGGGGGTCTCCGCCGTCAGCGCCCCGCCACCGCCCGCTCCCGCGCACCTCCCACCCCGCCCCCACTCACCCGCTCAGCCCCCAGGAGCGCCAAGCAGGACGCGTGTTGCTTCGCCCAGCGACCAGCAGAAGTTGGGAGAGTTGGCGTCCGCCTCCCGCCAGCCGGACTTGGGAACCGCGGCTCCAGCCCGCGAACCCGCGGGGCCGCCTCCCTGCCGTCCAGCCAGCCGCGCAGGGGAGAGGAGCGCGGAGGGGGTCGCGAGCTCGACCAGAACTTGGAAGTGTGCGAAAGGATGCGAGGCAGATGAGGAGCGAGGAAACGTGAACAAAGTGGCGACCGCAGGAGGGACTCCAGGGAGCTTGATTGTCGCGGAGGACGCTCTGGCAGAGGGGCTGGCTGGGGATTTCTCCCCCCTTCCTCTCGCATTCTTTGGCTCTCTTTTAAAGCCACAGCAGCCGTCTCTCTTTCTTCACTATCTCGAATCCCCAAACCCTTGCTGGCTCTTATGGGCATGAAACACTCCTCCCGCTGCCTGCTCCTCCGGAGGAAAATGGCGGAGAACGCAGTCGAAAGCACGGAGGTAAGAAGGCGACCGGACCGGGGCTTTAGGCGACCCTGCCGCCCTCTCGGACCCCCGTGTGCGGCAGCTGGTTCCTGCCACTACCGCTACGGCGGTGCCAAACTTTCCCCAGAGAGAGAGAGAGAGAGAGAGAGAGAGAGAGAGAGAGAGAGAGAGAGAGAGAGAGAGAGAGAGAGAGAGAGAGAGAGAGAGGAGTGTAGGGGTGGGGGGCCACGGTGCATGTCTCAGCTCCCCCTCTTGAAAATGTAAAAATCATTTTTACCCCCATCACCTGCCACCCGCTGCTCCCCTAGTCCCAGACCCTGGGCGGTTCTGCTCCCTTGCCCCTGTGCACTGGATTCCAATAGTAAGCCGGGATCCAAGCTTTACGCGGAGCTGGGGTGGGTTGTATTAAGGCTAGGTCTGCTCCCTGCAGTGCCTCGACCATCTCCCACCAGTGCCTAGGCTTTTACCCTTTCATGCTCGAGATGGTTCCCAACCTCCGGGTCCCTGCAGCACCGCGGAGAGCTCCCTGCCTCTGGGGGCCGACCTGGTGGCCGTACTCAAGCACCTGCCACCAGACCCCTCCAGTCCAAATCGGGGCCGAACTGGAGGTCTGCAGTCCCCGAAAGCTAGAGACAGGGGGGCGCGGAACTCCGGAAGGGCGCACAGACCGCGGCCCCATTCAGCACCAGGGACAGCGCCCGCGCCTGCCGCAGCCAAGCCCGCACAGGCGGTGGGGGCTGAGTGCCCTAGGCTGCGGCGCGAAACGGGTCTGCTGCCACTTGTCCCGCAGCAGCTTTTTAAAGGAGACTGCTCTAGCTCCGCAACGATACTCTCGCCCTCTGTCTTCGGCAGCCCTTACGGCAGCCCCATAACTGCTCCTTCTCTACTCCGGAGTTGGCCCTCATCTTCAAAGCGCCCAGCAGGGCTTTGCGTCCCGAGCAAGTCTGATCTTTCGCCTCTCTCTGACCCCGCTGTCATTACATCGTGATTGTTCCTCCGCTCTGGGCACCTGTAGTCACGGAGGGGATCGACGTGGGCAGCCCCCTTACCTTCGCGGAGGAACCGTGCGCCGAAGTGGGGGCGGAGTGGGGTGTGTGTGATCATCCCTTATTCGGTGGCAGGAAAAAGACACAGAGCAAACTCCGGGGCTCTATTAATAGCTCGGTGTCTGGTGGGGCTGCCGTACATTTTACATACGGTAACCCATATGCAGCGTGGGGCGGGGATGGGGGTGTGGCGCGGGAACTGTCCCGGCCTTACAGAAATGCAAAAACAACGTGAAGACCCTTTCTGACCTTCTTTCCTAGAGGTTACAACTCATCCCCACAGCGTAGGGTAGCAAAGCTAAAGAATCTTCATTTCCTGGGCACTAGAGGCAGCATGCTTCTGGCAACAGTCGATTTTTGAAACAAACAGGATCTGGAGCTTGAAAGACACGGGGCATTCAGCAGCTAATGTTTTCTCCTTGAGTTAGGGCAAAGCCAGCCCGCGTATTGTTCCTTGACCCGCGTATTGTTCCTCTTCCCCACCCCCAGCCGGAGAGCAGACCTTTGAAACAGCACCTTTGAGTACAGCACCCGGCGCTCAGCTTCGAAGCAGAGCGGCTCTCTCCATTCCCCTCCCCCCTCCGCCCTCTGATCGCCCACCCGAGGAACAGGTTTCTAAAAATAGCTTGGAGTCTCAAGGCCGCGCACTGGTAAAGAGTAGGACCAGCCAGCAGCAGCAGTCCCTGTAGCTCGGTAGCCGTAGCTCTTCCCCTCTGTTTCCTTCCCCCACCTCATCTCTGTTGGTCTTTTTTTAAAAAAATAAAATATAAAAGTTTTCGTGGGTCCTGGTCCGCCATCACCCGAACCGGAGCGTGGGATCTGGTGCAGACCCGGTCCACATTCCGCAGTGTGCAGCGGCGGCTGCGGCTCTCCTCCCCTCCGTGAGGGTTAAAGGCGTCCGAAGCAGAGCGACGCGCGACAGGCTATTTTTACTTGCTTCCCCCGCCATGCTCCCCCCTTCTCAGCAGTCGCACATGCCAGCTCTGCTCAAGGCATCAATGAAAACAGCAGTAGAGGCGGCGGCGGAGGGGGGGGGGGGGGAGAGAGAGAGAGAGAGAGAGAGAGAGAGAGAGAGAGAGAGAGAGAAGATAGGTATGCGAGGGCATGATGGCAGCTTGATAGGAAAAGACACAGCTGGGCTCCTTGGAGGGGCAATGAATCAAAGGAGGGTGAAGGAGGCTCAGCTCTCAGCAACTTCCTTGGAGAAAGGATGGGAAGGATGGGACATAGACTTGGTCAAACAAACGTGCCCAGCGAGGCATCCAGGCCTCGTGACTACTGCTTGGTTTTCCTCCAGGAACTGGCTGTTTTTGGAATAAGCTAGGAGCAAAGCAGTGCTTCCAAAGTGGGGTACTGTGGGGTGCATTGCCTGCACGTTGTAGGGTTGGCAAAAGCAACCTTGTGTATGTGTGGAGCTCGGGATGACAATGGTCCCTGCCCAGTTTTTTTTAAACAGGTATTCATTCTGTACCAGGAAAAAGTACCCCAGTGGCCTGGCCCTTGCCCTCAAAGTATTCACAAGTTAGTGGACACTCTGGCTGCAGAACCCTGTTGCTTCTTGCTGGTTTTAGCACACCCCCCCTCCCCACGCCTTGTGTTCCGTCCTCCTACCAAGAATGCAAGGGAAGCAAAGGTTAGTAGTTGTTTCTCATTTGACTGGAGGCCACAGAGTAGACTGAGGTAAGGTGGTGTCTACAGCCAGCTGGTGAGTTAAATCCGGCTTGGAAACGTGGATTGCCCTCACTTTTGATTCATTGCTCTTTGCCCCTACTCTTGCTATTTCTAGCAAGATGCCATGTGTGAATGGGAGTGGATGGGGAGTGGGAGGGAGGAGAGGATTACTTTGGAAGGGAAAGAGGCAACAGGAAGGGAGGGAGGCTCAGAGGATGGCATCATGAGAGGAGTTTTTTTTTTTTGTTTTGTTTTTTTTTTGTTTGTTTGTTTTTTTTTCTAATAAGGTAAAGATTTGGAAAGAGATGGCAGTCATCAGGCAGAAGTGGGGTGGTAAGGGATTGGGGGGGGGGGGTGAAGGACATAACTATATGTACTGTGACCACAGTCTCAAGGCCAGGAGCAATGTGAGAAGCTAGGGCATGGTGCCTCCAGAGCAAGGCTTTGTAGCTGCAGCTGGTCCTGGATGCACTTTCAATGGTTTCTTAATTTGTGATTCTTAACTGATTCTGTGTGTGGCCTAAGAAAACAGCAGGGCAGTCTGTGACCTCACTTCCTGCCTTCTCCTATGCCCCTAGTTACATGCCTCTTCTCATCAGTACCATGTACCCCAGAGTCAAGCCTTCAACTCTTGAGAGTGACCTCGAACTCCTTATTCTTCTGCTTCTACTCTCTAAGGCTGGGATCACAGGCATGTGATACCACTGCATTGGGATTGATGCAGTGCTTGGGATCAAACTCAAGGCTTTGCAAATATTAGGCAAAACCTCTACCAACCGAGCTACATCTTCAGTCCCATGCTGGGACCTCCTGTGGCATCTGCAGAGGCTCTACCCCAGTCTTTGTAGCCTACCCTTAGTGTCCGAGGAAGGCCCTCTATTTCTATGCCAGAACTTTAGTCTCCAGCAGCTGGTCATGTCTGGTCCAGTCTCACCATCCTTACATGGCTGGCTTTTGAAAAGATAAATCTGCTTTGATAGGTCAGCTTTCTCAAAACTTAAGAGCTACTCTATTTCCTACAAGGTACTGGAGTTTTTTTTAAGGATAGGGGCGAGGCCCTTTAACATTTGCCCATGGGAGCCTCCAAAATGGTTGTATTTAGGTTCGAATTCTTTTGTGTCCTTCCCTCCATCTATGATGCTTCTTTCCATTCTCCTTTCTGGGGAAAAAAAAGTTTTCTTCCACCAGCAAGACTCAAATCAAATGTTGCTTCCTCTGGGCAGCCTTCCCAGACCTCTCATTTAACCTCTCCCCCTAGGGAGTGCAATCTATCGCTTCTTCTTAGGCATTTATATTGCCTGTCTCTTGCTTTTCCTATTGCAAGATAACTGTCTCTTATACATGTCTATTTCTCCAATTGGATACACAATGTTTTTTTTAACATGTCTTATTTTTGGCACAATATCTGCCACATAGTAAATAATGTGTAGATTGAGTTGATTTGTATAATTAAAGACTTTTTCAAGCCTTCTGACTTTCTAAAAATTGGAGTTTCCATCTCATATTCTTCTGTTGTGCCTGAGCTATTGCAAATCTTTAAATCTCACAATGGACAGAGATTGTTAGAATTTAGATGTTGCAACCACTCAAAGTATTCCGGTTCATTCTGGTTATCCATGGACCTATCCAGTATTTGATAATCATCGCCTCTTGCTATAGGGTATTCATCTAGGTAAAATAAATGTATTAATCACAAGGGCCTCCTACAAGCCAGGGGTTAATGGACCATTCTCTGTTTTTCTTGCTGTACTGGTTCTTGGTGAAAACCTGATGCATTATTAATGGTTAGTGATTAGGGATCCATCACCCTAAAGGAGAACACTGGGGCTAGGGGAAAGAAACCAGTTTTAGCAATAATCATTTCAGAGAATGCTTCTTGGTTGCTCTTCTGACTTTCTGGTCCAGAAAGAGAATCTTCACAGACTGAGGGAGATCTTACAATGACGGCCGAGTCTGGGTACCCACGAGTACAGCTGAAGTTATGGGGGTAAATGAGCTGACTTTCCAAGTGCTGTGTAGACTTGTAATGTCTAGTAGCTTCAGCTTTGCTTTCAGCTGAAAAACATGATCCTATCATCCCAATGTCAGAGACCTAAGAGATAGGAGTGGGAAGATGGTCTGCCTCTAAGTCTCTTTCTGAAGAATATGGCCGCCAAAACCTACTCAGGCCCTGGAGTCAGGTGGCTGGGTTTTAAGTCTAGTTCTGGGCTTCCTAGATATGTTGCTATGTTAATCAGCCAAAATCATAAGATTGCTGCTGTAATTAAATACACTCAGGCTTGTACTGGGGTTAGAGACTGGCTCATTCCTGACCAGGACGTGGTGTTTGACTGTTACCCTGCCAATTTATGAGAATCTTGTCAGAGGGAGTTCAGTCTGGGTGGACTTCTCACTTCCTTTCTTGCTTCTCTTGTTGAAATAGCCCCTAATCCACAATCCACATTCATTCTTCCTTCTTCAGCAAACACTGATTTCAACTCGAAAGTGAGCTTAGGAGAAGTATGAAGATACCCACATGTCCCCCACCCCCACCCCTGGCCAATTTGGCTTTGTAGGGAGTCCTAAATTGGCTTTTGGCTGTCAAGGAGGGTGAAACACAACACTCCTGTCTCCAATTTGGGAGGGAGTGAGCTTCATTCCCTCCTCTTTGCTAACTGCAATGCGAAGCAACTCTCACATACCAGCGTGGAACATGCAACAATCTGTAAAAACACTATTTACACCTTGGACTGTACTGTGGCAGCAGGGAAGAAAAAGGCAGCCTGAATGTGTGAGCTGCCAAGGTAACTGCAAGAGGCTATTGTGTGTATGAGACACAGGGGGTTTCATCCTTGCAAACTGAAGCAGTCAATGGAAGGAAGCACCTCCAAAAAGTTGCTTTGTCATTGATTTTGACTCTGAATGCCCTTACCCAAGATGCCTAGTTGCCCACTCAGTGGTCTCTTGTCAAAAAGCTTCAGAGAAAATGGGTCCCCCAATTTCCCAGTTATCTCAGTAGTTGAGAAGTTCTTCATGGAATCTGAGCCTGCTCTCTCTTATTGTAATTACAGTTACTGTTGTAAAGCTAGGCGGTTAGGTTTCTAGCTAAGCTTTAGCTACTGACTTTTTTCTTTTTGTTTCTTTTTAAAAGACAGGGTCTTAGGTATTTTTGACCAGCCTGGAACTCATTACGTAGACCAGGCTGGCCTCAACCTCACAGAGCTCCATCTGCCTCTGCCTCCTGAGTGTTGTGATTAAAGCATGCTCCACCATGCCAAGCCTATTAACTTCTTTTCTAGTTTGTGTTCAAATCCCATCTCCCTCTCTCTGTTACTCTTGAGATCAGGCTTCCCATAGGGGTCATGTAGAGGGGAGCATTTGAGAAGACTCTTCCGCATCACCTAGTCTTTCACACATCAAATATCTTTGCATATTTCACTTGTTATTGGAATTCTCTCAAGCAGCTTGACTTTCCTCAGATTCGTAATGGGCTACCCATGAGTAAAATTCCATCTCCTTCAAAGGGTTATTTGATAAATGCAAACAATTTGATCTGCACATTTTTATGATGTCACAATCTTACGTCTGAAAGAAACTCAAATCTTCTCCACCCAGACATTGAGATTGTGCACAATAAGAGATCCTTCCTCTTTATTTGCCCTTTAGATGTCTTGTTACACACCCATCCTATGAGACACGGTAAGACACAGGCTATTCCCACTGTGTAGCTTAAGAAGCCAAGGCAAGGACAACTTGTGTGACTTTCTAAGGCCCTGAAATGAGTGTGATGGATATGATGCAACACAGACCCCAAACTATGACTCTTTAGTCATTGAGACACACATACTGTCCACTTCGTGCATCCAGAAAGACATGGGGAAAACCAAAGGCAAGAACTGAAAGATGGGAACAGAGGAAGGAACAATCAAGAGGATAAAGAGGACCTGCGAGCTTGGGCGACATCTAGAAAGAGACCTGAGACTTGCTTCCCCCTTTCTAGGTACCCTTCTCTTGTCTCCACCCCCATATTGCCACCTTCACCTCCAAAGTCCTCAGAAACGGCTCTGGGGATAGCAAGGACATATCAGAACTTGTGATGGAGACATTTTTCTCCCCTTCCCTTGTGCATCCATGCAACTCCTTTTGGAGACTGTGTTGGTGGATGAGGAAAAATCCACTCTTGTCTAATAAAGTGCACCACCTTGGAAGTTAGACTCACGGCCATCGACACTGCACCTGGACTCTAAACTAGCTGCTACTTGCTGGGAATGAAATGAACACTAAAGGCTGTTTTGTTGTCTGTTTGTTTAAAGACCTTTCTTGCCTCATTACTTATTTGCATTTCTTAGTTGTTGTAGTGGAGTGCCACAAATTGGGTGGCTTAAAACAGCATAAATTAGTTCTCTCACAGTTCTGGAAGCCAGAAGTCTGCAATCCAGCTGCCAGCAGACTTGGTTCAGTCTGGAGGTGCTGGCGAGCATCCTTTTCTGTTCCTTCCCCTTCTTTTAGCATCCTGTGATTGCCAAGTGGCTTGTAGACATAGCATTCCATTGTCTGCCTCCATCTTCACAGGGTGTTCTGCTGTGTGGGGAGTGTGTGTGTGTGTGTGTGTGTGTGTGAAGTCCATTGCCACATTGCCCTCCCCCACTGCAGTGGGACTTCATGATTTCATCTTAGCTTGATCACTTCTGTTAGAATTGCAATTCTAACCGAAGCAAGTCACTGCCTTAGCCAGAATTTCCATGGTTGTGATACAATATCATGACCAAAAGCAACTTAGAGATGAAGTGGTTTATTTCAACTTGAAACTCTCGGCCGTACTTTATCATGGAGGGCAGTCAGAGCAGGAACTCAAGGAAGGAACCTGGGGGCAGGAAGCAGAGGTCGCAGAGGAGTGCTGCTCATTTGTTGTGGGATATTTCAATGGCACTCTGACAATCTTGAGGCTGACAATAGAGTTTACTTTGAATCAGAGAGCAGAACTATCTACTATCTGACCGAGATTAATCATAGAGATTTGGGACAACTGAGGGCTGAAGGCATATGGAGAGACACAGGAAGTAGTAGAGAGAAGCTCAAGAGATTTTGACCCTTTTGGATAGAGGGGGGGGGGACTGGTTGTTTCTCTGCTGCTTCTCTCATCAATTAAGTTTTTGTCTCCAATATCTGACTCCCAAGTTTTTAATTGATAAAGAATATCTATTTAAACATTTCACCTGATACCCGGTGTTTGTACACTGTGAAGATGTATTGCTACAATTGGTTTCGTAAAAAGCTGAATGATCAACAGCTAAGCAGGAGCTTAGGCCAGACTTCTGGAGACAGAGAGGACTCAGGGAAGAAGAAAGGCAGACCCAGGAATCCTGATGGGCAGTGTGGAGAAAGATATTGCCATGTGGCAGAACATAGACTAATATATGGGCTAATTTAAGTTATAAGAACTAGTTGAGAACAAGTCTAAGATAAGGCCAAGCTCTTATAGTTAGTAATAAGTTTCCGTGATGTCATTTGTGAGCTGGGGTTGCTGACGAAAATGCTTATCACACTTATTGGCTTATTCAACATAGCTTGCTAAGCCTGCTTTCTTACCAACCAAGAACCATTTGCCAAAGGGTGGCACCACCCACTGTGGGCCAGACCCTCTCATGTCAATCATTAATCAAGAAAATACCTCCATAGACTTGCCTCCGGGCGATAAGGTTTCTCTTCCCAGATGACTCTAGCTTCTGCCAAGTTGGCAAAACCCAAACTCAAGCGAAAACAAAACCGAAAAACAATAAGCAAAAGACAAAACACAACCAACAACAATAACAAAAACAACAAAAGAAAACCCCAAACCTCCAAACCAAGAACAAAACATCCAAGACAGGCGCTTGCATAAATACATCTTTGGATGGACACACTTCAACATGTAGGTTCATCCAGTACAACGCCCACAGCAACAAGTTGAATTCAGAACTTGGCTAATGAATGACTGGATGATTCTCCAGGGCAGACTCTTTTATCACTCCTTCCATTTTCCCGTACTGACCTCTTCCCCTTCCTTGGCTGCCCACCTCATTCAGAGTCTATTATTGTGGCTTTTTCCTTGAGCTGTAGCCATTATCTAAAGAGGTATCATGCTTAATATCTGTATTTTCATCTCCACTGGGCACAGTAAGTGTTGTGGGGCACTATTTACCTTTACAGCAGCAGTAAAAAGCAGCTCTTATCAACTGCATTTTGGGTTGAGGAAGTTACAACTTGTAGTGATTAATGGAACAAGAGTATACAGTCGGTAGGGAGCTGAGATGTGCCCCGTTATCGACACAAAGTCTTTCTCTCCCCTTCCTATTTCTCCACTTCGCCCCCACCCCTCGATTTGTTTTTGGTGCATGTGTGCTGTATGCATTGCTCAAATATATGCTGCCCATGTGTACACATAGAGGCCAGAGGTCTGTATCAGGTATCTGTCTTTATTAGCCCTCCCCCTCCTAAACCTACAGCTTGCCTATCCAGCATGAGCAGCTAGTCAGCAAGTCCTTTTAAACTTGGGTGTTGGGGATCTAAACTCAGGTTCTCATGCATCCATGACAAGTACTTTATCAATGATGTCACCTCCTGACTCTGTCCTCTCTTTTATGGACACTCCTAACCTTAAGCTTGTCTTTCCTTTGGCTCCACACCAGTTCCTACCCACCAGATAAACTTGTAGGCATGGGAAAAAGCATGCAACTGATTGATGTCTGCAGACCTGTAACTGGGGCAGTGGGTTAGCTCCCCAGGGGATTTGTTTGGAAATTGCCAGTCGTTATTTACATAGCAAAATTGTGAGCCCATCAGTAGTATACTGGCAAGGCTACTCTGGGTGACAGGGTGATAACCAGCCTCTCAGTACTTACTAAAAGTTAAAGCATGAGCTACTGATTTCTTGGTCTTGAGTGGAGGTTACATGAAGACACTTGACCTCTCTGGCCCAACTGTGACCTTAGTTATCTGCTGATTGCCAGCTCTCACAGGTTATCCCATGTATCTATACCTGGCATTCAACCATGATCTGTAACAGCACTTCATCTTTCAGGACTATTCTAACTGTTAAGTGGGTTTGATCATATAAGTACAGTGTTTAGCATGAAGTTTGTGTTCAGGAACATGAGCTACCATTAACCACCTGGGCTTATCCCGTGAAGTCTTAAAAGTGGAGCGGACAGACAAAGATCCTTAGTTGGTGATGTCATGTAGTCAGTGCAGCAGAGGCAGGAGCTGGGCAGCTGAGGGAAGGCTCAAATTGAGGTGGTCCAAAAACTGCTAGACACAGGACTCCAGAGTATTGCTGCTCTGGGGGCTCTGATCCCTTGGCAACAATCTTGTCACAGGAGGATGGAGATTCTCTGTGACTTACAGGCAACCTACTGCACTGGAAGCTCATTTGTCCCTGGAGGGTCAGCACTCTGGTACCTGGTAACATCTACAACAGTAGTGCAATCCCAGAATATCCCTGCGAATTTGAGGGAAATGGAGATGGGGCATCAGTTGGCTAGAGTATGGTGTGATGATATCCCCCACAACCTGTCTCCTTAAAACAAAGAAAACAAACCTTACCTGCTAATTACTGTACGAATGTAGCACCCTTTCACTTCAACAGAGAGAAACTGAGGCACAGGGGAGAAGATAAACAGGGGAGAGATGCCCAGTCTCACAGGACAGATGGGATGATTAATTAATGAGTTAAGCTTCTTGATCATGAATGCCTTGGGAGAAGATTCTGTGTACTCGGCCTGGCCCAGGCTAGTCTAGTTAAGTAGAACCAAATTGGGATAATGGTACTACAAAGGCAGTGGCAATTAACAAATTCATCAATTAGGGCCCTGTTTGCCACTGTATTGTGGGAGATAATTTCCTGATGAAGCAAAGTGGTGTCCTTTCAAGACTGGGGCTCCTAGAAAATTAAAGCCTGGAATTCCTGCAGATGCATTCAATTCAAGGATTCCATCTCTCCCCAACAAGCGGTTATGATAGCCATTCTCTGAAGAGGCTCAATCAGAGAGCCACGAATGATTATAGCCCAGGACAAGTGCAGATAGGATTTTAATTGAGAACTATCTTATGTTAATATTAACACACATTCATCCAACTTTTGCCTACATGTGCAAACTAGGGAAACCGAGGACTAGTTAATGGCTGGGTGACATTGCACCTGCGTCCCACATACGAGCATCAATCTACTTGTATTATAATCTCTTTCCATGTCCCTTTGCTCAGATTAGAGCTGAGGGCTTTAGTGTGGAACAAGGTCATTTGGGGCATCAGTTTTGAGTTTTAACCCTGTGGGATTACAAAGCACATTTTACAGGGCAGCCAGGAACATTACATTTGATAATGACTTTGGCCATAAAGAAGCCTGACAAATGTTTTCTCTTTCTGCTTCCTCTTGGAACTTTACTCACCCAGCTTTTATTTTGCTGTTAGTGGAAAATTTATAGTTCGGAGTGTGGAAACAGTTGCTTCTAATGCTTTGAGAGAACTGATGTGAACGAGAGAATCCTGGAAGACTATGGGAATGGTGGCAAGTGTGCCTTGTATAGGGTTATGCATACCCACGTCTGAGGGGTAGGTAGAGTGCACAGGCAAGCATGTTCACATCCTTATACACTCACTCATCAGGTGTGGCTTGAGATTCCTTTCACAGAAGGTATGAGGGCAGTTGTAACTGCTGGCTGGAACTTCTGAGATAGGGGAGGTGTCTGGAGTCTCAGCACAGGGGAGCATGTTACATGTAGAATGAGGCTGGTGTATTAGCTACCACTCCTGTTGCTGAGATAAAGTACCCGGTGGAAGCAATTTAAGGAAGGGAGGGTTTATTTCGGATCATAGTTTGAGGGTACTGTCCATCATGGGGGGGGATGGGGCAGGGAAGGAGTGGGGGAGGATGGGAAGGGGCAGGGAAGGAGTAGGGGAAGGTGGGGAAGGGGCAGGGAAGGAATAACTGTGAGGCTGCAGGGTACACTGTGTCTGCAAGCAATAAAGAGAGTGACATACTCTTTCTCTTTTTTATTCAATCCAGGTACCCAGCCCATGGGATGGTGTCACCCATATTTAAAACAATGTAGAAAGTCCCTTCAGACTCTCCCAGTGGTGTTTTTCCTAGATGGTTCTAGATCCTGTCAGGTTTGCAGCCTTGATGAACTGTCACAGGCAACTGTAGGAACAGTTGAGGCAAAGCCTTGTGGAAAGAGCTGAGTTTGGGGTTAGAAAGGCTTCGTAGCCTCAAATCTCCACTATGTGTTATGTTAAGTGAAATGGTCTCCCTTCTCTTGCTTTTAGGCTTTCTCCAGGTTTGTATGTGGTTAGTGTGCAGAGGCTTAACGCATTTGGAAACTTTGTCCTCAGAATGGTGGGAATGGAAGCCGGACCTTTGAGGGGTGGGGCTGGAGTGAAACTGGTCAAATAACATGAGAAATGTGAAAAAAACTTGTCTTCGTGAAGCTCATGTATGTAACAGTAACAGAAACAAAGAGGTGGCGCAGAGTGGGAGGTATTTGAGTCTCTTGGATTATGCTCTCAGCACAGACTATGGGGTTATAATCTCATTCTCTTTCCTGATTTGAGGAGAGGTGGTTCTTTTATATGCATATGCCTGCCATAATCTATCCTCATCAGAGGCCAAGCCAGTGTGCAGCAGCTCAGCCTCAAATCTCGAACCTGTGAGCTGTGGTGAGTCCCTGCCTCCGGTGTTTTGTTACAGTCCTGTGATGCTGACTGTTCCAGCTTCTTTCCTGACTCATCTGCAGCTGCTTCTCAACCTCAGAGCTGCAAGTGAGCTTTCCCCTCCAAGTTCACCCCACACGTCTGACTGCCCACAGGTCACCTCCTCTTAGACGTCTCATCGGATTCCTGGGTTTCTCAGGTGTCCATCTCTAGTCTTTCCTCTTTTTCCTCTAATTCACACTTTCTTCTGCTCTGTGTATCCTAATCTCACTGAGCGTTAAGTCACCAAAGCTACAAGCCTAGACTCTTCTCTTTCTTTTCTCTCCAACAAGGCCTGGCACGCATGTGCGCGCCCGTGTGCGTGTGTGTGTGTGTGTGTGTGTGTGTGTGTGTGTGTGTGCGTGCGTGCGTGCGTGTGTGTGTGTGTGTGTGTGTGTGTATTTGTGTGCGTGCGTGCGTGTGTGTGTATGTGTGCGTGTATTTGTGTGTGTGCGTGCATGCACGCACGCGGGTGTGAATATGTAGGTGCCTGTGTTCAAACATGAAGAGGCCAGAAACAAGACAGGTCATGGAGTGCGTCTCACTACCCCTTTCTGCCTTATTGCTTTGAGGCAAGATCTCTCCTTGCACAGGAGGCTTGAAGACTAAGGCAGCTGATCATCAAGTTCTCAGAATCTGCCCTCTCCCCCCACCCTGTGTTTGGGTTACAGAGGTGCAGTCATACCTGACTTTTTCTATGGGTGGATGTTGGGGATTTGAACTCATGTCCTTGAGCTTGCATAGGGAGTACTTTTACCCATTTAGTCATTTTCTCAGCCCCAGTTAGGCATCTTAGGCACTATTACCACCTTATCCCATGTTCCAGGCCCACTGTGATAGGAGAACTGTCAAGATACAAGACTCCGTCAGGGCCAGGAGCCAGGGCTTTGTCTGTGGTGACTGGGACTACCTTGCCATTTGTCCACAACAAGAGACAGCAGAGATAACCAGAGAGGCCTGGAAAAACCTGGCTGGAGGTAGGGGGCTAAGAATTTGGATCCACCAGTATGTTTCCTGTACTTATGTCTCTCATCCTGGCTGCTCTGAGATGAAATGTTCCCAGTAGACGGATCTGAACTACCCTGAGACTCTGACTCCTAACAACAATGGAGAAGTGCCTCTGCAAGGGAAGTGGGCGTGGCACCCTGGATCAGTCACTTTCCTTGTCCTTCTGACAGAAACATTAGACATAGACAGCATATGGGAGGAAATGCTTGTCTCTGCTCATGGCTTCAGAGGGCGTAACCCATGATGGAAAAGAAGGTATGGTGAGATAGTTCTGTACTTAGGGGAGCTTGTAAAGGGGATATTCACATCATGGCTGGAAGTAAGAGTCGGATATAACCTTCAAGGTATACCACCAGCAACCTACTTTTACCAAATAGGGCCCAAAGGTTCGATGACTTCTCAGAACAACCCCACCAGCTGGGGGTCAAGTGTGTAAGCACAGGAGCCTGTAGGGGACAGATCATATGGAAGGCATCAGGTTCTGTTTCTACTTTTGCCCAGGCTTCTTTGATGTACACCTGCTCTTGGTTCAACATTGCTTTTTATTCTTTTATCTGCACAGTTAAAAATAGATAGTTGCTACTCTCCAGTGTAAGGAAATCCAAACTGCGTGGGCAACTCGCACCGAGGAGCACTGTGATTTTTGCCGCAGGGCACTCTGGTGGATTTGTCTCATAGGCTCTGTTGAGCCTGCACCCTGTTCCACTCCCTCGGTGACCCAGAATTGTAGAGCGCGTCAGGTCCATCCTCCAGCGCCACATTGTAGGCCACATGATTTGGTGAGGCCAGTGGGGACCTGTCCTGAGCCCCACCCATGAACTGGTTCCACTTTCTCTGATCACTCACTCCAGTTTCTCTTGTCCTTATATGATCCCAGACAAATTAGTCAAAGTAGAGAAACATGAGACAGAAGCCAGGGTCTGGATTCTGTTGTTGGAAGCTAGCAGGCTGGGATCATGGTAGCTTCTCTAAAAAGCAGACAAAGTAATACCCATTCATCCTGCTTTATGGAGTGGCCCTTTAATGATGAGGAATAACAGCATCAGAATATTTTGAAAGTGTGCTGTCAGAGAAGATCAGTGTTCTCCAGCTCATTAGGCCATAGTGGGAATTAAATAATTTTAGGATGAGGGTCACAGGATTCAAAACATTGGAGTTAGATTTCCACACAACTGCTTATTGTGTGGCTGGCCTTTGCTGAGACTATGTTTGTCCCCCAGAGTGCTGAAGCCAAGAGTCCGAGGTTTCCAGCTGGTCCTATCATTATAGTTCTGAATCTAGCCCAGTAGAGCATTCATCCCCTGTACTGGTCATGCGTGGTTAAGTTCCCTTACATTTTGGCAGGTGAAGGGACCTTTAGACCTACTTAGCATCTTACTGGGCAGTAAGGGTTTTTGGAGGAACTTTTTGGAGTTCCCATGCATTAATCTGTTCTTCCAGTCATGGTTCTCAGTGACTCCAACTGAACCCCAGCAGAACAGCTATTTCCTGATGGTATAGTCTATCAGATCACCTGTACTTCTTTATTCCCAGATATTTTTGGAAATCCAGCTCTGGGCTTCTCACATGTCATTTCCCCACTACCAGTTACATTTGATCATCCAACAAAGGCAGCCGGAATCTAAAGAAGAGAGCCACCAAATGTCAGCAGCCTTGGGGATATGTTTAATAGTGGCTGTGACTTTAGTCCCATACCTGGCTCAGGCAGACCCATGCCCTATGGTATATCTTTCAAGAGATGTTTATTCTGTCCAGCTTCAGATAATGAATACTACACGGTAGCCTGCTACTCTAGGGCTTTTCTCTAAGGAGACTAAAGTGACTTAGCAGATCTTGGGATCTTTCTCCAGCCTCAGTCTAGAAGGACAAAGAGGAGCCGGACATAGAGAAGGGGCCATGGTGGCAGTGACCACCCCTTGCTGACAGATTGCTCTGTCTGAGTTAGAGAATCAGCTTTGGGGCTAGATGTCAGGTGCTGGGTTCATTTTCCAGGCCCTACTAAGCTCACCTTGACTCACTGCTCCCTTCAAGGCAGTGATTTGTCCCTTCCTGAGGACAAAGATGTTAGTACCTGGTTGGCTTAGTGGTGGAGCTGGCTGTGGCCCCAGGAACTTCTGGCTCATCTTGCCAGAGGTGCTGGGAAAGCCAGGGAACAGCCTGGTCTGGCTATTGTTGCTGCAAAATGGGGGCAGTTGCTGGCCCAGCAAGTGGACACTTCTGACTGCATCTTTTTCACTGAAGGAAATGAAGCATACTGGTGATTCTAAGTCTGCTCCTCTAGCACGCCCTCCATATGTGGGACTTCCTGTGGAGAGTGGACTTTATACTCCCCCATCCCCAGGTATTCACAGCCCCTTATTAGCCCCCCCCCCCGATCGACTAGGACTATCCTGGCATAGCAACAGCATCAAGAAAGGAGAGTACAGTTATTAAATATCCTCCTGTTCCTTCTCTGTGTGGCCACTATACACCAAGGCTCCTTATATGAACTGGAGTCATCACTACATCTCTCCCCCAAGGTACACAGGCTCTGAGTTCTAGAAGCTTCTCTCTTCTCACCTGAGACCTAGGGATTATCGTGGAGCCCCCTATAATGTAGCTTCCACTAAAGCCATGCTCACAGAGAGAAATGATGAGCCTCACTCACTTTGCACCCACCCTGTGCTGAGAGCAGGCACCTTTCCACACACCCAGTGGGGAGCATTCGGTTTAAATCTTAAATAATCCCCTGAGTGGATATGCACCCTAACCTCAGTTTACAGATGATGATAAAGCTGTGGTCCAGACAGGTTCAAGCACTTTCCCTAGTTCTGACAGTTGCATAGTTATTTTCAAGAGAACCAGCTCTGTTCTGGAACCAACATCACCCCTGGTTGCCCTGATGTTCCCCATACCAGGCACAGCAACACTTCTGGAGCTATTGGAATTGGAATTGTAAGCTCCCCCAAAACAGATCTACTGGATGTAGGCTCCAGAAGTGGCAGTCAGTTATCAGCTCTCTAGGTGATACTCATGGCCACTTGATGACCAGCCTACTAAACTGAACTGTCATCTGTCATCCTATCCTTGCCCTGCATGGGAAGCCACTGGCTCCATTATCCACTGATCAGGACCTATACTATCCTCTAGCCCACTTACAGGAAGCAGTTTGTCTTTAGGGTCTGTTTACTCATTGCCCTTGGCCTTGGCAATTTCTTAAAACTTGTATTCACCCCAGGGTCCAGGCTGTCCCCGAGGTTGGCTTCTTAGAACCATATAAGGGACAGCCTTACATTGGTTCTCTCCTTAATTATGAATGCTGTAGTGCAAAATAATGGGGAGTCATGGACCAAACCTCCCCATGCATGTTTCATGTGGCTTCATGGAGGCTACCATTTAAGAAAACAACAGCTGTGCAATCAGAAAATGAAAGCACAGGACATTGCCCATCCCGTAGAAGAAGGGCCCATTTTGCCACTCACTCTGCTTACCAAAGGTGGGTGGCATCACCTACCTCTTCTCGCTACACCCATGCCACCTTTGGAAATGCTTATTTGATCCTTAGGTTTGACAGTATCTAATCTAGTCCCTCCTATCTCAGTAGATAGGAATCCAAGGCCAGAGAGAAGAAAGGTAAGATTCAGGGATACACGTGGAGTCAGTGGCTAAGCTGGGACTAGAAATCAGACCCTGGTCCAATATGGTCTTTGCAGGTCAGAATCTCTGTGCCACTGAACCCTCTAGAACATCCCAAGCAGAAGCTTTCTTCAAGATTTTTTTTTTCTTTTTTGAATTTAGCTAAAGAAAGTTTCTCTCATGGCTATGGAGATGGGCTCTGGGTGCTGTGAGTCATATGCAGGTCAAAGTTTTGTGACCAGTTAGGAGAGTGGGAAGGTATTTAATGGATATCTCTGAGCCCCCTCATCATGGGGTCTAAAAGGAATCTTGACTGGGAAGTGCCCCAGGCAGAGGCTGTCATCATTGTCACTTACATCAATGACCTTGGAACAGCACTGATTCTCATGTCTCAATCAAAATAAGAGAGGTAGTTTCCTAAGGCTAGAGTCTAGGCTAGCTCCTAACTAGTCCTAGCTTCTAACTCTACAGCCTTGAGTTAGCTAGTTATGGATTTTTTGATTTTAAGGATTCTATTCTCCACCCCCTTTAAAAGAATTTGTGTGAAGGGTGGCTGCCATTCTGGTTGTGATGGTGGATGGCTACTCAGGGTTGCTAAATGCTGGCCTCTTATATGAAACCCGAAAAACAGGTCCAGTTGGCAAGCTAACATTAAGTTCAAAGACAGCCAAGAGCCCTGGTTGTCTGAGACAATGGCCAAAGAATATAGGAAAGAGGGTGTGATAGATTCTGAAGAAGAGGGACTCAAGGTAAAATCACTTAGACGCTCAGAGTCTCAGTCACCTCCTCGGGGTCCACCCATTTGTGTATTCAACAAATGGAATTTCCTGCTGCTAGTCCCATGCCATTCATAAGGATAAGAGGATGCAATTAAAAATAAGACATGGCCCTAACCTCCCGCCCCATGTGTGGTGATATATTGTATAGTTGATAAAAACAATAGTCTGGAATTTTAGAGAGATAAGAACAAACACAGCCAATTCTCATCTAGCCAGCTTCAAAGGCTGAACAGGGTAGGTCCTACCTTCCCAGGTCCTCAAACCAACTGGTAATTCTGACAGATGGCTGAACTTCCTCTTCTCCTGGTTTATATTTCTTTCCCCACCCAGCTATTTTACTTCCTGGCTCAACTCTCCTAGAGTTAGGGTTAAGGGTGTGAGCTACCACTGCCTGGCTGTTAGAGATCCAGAGAGATCTCTGTCTCCCGAGTAATAGGATGAAAGGTATGGGTCACCACTTCCTGACCTTCATGGCTTGGCTCTGTGGGTGGCTAGTCCTCTCATACTCCAAACTATTTCTGTTAAATATTCAATAGATCACTCTGTGTGTGTGTGTGGCATGTAATGCTCATGCATTCTTGTGTGTTTGAGATAGTCTCATTCTGTAATCCAGTCTAACCTGGAATTTTCTTTGCAACTCAGACTGGCTTTAAAGGGCAGTTCTGTCTTGGTCTTCCAAGAGCTGAGATTATAGATGTCTGCTGGTCCTTGTCTTTGAGAAGCATATGCTTTTAGTAGAGTTTTGGGAACTTGGAGAGGAGACCATCAGTTTCAGGAGAATTATGGAACGCATAGGAGGGGAATAAAGATTCATCTTCCAGAGGGAGCTTCGGGGGGGGGGGAATTAAAACTCAGAACTGAGCCTAGTTTAGTGACATAAGCCTGTGATCCCAGGAAACAGAGGTAGGAGAATCAGGTGCTCAAAGCCAGCTCTGGCTCCACAGTACAAAATGAGCCTGGGCTTCAACAACAGCAGTAAACTAAGAGAAAACTCATAACTTTAGAGACAGACTTCATTTACTGAGACGTGCAGTGTAGGGAGAGCCAAGAGCCTTCCTCAGAAGCCTGTGAGCTTCACTCCCATCCCGCTATTTAAAAACACATCAAAGCCACAGCTTTCCTTTTACAGAGTCAGAGAGGAAACCTTCCTCAGAAGATTGTCTGTGGTCAGATAGAGAGGGAATTTCATGGTGCTCTCTCTGATGGGTAGGGGACAGGGACCATACACAGAAGTGGTGACCCCATCACATTTAACAGCCGCCATCTTGACCTCCTGGAAAATTCTGCAGAGATGTGTTGAGGTGTGAGTTGAGAAGTTCTGTGGACAACAGAGAGGGAGAAGGTGGTGGTTCTAGGAAGAGGAAAGTACAAAGGCTACCAGGCCTGTCACGGTCTTAAGGGGACATATCAAGGCCAGTGACACTGGGCAGATTTGAGAAGAGGTCAAGTCCAAGAAAGAATCCAAATGGCAGGTGGGAACCAACTTAAAATCTTCACTAATGAACTTAAACTTTGTCAGTGGCTTTCCTGTGACTCCAACTTCATCTCTGTTCTCATGGATCTGGGTTTTCAAGTGTGAGGCTTAGTTTAGCTTGGGGATGGAAGAGGCTCCTTTGTCCTGACTGAGGCTCTTCCGGCTTTGCTCTGCATGATCCCCTGTCGGCAGCTGGTTAAGGGTTTCCCTCATCCATCCAGGCATCTACAAGGGATTTATCGAACACCCACGCAGTACAAGGCAGGGCACTGAGAACTGGTGTGAAGGTAGAGGAACCTGACCCTGCCAGGAGAGAACATTCATTTCACGGCGAGACAGACAACAAGCAAAGACATGAAATAGAGTCAGGAACCAAAAGGAGCTCTGAGGAAAGCAGAGCAGATATGAGAGATGGGGGTGACAGAGATGGCAGTGTTTGCAGATGGGGCAGCCTGGAGACAGTGCTCAGAGAGGTGCCATCTGAACAGACATCCAAGTGGAAAGAGATATGAACTGTTAGTAAGTGCTTCAGTGTGTGGACAGTAGCTGGTGCTCAGCTCTAGGGTGAGGAGGTTGTAATGTGTGAGGAGCAGCAGACAGGCCAGGGTAGCAAAGGTCAAATGGCTCCAGGGAGCTGCAGAGGATGCAGCCCCTATGGTTTTGTAGAGGATACAGGAATTTGGGTGTGTATAGGGCCTCAGCACTCCAAGGCTTGTGAAACGTGCTTCCAATCTTCCTATGTCTTTTGAGCACCAGCTTTATTTCGCTTCCTGGGACTACTGTCCCCTCCCTTCAGGATCCGAACCATTCCCTGGGGAAAATGGTCTTTGAAATTGGTCTTTCTTCTCCCTCCTCCTTTTAGAGGATAAGAGACCTGATGACTGAGCTCATGCTAAGGTGTTTATTTAAGTAGATGCCTTGAATGGAGAGTTTGGAAGTAATAGAAAGGGTAGGGTTACCTCACAGGCTCTTATCCAAGGCTGGCTTATTTGACTGTCTTAAACTTAATGGGATTGCTCTACCTTTCCCTATTATTCAGTCAAACTTTCCCTCTATATGTTTATAATTTGGTGAAGCATACATAGCCCCAGTATTTAGCATCTTAACCATGTGTCAGGCACTACAGCACCGAGCTCACTCTTACTGCTCTGCAGTCATCCCTGACATCTTTCCCTGGGACCTTCGGCATCTTGCAGAACAGAAACATTATACCTCTGACACCACACATCTCTCACTTCGGCCCAGCCTCTGGCAGCTACTGTCCTGGTGTCTGTCTTTATAACATCGATTGCTCCAGTTACCCAGACTAGTGAACTGCTATGGCTTTGACATTTGTAACTGTTTCCAGACCACAACGTGCTCAAAATTCCTGTGTTGTGGCATGAATTGAGGTTTCCTTTACGACTTTACGTTTTTGCTCTTGATAATACTGGAGATTGAACTAAGGGCATTCTCTATGCAAGATAAGCCCTCTACTATTGAGCCACACTCCTAGACAAAATCCCCCCTTCCTTTTTAAAGCCGAGTAATATTCCATTGTATGTGTGCATCAGCAGGCCTTGGTTGGCTCTCACATTTTAGCTATTGTGAATGATGCTAAAATGAACATGGAAGCGTATTTGTCTCGTTCAGAGCCTGCTCCCAGTTATTTTGAATTCAGGCCTAGAAATGAATCAAGGCCTTATACACAGCCCTATTTTTAATTTTTGAGAACCCACTATACTGCTCCCCATGGCAGCAAGACCATCTTCCTTCCCCACCAGCCGCACACATGGTTTGCTTTCCAGTCTCGTCACTGCTTGCTGTCATCTATGTGACAGGATAACTTACTGCAGATTATTTTTCTAGTTCCGGGAATGAAACCCAAGACCTTGCTCATGCTGTTTGAGTTTTTGACCGCTGAGCTGTACTCCCAGCTCCTGTATATTTTGATTCACGTTTTGATTCAAGGCCTAAATTATTACGTCAGGTTTTTCTTGATATCCTTTGTAACATTTTTTAACTTGGATAAATGGACAGAATTGTTCTATCTTCTTGATAAAGTGGGCATTGTGGAATGATTGTATTCCCTCCTGATGTTATTGCTCTGAAGTATGTGTTGCTTGGCTGCTGAGCTCCCACCTCATTGGCATCAGCATGGCATCGTTTCTTCATCCCTCACGTTTACCCTATTATACTATTAAAATGATCTCAGATGTGGAAACATTTGTTTCTAAAAGTCCAGTATGACAACCTCTGCCTTTTACAGAGAAGTTTCAGCCATTTATATCCAGTGTAACTGTTGATGCAATTAGGTTTAAGCTTATTATCTTTCTGCTTATTTCTTTGTCACCTTTAATTCTCCTCTCTCTACCCCTCGGGGAGACTATTTACATATCTGTGTAATCTATGCACCTATTTCCATAAAGTAGTCATTTTAGGGTTCACAGTCTTAAGGTTTCTATTGCTGCGATAAAACGCCATGGCCGAAAGCAACTTAAGGAAGAAAATTTATTGTAGTTCACAGCTCTCAGGTCACACTCCATGGGGAAGTCAGGGTAGGAACTCAAGGCAGGAAACCAAAAGCAGAAGACACAGAGGATAACATTTTAGCCCCCACAGAATGCTTTTTTTAGTATACCCTAAGATCATTTGCCCAAGCGAGGCACCACCTACAATGGGCCGGGCTTTCCTACATCAATTACTAATCAAGAAAATGTCCCCCCATTGGCTTGCCTAGAGGCCAATCTTATGGAGGCATTTTCTCAGTTATGCTTCCCTCGTATTGGATAGTTCCCACTGGGACAAACTGACAAACAAAAAACAGCAACAACAATTAACCCTTGTCAACTTGACACACAAATACATCGCTATTCAGCTATAACCTTTCCTTTCTTCTTTGCTCCCAAGATCACATATTAATATAACTATCACAATATGAGATATTCTGACTTCTAAAAGTCTCACAGCCTTTTATATTTTAAGACTTAAAAGTCTAAAGTTGTTCTAAAACATCCAAAGTCCAAAAGCTGAAAGGTTCTTTAAAATATTGCAAGTCTCCTAAATATCCAGTCTCTAAAGCATCCAGTTTCCCTAAAATTCCAAAGACTCTAACAATTCAAAGTCTCTCTACAATTCTAAGTCTCTTAATCCCTATAAATATCAAGTAAATAACATATTTTCTTATTCCAAGAGGGAATAACCAGGGCACACTCACAACCAAATTAAAGCCCAAGTCTAACACTGTAAAACTCAGCATCTGGCTCCTGGTATCTACTCAAGGGCTTAGGCAGTTCCTCTTCTCCATCCACAGCACACAGCTTGTCTCATGGGCTCAAGAAACTCCACTACATACTTGTTGCTGCCCTTGGTGGTTGTACCCTTTTACTGACACCTTCAAAATGCTGGGGTATCCACTGCAAATGTCTCCCTTGCCAGTAGCATCTACTGGGCAGTCTGAAGATTCCAACCCTGTTACAGAGTCTCTCCATGACCCCTTCCATCCTGAGCCTTCAACTGATAGTGAGGTTGCCCCTTCACCAATTGCCTCACACAGTGCCAAGTCTCAGTTGCTCTCCATGACCCTTTCCTGCCTTCAAAATCATTACTACTCGAGAGACTCTTACATATGACCAAGTTCAGCTACCTTCATGAAGTAAAGCCTCGGTCCCTTGTACGACACAGCTTCTGGGTGCTAACCCTGAGTAAATAATCTCAGATTTTACCCCAGTGATGCCAATCTTTTCTTAATTGCCATCAGCTTCTCAGCTCCAGCTGACCAGCACCAACTGTTTCCCTACAAAGTTTCAATCCAGTGCTGCTGACCTCTTGCTCGCGACTTCAGCCCCAGCTGAATCACATGAGTGAAACATGGAGACTCGGATAAGTGGTTAAGAGCACTTGTTGCTCTTGTAGAGGATATGGATTCAATTCTTAGTGAATGCATAGTAGCTCATGGTCATCTGTAACATCAGTTACTGGGGATAGGACTTGGTAGTCTGACCTTCAAGGGCACCAGGCATGCATGTGACACGTAGTCAAACACGCAGGCAAAATACATGCATGAAATAAGTAAATCTAAAAAATAAATATTTTTAAAAATCACATGAACACTCCCAGAAGAGTCTTGGAAGAATTCTTAAACTTCCCTCTGAAACTTGCCTCTGTTCTCTGAATTGCTCTCAACATTATCCTTCCAAATCCGCACGGAATGACCTGCTGCGTTCTGAGTACTAAATGGTGTTCAAAGTCCAAAGTTCAGTTTCCCCCCAAATATATGGTCAAGTCTGAAATGACCTGGTACAATCTTTGTCTTGGGTTTATATTGCTATAATAAAACACCATGCCCAAAAGCAATTTGGAGGGAAAAGAACTGATTTTAGCTTAACTCTCCGACATCACAATCACTGAAGAATGTCAGGGCAGGAACCTGAGGCAGTGTTCTAGAGGGATGCTGCTTGTTAGCTAGCTCCTCATGGCTTCCTTATCCTGCTTTCTTATAGAATGCAAGACTATATGCCCAGTGGTGGCACCATTCCCAATGGTCTAGGCCCTCTCATATCCTCACTAATTAAGAGAATGTACCTTTGGCTTACCTGCCGCTAGATTTTATAGTGGAATTTTCTCAGTTGTGGTCCCCTCTTCCCAGATGATTCTAGCTTATATCAAGTAGATCAAAAAGGTCAAAGGACAACAATGTTTACTGTAAACTTCTTATAGTGTGTCTTCAGGTAATACTGTAACATGTGAGGCAAGTTTTGTTCTTAACTGTAGACAGTTTTGGGTGGTGTTTTTCTGCTTCTTTGAGCATCTAATTATTTTTGACTGGATCCCAAACACTGGGATCTTTGGCTATAGTTGTTGGGAACTGGACCTTTTTAGGTATTTTGTATGGACACATTCTGAGTATTCATGGATTATGAGCTTTCCAAACTGGCCAGGAGGAACAAGAATCTTTTGGGGCCCTTCTTCTCCTGGTTTTATGTGATTTATTCACATTATTTGTGTAGTCAGCCTTGGAACAATGCTTGGGAACACTCAGCAAAACTGTACATGCCCTGAAGACTGTTCTCTCCCAGGACTTTGCTTTGGGAGATTTTGTCTTTCTGGAATCAGATCCTCATTTCCATCTCTTAGTAACAGAGGTCCATCAGCTCTGCCTGGCATGGTCCAACAGCTCTCTTGTTGTGCCTGGATAAACTTCCTCTAGGCCACATGCTGGGACAGTCCATCTCTCAGGTGTCGCCTTTCCCATTGTCTGGTGGTCAGTATCATGAGAACCATTATTTCTCTTCTTGAGACAGGATCTCACTCTGTATCCTTGGCAAGCCTGGTACTTTATACAGATCAGAATGTCTGCCTCTGCCTCCTGAGTGCTTGCATTAAGGATATGTACCACTACACTTAGTCTAAACGTTTTTGTTTCTTATGTTTCATTTGGCATTTAAAATAGTTATTGCCTGGGAATGCTTCTTTTAAAAAATCCAGTTTGTGTTGGTTACTACCCGATGACAGATTTTGTTCCTCTCCAGTGTGTGCCAGTATTGAAAAGAAATATTCATATCAGATTCATAAAAGATGAGCCAATTGCTTCTACTAATATTCCAGGTAGAAATAATCTTGTTATGATGAGGTGGAAAGTGTCTGAAGGAACCCATGAAAGCCAGGCGACAGTCTAAGTTTGCATGGTTGTGATCTGGGCCAGCCACTTGGGATTTCTTTCTGTATTATCACATGATCTGTAGTTCTTTGTCGGAAGTCACTGAGGGCCAAGAAAGATGATGCTGCATTGCTTACAAGCCATATGACCTGAGTTCAGTCACCAGGACCCATATAGTGGAAGGAGAAAACCAGCTTCTACAAGTTGTCCTCAGAGATCTCTGCAGGTACATCATAGCAAGCACACTCCCCTCCCAAGACATACACAGACACAGACAGACAGACAGACACACACACACAACACACATACACACACACACACACATACACATACATTAAAATGTCATAAAAATTAATTGGCCAAGTATGATGGTGTACCTTTAGTCCCAACACTCAGGAGGTGGACTTCTGTGAATTTAAGTATAGCTTGATCTATATAAAGATTTCCAGGCCAGCCAGGGTGGCAAGGTCAGATTTTTGTCTTAAAATATAAACTGAAAATCAAAACAAAAGTCCCAAACTCAAAGAAAATGAAATCCAAGCTACCACTGTAATGCCCAAATGATATAGCCCAAGGATTGTGAGGAGCCAGTTCCTGGGATATGTCCAAAGTACCTTTGCTACTGGGCTGTGAAAAGATGGCTGGGAAAATGCTTAATAGATGCACTTGAATCTGCCCTTCAAGCCACTTGTAATCTACAAGGCTGGAGTTATGAGTCTTAAGCAAAGTTAGCTGTATTTTGAGATATTTTTCTTTTCCTGGAACTTCTCTGAGACAAGGCACTTCTGGTAGGAATACCTGAGTGCTGAGAACATTGATGTTCAATCTTTCTTCCATTCTCCTTGATACCTTCTCAAGGGAGTGTCTGTTGTCCTGTTTCAGGAGGCAGGGGGAGCCCCCACTCCACTCTCTTTGGTCCAGGCAGAGCTCATGGATCTCAGCAGAAGGGATGGGGCAGAGGTCTCATTAATGAAGGGCCATGCTGACCCGCCGAAGTGTAAGAGTGGTGCCATCAACATGTTGGATCCAGTGTGTAGAGGGAACCAGAGACATACAAAATCTGTTTGTGCTGTGGAATAATCTTTCTGTACAATCAGAGGGGTTCCTTCTTGGACAAGTGACACCTACAGTCACAGAACAGTCATAAGAACTATCTTTAGACAAGCCAGTAGTTATGGTTTCAGAACAGAAGCAGCTGAAACCCAAGTGCCCCAGGAGAGGGAAAAAAAGCTGACTGCCAGTGGTTGTCCCTTCCTGCAGAGATCAGGCCCCCAGAACTTAGGGAGCTCAGAGAATGGTGGGAAGTGGGATGGGGAGTGGATGCTCAGGGAGCAGACAATGTGTGTGTCAAACAGTTGTCACAGAAAGGGCATCCAGAGACATTGTGTCCAGGTCTGCTGAGAGGCCCAGGGAACGCCCCAAAATATCCCCATGGTATAAAATCAGGTGGCCAGAACTGGCTATCTCACGGTACCCATGTCACACTTAAGAATTTCCTCTAACTGCTGGTACATGCAGAGTCTTTTAGTCACCCTAATGGCCCTAGGGAAGAGGCAGAATACATTGGTACTATCAAGAAGGGGAGGTAGGAATGAGAAACAGCTTGGATGTAGTGACATAAGTGAGGATGTTTTCAGGAGCACAATCCACAGGTGTTACGTTTGTGCAAACAGAAACCAGACATAGACAAGATAGACCTCTTCACTGAAGTCCCTAGCTTGGGAGGATCAGAGTCTGGAGCCCACGGGGATGATGTGACTGAATTCTGGAGGTGAAGGGCCCCCCCTGACTCCAGCAGGGAGAAGGCTGAGAGAAGGTGGTAAGTGTGTATCAGCCCATAGTGGCAGAGGGGAAGCAAGTTCCTTCCAGCCATAGGGGGAGGGAGGGAGGAGGGAGGGAAGGGGGAGGGAGAGGGAGAGGATTCTGTTGGATTAGGGAGGAGAGAGGGAGTAGGAGGGGATGCTAGCCTGGGGAAATCTGCTTTATAAACCCATTGAAGAGGAAGAGCCAGGAGCCAAGCATCCAATTAACCTGACATCATTTGCAGCCCAAATATCTGAGGATATAAGAAAAGAATTTAATATGTGGAGGCTTGGGAGAAAAGTGACTAAGAATGGAAAACAGCCCCAGTTTATTTAAAAAAAAAAAAAATAGGTCAGGCCGAACAAATCCAAGTGATGTTTTCCCAGTGGTTACTGATCCAAGAGACAGAGGGAACGCTGTGTGGGAGCAGTGTGGTTTTGATCTGAAGCAGGCATGCTGTTGTACCGTATAGAGACAGCCAGGGGCTGTCAGGAAGCACAGCACCAGGACCACCTTCCTGTCACACTGCAGGGGGTTCTAACAGTGACTGAGTCAGTCAGGGGATCAGCCCAGGTCACACAGTCCAGTCACCTACTGCAGAGCCGAGGTGTGTTCTAGAACCTTCAGTCGTCTCTCTCCCAGGATTTGTGGCTGCTATGGCCTTTTGTCAATGTCAGTAGCACCCAGGTAGTGTCCAGGTTCTGTGCTGATGGCCATGTAAAAGCTTGGGGGCTCAGAGGTGCTGAGGAAGGCAAGTAACCCTGCTCTACATGGTCAGTGCCAGCATTCACGAGCATCATCCCCGGCAGATTGATGTGCTTGGCAATTGTTGGGTTTACTCCATGAGTTTTGCTTTTGGGCATCAGGGTGTCAGACCTGTCTATGCATCTCCAACTAGGTAACTAGAAACTAGTCTAGATTACAGCCCAGGTTCACTTCCTCAGAACCATGCTGCCTGCCTCTTGGAAAAGAGCAACCCAGGCAGAAATTTAGGGCTAATGGACATCCTACCATCTCTCTCAGAGATTAACAGTTCATTTTTTGCAAACCAAAGCTTTTAAAACATCACAAAGAGCTCAGCTTATATGTCCAGTAACACTTGACCATGGAGTTTCCCCCCCTGAAAGGTGCTGTTTAAGGCATGCTGGGAGTGGAAGCACCTTTAGGGACCAGCATGTCTCAGCGTGGACAGTACATCAGAATTCCTTGGGAAAATTCTGAGCACAGACCACTGGGTCCCACTTGAGATTCTGAGGCAGTGGTATCTGGTGTTGTGGAGGCTGATGCTGGTGGTACAGGGCCTAAACTAGGAGGACCACTGCCTTTGCCTCCTGTCTCCCCCTCATATGACCTTGTTTAGTGCAATGAGGTAAGTTTTGATTCCCAAGATGATACGCTTTGAATTCCTGGCTGTTACTGGTGATGTAGTAAGCCAATCAAACTGAATTAATAAATCCAACTTTAATGAACAGAGCAAACAATCCTGGGTGACCATTGGAAAGGCAGGGGAAGAGTCATGTAAAATATGGCGAGCAGGTCTTATATAGCCATAGGCATGGTCTTAAGTAGCTCCACAGAGGGAATGGCTTTTGATAAGCTTTCTGAGGGGGCAGGGTCTGGGGAGAGAGAGAGAGGGGTAGGGCTTCCATCTAATCACAATGAACATAGGGTGGTGAGTACGTGACTGGAACTGAGAGAAGGGTTCTGAGAAGATAGCTTGTAGGGTATTTGAATTCACGGCAGTAAAACAGCATTTGAAGAGGGGTGATAGGCATCAGGGGAGGGTCATGCTCCTACCTTCAGGGTTAAGGAAGAGCATCTGGGGGTGGCTGTGCCTGGACAGCCCATTTAGTAGGAACACAAGAGAGCCTGCAGGTGAATGATCTTGAGCAACTCAGGGAGCCAGTGATTGAATGTGAGGAGATGACATGCAGGGCATGCCTGGATGCCACCACCCTAGCCATTTGCTTGCTTACCCTGGTCCTGACATTGCCATCCTAGACACTGCCCCTGGTCCTGGATATCACCACCCTAGCTACTGCCCCTCGGCTTGGATGTCACCACTCTAGCTACTGCCCCGGTCCTGGGCATTGCCACCCTAGTCACTGTTCCCCCCTGCCTTTCTCCCTATCCTGACAGTGAGTGAGACCCTCCTATGGAAACACTGCTTCTCTCCAGGCTCACTGACTACAAGGTTTCTGTACTGGGATCCAGTAATTCATCCTGCAGCCCAACTTTCACGAAGCATGGATGCAGAGTAGCTCATGGGAGGGTACACTCTGGCAATCTGTGGCTGAATACAAGGTTAGGAAGTTGAAGTGGTCCAAAAGCCCACTGTGAGAATGTTTCCCCTCTGTGTGGAACTCTGGTAGCCATATAATGATGACAGATGTTGCTAGCGCAGCTTACTGCTTATGCCATTGTCAACAACACAGCTACAGCTTAGCTCACAGCCTTGGAAGTGTGTATGGAATGGCGGAAGGGTACAGAGAATGTCTGTGTGTGACTCTGGTGGCAGGGCCAGGCTAGAGGATGGGCCAGGAGCATGAGACAGCTGAGAGAGAGGACAGCAATGAGGCCAGGGCACCCCACTCTTCTGTGGGCTCTTCCACAGCCCACTTCCTTCCTTTGGTGGCAACCCCAGGCCATGTAGGAATGTGATGTTAGCAGCTCCCTTGGCATTTGAAGAATAGGAGCACGAGCCCAGTTCCCGTACTGGGTTTCTGCCTTCAGGGCTTGTTTCAAATCTTGGTCTGATACCAAGAAGAGTCATTTATAGATCAAAGGGCTCAGGTTGGCTTTGACTGTTGGGTACAGAAAGGACCTGGCAGCTCTTTGTCCTGCAGCCTACTGTCTTCTACCCAGGACCACCTTGTGCCGTCTTCTTCCGGTCTTCTCAAGCTCTAGTTACAGATCACTCTGGAAAGAACCCTGTCCTTATGTGGGCCTCAGTTTCCTCGTCTATAACCTGAAGTCGGCTATTACCTGAAATCTAAGGACCACAGAGCAGTGTCTACCTGGCTTCTCTGTGGCTTGTTGGTCACTGCCTTAAACCCCGTTTTGCCTTGAGTGCTGGGCCTCCCTTCTGAGCTAGCCTGATGTGGCTGGGGCAGCAGCTGTGTTAGGCATGGCTGGGCTGAATTAAGCTTGCTATGATGTCAATGCGGATGGCATGGGTGCTAGTGCTGTTGCAGATACTGATTTACTGCTTGGCTCTGTGACTCGCTCGCTCTGGACCTTTGCCAATAACTCTAGAGCTTGAGAGCTTTGGATTTTTTGTTTTGTCTGAGTCTTTCAGCACCTTGTCATGCTGTTACACCTTCACCGGGCAATGTTTGCAAAGTGCTTAGCAAAATGGGCCTTCAATCAGAACCACCATCCTCAAATCACTTACTTTCTCCCTCCAGTTCTAGGTGGAGACTGGTTAGGCTGAAATGTCCCCACCCCACCTGGGGAAGTCCTACCTTCCTTGAGGGACCAGATCAGAATCTCTTCTCCAGAAACTTTCAACCTCCCTGGCCTTGGCAGACAGTGGCCATGATTTTCAACACAATGGGATTATAAAATGTATGGAGGGACTTGTAGAAAATATAGCAGCACCCTGAGCATCTTGGAGAGGCCTGAGATAAATATCGCAGGCTCTTTGCCTGTCCTGGGGTCCTAGGCATGGGCAGGACCAGATGAGGCCACTGTTCAGAGGCACTTTCGCTGAGCAGGAAAGTTCCAAGGAGGCAGGGTCAGAACTCGAGGATGGACTGGGTTCCATCCCTACTGGAATACTGTGTCAGAAGGTTTCCGTGGGGGAAAGAGATTTGGGTAGGGAGCTTAATGGTCACAGCTGAAGTCGGGAGTTAGTTGGGCTCCTCACCCAGTATACCTTCAAACCCTCTTCCTGACTTCTCAGCCATGTATTCTACTAAATAGTTGGAAGACTTCCCTGGGCCTCATTGAGCCACCTTCCTAGGGAGGAGTCAGACCATCCGACCTTACAGAAATGACCACCAGGACCAGTGTTCCCTGAGTGTCTCCAGAGCCATGTGGGCCAGTAGCTGAGCCAGTTCTCTGGCCAAATTCCCAGAGTCAGCCTTCATTTGTGGCTGAACCATCTTCCTAGAGTGGCCGCTGTTTTCCTCCATGGACCCCTCTGTGTCAGGTTTCTTTCCTAGCACAGGCACAGCGCCCTGTAGTTCATCTGGTAGCTGTGGAAGGCAAAGTGACACTCCATACTGCCTATTCACCCTCAGCTTCCTGGGAGAGGGCACTCCACAGGCAGAATGCAGGAGCCAGGCTAATGTCCCTTCTTTATCTCATTTGCCTCTACCCCTTTGTCTTAGGAGTGCACTGGTGGCATGTGACATACTGGGCTGCTGGGAAGAGACTCAGGGAGTCCCATGAAACAGAGGACCTTGACCAGGCACGATGCTTGAACAAACTAGAAATAGTCTGTCCTTTAACTTGATTTAAATAAGGTCAAATTGGTGACAGCTGGATGTATGGGGCAACTTAGGCTGTCCTCTGAGCTCATTATCATTCTGGGTAGATGAAGGCCCTGGCCAGGGTACAGGAAGGAAGGCTTATGCCTTAGAATACCCTCCTTGAAATCAATACCTGGGTTACGTGTCCCTAGAAGAAGGGCAGTCTGAAGACACATTTTCTCTTCTACTGTATCTCTTTCCCATGTCAACCCCCTGGGTTACTCACCAAGCCTACTCAGGTCCTCAATGGGTGGTGACTGTGGCTTTTCTCCTAAGCGAACTCTCCGTCCTTCTACCATGGTCTCTCCTATGCAAGACCCTTACTTCACCTCCATCCTTCCGATGGTTTTCAAGACAGAGTCCCAGCCTCAGTTTCCCTTCGCGGGTCTGGTATTGCATTTCATACTCGTTTGCAATGTTAGTCTTTTCTGTTTGCAAGAGTGACACCGGCAAGAATTACTCATGGCCCAATACCCAGTGACAATCGCTACGATTCTGGTGCCTTCCCTGAGTTTCCTCTCTTCAAGCACCAGCATGAACAGGTTTTAATTAAGACACGGCCCCACAGTCTATTCTCCTGTGTGTTCTCCTTAACCAACAGTTTATTGGGCTCACACGTTTGTGTTCTAAAACACATTTCCTACATTTTTAAGGGCTGCATAGCATTCTATGGCAAGATGCTCACCATAGATTTTTGTTTTGTGAAGCATCTAAATTTTGGACTCTTGTTTTGGTCCCCATGAAATTCAGAGAGCTACGTACTTAGGACAATAAATGGCTCTCTCCTGATGTTAAATTTAAAGAAAGCAATTGTGGGTTAAAGGATTTGTACTTTTTAATGCACTTAATGAAGTTTTACTGAACTACTTTCTAAAATGTCTTGACTTAATTACATTTCCACAAGACATTTCAAAAGGATCTCCTCTTCCTGCTCCCCTTCTCCTGCCCCTCCCGATCTTACAAGTGCAGAGACTGGTCATTTGGAGGGATGAGGTAAGGTTTGTTTTAGTTTAGATTTATCTGCTCTCCAGTGGAGCCAAACATTTATGCTCTGTGTTAATTTGCCGTTAGTCTTTATTTGCACAGGAACAGATGAGAAGCTTCTTCTTCCCCATTAAGCTGGGGTGTGAAGTTCCTGGTTTGTCGGTTCTTGCTTGCTTGCTCACTCCGTGAACACACATTAACCTCTCCTGGCCACATATGCTAGGGTCTGCCTTCCAGTCTTGTTGAAAGTGTTTATTGACTGGAACTGCCTCCATATCCGCTTGCTTGACGTCTTTTCTTACATGGCTAGATGGCATTTCAAACTCCACACATCCAAACTGAGATTCATTATCTTCCCTACCCGAGCCTGCCCCTCCTGCTGACTTGCTTATTTCAGTTAATGTCACCACTATTTTCCTACTCATCCAGGCTTGAAATGTGGACAGCATCTCAGATTCCAGCTTCTCCCTCTTCCCCCAGGTTCTGCCAGTTGCCAACCCCTATAGATTCTATTTCTGTGCGTCACTGGCAGGCAGTCCCTCCAACACTCCAGGGGCTCGGCTGCTTGTTATTTCTTGACTGGACTTTGAAATAGTCTCTTACATTCCTCCATGGACACCCTTTTCTTCCTTTCCCCCTCCTGTACTCTGTGCTCATACTCAGTTTCCAAAATCAGTGTTCAGACTCGGGGCTCTGCACACACAGGGCACAGCTCTCTACTGTCCAGTGTTTAATCCCACCCTCTTAACCTGATCATGACCTTCTCTCAGTCGAATGTTCAATGTTCTGCTATCTCAGCATGTTCTCCCTGTCAAGTTCATCACCTTCCCACCTCCATCCTTTCTGCTCAAACCACCCCTTCCTCTTAAAATTCCCTCCTGACTCTGGCACCTTTCAAAGCCCATTGACAAAGCTCCTGATTTGTGGCTTGGCCAACTCTGCTAGGATTTCTTGACTCCCAGTTGAAGGGAATTTACCTCTTTGTGTCTGAACCTTTTTTGTAGAGTGTGCTTTATTACAGCTTCTGGGGAGGTTGCTAAAGGTCTCCGAGTCTAGAAAGCAGAGTCTCTGGGGGACTCCCCCTCCCAGGACTGTTTCTTCTATACAGTGCCTCACAGCAGCAGGTGTTCAGCAGTTGTCTCTAGAATTCAAAGCAATTCACAAATGCTTGTGAATTCAGGGCCACTGTGAGAAGAACATGCCTGTCAGTCCAGGGGCAGAGTCTAAGTCTACTTTGCAGAAGGCTGAGCTGGGACAAAGCACGGGCCACGATCACCCCTTTGTCCTCATGCCGTGTGGCTATTTATTCAATGCCATTCTCTTGTCCTTGGTCAAGTCATTTGTCCCTTTGCCTCGTGCAATGTGTGACACGTAGAAGTCACCTCACAAGTTGATTGTTGTTGAGGGTGAGAAGCCAGGGAGTTCCAAGGAAAACAAGTCCTTGGATTGAGGAGTGACACAAGGTTGATAACTGTTGGTTCCCCGCTGAAGGATGCTGGGAGCCCCATGACCTTGACATGCAAGAGTCTGTACCAGCTGAGAGTTTTTCTGTCCTTAATGTATTTAAATGGAGTCAATACTGGGGTCAACTGTGTGCACAGCTGTCTTCAGCTCTGGAGGTGACTCTGCAGCCTGCACGGGAGTGTGTAATTGACACAGTCTATTTTTAGCCTCCCAGAGACCGTGACCAACATCCCAAGCAGAGGGTGGGTACACCTGCAGCATTATAATGAGGTAGCCTCACTTGCCAGGCCAGCCTGGCCTCTCCTCGACCCAAAGCCTGTGTTTCTAAACTGGGAAATCTGCTGTTTCCTAGGGGCAGTAGCCCAGATGCACCATGAGAATAGGACATGATCTCTTGCTGAGTGTAGCTCATTCCTGTCTAGTCTCAGACACAGGGTGATCTTGGGGCTCAGTCTGAGGTAGGAGGGAGGGATGATACTATTTGTATTTATCCATCTGCTCTGGCCCAGGAGCTACCCTTTCCCTTGACTGAAAGTCTGAGTTGACCTACCTCATAGAGAGGCAAATTAAGACAGGGCAAGGATATTATATATATTATATATTACATATGATCCAGATGGTAGTAAACATACTAGCAACAATAATGAAGGCCTTATTATATATTATATATACACAATGTTGATGCCTAGTGCTAAGGAAACTGACCTTAATGACTATTCTTGCAGAGAGATTTCTCTCTCTCTCTCTCCCTCTCCCCCTCTATGTGTGTACAGTTTATGTACATATGTTGTGTGCACATTGTTTGGAGACCAGACGTCAACCTTGTGTCACTCCTCAGAAGCCATCTACCTTTTTTTTTCTTTCTTTTTTGAGACAGAGTTTCTCACTCGGTTCTGGGGGCCACCCACTTCATTGTCTAACCAATGAGCCCAAGGATCCTCCACCTTCCCAGTGCTAGGATTATGCCTGGATTTTTTATATGAGTTCTGGGAATTGGGCTCATGCTTCCCTGACAGCCCTTCATGAACTGAGCTATCTCAACAGCTCAGTTGAGAGGTTTCATTAGGCCCTGTATTTATTGAGGAGGGAACAGAGATGTACCGGTGGTATACAGAATCCAAAGGTCACACAGACAGAAGTCAGGATGGAATCCTGAAGCTCCGATTCCCAGCTGAAGAGGACCAGCCTTTGGAGCTGGGACCAGCCTCTTGGCTGTTAATCTTGGCATTTTAAAGGATGTGTGTCATGCTTTGAAGCCTTTATGGTGCCTGTTATCTGAGTATACACATTCCAGAGACAGGCAGTCCTCTGGTTTTGCTATGCTTCATTTGGGTGACCTTTGACCTCAATACTTCTTTTCCCTTAGCCAAAGGATGAAAGCCAAGTAGCTGTAGTTGGGGCACAGAGCTGGGCTAGAAGGATGGGGACCGACCCAGGGAAGCATGTGAGTAGTGCTCAGGGAAAAGGCAAGCCAGTATGGGGACTGGTGGTGCTGGAGATCAGGACGAGATGAGAACCACAACCTAGGGGCTGGAACAAGAGCCCTGACATGGCAGAACACATGAGACCCATATTTGAGGGTGGCAAGTCTGAGTTTAGTTTGGTGTGACATGGTGGGTAGGAGAAATACGTGGGCTTCATTTCCTAGGCCCACCTCTTTCTGTGATGTTTGATTTGCTTTAATGAACATTTACTACATGTCCAGCCTTTTTCTAGGCACTTAAAAATATTAATTTGTCTAATTTTCGGTGCAATCCTAAGAAGTATGGATATTTTATTTTTATTTTAGAGGTAGAGAACTAAGGCACAGAGCGCAGTAGTTAGTACCTTTGCCTGACGCTGTGTAACTGTGTAGCTCTCCATTGCTATAACAAAATACCCAAGGCTGAGTAATTTATAAAGAAAAAATTATTTAGCTTACAGTTCTAAAGTTTCAAAGGCATGGTGTTACCTTCTGCCTCATGGTGGCGGGAACATGAGAGAGGGGGCAGGGGCTGGGGAGGGGAGAGTCTTACTTTTCATAAGAATGGCCACTCTACCTCTTAAAGATTCTTCTGCCTCCCACCTTACCACAAGGGAGAGCAAGCCTTAAATATGTGAGCCCTTCATGGATAAGCTGTATCAAAACCAAGGCTGCTCGAGAATCAACTCTTGGCTTCCCACCTTTCCTATACACCTTTGCAATTGCCGAGTATTTCCTCCTGGTCCTGCTAAAGGAAGATATTGTCTTCCCACTTGACAAGCATGGAAACTGAGGCTCAGATCAGTTTAGACCACCCAGGTTTTAGGATCTGGAACTGAGGTCAATCTGGGTCTGTTCGGTGTATCAGTAGCCTGCTGTCAATCAAGAGGAGGGAAGAGGGAGGGGAGAGAAGATCAGACATCTCTGAGGCAGGACTAACTTGTGTCTCTTCTCTGCCTTTAGGTGAGCAGTGCCCCCCCTCAACCCCCTCAGCCTGTGGTCCCAGCCAAGCCTGTGCAATGCGTCCACCATGTGTCCACACAGCCCAGCTGCCCAGGACGGGGCAAGATGTCCAAGCTGCTGAATCCTGAGGAGATGACTTCAAGAGATTATTATTTTGACTCATATGCTCACTTTGGGATTCATGAGGTAAACACTCAGGCTGGGGACCAGCGGGACAGGTGTGCTCCAAAGCATGTATGCCCAACTCTCTACCATCTCAAAGTGAACCCCTCTGGTGCCTCTGAGCCTTGACTCTCTCTCTCTCTATCCTGTGGTTCCCTTTGGGACAGTCATGGCCAAGACAGGGCCTGGAGCAGGTGAGTAGGTAGAAATAGGTGCTTATGTATTCCACCTATAATTCCAACACATGAGAGCCTAAGGGGAGGCCCAAGGACTATTGAGGACCAGCCTGGTCCACATAGTGGGTTCCTCCTGGTCAGACCAAATTATAAAGGGAACTAACTGCTATTCAAAACAAATGGATGCCAACAAATTGGGGGTGAAGTAACCAAGGGGTGCTTTGAGCTTCTATTTTCCTTTCCAGCCCTGTGTCTATCTTTAGCCACCAGCCCCAGACACCCCTGGTGGCCTGCACATCGTTGATGCTGACAAAGAGCTGAAACGCTTGCAGCCAGAGCACTGTCCTGGCCTCCCAGAGGTGGCGATACCTATTAGTTTGTCCAAGGGGCATCTCCGGGGAAAGAGCTGTGAGATTTTATAGACAGGTCCCTCTCGGACACTTTTCCCAGATGAATACTCAGCCCCCTTCAAAACAGAGAGACCTGTATCAGCCCCCAAACAGAAACAAGCCTCATGGTGGCTATTGAGGATGCGGAATGGAGCCACATGCCACACCTTATTATATAATTCCCTAGCACTGTCCCAAACTGCCCCCAAAGCAGTTAGCATTGTCTGTCACCAAGTAAACTCGCAGGGTTCTAGGCATGTCATATGTATCATTTTCATTTGATCCTAATAAGAACCCTGTGAGGAAGACATCCCCACCACTCCTAAACAGAGAGAAGGAAGTCCTGGGAAAGAAGGGAATGTTTACTGGCTGCTGCTCCCTGGCTGTGAGTCGGATGTCTTTGCAAACCAGCTCCTGTGGCTCCCTGGCGATGAGATGATGCCAGAAGGTCTGCTTCCATCCAAATTGCCGGGCTGCTGCCAGGGAGGTTTTTAATATCAGTTGTCAGCGGTTTTTAGTTGTGAAATGCTTATTGTGTACTGGGATGTTCCAAGCATTTTGGCTTAGTGACTCATTTGCTTCTTAGATTAACCTTATGCTGCTCCTACTATTGTGCTCACAGGTGATCCAGGGCCTTAACAACCAGCCCAGCCCTCATCCTGGTCTTTGCTTCGCATAAGACAGATAGAAATTCAACCTTCCCATTTGGGCCATGGATTTCATTCTTAATTGCCCTGTCCCACACCTTTAAAAATGTTTCCTTCGTCCCTGCTTCCTGACCCCCACAGAATTCTTAAGGGTTGAGTGGACTTGCTTGCTTCTGTTGTATCCTTGGCAGCCTCTGTGAAAGTCAGGATGAGGAGGGCTCTCAGTTTCCCTTTTTTTGGATCAGGGAGTCTGTCTCACATAGACTAGGTTCTCTGTGCTGCCTTCTGCATAAATGGTGAGCTTGAGCCTCTGGGGGGGGGGGGGTCGACTGAAGATCAGCATTCTCTTCCAAGGGCCCTGGTCCTGGAGGGGCAGATGTCTGCTCAGGGATGTGGATGCTCCCTTGCACCATCCTTGGTCCAGCTACCCATCCAGCATTAACCTGTGCTAAAGCTGTGCAGACATTATCCATCCTAGAGAAAAGGTATAAGAATGTGGCAGACTATAAGAGCCTGTAGCTCTGGGTTCCCTTCTTGGTTGACACTTGGTGTTTTAGTTACTATACTATACTCCTACTGTGGAGAGATATCATGATCAAGGCAACTTATAGAAGAAAGCATTTAATTGGGGCTTGCTTATAGTTTCAGAAAGTTAGTTTATGATTATCATGGCTAGAAGCATGGCCTGGCATGAGCTTTTGAAACCTCAAAGCCCATCCCCAGAGACACAGCTCCTCCAACATTTCCTAAACCTCCCTAAACACTCCACCAACTGGGAATCAAACATTCAAAAATATGAGCCTGTAGGCCATCCAGATTCAAACCACCACACTAGGAAACTATATCCAGGACCCCGAATGGCTTGGCCTGCCTAAAGCTCCCACTGGACACCATCCCCAAGCACACTGAGGAGAGTCTTTCCTGTTTCTCCATGCTGACTCTAGTAAGTCTCCCTCTGATCTCCTGGGCCAACCCAGGCCCACAGTGCAGCTTTCCTGGGCTATTACTGGTCTCTATAATTCTTTCCAGGACTTGGCATCCCCCCATGACCTGGGGCTTGGATGTTGTCAAAGTTTTGAGTGTGTGTGTGTGTGTGTGTGTGTGTGTGTGTGTGTGTGTGTGTGTGTGTGCGTGTGTGCGTGTTGCACTCGAGGGCACATTTTGAGATGGTGGGTCTCACTATGTAGCCAGGGTGGTTTTGAACTCATGGCAGCCATAGTATTTCAGCTGCTCAAGTGCTAAGATTCCAGACTGAGCTGCCAAACCTGGTTCTGTCTGGCTTGTCAGTGGGGAGCAGCATCATGACTGACATGTAGGGGTGGGAAATTGGCCTGACTGTGCCTGGGAAAAATACCACCAGCTAAATACCAGACCAGCCACCCTCAGGTGTTTTAACAACAACAACAAAACCCCTAACTTATATTGCCATAGTGCAGACTAAAAGAGTCTGTAAGTCACAGATAACACTTCTACCTCACAGTCTTAGCAAAGTTCTCATGGGGAAGTGCTTCTGAACACCTGTGTTCATTTCCTCCTGTTACTGCTATAGGCCATCTCCAGACCTGGCTAGGGTAGCATACAGCTCTTTTAAAACAGGTGTGACTACACGAGTGGCCTTCACCCTGTGATTGGTCTCTAGCATCACCAAAGATGAAAGGAGCTAGCAATAGGGATGGGCTGAATGGAGGTACTCTGTGCAGAGAGACGCTTTCTTAACCTATGTAACTTAGCAACAGGGATCTGATTATCACTAGAAAGTTCACAAGGATGCTCTGCCTGGACCTTCTAGGCAGGACCTGAGATCCCTGGAGTGGGAAAGCTGTGTGGTGGTCCCTGGCCATCAGTAGGATACTGAAACAATTGGTGGTCAGAGAACATGCTTGAATCACAGTGTCGGTGGACAGATGGAAGGAGCATAATCATTCTGTAAATATAGACAATAGGAAAAGGTGTAAGCAACAGATGATTTATTCTTTATGTTTTTTCCATCTATAGCTTCATTTAGAGAGGACTCAAAGGGCAGGGCCAGGGGAAGGTGACCATGACCTTCTGTGGGATTCTTAGAGCCTTCAAAAGAGAGGGCAACCTCCAGGTCCCCAAGAACCAGCCTGAATCTATCTGCTGGTCAAAGTTAGGCCTGGGACATCATCCTGGAAGAGGGTCCCTGCCTGTGTGGCCTGACAGCTGGCCAACACTCATGTGCTAAATACCTTCCACAAGTTCTGTGTGTACATTGCTGGGGACCTGGCTCCCCCATTAGCTTGGTGTTGACACTTTTGTGGAAACTTTTGGTATTTGCTTAATTATCATGTTAGCCCTAGAAAGAGGTGCTATTATGCCATTATTTCACAGACACTGGACACTGTGATAGGCTGGTTAGAGAGCTTAGCAGCAGTGGGGGTCTGGTATGGGTACAGTATTAACGTTCTTATATCTGTGTGCAATGGTCATAGCCTCTAAATTAATCACTGTCTTCTGATTTATTGAGTGTGTCTAGCATTACCTTGCCTGTTTTGGGGAGAGGACTTTGTATGCTTGTAGCACTGGTATCTAGGAGTCTCCTGAAGAGAGGCTTCAGCTCATCCTCAAAGTAAAATCTAGACAGGAACTCATTTCAAGTAATCCCCTCCCCATAGATACACACATACCTTATTAACATTGAAGCTACCAGCCCTGGGGCAGCAGAGGAAGAGGAAGATGGCTTTGAAAGTGGTTCTTGATTCCTCTTCACCTTCTATGTCTCAAGAGAATCTTCTCTTTGATGTACTATAACTAGAAATACAAGATAAAGAATTCTAGGAGGTGCTGTACAGCCTGGACACATTACCACAATACCTGTGCAGAAAGCTCTGAAATCATGGATGCAGGCCAGCAGGACTAAATGGACACAAGGACAAATGGCTGACCATAATCTTTTCTCTTTGGTACAGAGAACACAAATATATTTAAGAACCAGTGAGGATACAGGTAGTTTGCATTCCACAAACAATCTGGCTTAATTTTTCACTGATGGAATATTGCATCCCCAAGGTGCAGAGATGCAAGCTTTTCAAGCACATGTGGAAATAGTCATTGAGGTAGACTATTCTACCTCAAGGTGCAGGGTTCATTAGCTTTCTATTACTGTGACAAAATAAATGCTCAAGATAATCAGCTTACAAGAGGAAAGCTTGATTTGAAATTGGATTTAGAGGCTCTGGTCCACAGGTGTGTGGTCTAAAAATTTGGGCCTCCAAGGAGGCCGTGGTGATGGTGGGAAGTGCATGATGGGTCAGGTGCTGGCCTCAGAATGGTCTGGAAGTGAAGAACTAGAAAGGGGTAAAAGTCCCCAATTGTCTCTTCCAGGGACACTCTTTATGACCCAAATTCCTTATACTCTTTATAGGCTCTACCTATAAAGGTTGCACTGCGTCCCCTAGTATCCCAGGCTAGGGACCAATCTTCAACACAGGGGACTTTGGAGTCTCTTAAGATCTAAACAACACCGTCATTCAACAAGTCTCAGTGAACTGCAAAAGACTGCTCATTAGAATGAGCTAGAGCCAGGTCTGGAGGCTTCTGCCTAACATCATGGCCACTCATGAGCTCAGGCAGGAGGATCAAAAGTTCAAGGGCAGTACAAGGTCAGTGAGTCCCAGATCAGCCTACACAATCTTGTGAGATCTTGCCTCATGATAAAGGGTGGGAAGGAAAGGGACTAGAAAAAGCCAGTTTTGGAGTAATAAAGTAACCTGTGTGAGACCCTAAAGTCAACCCCAGCACCAGAACAATTGAAATGAAAAACCTGAAGTAATTTATCTAGAAAATCCTCAAATGGTCAGAAATTAAACTATTCTTCTTTAAAATGCACCTGAGAAGAAAACATGATTTCGCTAATTAGAAAGCATTCCACAAACTATGTGACTGTAAAAGATCAACACATCAAAATTTGCAAGATGCAAGTTAAAGTAGTATTTACAATGATTCTCAACTTGTGGGTCATGACCCCATGGCAGGTTGCATATTGGTTATTTACATTACAGTTCACGACCATAGTAAAATTACAGTTCTAAGGTAGCAACGAAATAATTCTGTAGTTGAGGGCTACCACAACTTGAAGGAACTGTGTTATTAAAGGGTCACACACAGCATTAGGAAGGTTAAGAACCACTGATTTAGAAGGAAATGTATAACTTAAAACGTTTCTATCAGGAACAAAAGGCAAAGTACAAACACCAAACCCAAGAGCAAAGCTCCAGTTTACAACACCAGGGACATAAAAGCACATCAAACACAAATCAAAGAAAGGAAATGGTACAGGTGGGAGCAGGACAACTAAATAGAAATCAAATGATAGATCAGAACCCAAAGTTGAAGTCAGTAGTGTACATTAATTGTACAAAGTGACTGATTTCATTGTGACAGTTTCACAGTGAATATTCTTCATTTTAATCTTATTTATCCAAATCACCTACTTTTGTGCCCTCACTGATCTTCCCAAACCACCCTCTTGTCTTCTTCTACATCTTTATAAATAATTGGATTCTGCATATGAGAGAAAATATTTATGTTTTTCTGAGTCTGGCTTATTGCGCTTAGCATGATGCTCTCTGGTTCCTTCCAGTTTCCTTCATGAGGTGTGTTTTCTTCTCATTTGTGCGTGAATATGGCCCCATTGTGTGGGTGCATGCTCAGGAGTGGGGTGGCAGGATCATGAGGCATTGTTATTTGGAGTGTTTGGAGAATCTTCACACTAATGCTATAATGACTCTGCTTTACATTCTCACCAATGGGTTCTTCACACCATTACCATCATGGTGGGGAGGATGTTTGTTTGTTTTTCTTGATGGCAGCCATTCTGATTGAGGTGAGAGAACCTGAACATTATTTTAATTTGCATTCCACTGCTGACTAAGAATTTTGATGGTTCTATCTGTCTGTCTGTCTATCTATCTATCTATCTATCTATCTATCTATCTATCTATCTATCTATCTATTTTGGCCTTGAGTTCATTGAACATTTTGTCTTTCTTCTTTGAGAAGTATCTGTTCAGCTCATTTGCCCATTTATTGATTGGATTTATCTTTTCTCTTGGTTTTTGTAGCCATATAATTTCTTAATATTAATTTCTTGCCAGATACATAGCTGGCCAAAATTTCCTTCCACTCTACTGCTTCCTTGGCTTGGAAAAGCCTTCTCATTTCACAAAATCTTATTTGCCAATTTTTGTTGTCGTTCCCAAGTTACTGAACCCCTGTTCATAAAGTCCTTGCCCGTGAACATAGGTGTTCTTTTCCCAAGTATCGGGTCTTGCACATTAAGATCTTTGATCCATTTTAAGTTGGATTTGTATAGGGTGAGAGATAGGGATCTAGTTACACTCCTCTGCACGTGATTATGCAGTGTTCCTGACACTGGTTTAGAAGCTGTCATTTCTCCAACATATACTTCCCCTCGCTTTATTGAGTTTCATGGATTTCTGGGTTCTCGATTCTATTTCTTTGGTCTGTGCGTTGGCTTTTGTACCAGAACAGTGCTTGTTCCTCTGTGGTGAAAGGAGATTAGACATGTGGTTCCTTCAGCAGTTCCCGTTTCATTCAAGATCACTTTACTAACCCTTTGTGCTGCTGCAGCGACCTTGAATGTCATTAGAAATTTTTTTTTTAAAGTTTTTTTTTCATTTTACATATCAACCACAATTCCTCTTCCTTCTCCTCTTTCCCATCATGCCCCAGCCCACCCCAACCCCCACTCTTCAGGGAAGATGAGGCCTCTCATGAGGAGTCAACAAAGTCTGAAATTGCGGCAGGACCAAGCCCCTCCCCACTGTACCAAGGTTGAGCAAAGTATCCCTCTGTGGAGAATGGGCTCCAAGAAGCCAGTTCATGCACTAGGAATAAGTTCTGGTCCCACTGCCATAGGCCCCACAAACTGTCAAAGCCATACAACTGTCATCCTCATTCAGAGGGCCTAGTTCAGTCCCATGCAGATTCCCCATCTGTCAGTTCAGAGTCAGTGAGCTCCCAGTCAGCTGTCTCTGTGGGTTTCCCCATTATGATCGTGACCCTTGTCTCATATAAAGCCTCCTCCCTCTCTTTGACTGGACTGGAAGCTCAGCCCAGAGCTTAGCTGTGGATCTCTGCATCTGCTTCTGTCAGTTGATGGATGAAGGTTCTATGATGACAATTAGGATGTCATCAATTTGATTATAGGGCACCCTCTCCAGTATTGCTTGGGGTCTTAGCTGGGGTCATCCTTGTGGATTCCAAGTTTCTCCTTAACACCAAAATGGCTCCCTCTATCAAGATTTCTCTCTCTTTGCTCTCTCTTCCTCTCTGTTCCTCCCCTAGCTCAACTATCCCCTTTCTTCCTGTTCTCTTCCCATCTCCCCTTACCTACCCACACCCACTTTCCTGATTCACTTAGGATTTCTTGTTTATTTCCCCTTCCCAGGGGGATTCATGGATGTCTCTCTTAGGTTCCTCCTTGTTACCCAGCTTTTCTGGAATTTTGGATTGTAGCCTGGTTATGCTTTGCTTTATGTTTAATATCCACTTATGAATGAGTATATGCCATGTTTGTCTTCTTGGGTCTGAGTTACCTTACTCAGAATGGTTTTTTCTAGTTCCATCTATTTGCCTACACTGTCATTTTTTTCTGTTGAATAATGCTCAATTGTATAAATGTACCATATTTTTAAAAATCCATTCTTCATTTGAGGGGCATTTAAGTTGTTTCCAGGTCCTGGCTATTACAATGGTGCTGGCATAACTGGAGGGTGGCATATGAAAGAACGTAAATAGGTCCATATCTATCACCCTACACAAAACTCAAGTCCAAGTGGATCAAAGGCATCAACATAAGTCTAATTCCACTGAACCTGCCAGAAGATAAAGTTGGGAATAGCCTTGAACCCACTGGTACAAAAGACCACTTCCTAAATATAATACCAGTAGCACAGACACCAAGAGCAACAATTAATAAATTGGACCTCCTGAAACTGAGAAGCTTCTGTAAGGCAAAGGACACTGTCAATAAGACAAAACGGCAGCCCACAGAATGGGAGAAGATCTTCACCAACCCTACTTCTAACAGATGGTTAATCTCTAACATATATAAAGAACTCAAGAAACTAGACATCAAAATACCAAATAATCCAGTTTAAAAGTGAGGTATAGATTTAAACAAAGAATTATCAACAGAAGAATTTTAAATGGCTGAAACACACTTATGAATTGCTCGATATCCTTAGCCATCAGAGAAATGCAAATCAAAACAAGTCCGAGATACCATCTTACACCTGTCAGAATGGCTAAGATCAGAAACACAGAGACAGCCTATGCTGGAGGGGACCGGAGTAAGGGGAACACTCCTCTATTGTTGGTGGGAGTGTAACCTTGTACAGCCACCCTGGAAATCAGTATGGTGGTTCCTCAAAGAACTGAGAATCTATCTCCCCAATGACCCAGCAATAGCACTATTGGGCATATACCCAAGGGATGCACATTCTTAACACAAGGGCGCTTGCCCAACTATGTCAGAGCAGCATTATTTGTCATTGACATTTTAATGGAGTTTGCATTAAGTTTGTCAGTTACTCGAATGTGGCCATTTTCACAGTAGTTATATCATGAGAATATTTTCATTTTCTGGTATTTTCCTGGGTTTCTTCCCAGTATTTTATAACTCTCTTTGCAGACATCTTTCACTTCTGATGCCAGGTTTATTCTTATGTATTTAATTTTTTAAAGGCCATTGTGAATGAGATTGTTTTCTGCATTTCATATTTATTATTGGTGTCTAGAAAAACTACAAATTTCTGCATGTTGATGTTATACTCTGAAAGTGTTTGTCAGAGATACATTTTTGGGAGTCTTTGGTGTCTTTCAATAACATGATCGTGGTGTCATCTTCCTTTCACATCTCTGTCCCCTGTTATGTTTTTCTCTCTCCTTATCACTCTAGTTAAGAATTTAAACTTCAAGTAAGTGTGAAGCAAGTGTGGTCACTCTTGTCTTATTCTTGAGTTTTAGAGAACATGTTTTCAGTTTCCTTGTTCAGCATAATGTAGCTATAAGTTTGCTGTATGTAGCACAAAAGTTAGGTTTCAGAATAATTAAACTAATAACACTAACCTAGACTGACTAAGAGGGAGGGAGGATTGAGGAGAGAGAGAGAGAGAGAGAGAGAGAGAGAGAGAGAGAGAGAGAGAGAGAGAGAGAGAGAGAGAGCAGCTTCAAAGGGTAATCTACATCAGGAGTCATACAGGACATACAATAAAACCACATGCTGTGACTTCCTATGCTACAAGTAAAGACCCAAAAGATATGGAATTCCCAAGGTATGAAAGGTGGTGATCGACAGAGTTGATTCAAGAAGACGACAGTTTGATAATTCCTTCTTGAATTTCTCATACTGTGCTGTTCTAATCTTTCCTTTCGGTTTTAGGCAAACAAACAGGTTTGGACACAAACTTGTTTTGTTGTAACACTCAGCTGTCTTCAAAGTAGACCTTTAAAGCAAGCTTAGTTTGGAATGAGGCATGAGACCTGCATTACTATAGTATCCTCATTAACTACTCAGTGATGTCATAGTGGTTCCAGGAGATGTTACTGGGATGATTCAGTTGCCTGTGATCTAGATGTGCTCCAGTGTCCCAGATGTGCTCCAGTGTCCCAGATGTGCCGCCAGATACCCTGAGTCCCCTGAGTACAACTTTCCCTTTCTTTCACTGCAGGAAATGCTGAAGGATGAGGTGAGGACACTCACGTACCGAAACTCCATGTACCATAATAAGCACGTGTTCAAGGACAAAGTGGTGCTGGATGTTGGGAGTGGCACAGGGATCCTCTCCATGTTTGCTGCCAAAGCAGGGGCCAAGAAGGTGTTTGGGGTAAGCATGTCACCCTACCTCATGTTGGCTTCCCCAGAGTGGCCCCTGCCTCTGGCTTCCTCTGGAGCTTCCTACAAAAAGCCACCCTGGGCCACCATCTTTTTCTAGTATTGTGCTGTGGGATGGAACTCAGAGCCTTGAGCATGTTAGGCAACTGCTACCCCACTTCCCCAGCCCCAGTCCATCTCTCTTTCTAGAGGAGGAGAGAAAATCAATCACAGTACAGATCTAATACCATCACCACCATCATCATTGTCATTATCATCCACCATCAGCACCATCATCAGTATCATCATCATCCACCATCAGCACCATTATCAGTATCTTCATCATACACCATCACCGCCATCATCAGTATCTTCATCATACACCATCACCACCATCATCAGTGTCATCATCCACCATCACCACCATCATCAGTATCTTCATCATACACCATCACCGCCATCATAAGTATCTTCATCATACACCATCAGCACCATCATCAGTATCTTCATCATACACCATCACCACCATCATTATCAAGAGCAGCAGCATTACCATCACTGCTATGAGTCTTCCTTGCTCCTTCTCTCAAACCTCATCAGCATGGAACCCTGATGCTATGGATCTCAGTTGTCTTGAGGCCATCTCGTGATCCTATACTGTCCCTTTGAGGGCAGAGGCCCAGGTTAGTATCAGGCATGGTCAGGCTGAGCAGAGACAGCAGTGCACTGTCTCTGAGTCATCTGGGATACAGCTAAGTTGCCGCAGGCGGTCTTTCAGTCCGCCTATCATAAGTGGCTGTGGCCCCGCCAGGTTTATTCAGCTTCTTTCCCATTAGCTCATTTCAGTTCCTGTTCCGGGTTTCCCCTTCAACCACAATCCAACCCCCTGGGGAGGGAGGGAGGTTGTGGAGGACAGCAGAAGCCCCAGTCAAGGATAGGAAGTGGTACATAGCCTGGCTGCTGGGCTCCCCACAGTGGGTGACCCCTGTGCTCAATATGCCTGGACCCAGCTCACCCTCACCCAACCACCTGAAAGGCACCACAGGCTGTGGCAAGAGACCTGTGAGGCTGTCATGATATGGCCACGGCTGCTTGTCTGGAGCTGTTGTGTTCTTCAATGCTAACATCAGGAGCCACATATACAGGGTGTCAGGAAGGAGAAGAGGACAGAGACACTGCCCATGGGGAACAGAAGCTGAAAGCCAAGGGCCTGATGACCAAGGAAGAATAGGTCTTATCCCATTAGTTATACCTATCCAGCCCCAAAGGCGGACAGTGGACTAGGCCATCTGTAGCCCCCTCAGTGACCACCTGATATAACTTCTCAAGCCTTCTTTGTCAGAGAGCCAGGAAAGTAGCAGATAAGCCTCCTGAAACTGTTCCCAGAACCTTCCCAGAACCTTCTGATATACATCCTAAGCTTCTAGACCCTGGGATGGGTCTTGACTTTCAACCATTCTCAGGAAGCACTGCTCTTAGCTGCTGGTCAGTTTATTTATCAAATACTTTTGACCTTTAGAGATTTGGGAATCCTGAAAACACTTCCATACCAACGCTAACCGATTCCACGGAAGAGTCCAAAGAAGGACATTGTGAGTCAGCCTTAGTTATTGTAAGAAAATACCTGAGACAATCAGTTTCAGAAGATGGACAGTTTCGTTTGGTTCACAGTTTTAGAGGTTTCGTTTTATGGCCACTTGGCTTCCTGGTTTAGACCTGTGACGAGCCATCATGACACAGAGGGAGCATGTGGTAAAGGAAGGCCTCACTTCCTGCTAGGAAACGAAGAGCTTAAGATCCTAATGTCACACAGAAGGACATGCATCCAATGACCTAACTTCCTCCCACCAAGCTCCACCTCTTAAAGTTTCCAGCGCCAATTGCACCAGCACGGACCGAGCCATCAGCACAAGGGCACATTTATACAAATCAGCTCAAGGGTTCAGAGTTAACTTTTGTGCATGTGCCTTGGTAGCAGGGACTTGTAAGACCACTCCTGAGAGCTGTCTTGACCTTTGTGGTCAAGAATGTGCCCACTTTACCCTGGCAGTACTTAGTGATGGGAAGAAGAGGGTTGATCATGGTAACTCTGGCCTAGCTCTGCCTTATACTCCTCAGGAGCTTAGTCTGTTCTGCCTTTCCCCATCCCCCTCCTGCAGGCTGGTGAGATCAATCGGCTACTCTTTAGGCTCAAGAACAGAAATGAAATTTCCACAGCTGGGTTTTGATCTCTAAGCAAAGTGGTCAATGTAGTAAAATGACACTAGCCACCCAATGGGAGGGCCAGATCTTGGTTTTCTAGCTACCACAAATTTATTATTAATTAGTCTTTGGCTAAGACTATACAGCTTTCTGAATCTCAATTTCTCCATCTATTCAACTGATTCTGAGGCGGTGTCAGGTTACCATTACTGTGACAGAAATACCTGAGATAATCAACTCCAAAAGTAGAGAGGTTGGTTTTGACTCAGTTTCAGAGGTGCTAGTTGTTGACCGAGTTGCTTCAGGCCTGCAGTGAGGCACATTTGGAGGTACATTTGGTAAAGCAAAGCCACTTCTCTCATGGAGGTCAGAACGCAAAGAAATGAAGAAGAAGAGGAACTGAGGTCTTCATATTCCTCGCCGAGGCATGTTTCCAATGACATAACTTCCTCTTCCTTGGCCTCTTTGCTTCTCCATATTGCCATGTGCTGGGACTTTCCCAAGCCTTCAACATATGGGCCTTTGGGGACTTTGAAGGTTCAAAATTCAGCAGGCAGCTGTACCTTTTAAATCCCCATCTCTTGTTCTGTGTACTTTCTAGATCGAATGTTCCAGTATTTCTGACTACTCAGAGAAGATCATTAAAGCCAACCACCTGGACAATGGTAAGGCCCGTGTCTGAGTATTTCTGCATGGTGGAATAGGAGCTTGCATTTTCTGATTCTGGTAGTTTAGGTGGGCACAGGAAAGGAGAGACAAGATATATGGCTTGGGGAAGGTACAGTTGAAACAAGTTCTCACAGAACTGTGGCCCTGGAGAGTGACAGTTCTCTATCTTGATAGTCAGATAAAATCTGTCCCTCCCTAGGTGTCAGCCAGCCTTGTCTGTGAGTCCTGGTCATCATGCCCTCTGCTGGGCCCAGCTGTAGGGTGTCAAGTCTGTAAGGTGACAACTGGTGTTTTCCCTCCTCTGTGTTCTCCATACTCCCTCCATCCCCTCCTGTCACCTGTCTAGGGATATTGGTCAGAATGTCTGTCACAAGCACTGGTATTGATGGGATGTGCCCAACAGGCTGTTCTGGGGAATGAGGTCTCTGCTCATGAGGAGAGATGTGTCTCCCTCCCTATCCATGATCTGTGTCATTCCCAGACTGCCTGTCTCAGTGGCCCATCTTTAGTATACTCATACCTGTAAGGATCCCTGACCAGGCCACCCACTCATAACTTTTCTCTATCAGCAGTTTTGACTATAGCTGCCAGGCTCCATGCTTAATGTTGGCCTACCAAGCACTTGGCATTCTGCCACCACAACTGGATTCTAGGTGGAAGTGGAGCTGGGAGCATATAAGGTAGATCAGAAGCCACATTGTGAGGAGTGGGTTGGAAGAGAGGCAGGACTGTCAGGAGCAGTGAGGCTAAGGTATCTGGGTATAGTGGCTGAGGCAAGATCAAGTCCAAAAGGCAAGGCTCCCATGCACAGTTCCAGTGCATGGGAAGTATGGATCCTGGAAGTATAGGCATCCCTGAGTGAAGTCGGCTGGGTTCACTGGCAGGCTTGGGATCAGGGTGGAATAGGAGGCCGGGACCCTGGGCAATGAAGAATTGGCTAGCCTACCCTTCCTATCTGTAAGACAAGGATAGAGCCCTGGATGCACTTCCTGCTATACCCCAGAACTCTTATGTTACTCCATAGGGAGTCAGATGTCCCATGGGTCTGACCTGAGAGACAAGAAACCATGGTACCCTCCTACTACAAATTTCTTCGAAGTAGGTCAAAGACCTACTCCAGTGTGGCCTTATTTGCCACCTGTACTGTTTGCTGCTTGACCAACTTGCTGCAGATTTCATGAAAGAAAGCAGCCTGAATCATTCCACAAACTTCTGTGTGTGTCACCATGAGCCTGGCACTGGAGACAGTGTAGGGAATATGACAACTGATGTCCCTGACCTAAATGAATCTACTTCCAGTGAGGAGCAGAATTATAGATACCAAAGAACACAATGACTGATCCTTGCCCTGAAAGTGATGCTCATCCATTTGCTAGTACTCTGTTCCCATTCACCCAACATTCTGCTGGGTCCCATCTCCCAACACTGTCACACTCAGGAATTAGGCATCATGCCCATAAACTTTTAAGGCCACACCAAAGTACCTAAAATTCAGAGAAGAACTTTGGGCAGGATTGAACTGGGCATGCTCAGGGCACGAAAAGGCCCATGGTCACAGTCCAGAGAGGGGAAGAGGGGGAGGCCAGAGTGTTCACAGCTCACTCTCTGAAAAGGTTGGATTTCTTTCTTTAGGCCAGGAGATCATTTGTGTAGTGGTTTTAAGCAGAGGAGGAGCCTTGCTGATGGTAGGCACATTGGGATGGATTGCAAACACAAATGACATCCCAGAGGCTTCTGAGAGAGACACGTGACATGAAAGGTGGCCATGGAGATGGAGAGAAATGAGCTGCCTCATAGCCTCAGAAGCTCATCCAGAGGATCTTATGTTCCTGTCCTCAAGCAGAGGGGCTTACGGGGGGTGGGGGGGGCAGGAGAAACCAAGAGCTGCCTTTGCCTGTGAAGGGCTTAAGGCGCCCCACTTTGGGTACCCAAGTGGATATGTTGAAGAAGATTTGGTATGTTGAAGAAGATTTGGATTTGTGTCTAGAGCTTCAGGAGGAGTCACTGGAGACTTCCATTTGGGGTCGTAAACATGGTGATGTCACTCAAAGCTATTAAGAGTAAAGAAACAAGACAAAGATAAGGCTGAAGGGCCATTCATCATTTAGACATTATGAGGGAGGGGCCATCCGAGAAGTAGAAAAGATGCTGCCTGGGAGGTTGGTGAATATTCTGGAGCAGCCTAGGGAATATGAGGTGAAGTGGGATAATGCTGGAATATCAGCAGTGGGATTTGGCCACTTGGTAGGTATTGATGTCACCAATGAGTACTCAGTGTAGCAGGGGCCAGAGGCCATTAGAGAAGCCTGTGATGTGGGACCACAAATATCTTTTCTTTCAGTAGTGGGGAATGAAACAATGGAGCAGTAGCTATAGGGGAGGCTGTAGGGCCAAGGAAGGGAAAATCTGGGAAAATGTATGGGATTCAACAGAAATACAAGAAGAGGTATGGGAGACATGGATCTTGAAGGGGCTAGCTGGAGCTCATAAGGGAAGGGGTGACCTTTATCGTGGAGTAGAGACAGTGTAGACATAGTAATGGGGCATATAGAGGTGGTTGGTGGCTGAGGCCTCTAGTTTCTTGTTTCCATTTGCTTCATGATGTGATTGCAGTCATAGGCAGGAAAACAGGGAGGGGATGGGGAGAAGAGAGGGTGGTGCCCTCTGCAGGGCCTGTGTTTCTCCCAGAGAGCTGCGACCCCGCTGTTTTGTGGCTCCTCCATTTCCACTCAGCTGGATTGTATGTGCATGGTGCTGAAGGCTGCCGAAGGAGGGAGGATCCAGAAAACAATGACAAGAAATTGATGATGCAATCTGCTTTTCTCAGCTCTTGTTCCATAAATACCAGAGAGCAACTACCAGTGAAAAAAAGAAGTTTATAGCTCAGTTTTAGAAGTTAACATTAAGAGCAAGAAAACCTGGCTGCATGGGGCCAGGCTTGCATTTTTTTTTTTTTTTTATGATACCCATTTTGCAAGAACTCAGGGCTCCAAGAGGAATAGCCCATGCTTCCAATGATCTAAGGATATTCTACTTGGCTCCCCTTCAAGGGCTCACCACCTTACATTAATGCCACCCTGGAGTCCAAGTCCTTGACACATGGGCATTTGGAGAGACATCGGCCAATTTCAAGCTGTAGCAGAATCTAGCTGGGTAAAGAAGGAAGCAGAGCAAAGGGAGGGTCGGGTGTTGGCATCAGGATCAAGGTTGGGGCACTGTACGGGCAGTAGCTGTCATGGCCGTGAACAATTTCTTCAGACTGAGCATGACAAACGTTGCTCAGACATTCCAACCTCTGGCCTCTGGCTTGGTCTCTCGCACCTCAGCACCTCAGCAGGCATGGGGACAAGTCTCTTCTCAAAAGCATTTGACCTGGACAGAGAGAGGACAGGTGTCTGGACAGAGGGAGGCTGTACCTGCTGAGTATTAAAAAGGGAAACTAGGCCACCCTCTTAGTATAAGGGTCACACAGCCTGGAACACCCGGGTTTTCCCCATCCCTTCTCCATCCTTCTGAACCAGGCAACCACCCCCGTTAACAGATATGGAAACCTAGGGAAGGAGAGGTGGGGGCTGAGGGTCTGAGCTTTTGATCCTGCACTCCAGTATGTGTTTGTGAGTGGATGCAGAGCTCTGTGAACACCTGTAGTCCTGGAGGTGGGGGCACGCGGGAGTGTAGATAGATGGGAATCAGATTCTCTGTTAGTGAAGCTGGATCCCATTCCTCAGCCCCAGGGCCTTTCCACTGTGTAGACTTCCTTGATAGTGACTCCCAGTCTCTGTCTGTGGCTCTGTGGTCTGCCTTTCCTTCATACTAGCCACCCCCCCTCACTGCTCGCTGAATTAATTTCTCTTCTTGTCACAACATATTTGGAGCAAGTTAGTTCTGAGGGAGGTTCTTTGGAATCCATCCATCCATCCATCCATCCATCCATCCATCCATCCATCTATCTATCTATCTATTGTCTATCTATCAATCATCTACTTAGTGTCTCTAGTTATCATGTGTCTATCATCCATGTATGTCTATCTCTGCCATGTATATTTCATCTACCATCTATATCTGTCTTCCATCACTTCTATATATTTTCTCTTCTGTCTATGGCTATCATGTCTCTGTCCCTCATCTACCATCTTATTATCATTTTTCATCATTTTACCTGTTAGTTTTAACACTTTTCTGTGTACCCATACTGTATGTACTTAGTGGGTTCCACCTGGCCATCACTACTTACTTCCATACCCCAATCATCCCTGCGTGGATCCCTGAGAGCTTGTTAAATATAGATCCCATGTACTTTCCCTTTTTATCCACATTTCTGATTTCCCAGCTCCAGTCATTTTAGATACTTGCACTTTGTCGGCCTCTATTTCTAACCACCTCTTTCCCAGGTGTCCTTGAATAGGTGATAGTAACTAGGTCTAAAGAAGTCATTGTGTTCCTTAGCTTTAGGGTGTCTCACTGCAGAGGGTTGGAGACTGAGTGTGTATGTGAAACATGTGTGTGCGTGCATATGTATGATATATGTGTGTTCATGTGTGTTATTTGTGTATATGTACCATGCTTATATATGTGTCATATGTGTGTGAATATGCATATATGTGTGTATGCAAGTGTGTGATGAATTTGTGTGTGTGTTTGTGTGTACTTACACAGCGCTCATTGCTGTCTCTATCTTCATATGCTGGTAGGACTGAGCTCACACGACTCCTCCACTTCTAACTCAGCCCATGAGTCTGCTTTCCTTCTCTGGCTTTCTCTATCCAGACCTCCTTCCTCTGACATTGAAAAGCTAGGCTCCTGTTATTGACATATTGGCTTACTGGATCAATTCTCCTGCATGTAACCAGTCTCCCAGAGTCTCCACCTCCTGCCCCATGGACAGGTTCATGTCATCCTGTCACCCCGTTCTGGACAGCTTCCCCTGTGGCATCCTACCTCCTCCTTTTACATTCCAGGCACCACTGAGAACAGTCTTCTGAGAAGTGTTCTCCATTCCCAACCTGGTGTCAGATGGCCAGGCGGGACCACTGTCTCCTGACTCAGGCTGCTGGCAACATCTACCTCCCCTTTCCCTGGCAGCTTGGACATCTAATGTAGTTAGCCCCAGTTCATCCATTATGTGCTCAGGATTTTTATGGCTTATACTTGGTTCTGTTTGGTCTCCTGCTTAACTGAAGCAAAGGCCTATGAAGACTAGACTGCTCTCACCCCTACCCCCAAACCAGCTATCCCTCTGCCTCAGGCATGCCCCCGTTATGCACACTGTACCAACAGGGGACCCTCAGGCCCAGTGGCCTTTATTTCTTCCTCCCCCCCTCCACACCCCATAAGTTATAGTAGGTAGGCAGGGCTGGTGAGATGGCAGCAGGCTGTGTCCCCTGCACCAGCTTACTCAATCTTGGCATGTGTCCTCCACAGAGGACAGCTTGGCTTGCATGAGTGCTTCCATGGAGATGAGTTAGAAATACCGCCACCACCAGTTTTACGAGTGTCGGGAGTGTGGGTGGTTGGCCATAAATAACAACATGCACACAAAATACCTGGCACTCAGAACCAGAGTGAGGCTCCCTCTCCGCCCCCTCCCTGTGGCTCCTGGGGTGGGTTTATTCACATGGAGACACACACCTACAGCAAGCCACCTGCACAGATGGGCTACCTTCACGGGCCCTCGATCCACACATGGCCCACACATCTTTCAGTCACTTTTTTTCTGACTTAAACACCAGCAAATATTATTTCTTCCATGACAGAAACTGGGGGAAGAGTAGCACTGAAGAAATGCTTTAGAAAAGGCCCCTCATTTGTGAAGATTGACATCAGGGCAGTGATTGAAGGTCTGTAATTCTATAAACAAACGAAACAAAAATGGTGTAATCCATTTACTCCCCCAGAAGCCTAAAGGGAAAAGATGAACCTCTCTGTTTTCTTCATCTTGTGCACGTCCCTCAGGATGCATGCCACAGGTGGATGAAGTCTTAGGATAGCCAATGAAGTAGTGGCAGTGGACACAAAGATCTGCGATCTAACTCCTGAGGACTCTGTTGCATCATTTTATACTAACGAGCAAACTGCTCTTCAGAGGAGGTATGTTGAGGTATGGCTTGTAAGAGATGAGCAATGAGGCAGGCCAAATGTCAAGGACACGGCCTTACATATGTAGGGGACTCAACAAATATCAGCTATATGTTATTTCAAACTGCTGAGGTACAGAGCTAATGCACTGACTAGAACCCTCTGTGGTCATCAGAAAGCACCTCTTCTCACTGAGGTAGATGCTCCCTTCCTATCGCTCTCCTGAAGTTCTGTTTTTTGTTTTATTTTGTTTTGTTTTGTTTCTTTTGGACCACACAAGCCAAGGGGATGTCCTTGCGCACACACCCCCAGGCTGTCTCTCCTAGTATCTCCCTGACTGTGCATTAGAGGGCCTTGGCTCAGCCTCTTTCTTTTGGGCAATGGAGTCCCCACTGGCACCCTGGCAGAAACCACATGACGTGGCTACGGGCTGGAGATAAATGGTTGTGTGTGAGGAGGGGGTCTCCCCACAGGCTGCTGGCAGGTATTGTCTCCTAATCTAAACCTGTCTGGTAGATGCTTTGAAGAGTGGCATGCTCTTTATTTTTAAATTTAAACATCAGTGTTCTTCAATTCCATGGTGAGTGTGGAAGTCTCTGCAGGAGACTCGCCTATGGAATGATCAGCTCTGGAATGTAGTCATGGGATTGTTTGTGAACCTGCGTGACCGATCACTTGTTGACTCCATTGGGGTGCTATTGGACTGACGCTTGCCTCTCTTCTTCTGGGACATTGCAATGGCGACTCCTGACTCACATCCATCCAGTCATCTTAAATGAGTTTCTGCGTGTGCCTCAGTTTCTTTTATGAAATGAGAACCATGGTGATTCAGACCTCATGGTATCACTGTGGGGACTGGGTGATTACCGCTATCAAACTGCCAGAGCCTGTAGCCGCTCATTGTGTGACCCTGAGAACCCATGTGACACATTCAGTAGATGTGAGAAAGACAGTGACTACACTTGAGTGGTTGAAATTGGTCCTCATACCCTTTAACCCCCCCCCCCATTCAGTCAGATTCTAAGGGCCATATTTTCATTCCTTAGAGATCCAGTCAAGTATCTCTCTCTGCTGGTGCTGCTGTATGAACAGCTCAGCACTGGTGAACAGGCAGCAACCAATGCCTGGTAACCATTGTTATTATTATTTCATTTATTAACTTGACAAATACTGCTATCAAAAGGAGAAATGAGATTAATCACGTAAAACTGTTTTGAATGAACCTGTACCTCCATCTCCTGGCCATCGGCTCGCCTTTCCCTAAGTGCAGTGAAATGGTCCATTAGGAATTTCATTGATTAAGCCCTTCAAGCATTGTTGTGCTATGTGTCAGGCCCCGTGCGAGGTATTAAAAGAGTTAACCGTGTGACTAGGAAAACAAAAATCATTGCTGTCATGAAGCTTCTAGCCTCACACAGATAAACAACCACAAAAGCAGTGACTAAAGAAGACTGTGTAATTAGAAGTCGTGACTGGGCTTAGAAGGAACAGGTGAGGAAACTGGGGGCTGCAGATTAGCATGGACAGTCATGGAGGCATGTGGGAGCAGCTCACACTCGCTTTGGAGGGCCGGGTTCACACCTGTATCTTCCCCCTGCCTGGAATGGTCTCCAGCCCCCATCAGTTGTGGGGTGTGGAGTTTACACCCTAGTCACGAGCAGGTTCTATAGTTTAGGGCGTCCTCTTTCTCCTTGCTTCCCCCCTCCTTCCCTCTGATCCAGGCTCCCTCCCTGGAGCTGAGGAACATTTTCTGCAGAGAGGTGGGGCAGAGACTTGAGAGTTAGAGCAGAGGCCAGCCATGCTGAGGGGACAATCAGTTTACAGAGGGAGGACTAATGTAGAGTTGCCCCACAATGTCCATGGAGGGTTGGTTCTGGGACTCTGTGAGGATACCAAGAACCAAGCATGCGCAAGTCCCTTTAATAAAATGGCATAATATTTGTGTGTAGACTTTGAATGTTGCCCATGCATATCCTGTACATACTTTAAATCCTCTCCATATTTCTTAGAACATCTAATACCATGGAAACACTATGTAAATAGTTGTTATCTGATGCAACCTGGGAAATTAAGACAACAAATATCTGAGCTCACCATTGTTTTTCAAATCTTCTGGAATCCCTGGTGGTCCAATCTGTGGATGCAAATCCTGCATTGGTAGAGGGCATCTGTGTAAATCCCCTGAGGTGTGGGACATTTTGTTCTCTGTCCCTTGTTGGCTTCTGGTCAGCTTATAGGGTGAGAATGAGACCTGGGGGTGATATTCTGAGCACCCAAGCCCAGTGGAAGCCATTTTGTCCTGTACAATTTCTTTCTTAATAACCATGTGGGCCAAGCCTGCACAGTCGTCTACCCTTGGCCAGTGTGTTGGGAGTTAAGCAGACTAGTGTGGGGATATTTTGTAACATAATGAAAAACATTTGGAGATATCAGAGGGATCCATCCACAGTCAGTCTAGGAGGATCAGACAGTGGTAACTCACACCTTTAACCCCAGCACAGGGGATATCCTGGGAGTGGTGACCTACACCCTTAATCCAATCTGAGTTGGAGGTCATTTTAGTTTACAGAAGGAATTCCAGGCTTCCAGACAGGCAGTGGTGAGGCCATGCCTTAAGTGAAGGAAGAGAGTATTTAAGGTGGGCATAGAAAGACAGAAGTCAGAAGAAGCCAGGAGGAGCCAGGCTGAGGAAGCTGGAAGACAGCTGGGTAAGATCTGATTGTGGTGTTTACTCTCTCTAATATCTTCAACTTTCCCAGAGATCTGGCCCTGAGTTTCCTTTATTCGTGCAACACAAACTAGACCATGCCAGTATTTCTCAGCATTCAGGGATGGCTTGGGGTCAGTAGAAATCCTCTGATGGCTTTCATGGAGAGAGCATTATGGTGGGTGCTATGCCCAGGTAGAAAAGACCTTTGGCTAAAGCCAAACAGGTCTTTGAAGCCCCAGTTTAGCAGATTGGTCCTGCAAATTCTGCAGAAATCTGTAGCTGGCTAGGATAGAAAACATGCCCTGGGAGAAGGTGGACTCTTAAACTCCAGGTTCTCAGGTGAATAGGATTTTTGGACCAAGAGACGGTACCATTTTGCTGTATGCAGTACAGTGAGGCTGTATGGCAACCGGACCCACCTATGCCATTTGTAATATAATCTGTTGGTGCAGGGCCACTAGGTATACAGATAGTGACTTTGACTGCTGTTTAATGTTTCTGGCCCAGAATTTCTGGTCTAGCCTCATGGCTCATACTTTCCAGCCTAGCCTCATGGCCTGGACTTTCTGGTCTAGCCTTGTGGCCTGGACTTTTGAGCCTAGCCTCAAGGTTTGGATCCACAGACCCACAAACCCATAGTCACACAGTCCCACAGAGACACACAGAGGATTACATTAATTTTATGCTGATCGGCCTAAGGCCCAGGCTTATAACTTGCTAACTCTTTACCTTTAGACTAACCCATGATTCTTAACCTGTTCAGTCATGGGGCTCAGTACCTTTTCTTGGAGCAGCATAGTTGTCCCCTGCACTTTCTGGTTTGTCTGGCAACTCTGGAGTCTTTGTGGCATTTCTTTCTGTTCCCAGGTTTTCTTCATCTGTAGCCCCGCCCACACTTCCTGTCTGCCTTCAGCCAATCAGCATTTTTATTAAACTAGTTGTCAGGACAATTATTTACAATGTAACAACACATAATGCCCCTACACACATAATCCCCCTACAGCTGACAGTTTCTTTCTCCATATCATCAGTGTGCTGTGGTGTGCAGGCTCTGATTTTGTGCAAGAGAAATTTATGAAGTACCACAGAGGCAAGGTATGGGTTGATGCCAAGGAAGATTGGTTGCTCTGACCAAGCCTAGCTGCCCACCTTTATTCTTTTTCTCATTTGCTCATGTGAGCATCCTTTTTTCCTTCCCACCTCTCAAGTATTTCAACAACGCACACACTATCCCAGGTGGCGGAAAGTCAGAAATGATTGAACATTCCCAAGATATGGGAAGGAGGAGCCTCTGTGAAGCTGTGTGAGTTGCTCAGGTGACTCAGTGGAACTGGTTTTAGTTCTAAAACTTGACTCTTATAGATACCAGGTCTCTTAAAGGGCAGATGAGAGCAGCTTCATTGAGAATAGTGACGTTTTAAATTCATGTGAAATCACTCTACAAGCTGCTTTTCAAATGTTGATAATTTTTTACTAGTATAATCAAGACTGGTTTGCTGCTCTTTGGCCTTTTAAATCAATGCCCTTGGTTTCTTTGTTTTTAATTGTTTATTCATGTATTCATTCATGCAAGAAGATTAGAATGGCCATGGAGATAGCACTTTTTCGGGTATTAGAAACTGGAAGCTGAGATGGGCCACTCCTTGGAGAGGACGTCATGGGCTGATGCCTAAGGAGCATGGTGATGACTGTAGGTGTCACCAAAATAGGACACTACACAAAGTACGTGGAGAGAGGGGTTTTGTATGGTTACAGTGGCAGATCTGGGGGCTTCATGACTCATAGTGGATTTCCTATCCCGGGGAATATGACCTTACTGCTGACTTTTCCACGGGTTGGAATTAGTTCTTGGATGAACAGGATAGCTCATGCCTATAATCCAGCACGTAAGAGGCTGGAGCAGGAAGTTCCCTAAAAGTTTGAGACTAGTCTGGGATACATAGTGAGTTCCAGGTACAGTATGAAATCCTATCTAAAATACAAAACAGTAAGTAAATAAAAATAAAAACAAATAGATAATTAAAATTAAATTAAATGGCAGACCATGAACTCCAGGCCTTATGGAGCCATCTAATTTTGATGGATACATTGAAATTCCAAATCACGTTAGGCTGGCCTAATTTACTTTGTAATAACCACTCAAATAAAAAAAAAGGAAAAAATCCCATTAAAAGCAACAACAACTGAATTCTGGTTGTCTAATTTTCTAACTGAAGCCACAGGGTAAAAGCTCTCGTTAGAACCTATGGCTCCCTGTGGTACGTTTAGCTATGATTAATCATTGTGAAATATATGAGCCAGGGTCCTATCACAGCTAATTGAACAAACTTTCCATCATACAGCCTGGGAACACAGCTCCAGAGAGTGACCTCAAAGCCACCTTGAGTTGATGCTACCCTAGTGACATGGGGTCCAGACTGGGCAAAGGGATCTGCAGCCTAGCTATTATGAGCCTTGGGGACAGTAGCCTTTACCCCTCAAAAAGTCTCTCTGTTGAGAAGGGAAATGGAACTTTTTATGCTTACACAATCCCGTGAGCTAGCCTCATGCTCTATGCGAGCCATAGCCCCCAAGCAGCCAACATTTGCCCTGCCACGGGAGGCTACATCTTTCAGCTTGTGAAATTGAGCATGGATTTGAGGTGTTATAGGTGCTGGCTACAGACATCAAGGCAAGGTCTCTGGTGAATTGGATATGAGTCTAGCTACTTTTTCCATGGCTGTGACAGAATCTCTGACACAGTAACTTAAGATGGAAAGAGCTTGTGGCTCACAGTTCGAGGATGACCTCCATCAGGACAGGAAGGCATGGCAGCTGCAGAAGATCATGGGAGGTGGCTGATAGTTCTTCTTCCCTTTCATCCGTTAGGGATCCTAGGCCATGGGATAGGAGTGACCACATTCAGATGGGTCTTTCCTCCTCACTAAATATTCTGGAAACATCCTCACAGACACACCCAAAGGTATAGTTCCATGTTGATTCTGAATCCAGTCAAATTGATAATAAAGTTATGGGAAAGAGATGATATGTACTTTTAGTCTAGTCTGATAAACACATATATATGGAATATTTTTGGGTGATTTTTCTGTTCCATGTGCTAGCTTTCTTATTCATTAGCTACTATATTCTGATCCGTATGGGCTATAATATATAAGTGTGAAGATAGGTACACAGCTTAACTGGAACATAGATAGACAGATGATAGGTAGATAGATAATACATATATTACATACATGCATATATGGGTGATGGTTAATATCAACTGTCAAACTGACTTAGGAGACAATCTCTGGGCATGTCTATGAGGGAGTTTCTGTATTAGATTAACTGATGTGAGATGCCCCTTTCTAACTGTGGGCTGCACCATCCTATGGGTCAGGATCCAGGACTGAACAAAAAGAAAAAAAAAATCAACTAAAAGCCAGTGTTCATCTCGCTAGTTCCCAACTGCACACGCAGTGTGGCCAGCTACCTCACGTTCCTGCTACCATGACTTCCTGTAAATGGACTGTGTCCTCAAGGTGTGAGCCAAATGTGAACCCTTTCTTCCTTAAGTAGTTTCCTTCTTGAAGTATCTCTGAAGTCATCCTAGCCAGAGCCTTGCATTAAACAGCCAGAATGGGGCTACAGGATCCCAGACGCAGGAAGGAAATCTTATGGAGGGTCAAATGGAGGCCATGGTTTATATAAACGTTAGAAGATGTGCAAAGAAAATACCAAAGGAAGGCTGCTAGGCAGCATAAAACTGTTGACAAAATAAAACAGGCCAGGCTCTGTGGTCTGTTAGTTAGGCAGAGCGTCATGGGCGTCTTGGTTGACTCTTTTTCAGAATGAGAAATAAATTAGAGACTAAGTGGACAGTTTCCAAAGCCCTTGACTTTGTCCTCATAAATTCTCAAGGTGTGCCATGGGGCCTTCTCTTTGTTGAATTCTTTCTTCATGGTCTTGAGTTTCCTGAAAACCACAGGCTTCACGCTTGCCTTTCCCACTTGTTCCAAAAGTTTTGGAGAAGTCTGGCTGTATTTTGCTTTCCCTTTTTGGAGCTGGGGGGGTCACAGGGCAGGGCACACGGGCTGATGTGGTGGGTGGTGAGGGGGATTGAATAGGAGTAGTGTCTGATACCTTGTAAAGCCTGATTAAGCCTTGGTTAACCAGGAAGTGGAGAGGGGGCTGTCACCAGGAGCTACCGATGTCCTTAACTGTGAAGACATTAAACAAAGGCCCTGGCCTGTGTCCCTTTGCTATAGAGGAGCTTCCAGTCCAAATTAATTGCCTTGGATTCAAGACAGATATGGTTTATTGGGTTTGTGACTCTGAGGTCTGGACTCGTGTTCATTGCTGTTAGCGTGATTTTCCCTGGGACTGTCTCAAAAAGAGGGTTTCAGAGCCTGGCAGTGTGTGACCTTTCAGCATAGATGTTAAGAAGGACCAGGCAACTGACACAACACTCTTCCAGTGTGACAGCAGCCCCTAAGCTTACCTTTTCTCTTCATTTGTGCATCAAAAAATACAAAAATCACGCATCCTTCCTGGTCGAAGGTCGTTCTCCTGCAGCAGAAGGATGGAAAGTCACTTCTCACGGGGACTTTATCCCTGTCTCTTCTCCATTTGTTGTTAAAGAAACGTGTCTGCTATGTCTGCCTTCTGTTGAGCCTCAGCCATAAGCCTGGCACTTCCTAGGAGTTGCTTCATTTCTTCAGTACAACCAGCTCTGACAGAGACCTGGAGCTCTCTGGTATTCTTTAGGGGAATTGGATAGGAATTGCATGGCCAAGTGATGTGTGGAAAATCAGACAGCTAATTAGAAGACCCAGCACTTAACCCTGGGTTTCTCTGTCTGCTGAATCCACGATCTTGTCAAAACACCAATTTGCCTCCTTCACAGACACTAGATGGACACCCACTGAGTACAGGACCTTGGCTGTGGACAGATGCAAGAGCAATATGTGCAGCATCCTTTGCTCAATGTGGGTCTGAGTTGCCATGGTAACCTCACATGGAGGGGCAAGTGCACAGTAGGACTGTTACAGACCCATTCTATCAGACCTGGACTCAGTTTCTGCTGCCACTACCTCACCCTGGGACCTTAGTTTCCTTGTTTGTAAGAAAAGATGTTTATAATAATAATGTGCTTAATTCTTAAGGCAGATTCTAAGACCTGGTGTATTCTGCAGGCTTAGCACAGAGTCCGGTGCCTAACAATTATCCAGGACCTTTGATAAAGGACCCACTCAAGTAGCTTTCAAATATCTTAGCATTTTCAGTGACTAAGTAAGCTCCTCTGGTAAAAGATAATAAGGTAAGTCACACCCTAAAAGCAGGGTGAGACTAGGGTTCAAAGCTCAGCAGCCCTGCAGGAAGGCACCCCCAGTGCCTAGGGGTCCTAGCACAGCACGGCTCTGGGTTCTTTTTTTTCTAGTCATTACCATATTTAAGGGTAAAGTGGAGGAGGTGGAGCTGCCTGTGGAGAAAGTGGACATCATTATCAGCGAGTGGATGGGCTACTGTCTCTTCTATGAGTCCATGCTCAACACGGTGATCTTTGCCAGGGACAAGTGGTTGGTAAGTGGTCGGCGTGCTGTCCCTGCACTGCTCTGGTGGCTGCCTTGCCACATTTCCCATAGCCTCCTGCCTGGGAGGGAAATGGGCTACAAAATCACTGTCTTGTGGCCTTCTCTTCGAAGTACAACTGCTTCAGGGGAACACGTGACCAACCCCGGTCCAACATGCTCAGCTGTCAGAATGCATAACCATAGTAGGTCTGACTTTGTCCCCTCTGGCTAGTATAGAAACCCATTTCCTCTTGTTAAGACTGCCACAGAACCAGGGTTACTGTCTGCCATGGCTTTGCGAGCCACGGACTGGTTCTCTGTCCCTCCCTGATTTGCCTTCTGCAAATCTCCACTTGTCCTGTTGGTCCTACCTGGGCTCCTCAGATTTCCTCCTGCTCCAAGCAAACAGAGTGCTACTGCCATGTCCAGCCAAGTTGTCAGTCTACTGAGAAAAAAAATGCTGGCAAGGGGGTGCTTGTCTGGTGACTCTATGTGCAGTTCAAAATGTGATGTCTTTGTCAGGTGAATAGATTACGAGACCCATTTCCCCACAATTCATCAACAGAAACCTGGAGGGCTTATGTTTCCAGACCGGGCAGCTTTATACGTGGTAGCAATTGAAGACAGACAATACAAGGACTTCAAAATCCACTGTAAGTCACCTTATGGCTCTGTTGACCTTCTCTGGTGTCCTGGGGGCGGGAGAAACTGCCGAGTGAACAGTTGGTGTCCTGGGAGAGTTTACTTGTGACCCTTCTGGATTCTTCTATAAAGTCTTTCTCGCTATCCTCAGGGGTGGGGGGATTACAGGGGTGGGGGGATTACAGGGGTGGGGGGATTACAGGGGTGGGAGGACTGCAGGGGTGGGAGGACTGCAGGGGTGGGGGGACTGCAGAGGTGGGAGGGAGGACTGCAGGGGTGGGGGATTACAGGGGTGGGAGGACTGCAGGGATGGGAGGACTGCAGGGGTGGGAGGACTGCAGGGGTGGGAGAGAGGACCGCAGAGTATAAATGAGTAAGAGGTGACATCTGGGCAGAGATGATGGAGTGTGGAACTGGAGCAGGAACAACAGGAAAGGTGGCTTGGAGAGTCTGGCCAGATGTGGCCAGTCTCTCATCAAGCCAACCATTTCAAAACCTGCCCTGATGCCTCTAAATTGGTCAAAATCACTGTGATTCTGCATCACATTAGGTAAAATACAGATTCTTCTCTGAGGTTCCATTAAAGATATGTTTGATGAGGCAGGGAAGAGTACAGACTGTCATTCAATCAGATGTGTGTGTGTGTGTGTGTGTGTGTGTGTGTGTGTCAGAGGTTTATAAGTAAATATGTATCCATAATGTCTTACAAGTTATAATATGTCTTCTCTCAGCCAAAATGGCTCTATGTGGTGGTACATTCCTATAGCCCAGCACTCAGGAGGCTGAGATAGGAAGATTATAAATTTGAAGCTAGCCTAGGCTACACAGCAAGATCCGATATTTCTCTTTCTGCACTATTCCAAACAAAAGAAGCAGATGTAGTAATTCATTCCTGTAATTCCAACATTTGGAAGGTTGAGACAGGGGGATTATCTCAAGTACAATACTATCTTAGGTTACAAAATAAGTCTCAGTCTCAAAATAAAACAAAACAAAAGTAAATAAAAAGAAAACACCTTTGTTGATATTTTATCTGGTTCCAAAGGACTGTTTTATTTTATTTCAATTTAAAAGTTATATTTCTTAGTGGCAGGGGCCTGGTGTTTGATGGAATGGCACCTAGTGTGTTTCTGTCAGGTGAGAGATGGCCATGTGATCTGGAGCCCCACATGACAATGGAGCAAAGAGCCCTTTAAACAATCAGTACAGCAGCACCCAGACCAGACGCAAGAGGCAGGAGCTCCAGGTTGCACAGTGGTCAGTATTTCTAGGTCATGTCCACAGGCTGCTTATACCTGCTTGGGAAGGTGCCTGTGGAGGCTTCACACACCCTTCTGGAAGCTGAAGGTCAGAGAGTTAAGTTTTTGAGTCAAAGTTCAGAAGTAGAAACGAAGGAGCAGCTGGGAATTTCATGCCCTGGAAACCTTCTAGGTCATTGTCACTGCTAATAATTGACTCCAAGAAAGGAGGATGCAGGCATTTGAATGAAAGTCAGGAAATGTGAGGTGACTCGGGTGGGGTTTTACCATTTCTTGACTTTGAGCCCTAGTAAGAGGTGACGCTCTCAATCCCAAGGATTCACAACGACTAAATCAGGTGATATAATCCAAAGAAAAGTTTGTGCTGGGTGAAGGAATAGGCCAGGTTGAGCCTCTGAAAGAGTAAACCAGCATCTTGTTCTGCTCCAGTCTCTGGTGGCTCGGAATATGGGCATCCTCCCATCAAGACTGAAGAAGCCACTGAACAGTGAACAATAGTCAAGTGTGTGTGTGTAAATAGACTGCAGATCACCCCGGAATGACATTTTGGGGCTTGTGAGAAGTAATTGTACTGAGCAGCATGTGGAGAGAACATTCAAGCACATTCTTCACTCGAATCTACTTAAATATTTATTGAGCTCTTAGGAAAGCTCTTTATTGGAGCTGCCTTCTAGTTTCCAGAACAAACTCACCTCCTCCCCCACTTCCCTCTCTGGAACCTGTTGGGAGCTCTTGGAGCAGGCACATTGCAATAAGTCATTCTGAACCCACTGGAGGAAGGGTCAGTGGCTGCCACTGAGGGGACAGCCCAGAACTGGAGAACATGTCATTTATTTCCTCAGTTCCTATTGCTGCCTTTACAACTCCGAAAAGCAGAAAAACAAATGAACAATCAAACAAAAACTCAACAAGATCAAAAGTCAGGGCCCACTTTTTCCCTTAAAAAGTGTTTCCTTTGGAGTATCTTTTTTAAAAGACTGGCGCTATAGTTCTGTGGTAAAGTATTTACTTAACTTCAACCACCAGCACCTCAGCAAAAAAACAAAAGCAACATCACAACCCCTAAATCCCCAGAGAACGAGACTCTAACATTTAAGTTTTATTTGGGATACAGTTATGTTTTCTACTTAAATGTTTTTCTTTTAAAGACACATTCTTAGCTAAAGGAAACAGGCCCCTTTAGAGAAATGTGTTTCAAACAACAGCATTTGGATGCTGGTTGCCAAGGGAACAGTTACAGGCAAATTTCAATTGGTCCAAGAACCACAGGAACAATGTGAATGTGGGATTTGCCCAGCCCTACAGAAAGTAAACTGTTGAGGTTGGAAGCTTTCCTTCCCATAATTCCCCTGCTCCCCCTTCACCCTCTCTTTCTCCCTCCCCTCTCCACCCCCTTCTCAGCCATGAGCATACAACAAATAAATAGGCCCTCCCTTACTCTGTTGGCCAGTCTCACTATCTCCTTTCTCCCGCTCTCTCAAGCTTTATTTTGATTTATCTGTACGCACTCCTGTATGCATCCTGATCGGGGTGATATACAATGCTTGGATCTGCAGGTTGATTATCTCACTAATCTGGGAAAAGAAAATAGCCACCATCCATACAAATGTGTATTTTTATCTGTCGGATCTTTCTCATCTTCAGGGAGTTTCATTAAAAATGTGTTTGAAATTATACTATACACGTTGAACGGTTGTTTTTTTTTTTTCTCACTGTGTTTAGTTTTGGGTTATTTTTATTGAACTAGTTTTAGGTTTGTTGATTATTTCCGGATGTGTTCCTCCATTCTGCTAACAAGCTGATTCTCCTTTGATAGCATGATTCTTCTGGTTTGGAGAGTTTCACTAGTCTTTAAAGACTCTCTCTCTCTCTCTCCCCCACCATCTGTGCGATCCTTTACCTTTCCCACTGGATCCCTTAATGTGTTTGATGTAGTGACTCTACAGTCTCTGCTGAGCAATTTCAACATCTGAGCTATAGCCAAGTCTGCCTGTTCTTTCTCTTTGGGTAATAGGTCACGTTTGTGACTTTTTCTGTGTCTTGTAATTCTTCACCACTGCTGGGCATTGTGTGCTAAACAGCAACACAGAGAAATGAAGGATGTTTATATCCAGAAAAGAGGCTTTTGGAATAGGGGCTTCAGTCAAATGGACCGGCCATCATAGGCTTTAAGGATACTTTAATAACATTTATTGTGCTGTATCACAATCTGTTTTGGAATTAATGTTACTCTATCAATGAAATATTTTCAGGACCCTCTGATGTTACTTAGATACAATATATCCTGGCAATAGAAAATTAACACACCTGGTTCACATCCTCCATTTCTGTTTTGCTCCCACTAAGAAAGCCTAGTGGGAAACAAATGGTCAGCAGAACCAAGAAAATGCACTTCTGAAGATTCCTGAATGACTGGAGTGGGACAGTCTAGCTGTGGACATAAGACATCAATGAGCCCCAATCATGGTAACTAGAGGATGAGGCACTTGCAAATATTGCAAACGTTTCATTTATGAATAACTTCAGCTTAAAAAGACCCAGCTGCAGGTCCGTGCTGTGCCAGATGCTGTGGGTGCCAAGAACATAGACGGGCCCCCAGTAGCTGGAAAGGTGTTCTCAAATGCTATAAGACAGTAAGTTCACAATTCAGGATAGGAAAAAACCTCAGAAGATCAAACAATATGAAGATTTTCCAACTCTGGGTGGAATAGTGATGCTTGTGAAAGTCCAGTTTCCTGAGTCTCCCGCCTAGAGATTCTGGTCCAGCAGGTCTGGTCAGAGTTCAGGAGCACACTTTAAAAAGCATTCCAGATAGTTCTAGAACACATAAACACTGAGCCCAACTCTTTCTTTTACAAATAAAAATGGAGAAGAGGCTTGGTCTGCATAGGGCTGCTCAGTTTGACACTCAAACCAAGTAATGACAACTGCCACATGCCAAAGTCTTTCTTCGTACTTGGCACTGTCTTGGACACTTTGCATATAGTGTCCCTTCAGTGCTTATAAGGGCCCTGAGAAATAGCCACCATTATCATTCAGGAGGTTCGTTTTAAAGAAAAAGACACTGAAGCTTTAGAGAAACTCATACTTGCTCAAAGTTACACAGCAAACAAGCGCAAGAGCTCAGATTTGAATCCCAAACACCCAGGCTGTCAACCATCACACATGGCATCTCTGAGTATTTTGTTGAACAATTGCATAAAGCTTTTCCTGGAGGGAGGGAGTACAGAGACTGAGAGATTGGGTGCACCGCTTCAGGTTTCTTCATGGAGGGGTTTCAACATAAGAAAGGTGTGTCTCAGTATACATGTGTCATCTGGGAAGAGAATGGATAGTTTCCAGATCCTACAAGATGGTCTTCTCTGAGGCTTACCCTATTGTCCGCTGGATGGCTCCTTTCCCACAATGTGGATTCTGTCTATCATCTATCTATCTATCTATCTATCTATCTATCTATCTATCTATCTATCTGTCTGTCTGTCTGTCTGTCTGTCTGTCTGTCTGTCTGTCTGTCTATCTCTATCTATCTATCTATCTATCTATCTATCTATATATATCTATATATCTATATATCTATCTTGGAGACTGAGTATCGTGTAGTCAGGCTGGCTTAGAACTCATATAGCCAAGGCTGACCTTGAATTCTTGGTTTTCTCACCTCCATGTGCTAGAATCAGAGGTATGTACCACCACACTTGGGCAGTGCTAGAGATGAAACTTAGGGCATCATCATGCCAAGCATGCACTCTACAAGATGAGCTATATCCCAGCCCCCACAGCATTGATTTCAACCAGGAGTTTGGCACCAGCCCCCTATAATTGAATGGGCCATGACTGGCAGCTTCTCTGCAAGCAGGAGCTCACCAGCACTCACAAACATTCTCTCTGTCTGTTTTCCCCAACCCCAGAGATCTTTGTGTACATGAGAAAAGAACAGCGATTCTTTCACTGGCCATTCATATCTCCCTCTTCCATACCCACTCTCTTCAACATACACATGGACCTGAGTTCCCCAAAGCACCATCTGTGTGATGGACGCCAAAAGGAAATGTACATTTAACAAGATTTTAGACAAAAGTATCTTTACTTCACAGCATTTCTAAGCCTTTCAGAATAAACTGATAAGATCCAGCTTCCCAGAGACCCAGCTCAGGCCCTCCTCTTAGAAGGGATAATTTTGTATTCCTGGTTCTTGTTATATAGATCTTGGGATACAGCTGGAGGGTTAGGGGGTCAACTTAGCTCTTTTCCTAGATGCACATTGATGTGACTGGGCTGGTGTGTGACTTGGGTCAGGGTTTGTGCATGAGCCAGATGCCAACTTATGTGGGCCAGTTTTCTCATCTGCAGCTTGGGGGCACCTTCAAGGGATTACAAGGCATATTAGGCAATGGTAACAAACCAGTAATAGCAGTTATCACCATCACTGAAGTGTGGTCTTAGGCCATTATTCTCAAACCCACTTAACAATTCCTACACCCTAATTCTTCCTCCTTTCCCAAAGCATTTCATGAGTAGTCCAAGAAGCCCAGAGCCCCTAAAAATGGTTGCCCCCCCCACATAGGATGATTTTTTATGGGTTGAACCCTCAGTGAGTGCTTTTTAGACTGATGGCATGATGGTAAGGTGAGCACCCTCCAGGAACCACCTGCTGAGCAAGATGGGGGTTCTGAGAGATCAGAGCAGGAATCTGTCTAGTGCCCTTGGAGTAAGCTATGGTGCCAGGACGCAAACCTAAGTCGGTTTTATTTATGAGCCCTTGTTCCTCTCATCTGCATTAAAGGTTCAGATGGGTCCTTAGGGGATGGGAAGCTTGAGCAAAAGCCCCAAGATATGAAAATAAAAGGCCTGGGGAGGAGACAGCAACCACATGTAGGAAGTCACAGGTTCTATGTGTAAGGGCCTTAGCCTTGTTACCCTTCTAGATGTGTGAACTTACAGAAATTTCACAGCCTCTCTGACCTCTGACTGATCTGACAGAATGGGGCTTGCCTTTCCTAGAGGTATGAATGATACAGTTGAATGAGTGTTTAAAGCAAGGCTCCCCTTACAAACGAGAGATGCTTACAGTATTCTGATCAGAGGGAACAGAGGCTTTGACCTGCTCCCTTGTCCTAAGCAGGCTGTGCTGTAGCACCTAGGAGCTTGGGTGAGCTTGGGGGTCCTGCTGCCTGTCGTCTTTGTGTCTCACTCTGTTCTGTTTCCTCAGGGTGGGAGAATGTCTATGGCTTTGACATGACCTGTATCCGGGATGTTGCCATGAAGGAGCCCCTGGTGGACATCGTGGACCCAAAGCAAGTGGTGACCAATGCCTGTTTAATAAAGGTCTGGAGATTCATCTGGGTTGGGACTGGGTATGCTGAGAAACAGCTGTGCCACTCTGGAAAGCCAAGTTATATCAGTTCCTGCCTGACTCCCCACCCAGGGCACCAAGGCCACTTTGGTCAGAGCCTGGTGACATGTTACCTGGTGACAAATACTAAGCATTGCTGCTGAGATGATTACAGGGTGGTACTGCTGGGAGCGGGGCCCAAAGTGGTACCCTTGGTGGTATTAGTGAGGGAAAGAGCATCGGAGAGCAAGCTACTGGGAGGCAGGAGAAATATGGGGGCTTAGGATGGCAGGAAAATTCGGAGTTGCGCATCCATCTTGGGGAAGACCTTTCAGACCTCATGATACTGCCTTTCCAAGCACACATCAAGCTTACACAGTCTCCAGCCCCATTCTGGAGCCTTTTCCTTTGCCTGTGCTCTGAAATCCTTTCTTGTAAGTGTTTCTTCAGTGTAGACACCTAGCATCTTAAATTCATCTTGTTGAATACCCGAACATGCCTAATTACAAAGCGTAACAATAGCATTGCACCCACCCCCAACTCTTTTCCAATCCCAGCTCTTCCCAGGAGCCGCTGCTGTTCAAGGCCTTGGGGGCGTCTTATTAGTCCCCCGTTAGCACTCCTATGTGCTAAGGTATGATACTGAAATGGACACAGCTGACAGGAGACCACCTCTCGTCTTCTAGGTTGAAAGACTTTCACTTCATAGAACGCAAGCTCATTTCCTGCTATAAACCCATAGCTCCTATGTAAGCCTCACCAGCCCACTTGTCTCTCTCACTCCACTGGGACATCCTTGTTTGCTCTGGGCCCCTGGGCCCCTCTTGTTTTCTGGAAGTCTGGGGCTGGTGACTTGCAACATTTCTATCAGAAGGAAGGACCAATTCACAGTCTCCAAATTTGAGAGGAAGTTTTTGAAAGGCTGCTGTTTGCTCACAGGAAGGACCCTCCCCTCCTTGGGGGGATTTTACTGCAGCCCTTGGTCCTGGCCATCCCTGTTGCATTGGGAAGGAATACCTAGGAAAGGTCTCACCTGATGATGACCTTCTCTTGGCAGCATCCTGCCCAAGAGGTTTAGCTTCAGATCTGTGTCTTGGCTCCTCCTCCCCAGGCTGGCAGGAACCACAGTGAGGAAATATGCTCACCTCTTCCTATAAACCCACACCCCTGAGGCCTTTTCCTCTTGGAACTCCGAACAAGAGCAGGGAAAATGGGGGAAGCCCACTCTCAGAGCATGACGCACCCCTCAAAATTCAGAAGAACTGAGCCTTGTGGCTGAGATCTTTAGCCTCTGTGTTCCAGGAGGCTAAGGGAGCTGGGTAGAGAAGACAGAGAGTTGGAGACCGCCTTGAGCAACTGTCTCAAAAGCAAAAGCAAGGAGGGGGAGAATTCAGTTCAGTCGTTCAGTGGTAGAGCACTTGCCTCGCATGTCCCGGGTCCAGAGTTCAACCGCCAGTACCAAAACCAAACAAATAAACCAATAAGCTGATTAATTCATTTATTAATTGACTCAGAAGAGGGGAAAGTCAACTAGTTCTATTGAATTTTCCAAAACAACATGTAGCGGTTACAGTGGCCATCAGGCAACTGCACGAAGCAGCTTTAGCTTGGAGGTAAAATCTGTCAGTGTTCTGGGGCACTAGGTCACCTTCTGTCCTTGACAGAGTCCCATTGCAATGTGGATATTGTGTCCTCTGTGTCACCTGCCGGTGGCCTCACAGATCTGCTTGTTTCTTCCCAGTCCTCAGCCCCCATGCATCTCTTTCCCTTTTCCATCTTTCCAGATGGGTACTTCGGCAGCAAGATCCATGGTCATGGCTGCACCTGGGTGTATCTGTGGACCAAGCAGCCAGACTGACTAGGCAAGGAAGGATGTGGGGAGGGATGGGTGCCACAAACTCAGAAGTGCTCTGCAAATGTCTTGGGACCACCCAGTGACGATGCCCCTTTGCCCACTTTCCCTGCTGCACTGGGACCCTCTTCCGATCAGCATTTTCTGAGATAGGAGGGACACTGTTTGCCCCTGCAGGGCTTGCTTACACACACCTCTCTCCCTCTCTTCAGCTTCTCACTGAGCCTTCTGGGAAAACACTTGCCCTTCTTCACACACTTAATTGCTGTTTTCATAGCTATTAACACTGCCGAGTGTGACACTTTATTATAATTAAGACTCTGTTTTGACCAGACTTCTGCCTGGAGACATCTATTTGTGACATTATTGAGGGGTGGGGTAGCAGAGGCCAGGAGCTCTTCTGAAACTCATTCCCTGAGGATCCCTGTGTTATCTGGGGTTGCCTGAGGCCAAGGCAATAAATTTCCTTGAGGTCTCAAGTGTATCAGTGAGAGACAAAGAGCCCGTCCAGCTATTGTGCTTGGGCTCTGGGGCATCAGTGGGGATAATTGTGACTGAGCTGTGGACTGGGGCATGCACCTGAGCCCTGAAGCTTTGAACCCCCAAAGCCCAGCCAGGTCTGAGCCTATTCCCACAGATGGGACCCATCTGCCTCTACTGTCACTTCAATGAACAGCTTCATCACCCTTTGCCTAAAAGCCTTTTGTTTCCTCAGAGGCTCCCATTAAGATGCAAATGTCTCCAGGACCCATGGAACACTGTCAGCTAACACAAGACATGACAGATGACATTTGGTTGATAGATTGTCTGTGAGACTGTCTGGAGATGGGATTCCTGCTAGATGGTTTGCTTATGGTGTGTGTGTGTGTGTGTGTGTGTGTGTGTGTGTGTGTGTGTGTGTGTGTGTGTGTATGTGTGTGTGTGTGTTATATACATATACATATGTAACCATGAATACAAGTTTCTTGCTCATCACTGAGAAGAGCTAATGACTCCAGAGTACATTATTGGTGCAAGGGAAAAAATTCTAAGTATTAGCAATATCATCTTTTGCAGGCTGGTATAAGGAAACATGAGAGCACTTGAGTTAAATGGACCTCAGGATCTAATCTACAAGTGGTCTTCCCTGATATGTGGACTGCTGTTCATTGTGGTGGCTGGTTATTTTAGATTCTGTAAGTCTAAAGTATAGTTACTGATTAGAAAGTCTCTGCCAGGCATGGTGGGACACACCTGAGATCCCAGCACTAGTCAGGTAGAGGCCAGAGATCAGGGTTTAAGACTAGCTTCTTCTATTTAATGAGTTAGAGACCAGCCTGTTCTATGTGAGACACTGTTTCAAAAATAAAAACCAAACCAAACCAAATGTATTGTATTAAGTTTCTGGCCAAACTAACCTCTGCAGTTTCTGGCCTGAACTAGCCCCACAGTTTGGACCTGTCCACCACTGCTTATCTAGACCGGCAATCCCAAAGTCCCACAGAAACACACAGACATTTATATTTTATGCTGATCAGCCTATGGCTCTGGCATATTGCTAGCTAGCTCTTGCTCTTAAACTGACCCAGGATTCCTATCCTGTTCAGCCATGTGGCTTGGTATCTTTTCTCAGAGCGGCATAGCTTGTCTGGCATCTCTGTAGCATCTCTGCTCTGTTCTTCCTGTTCCGAGTTTTCTTAGTCTGGTAGTCCCACCCACACTTCCTGTCTACCTTCAGTCAATCTGCATTTTTATTAAACCAATAGGTGGGACAATTATTTACCATGTAACAACATAATCCCACTACACAAATGAATCCATGACTCCTGTTTTTTGTTTTTGTTTTAAATTTCTTTCTCCAGGAGAAGTTAATTTTCAGCCAATTATTATAAAATAGAAAGCATTGTTTCTTCCAAAGAACCGGGAGTGCTTTTCTGGAGGACCCCAAGGACAGAGAAAAACACTTCTGGAGGGCAAGAGACATGCGACAGTAGTCAGGCTAGATAGTGAAATGCAATTTTCACACAGCAGGATGGCTTCATTAAGAATGTCACTTTGAGCAAAGCCAGTGCAAAGCCAGTAACACGTTGATGGCCGCATATTCTCCCAAATTAACAACTCTGGAATCCACTAAAGGTGTGGAGGTTGAAGCTACTTCCCATTAAGGAATGTGTGTGTGTATGTGATTATGTGTGTCTGTATGTGTATCTATGTGTATGTGTGCTCATGTGTTTTGAAAGTGACAGAAAGGGAAATAATAGGTGAGGAAATTTATAAGATCTTGGTATAAGTCACAGGGAGTCAATGAAGGCTGTAAACCAAGAGTGACACAGTCTGAGTGGGTGGTAGTTGTGAAAGAAAAGCCCAGGAAGGAAGGAATGATGCTAGGCAAAGAGATCTGTTCCGGGATGATGGTGAGCCCAAGTACCTGCTAGTGCTCAATCATATACCAAGGACACACAAGACAGTGAGGCATTGCTCTTGTCCATAAAAGGATCCATTATAATGCAGGGGCTGAGGGTGGAAGTGACAAGGCCCCTACATAAGAGCCAGAAGTCAAGCTGGGCTGGTGGCTTTGGATCAAAACTGAAGAAGCAGGGAGTTTGAGAGCACTTTCATGAGAAGGAGGCAGAAAGTCACCAAGGGCTTATGCACACCATTAGTCACTGCTCAGTTCACTGAGGCACTCTTGAATTCCGGAGCTAGAGGATACTTTTGGATAAAATGTCTTGGAGGGGCAATGAGCACTGATAAAATCTTTCAGACATCTTTTTGGAAGTGGTATCCTATCTTAGGACAATGGCCCCCATTCCTGGGCAGGATCTCTGCTGAAGGAGTGGGGTGAGAGCAAGAGCAGACAGAATCCAGCAGCATTGCAGTTCCCATCAGGAGGGTGAAAGGCCTCCATGTCAGTAGAGGAGATTTTCAGTTTGTCCTGTAGTGGAAGGCAGCTGTGAACTCTCCACTGCTTCTGAAAAATGCCTGGAAGGCACTACAGGGTGGGTAGAGGATCGGCATCCTGAGGCTATTTACAAAGGTCAAGATGGCACTCATCAGGATGGATGGGATGCTTTCTACCATCTATGGTGGGGCCTCTGACCCAAGGTTCACTCTCCCATTAGCTCTCATTCTCCATATTTGGGCTCTAGAAACTACAGTGTCCATCTCATGGAAGGCTCCATCGATCCTGCAGGCCAGCCACTTGCTGCCAACTATTATAGGGCTTCACTTCCTAACCCTGCTTCCACCCTCTTCAGGGTCAATCTGAGACCATTTCTCCTTTCCCAAGGGTCATGGTGGCTCACTTAGACCCCATTAGGACTGAGACCTACTTGGCTCCTGTGATTCTACTTCTTTACAAGTCCTATGACCTTTGCCATCCCATTCCTTTTAGCAAAGAGATGGAAGCCCTTTGCCCAGTGTCATTCCGTCTCTTCATGGGTCTTGTTGCTGGGTATCTGGAGCCCTTCCTGGAGCCACCAGGGACACAGATATCTGCTTATCTCTTCCAGAATCTTCCAAAGAGTAGCTTTGCTATACATCCCAACTTCTTTAAGTCTCACTGGCATCTGCCTGGATGCCTCTTAAAGCCCCCAGTAGGGTTTCCTGCCTCAGGACATCCAACGAACAGCAGGTCAGTCAGCATCCTTCACACACAGAAGAGCAGCACACAGAGAACCATTTCTCCATTACGCTTGCTCCCCACAAGAACCATTTCTCCATTACGCTTGCTCCCCACGCAACATCGATTTTCAGTCACTCTCCAGCTGAACTTGTGAGAATTATTAGTTCTTTGTGTTCTGCTTCTACAGTCCAAACTGAGACTTCTTGCCTTGTGTTCCCCTCTTATTTATTTTTTAAACCTGTCCAGCCTTGTCATAAATGGTTGCTGGAAATTCCTCCAGTCCTGAGGCAACACTTAGTGTTCTCAACTTGGAGGACTCGAATACAAAATAAATAAGCGAAAATTTTTAAAAGTGGCAGGGGCCAGGGAATGAGTCCTCTGATTCATGGGAGACCTGGAGGGCTCTGCTGTTTTGATTGAGTAGGTCTATGATGACTCTCCTTGCCCCTCTCAGAATTTTCTCCCAGGTAATAATGATGCTGAGGAGGAGGAGGGACCCACACTTTGTGACTGACTGGAGGAAGGTAGCAATGCTTGGCTGGTCACTTGGAGGCACTCTAACTTGCTTTGGTGATGTGTGATTTCCTAGATCACTCTTGGCTCAACTTTCGGCCTCTGTGGCCCCCCCCCCCCCCCGCCCCATCCCCCTCCAGCAGATGTGTCTTCCTGGTTCATTCTGCTCAGATTTGGATTCAATTTCATTCACACCATTCTCCAAGCATTCTTAGAAAAGATGGAGGAGGTAGTTGGAAGGGTGGTGGGTGGGTCAGGAAGTCACCCCAAAATAGTAGCTGATCCAGTTTCTCCAGGGGTAAGAATATTGGGCCTTGCTTGGCAAGATAAATGTTGTAAGCCTCCGGCTTCTTTCTCCTCTGGGCTACAGGAAGTGGACATTTACACTGTGAAGATTGAAGAACTGTCCTTCACATCTGCCTTCTGCCTGCAGATACAACGCAATGACTATGTCCATGCCCTCGTCACCTATTTTAATATTGAATTTACCAAGTGCCACAAGAAAATGGGTTTTTCTACAGGTGAGCTTACTACTGGTCTTCTGTTACTTTCCCTCTCTGCTTCCTTGAGGTTTATGGGTAGAAACCAGGGCTGGCCTTAACTTGGGCAGACGTCAGTTGGGGCTCTGATTTGGCATCTCATGAGCTTTCTCCACCCGAGGAGAGGATGCAGCCCTCACTCTCTTGACTTCCCAAGGAGAAGGTAAACATGAGCGGGGTCAAATTTCCAGAGCTGAGAGCCACCAGGAACTCACTCTAGACTCCCCTTTGCTCTTCAATCCTTGTGGTCTCTAAGGAAAGAATTCCTACGAGATATGGTATAGTTACAGAATACAGATGGAGCTTACTGCAGAATGACATGAGGTACTTTTGAGGGTTCGAGTGGATAGTGACCAAAGGGACCACTGTGGAGTGCTCAGGGAAATCATCATGCTGGTTCACATACTTAAGTCTACTTTGATCTATGTCTTGTGTTTGAATGTTCACGTGTGCTCACTTGTGTGAGCACACAAGAATGGAGGCCACCACAGTTTGCTTTCTGTGACCATGATAAACACTGCAGCCAAAACTAACCCAGGACCAAAAGGGTTAATCAGTACTTCAGTTTCTTACTTATCACTGGGGGAAGCTCAGGTAGGAACACAGAGTCAGAAACTGAAGCAACACTGCTTATCGGTTTGTTCCCAGGTTCATGTTTACCTCCTTGTGTACACATCCCAGATACATCTTCCTAGGGATGGTACCGTCCATAGTGGCTGAGTCTTCCCGCTTCAATTAATTAACAATTAAGACAATACCTCATAGACATGCCCACAAGCAAATTCAATGGAGGCAATTCCTGTCAGTTCAGAATGCCATTTCTCCACCTGGGGAAAAGAAAGACTTAGATCTCACTGTTTTGACTAATATTCCAAGTCTTGCTGTCTCCATCCTGGGTTTACAAGGTGCTGATAATGAGGAAGATCTCATGATCTCATCCCCATTTATTCCACGCTGCTCATATATGATGTCCTACTTAACAGGGGTGAGGGCAATGTAGGAGATATGGACTGGGTGAGGGGATTCCCTTTAGAAAATTTTAATTTCCTATTATAATGTATGTTATGATGTGTGTGAAGAGTGTGTATGCTGTGCTATACTTGTGCATTTGGAGGTCAGAAGACAACATTTTGGAGTTGATTCTCTTCTTCTGCCTTTATGTAGGTTTCAGGGATCAAACTCAGGCTGTTAGGCTTATGTGGACAAGAGTCTTTGCCTGCTGATCCATGTCACTGTACTTGTCCTCTGGAGATTTTTAATATATGTTTGTCTTGTTAGCATTTGTGAAAAGATTCTGTGTGAGGGACAAAAACAACACAGCCCCTTCTGGCCTCAGAACAGCCTATATGCACAGGTAGGAGGTGTGTGCAGAGGTTATGGCCTCCATGCAAGGTTACGCATATCTCTCTCTTGGTTATGAACTGGGCTCACCCTTTCCATCCTGCCTTTCCTCCTGTACCCATCCATCACTAAGTCTGTGATTGTCTTCCCAGAAGGTGCCTTCCACTCTTACCTGATTTATGTTGCTATAACCAAACATTTGAGGCTGGATAACTTATGAGGAATCAAAATCTATTTGGCTCATAGTTCTGGAGGTTGGAAAATCCAAAAGCATCATGATGCTAGCATTATGTTGGCATCTGGTGAGGGTTCTGCGCTGCATCACAGCGTGACAAAGGGTACCAAGGTGAGACGAAGAAAGCCCGAGACCGAGCTTCCCTCTGTAGTAGCCCAGTCAGCTCATTTATTTGAACGCTTAGTCACAAGGGACTGAAGCTTATGGGGAAGGGTTAGGATGCATGGCCTTGCTGGAAGAGATGTGTCACTGAGACTGAGTTTTGAACTTTCAAAAGCTCACACCAGGACCAGTCTATCCTTCTTTCTGTCTGCTATCTGTGGATCAGGTTGCAAACCTCCGCTCCTGTTCCAGCATCATGCCTGTCAGTTTTTCACCATGATGAACATGGACTCGCCCTCTGAAACTGTAAGCAAGACCCCAATTAAATGCTTTCTTTTAAAAGAGTTGCCATTGGCATGGTGTCTCTCCACGGCAATAGAATAGTAACTAGACCCATGACAACCCACAGGTCCATCCATCCATGAATGGATTTGTATATTCATGAGGATAGAACCCCAAGACTGAATTACCTTCCTCCGCTCCAAAAGATTTCAGCTCTCAACATTGATGCACTCTCTGAAGACCACATTTCCAACACATGAGCTTTGGCAGACAAATTCAGACTGTGTTCATTAGTTGGCCTTGAGAGGTGCCTCACTGCCTTGGGACCTGGCAAGGGAGGGCTCTATGACTTGGCCGTAGCCCTCTAATGGATCCTCAGACTTCTTCTTGTTGGGTATGCCCAAGATCTTTCCCTTAACTTCTGCCCACAGGATCGCTACTCCGAGCTCCCTCTCATGCCCTAGGCTCGGGAAACTTCTTCATCGCTGGGTAATTGTTTCTACATGTTCATTTGCAATGTGGTCCAGGAACAGGAGGGTTCTTTATCAGAGGCTCTTGTCACCATTTTCTTTCTGTAATAATCTGCTTGAGTTGCCAGGACAAAGGTCCAGAGGCTGAATGCCTTCTGTATGAGCTCCTGGAAACTGTGTGTCCTCAGGGGCTGAGTGAGTGTGCAGAGGGAATGTTCTAGCACATATAACCACTTATTTTTTAGATACATAGGGAAAAAATGCCCTTTGATCTGTGGAGAGGAGGCAGGAGATTTTTTTAAGCATATCCAATACCAGACCAGGTGTGGTGGTATACACATTCAGCCTCAGCACTTGGGAGGCAGAAACAGGTGAATTTCTATGAGTTTGTGGCCAGCCTGGTCTACACAGTAGTTCCAGACCAGCCAGGGATATAGAGTGAGACCTTGTCTCAAAACATACAAACAAACAAATCTTATCCAAATCCCAGAAAGTCTTTTCCTAGACCCAGTTCAAAGCCTCTGACTACAAAAATTAGTCTCTTGGACTCTATTCTCTAGGCCAGACTGGTACTCTTTTGGCCCTGGGAAAAAACCAGAGATCCTTCTAATCTGCGCCAGGGCTGAGGGCTGCCCTCTTTCAAGGGTTAGTAGGTGAGCTGAGCTCTTTTTCCCAGTGGGTGGGAGCATCCTGGAGAGGGGACATCAGATTCTGCTTGAACTTGAAAGATAAAGGAGACTCAGTCTAGCAATGAAGAGGAGAGGAGGGTGATAGTGAGGATGCCATGGCATCTAGCTCTGTCCCTCCTGTCTCCAGATGATGATAGCTCAGAATCTGCCCTGTGGGTGATGAGAAAGCCAGTAGCAGGGGGCACTCTGGGCGCTGTGGGTATCTAAAGCCTGGATCCTGATCCATGACTCTTACTAAGGCTTATGTTTCCTTAAAGTGATTTACTTCTGGTCCCAGCAGCCTACTGGACTTCTCTCTAGAGTTGATTCCCTGGCTGTGTGGTGGCAGGGTTGACATTCTGATGGCCCTGTGAGGAGGAGGCTTAGTTAAAGCTCAGTCCAGGCTCAAAGCTTTTCTGAAAGAAACTGAGGACTTGAAGTGTATAACCCCGTCCCCTCTGTCTATTGACCACTCCTTACTCACATTCCACTCAAGCTGAAAGCCCAGGTGGAAGGTTCTTTGAGCCATTAGCAAGCCATAATCCCTCTTGTTTGCACAGAAATCCACAAAGCTGGACTCAAGAAGGATGTTTGCAGGTCCTAAATTCTTCAATTCCCGCATCTTGGAGCACTGACTTTCAAAGTACAGTTTGTGGATAGCTTCAGCATCCTTAGGATCTAAGAAAGCCTTGCTCTAGAACCACTGATTCAGAAACTCTGAGGGTGGCTCACCCTTCTGGGCCTTGGCAAAACTTCCAGGTGGCCATGGTTCTTACTTTGAGTTTGAGAATCACTGCCCTTTTGCAGGGCCATCTTGAACTAGGCAGTTGAGAATTCAACTGAGCCCGACTCCCTCTGGTAGGGCTAGCTCATCTCCTCACCAAGAGTTCTCAGGGCTTGTAAACTTTTATCCTGCCTTCTGAGAACCAGAGGAAACAATGGTTAGTGTCCTAGCCCTCTTGAGAGTTTAGCACCATTTAGTGTGACAAAGACTAGACCACGTGGACTTGGCAGTGGACTCTACTCAGAGACTTCACTCTGGCCACTGGCAAAGCCATTTCTTTTTTGTATAGGCTCCTGGGAGTATACAATCTGATAAATTCCCATATTTGTTTCAAGACATACTGTCACAGTTAGAGAGCCTCTGCATGATTCACTTTCGGCTTATTTGTTTATTAATCTAATGAGTACTCATGAACTTACCACCTAACTCAATAACTAGGATGGAGATGAATTATTAACTGGAATGAAACTGAATTATTAACTAGAATGCAAAGAGTAGCTGGAAACAAATTTATTATTATTTCTATTAGAATGTAAGTGCACGAATTGTTGAGTAATACTTAATTAAAATATAAATATCAGCTAAAATGGATGATGAATAAATGATATATGGTTATATTTATAATTAATAATTGTAAATAAACTAATTTGTATTCACAGAACTCCCTGTGAGCCCACCTCAGAACTTAGTGGCTTAGATGCTATCAACATCTCTGAACTTTTCATCTAAATGTCCCTTTCTAGCCATCCCATCCCTAAGGCATTATCCTAAATTAAGTATGCCTATGTTCTGGCTATGGGGAAAAGAGTTTTAATACAGTCTTGCCCATTTGAAACAAGCTTTTTGGTTGTGGGAGTCTGTGGAAGCCTTCCTTCCCTCTATGCGGGCTCTCCACTTGGCTTCCCAAATCATTCAGTGCAGCAGCTCTGGGGGATCTACTCAGCAAAGCAGTCACACACTGCCTAACTTGAAAAGAATGGATCTGGCTGCTTTATAGCATCAGGCAATACACCCAAGGTTCCAGGCTCTGCCAGCCAGGGGCACAGCTGTCTCTGTCCCCTTGAACTCATCCTCTGTAAAGGTGGGAGGAGATTTGAGGCTGCCATGCAATCTAGGAAAGCTATGAGGTGGGTGAAAGGCAGTGGCCCTATGGGAAACTGGTTTCAAATATCAGTTTTTCCAAGGTAGGATGATAATCACCAGAGATGCCCTTGAGCAGGTGACTTTGTGGGTCTCAGGAAGCCTGTTTCCCGATTTGCCATCCTGTGGCACTGAGTCATCTCCCCAGGTTGAAAAAGCCTCTCTGTGCACAGTCTTTAAATTCCAAGAATCTCACTAGACAAAGAAATTCTAAATATACAGCTAGAAATCTTACAGTGTACAAGGAAATACCAACTACTTAATGACTAGGAAGTGAAACAGGAAGCTGAATTCTCTTCTTCAAAGCGCAAGAGTATAATTTCATGAGATCCACTCCCGATGGCTCTCATGGTTTCCCTTTGTTTCCATGCCTCATCCAAGATCACAGCTCCCACAGTTCTGCTTGCACTACCCACTACTTGCCTGATAGTATTCTAAGGATGTAGGGTCTACGAGAGAGATGAGGGTGGGAACACAAAGCTGTGTTCATCTTGGGTGTTGCTAGACAAATTCGGAGCCACACCTGGCACATGACAGGCATCCTAAGCCAAAGATCTTTGAATGCGCATTCTCATGCTTGCAGGGTTGCAGACAGTATTGGTCCTACTCATCCTAAATATAGAGTGAAAATCATCAGAAATCTAAAACCAGGAGGCTGGCCTGACATGTGGGTGCAGAATATCCCCAAGTGGAGCCCATCCTCATAATGACCGAAAGCTCTGCCATCCTGGTTTGTGGATTAGGACTGAGAACAGAGGAAATCTTAGTCGCTGACAAGAGCTGTAGACATTATTCATAGCCCTGAATGCATGATGTAGCATGAGTGCCACCCCATGCATTGCAGCGTTCCAGATATAAAGATATAACTCTGGCATTCTAGAGCACCAGGGTGAAGCAGTGTATCTTTGTTAATGTCCCTCAGTTTATGGATGGATGCTTGCACGGCATTGATACAAAGCCTCACTATCAGTTGTCACAGCTTAGCAGTCTCTTAATGTGGTTTTGCTATAGCTAATAGGTTGTAAGTAAGGTGTCCATATGATTCAGCTTTCAATTAAGGATGCTTTGGCAAGCAAAAGGGTGAGCTGGTAATGATCATGCTGGGTGCATAGACATCCTGGGTGACCCCAGGCACAGAGGGATGTGGGGTTACTCTTTCCCATTCATTTCACCCTTACAATACATGATGGGATGGATAGCATGACCTATATTTCATGTGGTGGTGCAGGATTTCCAGGGTCACAGTTCAAATCCATGGCAAAAAAGAATATAAAAATAGGGTCTATTGTCCTTCCCACCACGTCTACCCAGGAGAATGCAACAGAAGACAGCCACTTTAGCCATGGAGGCAGATGTTATATCTTGGCATATGTGTTCCCCCAGTGTACCACCTCCCCAGAATTATTGTATTAGAAATGCAAGCAGAGCAGAGAGATGCTTCTAAATTCTGCTGTTTCTACTGGACACAGTGAGAAACAAGCTCAGAAGAGAAATCATTTTGAGACAGGCTACAAGTTCCAATATGGAAACAATGTTTGGAAAATCTTTTTGAGACAACATTTCTTCCACCCAAGAATGGCACTAGTGCTTTGGGGTCATTCACTGGAGGCCTACTGGCCTCACTGGCCAGCAAACCTACGCCAGTGAAACTTGGATCCTCAGCATCTGATTGGATAGTAGAGGAGGCAGCTCGAATCCCCTTAACTGAAGGTCTTTAGGAACAGGAGAGACACCTGCCTGAGGCAGTGGAGGTGGAGATGGGGGCGAGCGTGATGTCAGTCACACTCTGGCATTCTGCATATAGTCAGAACTTGCCTTTTGACAGTTTATTTAAAGGTAATTGTCAGGTAACATGCTGAGAGCAGGTGGTCTGTAGACAGCATCATGCCTAGCAGGCTGGGTGCTAGGTGGGTTTGCGGCTCCAGGGTTTACAAGACATGAGCTTTGGTAGCTTGGTCTTCCTTTCCCCTCCGTATACTCAGGCTGTGCTTTCTCCTGTGACCTTGAGTTTTCATTGATTTCCAAATGTACACACCATAGGCTGCCCTAGTCTTCTATCTAACCACTGACATTTGATCAAGCCAGCTCACTGCAAACAACAAAAGGTTCAGGGCGGGGGGTGGGGGCTCTTTGCTGTCGTTAAAATAGATCTTGGGGTTTTGAAAGATATTTGAGGTCACCTTGTCTAGCTTGGCTCATGACAATTGGGCTCAGGACAAGTGATGTCCTCAACACCTAGAGGAGAAACAAGCAACTCAGTTCCCTTGGTTGTGAAACAGCTCGAATTTCTTCTGCACATGTGTAACTGACTTCTAGTAGTTCCCCAAACCGAGTATAAGGCAGAATCTCCCATGCAAACAGTCTTCGATGTGTTTGAAGGGCCCTTATGTCCTTCCCAAGTCGTGCTGTTATCATTGGTTTTAGGCAAGAAAGAAAGTCCACTGGGGGAAGATGAGTCTCTAAGCCAAGAGGAGCTCACGCTGAAGTGAGTACTTTGTAGCCTACAGGCTTCAGCTGAGCATCTTTGGGCACAGCGCACACCACAAGATGCTGTGTTTTGGGCTCTTGACACTGTCCACTTATCAGTGTCCACTTGACACTTGACTCAGTGCTTCTACATTAAATTTGGTGAGAGCTGAGCAGTGCTCAGCAAGGCTGGCCTGGTCGTGCTCTCTAGGAGCCTGCAGAGGATAGAAACAAGTGAGTGGGAGGTGTTTACTCTGAGGCATGCTAGACATTATGATGACATCAATTCTGGATGCTCTTGGAGCACCAGATCTAGACTGGAGTGGTCTAGGAAGGCTGTCCTTGAAGGATGAGAATCTAGGGAGTATGGGAGGGGTAGAGTGCGCCAGAGGCTGTCACTATCAAAGAAAATGTATCCCAGGAAACAGGGTCCCCTCTTGGTTAGCTGGAGACTACATGGGATCCAGTTACAAATACTGCAGAGATGCAGGCATCACTATGGCCTTGAACTATGCAGGAAGGGTGATGTGTGTTATAAGAATCCCCTTCTTTCTGGTCCTGTTGGGAAGGGACAGCTGGAATCTTAATCAGGTATGGGCAACAGGGCAAACTCCCAGGCAGGAGAAACAATTTAAGGATGAAGGAATAAGAAGGAGGGATGCTGGTGGATCTGGGAAACTGGTTGAACTGTAGAGTTTGCATAAGTAATGTTATAAATCCGCAAATAGTGGAAATAGGATGTTCTGCTCTGTACATCTCCCTGCATTAACAAAGGAGCACAGGAGGAGGCTCATTTACGCTAATGAGATTGGTTGCTGGGGGGCTTTTGGCATACGAGCTGTTCCTTGGTACAAGGCTGCCTCTCTTCCGACCACTTACTAAGATCACCAGTTCAGTAAGGATTGGACTAGGATGGGAGAAGTGCATTGAGACTGGATCAGGAGTCCTGGACTTTGGATTACACACATGACCCCTTGAGTGTAGGTGTGCAGGAAGAAATCACTGGATCTTCTGTGAAAGAATTGGTGCCAGTACACAAACACACAGACACACACAGAGACACATACACACAAAGACACACACACTCAGACACACACACTCAGACAGACACACACAGACACACATACAGACACACACACAAAGACACACACACACACACAATGACACACACACTCAGACACACACACTCAGACAGACACACACAGACACACACACAAAGACACACACACAGACACACACACACACACATTACTAAGTTCTTAGCATAAAGGGGATTAGTTTGGCCCAGAGGGACAGAGGGCAGGGAATAAGAGACAAAGACAGGAAGGAGATAGAGCAGAAGGGGAAGGGGGGAAGGGAGCAAGGGAGAGGGGGCAGGGGTATTTGTCCCAAAGAGAAAAAGGACTACCTCTGAATAGAGAGGAGACAGATGGGACCTATAGGCAAAGGGCAGGTTAGAAAGGGAAAGAGAGAAACCCAGGGTTAGGATGAGGTGGTTAATTTTAAATTGGGCATGATAATTAGGTCAGCCAAAGGGAACTTTTGATTGCTGGGCTTCAATACTTTGATAACTGGACCTTGGTAGTCAGCCTTAGGAGAAGGAATTAGCCAAATAAGGGAATGACCCTTCGTGGCTGGCTTTAGGAATGTAATCTAATGGTTTAGCAAGGTAGAGGCAAAGGGTAAAGAGCAGGGGCCTGCCAGAGCCAAGTTTATCATGCTCAGGAGGCCTGTGTTTACCATGCTTGGGCCTGCTAGAGCCTTTCACCAATGAAAGCTCAGGACTTGTGTGTGGGTCCTGGGCCTCAGTTGATGCTTGTCCATCTCTGACTCTTTTTTCTTCTCTCTTTTGCATCTCTCCACAGCCCCTGATGCCCCCTACACCCACTGGAAACAGACTGTCTTCTATTTAGAAGACTACCTCACTGTCCGGAGGGGGGAAGAAATCTACGGGACCATATCCATGAAGCCAAATGCCAAAAATGTGGTGAGTCTGAAGGAGCCCTACATGACCAGGACCACTGAGGAGAAACGACACATGGATCAGCTGACTCTCAGGGAGATCCCAAAAGTCACCTGCCCAGTTTAATGTCTTGTGCACAAATGGAGAAGCTTCTAGGGGAGACAGATGGGGGACCAGGCCTGACTGGAAGACCTCAACCATTGACTCTTTCAAACCTCAGTAACTAGAGGCTTTCTGGATTCAGAACTCAGTCTAGGGGACAGCTCCCAGAAGCCTTTGAAAATGAATGTTGTATAAATGGGCTCTGCCTCATTTAGCATGAGCTCAGCCAGTAAATGCAAGTATCTTCTATAGAGGGAACTCCAGCCAACCTGGTGGGACTTTTCTGAGGTATCCCTGTATCTGCGCGGATACTGAAAGTCTGCAGGGCGGTTGTGGGTGATGTCAAGCCAGACCCAGCACGGACCTCAGTTATCCACCTAGATGAAAGACCCAGGGATGCTTTCACACGAGGACGGGAAGGCTTAGGTTAGCTGTCAGAGCCATTTCCTGTGAGGATAACAGGCCACCAGAATGGATTCCTGAGAACTGTGGAGACCCCTTAGCTAGAAACACCGTGGCTGCCTCCTTGGGACTCCAAGGAAAGTCCTGCGCCTGGGAAGGGCTATGAGCTCCTACCCAGACTCACCCTGTGTCCCTTTGTTTTTTCTTCACAGCGAGACCTCGATTTCACAGTAGACTTGGATTTTAAGGGACAGCTGTGTGAAACATCTGTATCTAATGACTACAAAATGCGTTAGCACATGTGGGAAGCTGCAGACAGCGAGCAAGAAGAGGCATTCTCTTCAGTCTGCCATGCTGCCCCAAGGAATACTGTCAGGAGGACCATACTTGACAACCAGAGCTTTCCACTCTGCCTTGAAGATTGGTGAACTTGCCAGCCAGGGCTCTCCTGGGCCCCATCACGACAGGGAGCCTCCGGCTCCTCCACTCTGGCCCTAGAGCCCTTCACTAAGGCTCTGTTGCCTGTTGTGCTGTGGTGAGGGCTCCAAGGATGGAAGCATTACCCATGTGCCCCCATTGTCCTCCTAAACTGACTCTTTGGACCTTCCAAGTTTTGCATGCTGCAGACATCTAGGACAGATTATTTCTACTAGAAACTGGAGACATAGTGTCTTTGATAGCATAAGCCAGATTTCCTGTCTGTGCAGTGGTGTGTGTGAGTGTGTGAGTGGTGTGTGAGGTGAGTGTGCGCACATGCGCACAAGCAAGTGTGTGTGCGTACAGCATATGTATTAATTTACTTGCTCACAAACATCTGTATATGCATGCATATACAACTAAGTGGGCATACTTGGGTGGTCATTCTGAGGGGTGTATGCACGTGTGTATGCGTGTGTGGGGGTGTGAGTGTGCCTAGAATCTATATTACTCTCAGAGGAGGTTCTGTTGCTTTTGAATAGGAATTTGTTTCGTGATTAGTTTTCCCTATCCTGATCCCTTAACAGATGTTACGCAGCTATGAAACATTCTGTGTACTAGCTCTGGTCTCGTTTTGACTAGACTGTGGCTCTGAATCCTGAGCACAGTACCATGGGCTCTGTGGGTGTTCAATAAACACACATGAGAACGATGCAATATGGGATACCTGTGTTCCTTATGCTATGGGGTGTAAGGGTGGGTATAGCGGGTGGAGTGGGGTAGTAGGAAGCCACAATGAGGCAGAAGATTGTAGAGGGGAGCCCCTGATTGTGTTTATGAATGTTCATTGGAAATAAGTCCCATGGAAGCAGTTGAGAAGTTGAGTTAATCCTGCACACCTTTCTGTAGATTGTCTAGGTCCTGCCTCGAGCGGACAAGAGGGTCTTGGTGCTGTGTTGGTGTCTGAGAGAGGACAAGAACTGACCAACAGTACTATATACATGGCCAGGAAGCTACCTGTAGTCTGAAGGAAGGCCCTTGTCTGAACATGGAAACAGTATGTCTACAGGATAGGAAAACAGTGTACTTTGTCAGGGTTGGTGGGATACTTGGTCTTTGTTTCTAGATTTTCCTTCGGTCTCTGGATTGTCACCTGTGTTGTTTCCCATGGGACAGACATTCCAAGTGCTTGGGAGGAAAAGGATTCATTAAAAGATGGAGTCCATTGTGGGGTGATGGTACCCAGAAGGGGCCAGATGCAGAGGGGCCTTAGGCTTGGCTGTGCATGGGAGATGCATGCTAGTAATAGATTGATCCAGGCGGAGCTGTCTGAATAGAACGAGTTATAGGAGGTAGTGACAGGGACAACATATTCCAGCATGGCCTGACTCTATAAAAGGCTCTCATGACCTTTTCCAGGACCCCAGGCTCCAGTCTCCTGAGCAGCTCTTCTAGAAGGATTTTTAACATTTTTCTTTACTTTTTTGTTTGTTTGTTTGTTTGTTTTTTTAAAAAACCAACAACAAAAACCAACCTAGAGAGGCTATGTATTCTAGACAGGACCAAGCCTGCATAAAGTCTATGGAGAGCTCAGATAACAAACAATGGCAGTGTCTCTTTTGTTTCCAGAACTCTCTATTATGAATTTTGTCATCTTCCCCAAAGTCTTGGAAGATGGATGCAAAAGCCACTTCAGAGCTGACATCTACTGGGACCCAGAGAGGAACCATCCAGTTGGTGCAGAGTTGGAGCAGACTCCAGACTTTTTCCAGATACCCTTCCATGCCCTAGGCTGATTCTTCAGAGCCTTGACCTAAAGTGTGAGGCACTAATTGTGTTTAGAAAAAAAATCAGTGAGAATTATATAATAATTTAATATACATATGCCAGACAAGAAAAATGGAGAAACTTAAGGAGCGCAAAACCTCGAGTTAGAAACATAAATTTAATTGAAAAGGGGCATTGTAGTACAAGGTTTCTGGCCCAGACTTTCGGGCCTAACGTCAAAGTTTAGATCCCCAGACCTGCAGACCCGCAGTCCCGCAGTCCCACAGTCCTACATAGACACACAGACGCTTTCATTAGTTTTTGGCTGATCAGCCTCAGGCCCAGGCATATCACTTGCTAGCTCTCTACCCTTCATCTAACCCATGTCTCTTGTTCAGCCATGCGGCTCAGTACCTTTCTTTAGAGCAGCATAGTTGTCCTCGGCTTCCTCTGGCTTCTCTCTGGTGCTCTTCCTGGCACTCTGCTCTCAGAGATTTTCTTAGTCTGGTAGCCCCGCCTACACTTCCTGCCTGCCTTTGGCCAATCAGCTCTTTTTATTAAACCAGTGGGTGGGACAATTATTTACCATGAGACAACACAATACCCCTACAGGGCATTTTTAGGGCATTTGAGGAAAATCTATTAGCTGGCTTCCATTACCAAGGTGCTTGGAGAGGTCCTGTATTGAGCCTACTCAAAGACACCTAGCCTTGAATCCCACTTAAGGGGTATGCCTTCAGGCAGGGAAAAGTCCCATGTTGTCAGAACCCATAGAAGTCAACAGAATAACCATCTTGTGGGAGTTACAGGTATCCATGACACTATTTCATCCTCTCCAGCGTCAGAGAAGAGGGTCATCCCAGCCCATCCCCAGCCCTGGTCCGTCAGCCTCCCGCGGTTACCTCAGACCCTGTTTTCCCTCCTGCTATGGGGGGAGAGGGGAACTCCAGTGGGAAATGGCCTTTTGTTTTGAGTTTGGTTTGGTTGTTGGTTTTTTGTTTCTAATTCAGTGAAAATGAGCCATATCTGCTTTGACTGTGTTCTGAATAGAAGTTGGGCTCTAAGATATGGTCCGGGCGTAACAGCAGAGGTGTTGTAGAATTGATGTCACTTCAGAAGCCAAACCCATCACCCAAACTCATTGCTTTCGTTGTTGCTGAGGCTGCACAGAGTGACTTTCTCCCCTCTCACTCCTCTAGAGAATTGTTAGGGATAAATCCATAAGCATGGACCCGCAGTGCCTCTTTTGCTAGTGTGTGTTGTGGATATGGTCAAACATGCGGCGGTGGGCATACTCTAAAGTCCAAGTTTTGAAGGTCTCTCTCCCCCAGCTAGACTACAGGCTCTGAGGATGGGACTTCTGTGGATGAATAGAGCATAGATCTGGGGGCATCAGACATCAGCAGAACTTAACAAGCCCTCACTCCATGCAATGTTCCCATGGGCCTGTCCAAGATCTTGGATTTCCAGGCCCGTGAGATGCTGATGTTTACTTTCATAAATAAGACGGTCTATGGAGGCCATCTTTCCTGGAGACTATGGGCAGATAGGAAACCTTTTCTAGACCTACCCTGTCTCCACCATTAAAGTGTTCCTCTTATGCTTTCTCTGGTACTTGGTCTATAGGTATTGGAGAGCTCCAAACTTCAAGAATGGCGTGGAATGTCCCAAGGTATCTCAGCCCATCCGCAGTGGCTGGAATATTGTTTGTCTCCACAAAATTGTGTGCATCCTTGGTCCCTAGTAACACAGTGCTGCGTGGTATGTCTTAGTGGGAGAGTATTGCAGTGGACTGCAGCCCCTGTGAGCAGACTGAGGCTTTTCACATGCCAGTGAGTTCTTGCTCTTACAGAGCTGGATGGTTACAATGGAGCCGGCTGATGCAAAGCAGGATGGAGGATGACCACTCATGATACATCCCACCTACACCCCTGCTTGCTCTTGTACTGTCCTTCAGGAGCTAAAGCGGTGTAAAATCCTCTCCAACACCACAAGCCTCCCAGATCCCAGAACCATAAACCGAAATAAACTTTCTTTCTTTTTCTTTCTTCACACTACCCAGACTCAGGTATTTTGTTATGGCAACAGAAGGGACTGAGATACCATCCCTGGGCCATACTCAACTTGCTTGGGGTCTATCCTCGGCCTGGAGGCCAGTTTGAATCCCTGGCATCTGTCTTCCTTGATTGCCTGTCTCAGCTGGTCCCCACCCCACCTCCATGTCTCAGAGGCTAAGAGTTCTCCAGTTTGCTCATAAAATAGCCTTTTCTAGGATCTTCAACCATTCCAGCCTGGTTTATGAAAACTTCTTTGTGAATGATCCTTGCTACCTGTCTTTATGGGGCCTTGAACTTCTACTCCTCAGATGTCTTGTTTCTGGAGACAGCCTTACTTAGATGCAGGTTTGGAGCTCCCTGGCTTGCCTTGTGCCATTGAGTTATCAACTATCCCACTAAACTCCAAACCTCTTACCCTGTGACTTCCAAGATAAACCTGACTTCTATTGGTTTCCAAGGTCTTTGACCCAAAGGAAGCCCTCAGCAAAGACTCAGCATCCACGCATCAAAGACTCAGACACAATGTATCCACTAATCAAAATATTAGCCAAGAAACCTTTATTGGATAATGGGCCTGAGTAAGATACTTTGAACCCCTGAGTCAACATACACTTCATGGAACTCTCTCACCATATTAATCTCTGGCAGATTTGATCAGCTCTTGTCCAAATCTGAGAAATAAGGTCATTCAGCTTTCCCTCATGCTGGCTGAACTGAGTTCCTGAGGTTTGTGTACCCCCTACCTCCCCCACCCTCTAGCTCCCCACCCCAATCCCCATCCATGAATGTACTCAGCTCTTAGCCCCTGGGCAGGACAGGTATGAGACACACTTCCTTAATGTACTCATTATATTTCTCACTGTTGTAACAAAGCACTTGGCAAAAGGAACTTACGGAAGAGTTTCTTCTGGCTTAGATGTCTCATGTACAGTTCATGGCAGGGGACATAGTGGCAGGGCTGCAAACAGACGCCATGACAAGGTTATGAGGTGACTGGCTACATTGCACCCACAGTCACACACAGGGAGATAGATGCTGGCATTCAGCTTGCTATTATTTTATTCAGCCCAGGACTCCAGCTCATGAGATTTTGCTTCTCACACTGAGGCTGGGTCTCCTTGCCTCTGTTAAATCTTTCTAAAAATATTCTTAAAGACCCAGCTAGAAATATATTCCCAGGGCAGATCCTAAATCTAGTTAGGTTGACAGTGAAAGTCAACCATGAGACTTACCTTATATCACTCAGTAGGCCATCAGAACCAAAGGGGGAATATACTCAGATCTCCCAGTGGTCCATAGAGCCCATGCCCCAGCCCATTGTTTAGATATCCACAATGATTCTGTATGCCAGAAGTAGGCCATTCTTCACAACACATAAGCCAAAGCTACTTTATCAAATATTTTTTAGTGCCTTAGCCATAGGGCAGCCAGAGCAAACGGGACAGGGAATCCTCTCTGTGTGCTGGTACCTAGACTAACACCTTTGCTGACCTCATTTCCAGTGGTAGCCATTAGTTGGTAGATATTAGTCAAAGAACCCAACAAAATCCCTGCACTGCTGCTGCCTGGTGATGTGGCTTCTAGAAAATTACCACTCACCTGTGTGACTCTAGAGCAATGGTTTTCAGCCTTCCCAATGCTGCAATACTGTTATGGATCATAATATAAAAATCTATGTTTTCCAGTGGTCTTAGGCTAACCCTGTGAAAGGATCATTTGATCCCTAAGGGGGTCTTGTCCCACAAGTTGAGAACCCCTGTTCTAGAGCTTCTTCCTCAGCAAAGGAGATGGCCAAGGATGAGATGAAATCATATAAAGCATTCCTGGAGTTTCAAAGGCAAAGGAAACTCCAGGTGTCCCCGCTGTTCTGATATGGATGATACATGGTGTAACAACCCTGGATGCCAGCTCATCAGGTCTGGAAGGGCAGTAGGCATTGCCCGTTGGTCAGTGGCAGCTGAGGACCCAGGCCTACAGCATCCACCTAGAGTTTGGGGGTAGCATTATAAAGTGAACCAGAGCTTGAGCAGAAGTGGCCTGCTTTGTGGCTTTGCTTCATTAGTGTCTGACAGACTTACAGGTGCCTTAAAAATTCACTTCCTGGGCTCCTACACATGGTGGCTGATTAGCATCCACAGCCCTATGTCTTTCCTTTAAAAAAAGAAAGAGCCCAATCATGTCTCTGCCTCAGTTCTCCTTCTCAGACTGTGGACTGGACTAGCCCTCCACCAGGCTCCTTGCCCACGTTTGGTTTCAGAGAATATCCTCTGACCTTGTGGTTTAAGAGTACCTAGGTAGTGCCATCCAGTGAGAAGCAGAGGTATTGAAGCACTCACTGGCATCACTGGACTGCAGAACGGGCAGCTATTCTTCCCCTAGACATATTTAGTTTCAGTTAATAATGCACTGAGTTTGTATGCATAAGCTCTTTAGGCTTTATGGTGCTCAGCAGTCCATTCTGGAAGCTGTAGAGCTGGGCAGGGACCAAGACGGGAATGAACGCCGACTGGCCATTCCAACCATGTAAGCCCTTGAGATACTTTTGGCTAGTTTTAATAGGAGCTAACCAGTCAATTTCTAACTGTCATAAATTACTGTCAGTACAACAGAGACACAACCATATGGCATTATCTGTCAGAACTGGAAGATAGATCAGAACCACAAGCATCTTCTCTATGACCATGAAAGGCCATCGAGGCCAGGGAAGGATGGAGTGAGCATCCTGGGAACATTATACAGGAAGAAAAGATCCAGGCCTGAAAATGCCAGTACAGCAGTATGACAAATAACTGGCACTGTGACAAAATACCCGAGATAATCCACTTAATAAGATAAAAGGTTATTTTGGCTCCTGGTTTCCAAGGTTTTGGTATGCAGTTGCTTGGTCCTATTGTCTTTGAACCAGCGTCATGTTACAGTGGGGCGTCTGAGGCAGAGCAGACTGCTCCCCTATGTAGCTAGGAAATAATAGAGACAGGCTTGAACCCCAATATCCTCCTAGAGCAATGCCCTCAGTAATCCTCTTTCCTTCCATTATACCCCACCCCCTAAAAGTTCTGCCACTCCCTGACAGCAGGCTGGAGACTAAGTCTTCATATGGACCTTTGGAAAGAACTCTCCAGATCCAAATCACAGCAGTGCTATTCATAAAACTTGATGACCTGGGAGTAGTGTGTCACCATGAAGCGTAGATCTAGTTGGAGGTAGGAGGAAGGTGTCATTGCATTTGCCCCAGGGATTCAGGGTAATGCTCTCAGGTAAAGCACATGGCACCATCCTATCTTCAGCACCATGGTTTGTTGTCAGTCCCCTTTAGAAGAACCAAGAGGACTGGAAGATCTCTCCCAGAATCCTCCATCCCATAAATATTTTAGGGCTGTGTCCACACAGAAGACTATACTGTGCAGGGGATGTGGCTGAAGACAAACCAAAAACCAATGTGCCTTCCTTGGATTCCTCGTGCCTGGAAGACAGACTTGAACATGAGTAATCAGATCAAAAATCATGAAAGAGAAAGTACAGAGGCAGAGGGAATATGGTGCTGGAGGGCTGAGTGTAAAAGCAAGCGAGCATCCCTGAGGACATAGCTTTAATCTGAGACCAGAAAAAGAGAATAGAAAGAAGGGTAGAAAGTGTGTGTGTGGGGGGGGGGGTGCGGTAGATGGAGGAAGCATCCATTGCAAACAACACATGCTCAGGCCCAAACGAGGGAATCCAAAGGGCTTAGTATCTTGGTAACCGCTCCTATTTGTACAAGCAGAAGGCCAGAAACAGAGTGAAGAGAGGCAAGTGAAGCAGTTTGAGCTCCGAGGTCAAGGGCCTTGCCAACCATGTCAAGGACACGTTTTCTGTAGGCAGAAGGAAGACACTGAAGGATTTTAATCAGGAATGCTGCAGCAAAAGATTTGCATGTCGCACATGCATGCCATCTAATGAGCTCAGCGTGCAGCCATTTCCCCTGGAAATTGGTGATAGGCTTAACCCATTGCTGACCTGAGAAAATGAACCGGTGGAAGGGGAGTGTTGAACAGCCACTAAAGCTCCTGGGCTCGAGTGGAGGGTGACAGAACAGGCTGCCTTTGGATGCTGAGGTAGAAAATGGCTTACAGATGGATTCATCTTAGAATCACCTGCTTACAGAGAGAGGATCTGTGATGGGCCAGTTTGTATGACTTCATTTGCATTATCCTTTGAGTGTGATGTTACTTTCTTGTGTCCCTGTCCATCCCCATAAGGATGACTTCTCCTCAGCTCGGAGGACATAATTGACTGGGAGGCAGAAGGTGGGATCTGTGCAAGGATAGATCTGCATTTGGGAACTGCTGGGCTGTTTTCAAGCCCTGGGCAGCTGTTTCCAAAGAAGCTCAGTGCTTGGCATCACTTTCAACTCACAGAGCGTGTTCTTGAAGCATCTTTCAGGGGCTCCATGGGTCATAACGGGTTTCTGATACAGTGACAATTGCTTTCTGGCTACGGTTGGTTAGCTAAATTGGATAGTGCATTGTGCTTGAAGCCAAAGTTCGGGCTTCACAGACTCACAGCTCAGCTTCACGGCCATGGATGACACCTGGAACTCTTGCCAGCCTTGGAGATAAACAATTTTGAGGTAGAAGCCTATAGCTCTTTCAGTGCGTTGCTGTGAAACCTGCATCCGGCTTCTTGTTTTTTTGGTTTTTTTTTTTTTTTTGTGTCTGCTCCTGTGTGGATTCTTGCCCAGTTAAACGGGGATGATAATAACCCTTTTCTTCTGAGGTTATTACAAGTATCAAATGATACAGCATGTGGAGAGGGCACAGTGATGCCCTCTGTGGTGAGTGGATCACAACAGTTGTGTATGAACTGGAACTCTCCCTGTTACTGGAACCAAAAGCTTCAGTTAAGAAGGTACCAAGGGGCATCAGGCTCCAAGACAGAGTCTTTTCCTATAGTAGGGCAGGACCTGCTGTGAGCTAAGCTAGAAGGCACATGACCCTCTGCCAAATAATTCTGGAGGTGGCCTTGAAGATGCCTGAACCTTGTAGGAGTTCAGAGCAGTCCCTGAAAAAAAAAAAGTGATGTCATCAAGTGCAATTCGGGGCTGGACCGTGATGAGAGACAATAACGCACTACCAGGTGCCTGGGAAACCTTGGATAGCTCAGGGGAAGGGACACAGGTAATTAGGAGAACAGAATGAGAAGTCTGAGTTAAAATTCTCCCCTTCTCCCTCTTGCTAGTCGTGGATCCCCTAGCAAGGCATTAAGCCTTTCTCTGCTTCCATTTCCTTTCTGGGAACCTGGTGATGTTTCTGTCGTCTACCTCAGAGTGGAATAGGGGAGGAGTGAATGAGTGAACAGTGGCTCCTCTGTTGCTGACTACCGCTCCACTGAGCCATGGAAGGGTTCGAGTCCAGAACGTGTATTATTGGTCCTCTCTGAGCGCCTGGTCCCTTATGCCCACATTCTCCACGCTGTCTCGCTAGAATGCTTCCATGTCCGTCTTCCCTCCCCAAGTCAGACTCATTTATATTTGTCTTTCAGTATTGGAGACAGATCCTGGGTCATTCAAACATTGTTGAATAGCCAGAAGATGGACTGTCAGCATGATGTCAGTGCCACTGTACCCATAGCTCTTATTCTCCTCGGGAATCCGTGGTGTGACCTTGAGCTTTTGTATTCATTTACCATCTCAGCCTTTGTTTCTCGTTTATGAAAATGAAGACATCCTGGAGGTGTTTTGATACATGCCAGCAGGAAACGGAGATGGGTCCACAGCAAAGTGTTCTCCTACCCTTGATTTTTGCTTATTAGTCTTGACTCCATGGAGATAGGCTATCTGGGGGAAAATCATTTTAATAACTGAGAGGAAATAGAATTAAGGATGCTGGCTGCTGGCTGGCCAGAGCTGGGTGACTCTTCTGTGGGGAGTTAATTTGTGTCTGCTCATGTTGCCTATCTGATTAGATGCTCATTCATGTGTCACTCTGCCAAGAGTTTCATTGAGATGGTCCATTGTGATATGGCGTCAAGGACTGTGTGAGGGCAGAAGCCTGGGGAGATGCCCAGGGTAAGGGAAGATGTAGTGAGGGATGTTTGGTCTGTGCAAGATGGGTCTAAATGTAGAGTGCACATGCCAACAGAGACTGGACCTGGGGGTCATTAGTCCTCTTTTGAGGAAGGGCCTTGGTTTCCACAGCATGCTATGAAAATGTCCTACAATCTCTACAGTTCAATGTGCACCTGGGTTTTCTGTCACCTCTTTGCAGGAAACTGTGACCTCTGACCCTTTAGGTAAGAGATGATAGAGAATTCAGTCTTCCTCAAGGTATGAGGCCTGATATCACCTCATGCTGATAAGGAAGGGTTCAGAGTGTGGTTTGTTCGATGTGTGTGGTGACCCAAAGGCTCAGAACAGGCACTGAGCCCTCAGTCCATTATGTGGACAAATCAAGGCGGACTGCTCTCATCCCTGGTCATGGAGTGGACATGGCAGGTGTGGGGAAGCTGGGGACCCTGTTAGGCATCTACTGTGCTAGCGACCTATTGTATTTCACAGAGAAGTCAGCAACATTCTCTCAGAGAATCAAGACCCATTGGTCTAGACTGGGCTAGACAAGGGCAGTAACATTAAGGAGCAGGTCAAAGGTCAAGGAGATACACATGCTTTTGAGACATTTCATTTTCCCCCAGTCCATTCTGTTACTGTTGTTAGAAGGTTGCTTGATAAATTTCTTCAAGTTCTAATTATCTATCTATCTATCTGTCTATCTATCTATCTATCTATCTATCTATCTATCTATCTATCTATCTAGCTTCTGCATCATCCTGGAACCCAGAACTTCAGATGTGTAGGCAAGTCCTCTATCACTGAACTACTCTCTTGGCATTAAATATTTTAAAATTTGAGACAGACTATCACTATGTTGCTCAGGCTGACCCTGAACTTACTTTGTAGGGTGTGTACATCTTACTTATAGTCCTCCTGCCTCAGCCTCCTAAGTGACTAGGATTACAACTATAGCACCATGCCCAGCCCTACCCTATTGGCTTGTTTGCTCTTGGGACAGATTCCAGCTAAGCAGCCTCAGATAGTATTGGACTTTTACATCTCTTGCCTCAGCCTTGTGGATGGTAGGATTAGAGAAATGCCCCACCATGCCGGGCTTCTTCCAACATTTAATTAAATCAGAATTTCTAGGTAGGGCAAGTGACAAGGACTGTTTTTGTTTTTGTTTTAATTAGGTAAAGCTATCAAACATAACACAAAACTAAACTAGTTTAAATCCCAGATGATTTGAGCACACACCCAAGGTTAAGGGGCAGAGCCTGGGCTAGGCAGGCAAAAGGTATAGTGTAGGCTGGATTTGATTGGACTGTGGTAAGAGAGCAGCATAGTGGCTGGCTAGGGGCAGTAGTGCTCTGCCCAGGTAAAGCCACTTTCCTGATTTCAATGTCAATAGCATTAGCTGGGTCATTGGTCATCTCAGAGAGAACATTCATTTGAGTCACTTACCAAACCTCAGACAGATGACACTCTGGCTCAGGGGGTATGTGGTTTAATTTATAGCAAGAGAAAACTGGGTTAGGCCTAGGAAAGTGGGTAATGGCCCTAAAAGGATTCTAGTGAATAGAGTTTTTTAAGATGAGGGGACAGAGTGGTGACAACATTTCTGGGAGTTATGGAGCTCTGACAGGGGCTTTACAGGGATAGTAAAGTGGGGCTTAGGCTCTCTGTGAGCATTTGAGGGTAGTAAACTTTGGGGATATTTTTCAAATATAATAAAAACAGTCAGAGCAGAAGAAGCCATGGCTCACACTGTTAGTCTCAGCACTTGGGAAGCAGAGACAAGAGAATCTCTGTGAGTTCAAAGCCAGCCTGGTCTTCGAAGTAAGTTCCAGGACAGCCAGGACTGTTACACAGAAAACTTTGTCTGGGGAAGAAAAAACCCAAAAAAAACAAACAAAGACTGGAAGAGGTGGATCTGTCCTCTGATATCTCACACTGTTTTTATTATATTTGAAACATACCCCCACAGTATTATTCTTTGCTGGAACATCAAGGGAACACTCTGGAAGGTTGAGGATGGCAAGGACAGCGGATTAGTCAGTAGCTGCTCACTGTCATAGCAGCCTAGACAAGGTCCCTCTTCCTGCCCAGGATATGGTCACAGTCCCCATGCCTGAAGGAACTAGTGAGGCCAAGTCAGCTGGATCTTTATTTGAACACAGCAGTAGTAAGGAGAAGCCATTGGCCCCTGTGGGGGAGGGGCTGGGTCTCAGATGCGGGGAGCTGAGCAGGGACCAGCCCCAGGCTGCAGACCTCCTGTGCCTGAGAGAAGAGGAATGGGCAGAAACAGGGACATGGATCTCATGAATGGAAACTGCTTTGGGAGGTGGCAGGGTAGGGGAGGGAAGAGGTAGGGGTGTGAGGGCAAGGAGGAAAAAGAGATGGCTCATCTGCTTGCTTCTGTTTTCTGCATGTACGACTCCAGCTTCTAGCATATTTTTAAATCCATCAGATGTGAAAGGCTGTTTTAAATAGACCCGTGGTGTGAAGCCAGTGATTCCACTTGCCACAATAGAGAAGGTGTCAGGGACCTAATGGGGACTCAGGACCTCTGCCCACATCAGAGAAACTGTAGAGCCCTCTGGGCGACACTCAGACCGAGTACTTCCCTCTACAAGATGGGACTACAGGAAGGGGGTGACAGAGGATGGATGGAGGTAACCTGGGTGATAAGGAAGTGGATACATCCTTTCTCTTCTTCAGGTACAGCAGGGATGTGGGCCTTGGGATTCATCCTGTTCATTTCTCCATTCCTAAGAGCAGAGGGCCAGGAGTGCTTACTCCATTTCTGGTCAGTGCTCTGAAAGGTCAACTCCCTCGGGAGATACTCCAACCTTATGCTCTGTTTCCTGGCTCTACTCCAACCTCTGGAGCTGCTCAGAGCAAGCTTAATGCCAAAGTCTGCCTGTGCATCTGGATTATGAGCTTCTCTCTCCTTCTCCAGCTTTTCTCTACCAGTAATGGTTTCAACCCAAGTCTCCTGTAAGCTCAGACTTTCCCAGGTGCTTTTGAATCCATTTCTTCTGTGGTCAATGCAACAGAATTCCAGGAGAAACGGAATTCCAATTGTCTGTTGTCTGTGGGTGTTCTCACTCAATACATGCTCCCGTATCTACTCTGGGGTCTCTAGCCTCTCCTGCTGGCACACGGGGGTCTCACTGATGGAGACTTGCCCTGTAGGAGTGGAGGCCAGTGAGCAAATAGAAGCTTGTGTATGGACACCATGCACACATGCCAAGAGCCCCGAGGGCCTTCCTATGAAAGGTCCAGGTGTTAGAAGAGGTCCTAAGGGTGGGAAGACTGTGGGTGCTATAGTGACATGCGCATGGCATGTCCCTTTGGGGTTTTAGGGGTTTCTTCCTCTCAGGTGTCTGGGAACTCTGAAGGCAGGAAGTCCACTTGTTTCCCTCTGTGCTCCCTCAGCTCCTCATGTACCCTCAAGCCAACTCTAAGCACCCTTGGGCTTCACTTTCAGATAGGAGAAAATCAAATTTTCCCAAAATGTTTTTTCTTGAATTTTGATCCAAGTAGGCACAAAATTTAGTTTAAAACATTTACAAATGTATAATTAACACCTTCAAGTACATTTATATTATGAAATGAAGCCATTCCCATTCTCCATTTCTAGAACTTTCTCACCACCCTGTGTTAAAGTGTTCTATAAACCGTTTGTGTAAAGGTGGGTCATTTTGGAGAATACTATCTCAAGTATTTTCTGGCCCATCGATAATATATGCTTTACTATACCCTGGGAAATACAAAACTGATGGAGGCCAGAATTCTGCTGGGGTTACCTTGCAATGTATGATGCCAGGCCCACACAGCTTCAAAACACAACATGAAGAAACACAGCATGCTTAGCTAAAAGTTCAGAGCTTGAAACACTATTTAGTTCACTCTTCAAAAAAGGAAGCATTTTTACCTGTGACACCTGCTTTCTAAGTGACACTACTTATTCAGAAGTGTATTTTCCCCACCCGCCATCATACCATGCTCTGGTTCCTTTCCTGACAATGTAATAACTATGACGTTTCTTGAAGCTCTTCAGTTGACTAGACTTTCTCCCTAGGTTTGCATTTGTCTTTTTTTTCTTGCCCTCAAATAGGGAAAGTGTTCCATTACAGATGTGTAGGCGGCCTCAGAGCCATACCAGGGGTTGTTCAAGGCCACACCTGTTGTATGTAGGACCTTGTTCTGAGCAGGCCTTTGGAAGCTAGAGAAAGCTTTCAGATGGGCACAGTGGGGTATGGGGTAGGGTAGGCTAGTTTTATACCAGGATGAGGAAGAGCGAGGTGGGGAAGCATCTGCTATGCACAGGGCATTGAGCCCAAGTCAATTGAGCTGTTGGGCTGCCGAGGGGTGGTGGATTGTCACTAGCAGCTGGGGTGGCTGCGGGGGATGAGATGGAGCACTCTGCTGGGCATCACATTGTCTGAAAGGCAATCGAATCACAGCAGCTGGAATACTCCCCAGCATGTTGTTTTAGAGCCAGAAGGAGGACCTCATTTGAACCAGCTGAGCCTGTCCAGACTGTAGGACCTGGACCTCCAGCACAGAAACATCCCCCAAGGATAGAACATTTGAAGAAATGATGCTTTGCCCTCAGTGGCTCACGTAGACCAAACTGGAGCTGTAAAGATAAATCATGCTGCCCTTGGGACATTAGTCCCAGGCCTGTCATTCTCTAGAGCCCTGTGGTCAGTGTGTGAATGGGCATCATACACAGTGGTTAGCCATTTGACTAGCATTATTATAGAGGAGCTGGGAGAGCCCGTGCCTGTGGCATTGGACTACAACACAACACCGTCATTCCTTAATAAATCGTGTTTCCATAGCCACATTTCCAAAATCCACGACGAAGCCCATAGCATTTTGTGTCTCATACCCCAGTATTTCAATTTTTATTTTCACATTAAAAGTAACAATATAATTTCCCTTGCCTGTGTTCTTTGGGTATATTTGCTTAGGAGTGCAGGGTTTTTATGGATTGTACTTTTTATAGGTCAGATGGATTCTGTCATAATTCGTCATGATGGCACAGGCCTCACTGGTCCTCAGAGTCCTCATTTGTAGGGAGAGGAGTACCCTGGTACTATGACATGACAAGTCCCCTATGGATCTGAGCCATAGCCTTGATGAAGTCCCAGCTAGGAACAAGGGTCAGTTATTGGACCTGATTCAGCCAGGATGATAAATGGCACCACCTCACCTGGTCTCCTTGGTTTCCACATTGATTTCAGGTCCTCTGCCAAGCACCATATGGCTTCCCAGAACCCCAACATTCCCAGCAATGTTCTCCTAAGTAGGACACTTTGATTAAATTGGTCCCACTGAATCATGTGGAAGGTTTCTCAGTGAGGCTGCTACTGGTAATGAATATGTCTACTAATAGAGACACCACCAGGAGTAGCTAGGGAGGGTTCTACAGATTCAGATGGCTCTGGCATCCTCTTATCCACCCATAAGGAGAGTGGGATTAGCCCAGATCACATCCTGTGGATCCTGGCTGAGCATGAAAAGAGAGAGGTGCCATGTTCTCGGGGCCAGGGCCAGACCTGGAAAGTCAAACAGTGGCTTTATTCCCAACCAGCAGCCACTTGGGAATTATATTCACCAGGCATGTGGGCTCTGTTGTCATTATTCTGAAGTAAACTGCTTTTTTTATTTTTCAAACTTCAGATCTGATTTTCAACCTTCCCACATTTGCCTAGCAGAGCTTTGAATAGTCTCTGATGCAGGGGGCACATAGAGGGCTCTAGCATCCCTTCACCTACCCAAATGACTTAACCCTCCTTGGGAAAGCTCATCTCACCAAGGGCTTCTGGGAGCTCAGTTGGAGGGCAGCATTTCACAAATGGAAATGCTATCTTCTCCTGTCCTATTCAGAAGAGAGAGAGACTTGGGAAGTTCAGAGGCGAGGCTGACTGTGAGCCCAGATTTCTGCTGTCCTGTATGCACTGTAAAAAAGGACGGGGGGGGGGGGTGGCTGGATTTGCACACAGGACGGATTTGGACTTTAAATCTAAGCTATCTAAAAAATTAATGCATTATTATTATCTGTAGGGTGTGTGTGTGTGTGTGTGTGTGTGTGTGTGTGTGTGTGTGTGTGTGTGTAGCCAGAGTGCACACTTGTCACACATGCATACGGAGGCCAGAAGACAACTTCTAGGAGTCAATCCTTCTACCATGGGTTCCCGGGCTCAACCTCAGGCCATCAAGCTTTTGCCACGGGTGCTTTTACCTATTAGGCCGTCTTGCCACCCTAAATGTAAGCCATTTTAAATTTTCCCGTACGACCTGGGAGAAAACCATGCCTGTGGAACTAGAAGAAAAGGGTGAGTCATATCTTACCAAGTAAAGGAAATCAGCTAAGAGAGAGGAATCCCAACAATGGATGACATGGATATTCTGGAGCTACAAAGTACAATAATGATCATAAAAATTTACATAAAACCTTTATGTGATCAGGCAGGAGAAAGGAATCAGTGACACTGAAGACAGACCACTTGGTGCTCTCCATACTGAGGAAAACAAAGGAAATGGGATGAAGAGAAACAAATGGAACTTCAAAGACCCGTGAAACTGTCAAGAGGGTTCCAGAAGCAGAGGAGGAAGTATGTGAAGAAAGATCAGCAGAAACCTTCCCAAACCTACCTAGTCAACCATTCAAGGGGCTCAACAGTATCTAGGAAGGACGTACTTAAAGATATCCACAGTTGGACATCAAAATCCATCCACGAAAGACAAAGAACTTGAAAAGCACTAAGAGAAAAGTGACATCCCATACAAGGGATGGATCCTCAATAGGACCAAGCTAGTTTCATAGCAGGAACTATAGACAACAGGCACAATGGGATGCACAACCACGGAGCTGAAAGAGAAGAGAAGGTCAACCAAAAATTTTATATCTAGCCAAACTATACCCTTCAAATAAAGTAAACTAATGTATTTCCAAATAAAAGAAGTTCACTCTAATAAGTAGGTCCTTCTGAAAAGCACTAAAGGGAGTTCATCAGGGAGAATCAGGTGAACAGGGAGAATCAGCCACAATGAAAAACATAAGGGAATAAAGCACACTGGTAAAATTATACAACTAAATACGAAAGAAAACATGAATGTAATTTTTACTTATAGTGCATTTTAAATACTTTTATTAATTCTTTGATAATTTCTCACACACACACATATATATATTGATTATATTCATCCCATCCCTTCCCCAACTCCTCCCAAACCCATTCCCCACTCTCAATACTCTCTCCAAACTTCTTGTCCTTTTTGTATATTTTTAATAACCCAATGTGTCTTATTCATACAGTCCATATACTCATAAGCACAGGACCATTCACTAGAACATGATTGGTCCCCCAGAGGCCCCACCTTTAAAGATAACTGATTCTCTTCCAAGAAGCCATCAGTGGCCACTCGTCTGGGGTAGGGTTTCATGAACATTCCCCATCTGCTGTTGGGATGTTGACTGTCTTGATCTTATGCAGATCTTGTGCAGGCAACCACAGCTACTGTGAGTTCATGTATGCAGTGGTCCTGTCATGCTCAGAGGATGCTGTTTTGGTCCAGTCCTCCCCAACCTCTGGCTCTTACAACCTTATCATACTCTCTTCTGTGATGGTTCCTGAGTTTGGGGGAAAGGGTGAGATATAGACATCTCATTTATAGATGAACATCCCTCTGACATTTATTCCCTGCACCTTGACCACTGCTTACTTATAAGCCCTTTGAAAACACAAACTAAAGGATGAATGCATGAAGCAATAATTGCAAACCTACATGACAGGTTCAGAAGGTATAAAGAAAAAATTGTTGGTAATATATGTCAACCTAAAGAATAAGAGAACAGAAATACACAGAATCAGAATTTTAATTAAAATTAAGTCATTATTCAACTAATACCCAATGTGGGGATTCATAATTTTTTTGATACATGCAACATCTCAAGGATACATCTTGCAAAAATCATACACTAGGGTTTACTTAGTATTCAAAATGAGTTCAGCATTAAAAAAACTAATAATTATTTTTTTGTTGTTCATTTATGTTGCTATCTTTATTCAGCATTTGGGTGAAAGAAAAAGCAAATCCCTAAATAAAAAAAATAGTTATTGATTCAACTATATTGTTATAAATTGAAGTGTTAATGGTAACCCTCATTGCAGGTACCAAGAAAACGTATTTTAAAAATAAATCAGGAAAGGCAATTAAATGATGAACCAGAAAATATCTATTTAGTAGAAAAGGTGGTGGCAATAGAAAAACAAAGAACCAAAATCTATTATATGTAGAAAGAGAATAGCAAAGCGGCAGATATAATCTTCTCTTATCAATCAGATTAAATGTAAACAAATTAAAATTTCCAAGAAAAAAGTCACTAAAAATTACTTTTAAAATGAGCCGACAATATTGTGTTCACAAGAGACTTACTTTAAAGATAACACAGGTTGGAAGGTGAAAACAATTAATACCATGTAAACAGAAGATTAAAGAAGGACAAAAAAACTGACTTTAAGACAAAAGTTTGCAGCCAACACAAAGGATGCCACAATATATTGAAGATGTCATGGTTTGAATATATTTGAGCCTGGGGGTGGAGCCTCCAATGCATGAAGCAAGAGGATCTCTGAGGAGCGCAGAGGTAAAGGCAGCATGGTCTCAAATAGCTTGACTCCTACAAACTATCAGAGCTTAAAATGCTACTATCAGAGATTCATCCCTTTGACCTGAAGCACTCACCAACTTTCATAGAGCTAGCTCCCTGAGCCCTGGGGCCACCACTTGTTAGCACCTTAGCTGAGACTAGTTTTAAACCCCTGGAGTATTGCTCACCACAGGCACAGAGTACGGCCACTTGTCAAAGTTCATACGTCTGGCTGAGTGAGTTTCTGAGGAGAGTTCAGAGTCCAGAATTAGGTGAAAAATAAGACAAGATTCCAAAAGGCATGTTCACAGGGGAATGTGAAATACCCAGAAGAGGCTGAAGGAATCAAACCCTAAGCAGAAAGAAACACTTGAGACATTAGTGTAGTAGGATTATGTTGTTACATTGTAAATAATTGTCCTATCTACTGGTTTAATAAAAACGCTGATTGGCCAAAGGCAGACAGAAAGTGTAGGCGGGGCTACCAGACTAAGAAAACTCTGGGAGCAGAAAGAGCAGGGGAGAGATGCCAGAGAGACCAGCAGAGAAGCCAACAGATGCAGAGGACAACTATGCTGTTCTGATAAAAGGTACTAAGCCGTATGACTTAAAAGATAAGAATCATGGGTTAGTTTAAGAGTAAAGAGTTGGCAAGTTATAAAAACTAATACAGCGTCTATATGTTTCTGCAGGACTGTGGGACTGCAGGACTGCTGGTCTGTGGGTCTGGAACACAGGCTAGCCATGCCAGAAACTTATTACTACACATTAGTTTGGTGCTGGATTTCCTGACTTGGCAACCTAGGGCTGTGGTCACAGCAGATACCAAGGAGCATGAGTCAGATCAGGACAAGAAGGTGCAGGAGCTGTGAGATTGTCATGAGCTAAGGTCACTCATAGGTAAATCACCATGGACTGGTCCCAGGTCTCAGTTACTTCCCAAGTTCCTGATGAGGGACAGGGAGGGAGAGATAGTCTGGCACCTGACATGAGAAAGGTCCACTTCTGGGATACAGGCCCTGGTTGGAAACCCAGGGAGTTCATGGGAGCAAATGACATTAAGGTCAAGAGCAAAGTCAGCTCTGATCCAGAACACAGCCAATGGGCTGGGAAGAGAAATGTTCAAATAAAGTAGCACTGGTCAGTGTGTTTACTCAGGACAGACTGGAAAGTGACAGGGCTGGGCAGTGACTCTGTGCTATCAGTGAAAGCAGGCCCGGGTAACCAACACCTGTGAAGTACTGGGGACAGTGTTGAGTTCCTTGTGGCCATTTGTAACTCTTGAGATCCATGTGAGGAAGACATTGAAACCTTCACTCTATGATAGATGAGCAAGAAAGCTCGTTAGCTGACAGGGGTACAAATGGAATGGAACCAGAAGGTTCTTCTGAACACTCCGCTAGCCTCTGGGCCAGGGTGACAGCTCCTGAGGGTGGCTCAGATCCACACAGTATCTTTTTAAAAAAATGGGAGGAGAAGCTGAGAACTGGCGATAATGGACTTCTCAGAGCCCCCACTGAAGTCCACATTCTTCTTTTTCCTTTATATTAGGGCTGAAGAAGGGGGAACCCTAGGCCTCCCTGGTTCTACCCCTGCCTACTCCTAGACCTCTAAAGAATCATGGAACTTGTCATACATCCAAAGGCTTGTCACCAGGGTTTTTCTCTGTCCTCCAATCCTTCCAAGGCACTTTGTTTATGAACAGGAATGATAGCCCTAGTAGGGACATAATGCTGGGCATTAAGGTATCTGGGGACCCTGAGGATCCCAGATATAGCCCACTTGCTCTATGAATTACAGCTCAATCTCTGGTCAGAAACAGTGGAGCTGGCCACCCTCCCCATGGCAATCCTACTTTATACCTACTCTACACACAGAGAGAGTGAGCACTACATCTACCTGGCTCCCATGCCCTTTCTGCATGCTCCAGCCCATAAATGTAGCCACCAATAATGCCCTTCTGCTACAGAAAGGAATTTCTTGGGAGTTGTCTCCTATCTGAGATTGAGGTCTAGGGCCAGCCTGTGAAGGAAAAGGATTATGTCATCAGAGTCATCACAAGGTATCCTATGTATGTAAGGATAAAGCTGCCAAGCATTGAATAACCTCTCCTATCTTTAACTGATAGGTTAGGGGTCTTGGATGGAAACTGGCCTGCTGAGATCAAGGACTTCCTTAAGGCACTCTGGTGGATTCTGTTAATCATCCTCTGTGAGCTCTCTATTCTCTGCAAATGCTAGACCAGAACAAGAAAGGAGCCTGCCAAAAGCAGGTGGGCACATGCTTGATAACTATAGGGGTTCTCATGCTTTGGGGGGGAGGGTCTGAGGAAAAAAACATGCCTAGGAATTCTAGCTTACTGTCTGTCCCTGTTTATTTGACTCTTTGGGGTTCTCCCTAACATCCTGTCCCCTTAGTGAGTGTCAATTGTTGAATCATCCATTTTTCCGTGGAGCTGGTGCCTGGCTCTTCGGCTGTAGCCTTGGAATGTCAATCACTTGTAAAAAAAAAAAAAATGGACTTTTGTGATCTTTTTTTTCTACCTTCCACCCAGGGAAAGGATGCACTTTCTAGAGCCCAGACAGTCAGCACTGACCGGAAGCAGCAAACAGGCCCTTGTGAGGTTCGGGACATTCCCTGAAGCCAACAGCCCAGTGCTGAAGCTAGCAGCAAAATGTCAGTATCACAGCTACATTTTTAAAAAAGTATCATCTCCTAGAATAAAGGCAAATGCAATAATATGAAGCCAATAATTATGGATCTAGTGTTGGGCCCCCTCCTCCACTATGCCTGCCTGTCAATCTTTCTTGCCCATAATCAAATGTGATTTTCCAAAGAGGTATTTGGGGAAACTCTCAGAAAACGCCTAAAAGGCAGTGACACGTATCTTATTTAGACCTTTCAGAAATGGTCACTCTCCTTAGCCATGAATGGCTTCCTCTTTTGATTTTCTTTTTCTTTTGCTTTTCTTTCTTTCTCCTTTTCTTTCTCTCTCTCTCTCTCTCTCTCTCTCTCTCTCTCTCTCTCTCTCTCTCTCTCTCTCTCTCTCTCTCTCTCTCTCTCTCTCTGTCAAAGTTAAGTAAGAAGCATATCTGCTGTGTAACTCCAGCGTGGAGTTGTCAGCCACTGTTGACCCTGGAGTCAGGGTTGAGATCCATCAGGAAGCACACTGCCGAGATTCCCGAGCACAGATCCAGGGGTTGCAGTTGTTGCTGGGAGAGATGGGGAAGCTTGTGATTCAGGAGAAGCAGAAAGAGCCCCAGGAACTGGGACAGACACGAGGGTCTCAAGGTCCATGGCATGTATACCAAGAGCGCTCTCTGGTTCCTGGAGGATAGGGGCCAAAGCAAGACAGGCTGCCCCAGCATCACTCAACTGGCACATCTTTGGCCTTCAAGAAGCATTAAGATGCCCCTGCACAGTTGCCATGGCAACCACAGTGCAGCGACTCTTAAGGGCATGGAGAAAGGAGACGGGAGGTGGAAAAGGCAAGTGGTGACTTTTCTGGAAAGGCCCATTTGTTCCTTTCTTCCAGAAAATCAATTTGGGGGTTAGGTATTGGAGTATAGAAGAGAAGGAGGAACAGATCTTAAGATCTTCTGATGCAGATGCTTTCTTCCATTAGGAGAGGCAAGTCACCAACAAGAACAAGGCAGGGTGGGCCTCACCAGGTGTTGCTGCATAGGGGCCCAAGTGGTGGTTCAAGTAGCCATGTGACCTTGGCCTTTGGGGGGCTTCTGGCTGAAAGTTATGGGGTGGGCATGGTTAGGATGGCTGGGGAGGGCTACTGTCAGCCACAGCAGGATTTCTTCTTGGCAGGGGGGCCAATCTTAATGGTGTCCTTCCTCACTGTGTCCTCTTGCTCCTTGAGTAACCTGGGCAGTGGGTAGTTGGGGGGAGAAGAGATGGTCTCAGCAGCAGAGAAATGGCTAGGCTGGAAGCTGGCCCCATGGACCAGCAGCCATTATTTGAGAACCAATGTTGAAACTCTTCTCTGACAACACAGATGCATGACTGTAACTGTGAGGACAGAGAGCTCAGTCACCATGGGCCCTTCATGACCCCTCTGCAGGGAAGCCACCCTTGATCATCTTGGTGAGTGTCCCTGATAACAGGCTAATACTTCGCTGTGTGACTCCATTGCCCAGGCTCACATACATTTGCTTAAGAATGAAACTTGTTATCTTGGTGACTCTGCAGCCACCACAGTAACAAATGCACATCTGAAGCTTGGCAAATGTTCATGACTGGTCGTCAAGTCTACAGGACAGTCCCTGTGGCCACAGGAGGTAAGAGGGGACATTGACAGGAAAGATCTGTGCTTTCCAGGCGCCTGTCATCTCCTGAGTCTCCTTTGATTTTCACAACCTGTCAGTCAGGGACAATGTCACTGATTTTCTTACACTCTCAATGTAGGCAGTGAGTCAATGGGAAAGAAAAGTTCAGAACTTTCCTCCTCAGTATAATCCATAACCCATAGCCTCTCTAGTATCTAGAAGACTTATTCTCGGGTCTTAGTTACTGAAAGTCAAATATTTTCAGATGCCCCAGTATGAGTGCTGAGTGCAACAGGGGCAATACTCAGTACTTGCTGGCTGGAGGGATGGACAGAGGCCTGAGTGTTGAAAAGGTCCGTGGTGTGGTTTGGCTTTTTCTTAATATTTTTGTTTAGACAGGCTCCCGGAGAACAAGTCTTTCTACATTGTTCCTGCCTTTATGAGGATGCCCTGCTTGCTTCACTTCACTTTTACACAACATTCTCTCTCTCTCTCTCTCTCTCTCTCTCTCTCTCTCTCTCTCTCTCTCTCTCTCTCTCTCTCTCTCTCTCTCTCTCTCTCTCTCCTCTCCCCCTCCCTCTCCCCCTCCCTTCCCCTCTCCCCCTCCCTTCCCCTCTCCCCCTCCCTCCCTCCCTCCCTCCCTCCCTCCCTCCCTCCCTCCCTCATTTCTCACTCTCCAATATAAGAGTTCATATTGTAAACTCCACTTGTTCCCAAGCTGGCCCACAATTAGTCCCATTCATTGCAGGGTCAGCCAGTGCTGAGAGAGACACTTTACAGGTACATTTTTCTGGGCAAATGGCATCCTCTGAGCCTGAAGGGGACTGCAGAGGAAGTGACAGGCAGGAGTGCTTTTCTTCCCTTTGCTACTGTTTTAGAAGGTTGTCTTTGACTCCCCAAGTTCCTCTGGTTGTGCCTGTACTCAGGGGCTCAGGAAGACAGGAAAAGAGGCTCAGATACGGCCTGAGCGAGAACAGGGGAGGACAGACAACCAAGGCAGCTGCAGTGGGCTCGGCAGTATGGCTCACTCACTGCGTGCCTTTCCTACCTGGCCAGGTGAAGCAGGGACTCTTTGGTGTTGTGACCCGAAAAGGCACTGCATTCATAGAAGATCAAATTGTTATCCTGGAATCACAGAGCATAGAGAGCATGTGTAGGGACCGGGGGAAGCCGAACGAAGAGTCCTCTGCCTCTACCTACGGCCTTGCCTCCTCTACTCACCCGGCTTGTAGACCCCTAAGAGATGCTGGTTCTATATTTAGCTATCTATACATTGTTCTATAACAAGGCTACGGCTTATGTTTTACACTTTCTTGAAGCTCTGTCAAAGGTATATACACTTGTTTCAGGTTTGCATCAGCCTTTGAAGTAGGTAGAAAGGCCAGTGTAGACAATACTGTTACCATTTTTCCAGGCAGGGAAACCAAGTCTAGAGAGGCATTGTGGCAGGTCTGTTCAAGTCAGTCATTTAATGAAGGGAAGGACTCCCTAAAGCTCCTGTTACAGGACATTGTTCTTCTGTGGATCTTGAGCAGATGTCTGGGGCCCCAGTAAGATTGTACTCTGGCTGCCCAGGCTGTGAGCATAGGTATATGGGGCAACTGTCTATCACTCACTAGACAGAGGTGGTGCTGTGTACACGGGGCTCTTTGCCAAGGACCCCGTGTCCATCGATCACTTCCATTACTTCATGACAGCAGTGCTAATGGATCCGAGCTCTGGTTTGGATGCTCTGCCTTTGGAAGCTGCCTGTGGTGACTGGAGCCAGGCGACTGAGTCACTCTGAGGACGAGCTCAGGTGGCTTTGAAAACAGTGCTTTCCAACTCAGCTGTCTTCATCCACACCCAGAGATTCAGTCTATGTCTTGTGCCCCACATGCTTTGTATTTTTTCTGTTTACTTTCTGCCCAACACTGATTCTGGAGAAGGCTTTAAGAGGAGCCACTTCAAGGATGGAGGTGTAAATAGAAAGGCCCAGAATCTAGACCTGGACCATATGACTTACCTTCTAGTTTCAATTGCTCACCCTACCTAGAATGGATCATTCATCTCTTGTCTCTATGTTTATTTTTTAACCAATTGAAACATTAAAAAAAATATATGGATTGGGATTGTAGCTCACTTTGTAGAGTCCTGGTCTAGCTTGTAGGAATCCCTTAAGTGTGATCTCCAGCACTACATAAATAGAACATGTTGACAAACATCTGTAATCCCAGCACTTGAAGGTAGAAGCAGGAAGATCAGAGTTCAAGGTCAGCCTGGGATATATGAAGCCTTGTCTCAATACAAAAATAGAATCAAAAATGAAAGAGAGAACATAAAAGAAAATGGAGTAATCATAATAATTCAGGTCTATATTCTTCAGCTGAAGTCTTTTTATCTAGATGTATTTGGAAATCCAAAGTTTCTAATTTCAGAAGGATAATGCATAGGTAATACTACCTATTATATAACAACCTCAGTAGGTCTAGGGCAGCACTCTATAATCAAATATATTAACATTTCTTCAATGAGACATTTGGATATTCACTAGAAGTGAGATAAAGTCCATAAATAGCCTTATGTCAGTTTCAGTCAGATTTCCTGCTAGATGGAATATAAAAACAAAACAAAACCACACAAAAGCCCTCCTATCCTCAAAGCATTTGGATTTCAGAACCGTGGCCCTGCCCAGTGATCCTGCTCAGATACCAGCCAGACCCTTCCTCATCCTCTCCTCTGATTCCTTAGCATCTGTGCTCATTTCAGGCTCTGGGGTTAAGTCCTGTTTTGAATAAACAGTTAAGTATGTAAATCACTGGGTGCTGGGCATCCTCCCTCCCAGGAACATGGTTCTACAAAACCAGAGGTTAAAAAAGAACACAGGGGGAGCCCTCCTGTACCCCCACTTTCCACTGGGGCCCTACTGGTCCCAACAGCTGAGACTAGATACTTTTCAGATTTTCCAGCACCTCTCTTGAATCTTTCTTCAGACCCCAGCTTTAAAGCTCTATCTTGTGTCGAAATATTCTGCAGCAAAGTGGTCCACACTGCTGCCTAGAAGATGATGAGGTTTCTATCTTCAAAGGTCATCAAGTGGAGATGCAGATGGAGGGATTCCAGGATCAGAGCAAGATTGTCTTTCTTAGAGCTTGTAATTCCATGTTCCACATAAAAAGATTTAGGACAATTCTCCTGCCTGATGTTCCCCAAACATCTCCATCTTATCACTTCACCTCTTTGCAGTTATACATGGCCAGGACCTGAGTCATTCCCAAGATGCCCACTTGCTCAATTGCTTCCCTTCAACAGTGCTTCCAGAAGTTCCCACCAAGGCTCTAAAGCTTATTCATGAATACCGAAGTGGGGGAGGTGGTCCCTGCCCTGTTCAGAAAGAGGGAAATATGGACTTTTTATTTTTTTACCTTGGCGAGTTGCTCTCCCAAGCCTCTGGGGACTTCCCGCTCCTTCTCATTGTCAAGTTTATTGCCCAGCAGCAGAACAGGAATTCGGTCTCCCACAGCTTCCTGCAGAACAGATCATCCCTCCACTGAGAAAAGTCTCCCTGGATGATGCCAGACAGGGCGCTCACAGGGCTGGCTGGAAAGATCCAGGCTTATGTGAGAGCCCAGCAATGGAAAGTGAGATTTGTATCACCCGAGGGTCTCTGTTCACCACGCTTTTGCAAAGTGCTGGATCCTGTCTGTTTCTCCCCTCCCTTACTCCCCCATCCATGCAATGAACTTCTTTTCACCACTCTCTCTGGCTCTTGTATAAAGCACATTGACCCCCCCCACACACACACACCTTGTGCTGAGGGGGAGGGAGCAGATGGGGGGGTGGGTAGGGCATGGACACCAAGGTATGCCCAAGTGACCAGTGACCCAGTCTAACAAAGCAGAAAAAACCTAGGAAATTAGTCAGTGTAGGTTGGAGCTGGTCTCTGGTTGCTTTGCGGAGGGGTGGCATCTTGAGCCTCTGACGCATGAGCTTCCTGAGGGGACATCCAAATCTGAGTCATTGCACTGGGCTGAAGGCACTAAGGAAATAATTCTAAGAGCTATGACACCTAAGAAGGCCTGGCCTTAGAGCTATGATCTATGTACCACATGGCTGCATTTCTCTGTCCAGCAGTTATGACTTCATGCAAGGTGACAACCATGTTTGTTCTTGTGGTGGCTGTGGCACATCAGCCATATCATAGAAGCCCTGCTCTATCTGCAAAAATAGGGTGTTACAGTGTATGTCAATGGGCCTGGGACACACAGTCATCTAGTAAGGAAATACAGTAATGTTCACATTTAAGAAGGTTGTTTTTACTTTGTGAAATACTTAATTAGGGGCTTTTAATCATAATTTGGTAACAAATAGTTATACATTGTAGCTAAATGTTTTACTAAATAGAGGGGCTTGTGGGATAATAGATGCTTATAAGCCTAAGTTACAGCTTTGCTAAAAGTCTCACTGCTTTACCTGGGCATCTCTTACAAATGGCTAATGTGTACCTGATCAGAATACCTGCTCTAAAGTTTGGATGCAGTTAAGGACTGAAATTAAACCTCCATACCTGCTTGATCTGCACATTCATGTTTTATTACAGTTTGGTGGGAGAAAGTAATTCTCATTTGCTAAATGGGAACAGCAGGCTCAGAGGGCCACAAGGGCACATCGGGCCACAAAACGAGAGACATGAAGGCCGCTTAGTACGTGGGTTCATCATTTTCTGAACTTTTGGTCTAGATTCATATTTCTAGGGAACACTCTGCTGCTTTGTATGTTACTAAACAGAATGCTCTAAAAATGCCACCCACTGGAAAGAGAATAATTTATGTTCATAATGATGTCTCCCGTCTTTTGACCCACTAAAATAAATTAAACCGTACGGGTAGTTGTTAAGTAAATTGTACCACCCCTCAATTATTCTAAAGTGAGAAAATCACCTAAAAGCATATACTGACTGCTGTGGCTCCCTATTAGCTGAGGGTTAGTTAATGGGAATGTCCCAATCCGTCCTGTGACTGACTGCACAAGCAACAGAATACTTATGCAAAGAGTTTTGTGGGTTTTTTTTTTTTTCATATAAAAGGAAGGAAAGAGTAGGATTCGGGGAACTGGGCCAAAAGACTTGCTGTTTAGAGCATATGAGAAAGATATATTTGTAGACTTATGTGTGAGCAATGACTAAGATTTGTGGGATTTCTTCACATGGAAACTCTGAAAATATGAGCATCAGATGTAAAATCTTGGCATAGAACCCCAATCCAGATTTTATTAGTAGATGGAATGGGTCATGGCTGCAACTTCCTTACAAAGGCAATGACGGACACTGAATATCTGAGTAGGATGGGGTGGGGCATGAGTTTTATGCCTGATATGTGCCTTCTGTAGAGCAGGCCACACCACTGTTCTCAGGGAGAGAACAAATGTCTGTGAGAGCTATTCCTAGACAGAGAGAGGGGAGAGTTTAGAAAGAGCAGAAAAATAAGCCAAGCTCCCAACTGCATCACATTTCTGTCTTTTGCTTGCTTATCTGCTTCAAGAACACTCTGGACAACTTACTTCCCCCTGTGGGCTGCCCTGAAACAAAGAACAGGGCCCAGTTCTAAGATAAATAAGATCACCCAAGGCCAGAGCGTATGCTAACTGTGACAAGTAATAGTCCTCCTGACCTCAGCTCCATCACCAGTAGAGTGATAGGGAGGCTTGGCTTGGATGGATCCTCCCTGAATCCTGAACTATCTGCCTGCTATTTATCCCTTCCTTATTTCTAACTATGTTTTCAGCCTGTCTGATACTACTTGGTACAAAGAGACACATAATTACCTATTAGATGTTACAACACTTTCCTTCTAAATTGATTGTTATTTTAATTTATCATTATTTGGGTGCTGGAAATGGAATGCAGGGCCTTTCCCATGCAAGGCTGGCAGTCTACCACTGAGCTATAGGCATCTCCTTTAGAAAGTGCAAAGTGCACTTCTAAGCCTGGGATACTTTGGTGAACAGCTCTACCTTACCCTTGGCTGTTGACAATGCCCTAGAATCCCAGAATATGCACCTCAGGCTGGTTTGATGGCTCTTAACCTGTTGGCCAGGCACACAATCTGTCCCTCTCTCTGGATGAGTCCTCTAGTGGTTCCTGTTCTCCGAGGCGATGCCTCTGATCCTTCAAATAGGCTTCTAGAAAAAGTCTCTGTTCTAGAATGTTCTAACAGAAATCTCTCTACACCTTTATCACCATAGCTGCCTTTCGCTATATATGAGTGTGGTGAAAGATTGATTTGTCGAAACTTAAGATCATCCATTTCTAACTTTATAGAACAATAGCTGTCAACTAGGAGCAGAGGACTGTCACTCAGCCCCGGGTGTGCAGCTGATGGGTTGAGCTGGTGTGTGTGCGCACATGCGTGTGCGCGTGCTCGAGAGAGTGTGTGTATGCTCGAATGTGTATGTGTGAATATCTGTTTGCTAGAGGCATGAAAAAGCACTTAGCTGGGAGAATGTTGCTATTTCTCTGGAGCCAGAATTTTTTTTTTTTTCTCGGCACATTAAAGCATGCCATTATACTAAGAAAAAAATGACTGCAAAATTATATCTTGAGGGTTTCCATATTTACCCACCCCCTGGACTATGAGTCAAAACAAGATTTATTTGTATAGTTCATTTTAAACTGCCAGCACTTCAAGTTCAACTTGAAATGTGGGGGGAAATCAAACTGCTATTTTTGCTTCCTGCTGTACATTGTCACCAAGGACAAGGATCACAGGCTGAGATTTCACTTGCAACCCGGAAGGGAGAGGAAAGTGGGCCAGAACCTTTCCGGATGAAGCATTGTTTTGCTTTGAGACTGGGGCAAAAAGGCCCGGAAAAGAGACAAATGCGCCTGTGTTTTAGCAGATTTTCAGCATGGGCCATATGAAGAAGGAAGCACAACATGGTGGCCGAGCCATGGCCCCAGCTCTACCTGCACCTCACAAGCTATAAGTGTCTTATAATAAGTCTCTTCCGCTCTTTGTTCTCCAAAGCGAGGTGCATATGTGTGTACACACATATGTGTACGCATGCCTATGAGCATGTGTGTTGTTGTTTTTTATGGATTCACATTTCCATCCATTTTTTACTTCCTTGATGTATAGGCTTTACAATATGGTGCTACCGGAATGATTAAGAAAACAAATATAAATATGAAGTTCAATAAGCAGAAAGAATTGGAGACTGGACTTGGGGAACATGTCAACCCACATCGCTGTACCCAGGTCTGTGACTTCTGCCTGATTCAGCTCCTCAGGGGCTCTTCAAATATATAGTCTGTCCATGGTCTTCATGTGGTGTGTTTTATGCCCAATGGTTTTCTTCTCCAAACTCATTTTCCTAGTGGTGATGAGAAGGTAAGAGGGCTGGGGATGCAGAGCTGGCAGGAAGGACTCGTGGCTCATAGTTGAGTCATCACAGACTGCGACTGGGCCAAACTCAGGTCTCTTCTGAACATGGCAGGCAACATGAACTGCCTGGTGTCGGAAGAGCTAGAAGGGGATGCTGGAGAGGTGTTGTGAAGGCAGAGCTGCCTCATCACAGGGAACAAACACTCCTATTCAGTGAGATGATCCCAAGGACTGACTCTGCTCTCGGTTGGTGAAGGTGGAATAAATGGGGCCTAGCAGGTCACATTTGGTCACGAGGCATTCACCTTTGGAAGACAGTGAGGTAATCCTCACGAGTCTCTGGTTGGTTCTTTTTGTTTTGTTTTTTAAGACAGGGTTTCTCTGCATAGCCTCGACTGTCCTGAAATTTGCTCTGTAGACCAGGCTGGCCTTGAACTCACAGAGATCCTTCTGTGTCTGCCTCCTGAGTGCTAGGACTAAAGGCTTGTGCCACCACTGGCCAAACCTGGTTAATAAGAGAGCGAACCTGGCCCTTCCACGTCTCTCCATCTCCTACCACCTTACACCATGGTGAACTCTACTGTGATTCAACATAACTAAGAATGTCCTGCCAGAGCTAAGCCAGCTCGGCCACCATGCTCTTGTCTTCCCGAACTGTGGGCCAAGTGAGCTTTTCTTCACATATAATTTCCCTAGATATTTCCCCCTAGATAATATTTCTCTAGATAATATAAGAGCCAGAGAAACTCTCTGATCCTTGAAGCTGGAAAGACCCTCAAGTCCTCTCTTTTCTCCACTCTTCATCTGTCATGTTCCCCTCCCCCACCCTGCCCCCAGCAGTTCAGTGTAGAAACCGGGTGGGGACAGGAGCACAGGGTCCTTTCCCTCAGAGAATGGTTGGCCCAAGAGTCTGGGCCAGAAGATGGCTGAAAGAGTAAGAAGTGCCTTTCCAAGGAGCTGCACTTCCTGTCCTGAGTACCTGTCCCCTCCCACACAACCTCTTCCAAGACCACATCTTTCCCATTCATGGCAAACACAGCAGTTGAAGGCCTTGTTTCCCAGGCTTCAGGTGGATGGGAGGGGGGAGTAGAGGGGGCACTGGGAACAGCTGGCCACCATTCAGTTAATAACAAGGCTTTCAAGCCCTGAAGACTGTTATTAAAACTCCTCCCCACACTCCTTCTCCAAGCGAGGGAGTTGGCAAAGTGCTCCAAGCTCTTTGAAAAAATAAGGTTCCCCACAAATATAAAGTACTTATTATTTTCAGTTCTCCTGAGATCAAATTAGGTGTCAAGTTTTAATCTATCACCTGACACCTCTGATTGCTGGTTGCCAAGGCAGAATGACTTAGCTTTTCAAGAATGGGGTGAATAATTGCATCTATGATGCCTCTTTTCCGCACCTTCAACACAGTCAACCGCTTGGCACAGCCTCCTACGCTTGCTCCTGAACCCTGAACCATGGAACTGGATGCCTTTCCTAGTCCAGCCTCTCAGGTGCCGGTCACATGGCTCATGTTTAGAAAAGTCTTGGTCAAGAGTCAGAGATGCTTTGAAAATGACTCAGAGCCCTGCTATTCTGAGAGTGGAACAGAAGCATTGGCCTCTCTGTGGAGTTGTTAGAAATTTGAAATCTTATGCCTGCACCTGTGAACGGGTCGTGGGTCGGCCTTTTAACAAGATCCCCCAGGAGACTTCCAGGTATGGAAGAGTTTGAGATGCACTTATTCGTGGTAGGAACTATGGAGGCTGAAAACAAATCACCAGGATGGCTGATTTCTGTTTCATTGTTTGGCTTGTTGGTTTGTTTGTTTGCCCTGGGCTGGTCATCTATGGGGAAGGCCTTGTCCACCGGGGTTTTCAGGGGAGCCCAGTGCTCAGGCAGTGTCACTTTAGAGGTCCTTTTGAGTTCGTCAGCACCTTCTATCAAACTTGCTCTAAAAGACAAGATTCAAACTACAAATTACCCACACTTAGAAGATCCCAAGTTAGCAACGTACAATTTCCCACCTCAGCCTGGTGTCTAAACCTATGGGTGACTCAAGGCTCCTATGAGGTGAGGTGCCCACATAAGCACCTGATCACCGTACTGATGACCCCATTTCACCAGGGAGGGGCACACAGTGCTCAGCGCAGCATGACTGTGTGAAGGACCAAGCTCATACTCGAGTCTGTAATGATATCCTCTAAGGTTTCTTCCTGCTCATCAGATTCAGCCTGACCTCTGCCTCTCTAGTGAGAGCCCAGATTCTCTGGGAACCCTAGAGACTGGTGATATCCCTCGTGACGGCAAAGAACACAGTCTGGTGTTCGCCTCGGTCACTGTCATCAATACCAGACATTAGGGCTTCCTAGCTCAGATCCCGACTTGGATGTGTGTGTGGATGTCTGAGGCTCGGGAAAGAATAAACTGGAAGAAGTTACAGGCCCAGATGTGATGGATTATACTAGATTGTATTAGACTGTTTTCAAGCAGAAACCCTGTTTTCTAAGAGCATTGCATGTAGGCCTCCAACGTACAAAGCTGGAAAAAAGCCAAGCAGATAATACAGAGAATGGAGAATGTAGGAGCCCAAATTGTGACCATTAAAGAAAGGAAAATATAAGGCCCTGAGTTGTGATCACTAAACCTTTCGCTGCCCTGACCCACTTTCTAGGAAATGTCAGCCTACTCCTAAGGCTCCAAGAACAAAAAGTCTAAAAAAAAAAAAAAAACAAAACCTACTGGATAAAATAATCAGTAGTGTTTCTCCTGATGTTACCAACAACAAAGAAAGTAGATGAGGAGGAAGGGGAGGAAGAGGAGACGGATGAGGACGATGATGAAGATGATGATGAGGAGGAGAATTATGTCATGAGTTTCAAAGTTCAAATAGGATCTACCCATACCATTTGCCACTCTCAGTGAAAAGACAACCATCTCAAATTTTAGTTCTTCACATTGGTGTTTTAGGGGCAGAAGTTTCAAGAAACGATTTGTATTAAAAGTCACTTTCTTAGAAACTTTCAAATCTGCTTACATTCTATCCCTTAATGTCCTTGTTAATGGAACACACGTAGATTGGCAGCTGACAAAGTCCAGCCGAGTGATGCTGAAGGCTAGGCAGATTTGGGTAAGTGGAGTCAGACAATAGAACAAACAGGAGAAGAGCCCAGGATGGGCAGGTGAGCCCGGGATGAAGCTGTGAATGTACAGGGGCCACAGACAGGGGCTGGGAGAAGAAGGAAGTCTGGTAAGCCCAAGAGCTGCTCACCTCCACACTGCTCAGCCACTGCCGGATCGACAGGAAGGACTGCTTGGCTGTGAGGTCATACATAACAACCACGCCGTCGGCCTTTCTGAAGAACTGCTGAGTGACACAGCGATATCTGTCATGGAAGAGCCAGCATCAGGTGCAAACCTCCCTTGAGAGCTCCGGCCTAGGACCTGGGTATATGTAGCACCTCACCTCTCCTGTCCAGCTGTGTCCCACAGCTGCAGAGCCACCTGCGCATTGTCCACAGTGACGGTCTTCACTCGGTAGTCGATACCTGCAGGAAGAAACAGGCCTGTGAGAGCTGCCTTGGTCATTGGCACTCTCGGCTCCGAGTCAAGAGATGATGCCTCCCTGTCCGGAAGTGCCTGTGAGACAGCGTGGAAGAGGGGCTTGACAACATCACTGAGCCCGTCTTAGCGCCGGCTTCTTGCTGTACCATCATGCACCTGCTCTAGGACACTAGATGACGGAAGTTATGTCAGGGCCTATGCACAGCATACGCTGAGCAGATGACTTCCTGACCTGGATAATGACTGTCACCATGCCTTCCTTACAGTTGGCTTATCCCTCTCATTCTCTTCTTTTGTTGAAACTACTTTCGAAATGTTCCTCAAACATCCTGAGGGGATGAAGCATACCTCAATATTCCCTTCAGATAACCCAATGGTGTGTAGAGCAGAAATCTGAAGAGGAGAAAACAGAGCGAGGGGGGAGGGGAGGGGTTGGCAGGTAGTGGAGGGAACATGGGACAGAGGCCATTCACCCTGGAGCAGGGTCTAGGACTCTCAACCATCATGAGGCCATCTCTTAAGTTATGTGACCTTCCCTGGACTATCCCGAGGGGCAGGGGCAGGTCCGTGACATGTGCAACCTCCAGAGGCGAAAATCTCAACACAGGATCGTCTAGGGTCCTCCAGCCACATTGAAAAATGAATAATGGTCTCGAGCCAAACATTAAATACAACGGGGGTATGTACTGTGCTTTGCAAGCATATCTATGTTTTATTTTGTGTGACATGACTTATTGTATACAATGGTCATGTTTGAGAACCACACAATTGAGATTTACACATACTATAAATCACACACACACACACACACACACACACACACACACACACACACACACACACACACCATGGAGAAATAGAAATTGCAATCAAGCTTCCTCCCTTCCTTGGGCTGTCAGGTAGGATGAGGCTCCCACTCCATTCTAGCATCCTTACCTAGAACACAGGCTGCCTGGAGCTTCCTTTCCTCAGGAAACCCATGGCTATGTGTACCCATAGAAACAGATGACAAGGGCTAGCTGCTGAACTGGGAGTGAGTCTTTTTCTTGCTTAAAAGCGTGAAAGGAAGGAGTATCCCAAGTCTATGCTTTGGAGAAGCCCCTTTTCCTGCTTTATCACTACCTTTGAGCAACCAACTGTGGATACTACACCAGCAGGGCCAGATCTGAAACCACTTATTGGTCAGGAAGCCCCATGAACAGAGCTTTCTGTTCTGGAGAACTGGAAAAGGGCAAATGTGTTTTGCTGGGGGCAGCTGGTCTTGGCTTCCCAGCAGGCCACCTTTACCTTTTGGTTGGTTGTTAGAGAATGGACAGGTTCTTTATTTTCTAGGGAATGAGGTGACAGAAGGCTATACAAATGTGTTCTATGTGGTGGTGAACTTGGTATGAGTCTCCACTGGACTCAAAGGGCATTTCTTTGTCCAGCATCAGACAGGCGGGTAGAGAGGCATATAAATAAGGCCACAGAGGCTGGAAGTTCAGCTAGAGAACACAAGGGCATCATAAGGTGAGGATGGGGTGACAGTGACAGCACCCAGACACCATGGCAGAGATCAACCAAAGAGGCAATAGAATGATGCTGGCCTAAAAGGCCTGGAATACATGAGTTTTAAGGCCATCCAGCCATCTAAAGGTCCCAGCATCAGGAGACCTGGGTTCCTCCAATGCCAAGCAGTATGACCTTGAGGATGTCATTTCAACTCAGTTTTAGAGATTCAGTTCTTTGTGTACTGAGGGAGATGGAGGTTTGGAGGAACAAAGTTGGGGTTTCACAATCTCTAAGTTCTGCTGGAACATTCCATGATGGCATTGGGACTTGCAAGCTGATTAGATATGATAACTGCAATAAAGAAATCACTGGTCACTAGGAGTGTGCTGTGGAGTTGTGAAGGCTAGAGTTGAGCTGAAGGGTCCCCAGAAGGTAACATCAGCCTTTCTGGTGAAGATAGGTCAGGCTGTCACCATGCATGGAAAGGAGGGGAGGAAATATGTCCACAAGTTGACTTGCAGGAGGACCCCAGGGTACTTTAGGGATTCTCTGCAAGACATGGGGTAGGGACAAAAGAGAACAGACAGCATTCTATCAGGACATGCTTTTGGGTTCTGGGCTATGATTAAAACAGGGAGGTTATGACACCATGCGGAATAGTAAGCCTTAGGACTAGAGTCCTGGCAGCCAGGGAGATTTGGTCTCTGATTCTCACATTGACTGTGGGCCCCTGTCCCCTCACAATCTGGTTGGACTTGAATAGACCATTTCCAAGAGTCTTTCTAGCTCCAAGGCTTCAAAAAAAAAAAAAAAATCATCAGTTAACATCTACAGGTTCCCATAGATCCAAACAACTGTTTTGAGGTGAAGTAGTCAGGACCCCACAAGGTGTACCACATAGTATATAGAAGGCATCATGTTCTCATAAAGTGTGGGAGACCAGGAAGCCGCCCCAACTGACAGAGATGTGCCTGAAGAAAAGCCCACTGTATGTTGCTGAGCTGTATTGTGGAATATCAGTTGAAGATGTGTTATTACATTCATTTATGCTGTGGGACATTTGTTTGATGACGCAATGATGTGCTGCATTCTTTATGTTGTATTTATTTAACTCTGTGAAGCTGTGTTGCTTTGTCTAAAACACCTGATTGGTCTAATAAAGAGCAGAACAGCCAATAGCAAGGCAGGAGGGAAAAATAGGCGGGGAAACCAGACAGAATGGAGAGAAGGAGAAAGAGAGAAGACAGGAGCATCAGGAAAAGGGAGAAGAAGCACCAGGGGACAGCCACCCAGCCACAAGAAGTCAAGAAACACATAGAAGAAAGAAAAATAAAATCTCAGAGGCAAAGGGCAGTTAGGATAATTTAAGAAATCTGTCTAGAAACAAGCCAAGTAAAGCCTTGATACCCTTAAAGAATAAGTATACATGCATTTTGGGGGAGCTAGCTGGGTGGTGGGCCCCCCAAAGAGCAAAGTAAAAAGTTGCCAAATACAAAGCGGAGTCATATCTGCTGCTCTGGACAGGGGGTTTGCCTGAGATCTGGGTGAGGGCTGGGCTTCTGTGGCCTTGGAAAACTGACTCTTCAGTGACACATTATCCTAAAAGAAGCTATTTGGGTGGCTGGTGTGACAGTCACTCATCTATGCACACAGGACAAGGCAAGGCATCCTGGGCCAGAGACCTTGCCCCATGGAACCCGCTACTGCTCTGGTGGGTTTGTGCTCCATGATGGAGGATCCTTAGTTGGCCTTCTCCCTAAATGGTGGAAGTTTCCCAGAATGTGTGGTGGCCTAACTGCAAAGTAGAAATGAGTCCGTTTTCTTCATAAGAGCTTTCTGTCTGAGGCTTGAGGTTGGAAGTAGACTTGACTCCACGGTTAGGAAAGGCATGTGGCTTAGAGGATGAGCCTGGGACTCAGAAGACATCCTCCCTGTCACCACGAGCCCATAACAGAGCCCACAGTGAAGCATCCTCCAGGAAAGCCAGCCTGTCTGTTCACAGCCACTGTGCCAGTGAGTGCACTAATTTCCTCTCCAAGGACAGCTAGGTCAGACTGTCCTGGGTTTGCATCCAGTACCTGCCCTACTTCCTTTCATGTCTGATGCTTTGGACTGGGATGTTCTCAATCTCAATGTGGAGTAATGCAGAAGGGAGGGATGAGATGGAACACGGTAAGAAAAGGCCCACCAGGAAGCACAGGGCACTGAGGCATGTGGGAAGAGACCATGTGTAGAATGATAAAGGAGCCAGTTCATATTGAGAGAAAAAGGCCGGATCTCCCCTAGGAAAGGCGCTGGGGCTTGGGACGTTTACCCTGAAGAAGCAGTTTATTGGAAACCAATGATCAAGGATGGTCTGGCCAGAGACCCGAGCTTGGAAGCAGGTAGAGGACCCACATCAAATCCTTTCTTTTTCACATAAGAACAAAACAATCAAAGCCCAAAGGGAGACTGTCCTCTTGAGGTCATAGAGTCTCAGAGTAGCAGAGTCAGGATGAGGTCCTGGGATTTCCATTGTCCCGCTGAACCTCCCCAATCTTTCCTGCTCCCAATATCTGCCCACTTCTGAAGGCAGAAAAGGGACCCTACCACTCAGGGGTGCTATGTGCTTACAATGCAACATTGTTAGGGTACTGTGGAAAGGGCTAGATGATGTCCTGTGTGGGGTGTCAGCACTAATCATGGGGATATGGACAGGGATTCTAATCCCTCTGGACCTCAGTTTCTTAGTCTGACCACAATGTGAAGACAGGTTGAAATGGTAGATATATGGTCACGGCCAGTACTCAGATTATAAGGTTACATTGCCAAGTTCAATAGCTCATCAGTTCAGCTAAAGAGGCACAGAAAACACTCATACTTTCATCTTTTGTTAAGTGACTCAACTTGGTAGACGCTGAGAGGTTAACATGCCCTTGATCCTGCCACACACTCCAATGCCATGTGCAGCTTTGGGTGAAGAAATTAAAAGCTTCTCTTTGTATAAAGTATTATCCAGAAGTGGGAACACATTCTGCCATGATTATCTAACGGCAGCTGAACCTAATACATACACTTCTACCGTTAATTCCTGATGACTCCCAGCAGATCCAGAATATGGGACAAGTCAAGTCAATGTATCAAAGAAGCCTTTCAGGGGCTGGCTGTACATGTGTCTAAGGGCGAGGCAGAGAGAAGTAAGCCCATAGGAAAGGTTAGGAGCGGCAGAGCATGGTTCTGGGGGAGTTCCCATCAGATTTAGGGAAGCATGAAGATTCAGAGCCCCATTGATTGAAATGGGGGTGAGGGACAGAAAGCTGGCGAGATGGCTCAGTGGGTAAAGTCTGAGTGTTGTCAAGCCTGATGACCTGAGTTTGATCCAGTACCCCCATAGTGAAACGAGAGAACCTCATAGACTGTCTTCTGACATATATACTTGTATTGTCATGTGCCAAATAATACATACCTGCACACACACATGCACATGCACGTGTACACACATACACACACGACTATTCTTTTAAAGAGAGGCAAAAGTGGGGGCACACAGAGGGGACCAAAGCCTCCAGACTCACCTCAACTCCCTAAACACCAGGCTGGAACTATGAAGCACTTGTCCCATTCACATACCATGAGCTTAGCAGCCCAGCAGTGCCGCGGGAGATTAGCTTCTCTTTCTGTCCCCTAGCTCACTGCTGAATATCCAGTGCCACTATTGCTTCCATAAGCCCTTTCTTCCCCCCCTTGAGCAGGGAACTCACCCACAGTAGCCGGCATGCCTGGGGAAAAGCGGGACTCACACAGTGTCCTCAGAAAGGATGTTTTCCCCACAGCGGAGTCACCCACAAACACGATCTTGAAGAGTCGGTCTGGGGTGGAGGGACTGCTTTCCTCCTATGGATGGAAGACAGTCTAGTCAGCCATGGACACTAGCCTCTACTCCTGCTAGGTTACCTTTTATTATCACTGAAGTGGTCCCCTGAGGTCCCAGCACCAGGAAGGCCACTTCTGCCCCAGAATGCAACTAGCACTGGTTTTAGAGCATGGGGCTCCTTCTAGCACAAACAAGAGATTGTTAGGAGAAGTAACAGCCTTTCACCTATGTGCATACCTGATAGAACTCTGGGACAACCAGGCAGTCCCTGGCTGATGGAGTGGATGAGCCAGGGATGTCAAGTTACGGAGAGTATGGTGTTCCCAGAGCGCTGGGGAAGAGAACGAGGAGGGACTAAGGGTCGAGGAAGCAGGCGCTAAAGGACAAGGTAGAATTCTCTATGGTTCTGTGGAAGCCAAGTGTGCCTGGTCTGTTTTGCACTTGACATAAGAAAGGGTCATTTGGGAAGGGAGTGTCAAATGAGAAAATGCCTCCACCAGACTGGCCTGTGGGGAAGTCTGTAGGGCATTTTCTTGATTCGTGATTGGTGGGAGAGCTCAGTTCACTGGAAATGCTGCCCCCCTTGCACAGGTGGTCTTGGGTGCTATAGGAAAGCAGGCTGAGCAAGTCTTGGGAAGCAATCCAGTAGCAGTATTCGTCAATGGCCTGTGCTTCAGTTCCTGTTTTCCGGGCCCTGCCTTGTGTTTCTTCCCTTCATGACCATGAACTGTAAGTTGAAACACCCCCCCCCCAATTGCTTTGGTCATGGTGCTTATCATGGGAAGCAACTGAGGACCATAAGTCTTTGGAAGGGAGAGGAGAGAGATAGAAAACCTCCACAGAGCTGTGTACCACTGCTTAGCTCCTTTCTTTAACTCAAAGCATCCCTCCAGGAGATGTTTCCTAAGACTCACGAAACTTGGGAGGCTTCAGAAGCTCTGAAAGCTCTGAGGTTCACAAGACTCTTTAAGGTTACATAAACGGGGACAATTGGTCTTGGGGAGGAGACGCCTGGAGGAAGTGCTTACAAGTTGTGCAGGGGGCTTCAGTGACACAGCTTTCTGTGTTGTGGGAGTTTGGCCATTCAGTCTAATGGCCAATGAAATGGGGCGTGTTGGTTCCATAGGTGTGGCCTTCTCTGAGGATACAGGACCCTTTAAGAATCAAGGGGGTAGGGTCGTGAGCCCCTTAGATGGTGGAAGGCTTCCTGACACCACGGCTTAGTGACCTGGGCTGGACCTTTCCCCCATCCTCTGTGGTGGACAAAGAGGCAGGAGTCTTCATTCTTTATTCATGAGTGTGTTATCAATTTCATTCTTTAATAGGCTCTGATCTAAGACTTCCGTGGACTTCCCCTTATTTGGCACCTAACATGGGGCAGGCCATCCCCATGGCCCCAACAGCCTCCTGAGTCTCCGCCTGGCCACATGGACTTAGCTTAATACCCAGGCCCACTAATGGCAACTCACAATGCTAAAAAATGACATCCACTTTCCCAGTGGGTGGGGTAGGTGGTCTGGATTTTTTTTCTCAAGGTTCTGGGTAATTGCCAACTGTAGGGGGTTGATAGTAAGTTGTTTTAGGGTTGGGAGTGGAACAGTAGGGATTAAACTCAGGGATCTTGTTTGGAATAGTAATAAGAGAAGTATAAGAATGGCAGGACTAAATGGTAAACTATCAGTTTTAAGTAATTTACATTTGTATGAATTCTTGCATATTTATACAAATTTAAAGGTATTTTGTTATACTGTATATATGTTTCTATTCTTGTCTAAGTTTCTTTTGTACATTGATACAAATTCAAAATTATTTTTGTTATAGTATATACATTCCTTCTGTTTAAGACATTTTTGTATATCGATACAAATGTAAAACTCTTTTTCTCACATTGTATATACATTTCTACTTCTGTTGGAATATTTTGTGTGTTGATGCAAATTGAGGTTATTTCTGTCATATTGCATTTTGCATTTCTACTTTTGGTTAAGGTTTTTGGTATATTGTCACGGTTGCAAGGTTATTTATTGTCCTTATCCTATGTTTTTGTTTTTATCTTTGCACAAGGTATTACTTCTATATCTTGTTCATTTTTGTAATGTGAAAATTTATTCTTTAAGGTATATAGGTTAATAAGAATTACAGGTTAATAGTCACCCATGTTTATCTAACTTACAATCATGTTAGGTTTCCTAGGAGTGAAGAGATAGGCTCTAAATAGATAGAAGATCTTCAAACACTTCAAAGATCTACAGAGTATGGCATTTAAAGTGTTTTAATAACTTAAAATTCCTTTGACATGAGACACGTCTACTCCTGACAGCACTGATCTACTCCTGAGAAGATGTTAGGCACCGAAGACAGTCCACATGGAGTTTGTCTTCCATTTGATCAAACGGGCCTATTAGGAAGAAACTGCCCTTGCTTTGACTGCTGACAGCAAGCATGCTGTCCAGTTTGGACAAGCAGGACACAAAGAAAAGCGACTGCTGGACTTTGCCAAGAGAAGGTCCTTCAAATTTTCCTGCCTCTGAGAAAAGCCTGTCAGATGTGCCAGGCCTGTGGGCCAAAGCTGGATGGCCCATCATTGCAGAGAAACCTTGAGTGACTGTCCAGGCAGCCAGCTGTTTCGGTCATTTCTTACAATTTTAGAAGTCACTTGCTTACACTTCCTGCTTACTCAGGTGAAATTATTTTCCTTTTCAGGTCTTTGATGCAGTTGAAGACTAGATAAATACAGTTACAGTCCTCCTGAATCTTAGCTAAGGACACATAAAGTACAAAACTTAGATTCTTTAAGGAAGGACAACTATTGAAGTAATTTCTATAAAAAATTACCTATTACTATGGTTTGGATATTTAGGGTGTATTTCCTTCTTGATAATTGTTCCTGTATATAGTTTCATTCCTTGTTAAGATTATTACCTTTTCCTTTCTCTGGACAATACTTGATCATTGTTCTTATTGGATATAGTTTTTATTATGTTAGGATTAGAACCTTCCTTTTTATTTTAGACAAAGTTTATCCTTTAATAAATAAGTCCTGAGACTTCCATGGACTGCCCCGCTATTTCTGGAGTCATCACCCTTGTTAGGATGTGATAGTCGGTGATACAGCTGCCTTTGAGTTATTCACCCATGCTCTGGTAAGTAACCCCAATTATCACACTAGCTTTCTCAGTGGATAGAATCATTTCTTTGCTCTGACATAAGCAGGTGTCTTATCTATAGTACATAGGTATTAATGATCATGGATTCCCAGAAGTCACCAACCGGCATATAGCCTCTGGGTGGAATAGACCCCTTGAGTCTCTGCACATGGTCCTCATAATCCTCTCTTCAACTTCAGTTCTGACACAGTCATCTGCCGTGGATAGCCAGGTGATGACTTTCCACCCTTTGTTAACTTGGCCCAAGCTAGAATCATCTGGAAAAATAAGCCAACTGCCTCTATCAGAATGGCCATAGGCAAGGCTGAGGGGCATTCTCTTGATTTATGATGGATATGGGAGGGTTCAGTCCACTGTGGATAGTACCACCGCTGGTCAAGTGGTCCTAGGTTATATAAAATGCAAACTGAGCAAGTCAAGGAGAAAGCCAGTAAACAGCATTGCTTTGTGGGTCTCGCTTCAGTTCCTGTGGTGAGTTCCTGTCCTGTCTTCCTTTAATACTGTGACCTGGAAGATGCAGGATAAAATAAACTCTTTCTTGCCTTTCAGTTGATTTGACCAGTGGGGTTTTTCTTTTTCCCACAACAACAGAGAATGTAAACTAGGACACCCTTCCATTCAGGAAGATGGGGAATCTCCACAGGCAACCAATTACTATATTCATTTTGCCCCAGAAGACAAAGCAGGACTGGAATGCCATCAACCTTGGACTGGGAGCCCAGGATGGCTTAATTTTCTCTGGGACAGAAATTGAACAGGAGGTGGTGTGAGGGACACCTTCCAAGGGCAGCCTTTCCTTCCACATCTGATCACACGTCTCATCTCCAAATTTGGCTTAGTACTGCCTATCAGAGTGGAAAGTTCTTCGGGGTATATTTGAGGGAATTAGTTTATCTGGTTGAGCAAATACTATAATAAAGCACAGCTGATATTAGCAGTACTCAGATTTGGGGGGGAGGGAATCCACCAATAGAATTTGGGGAAGAAAAGCAATAGTTAGGAGAGAATTTGAGGTCAACTACAAAAATTTAAGATAAAATTTAAAACAATGCCATCTGCCCTATTTTCTTTATCCACTGACTACACAGGGCACTGGCTTCTGCTCCGCTTGTCCAGGTGCCTTCAACTGTCAGTTGTTCAAGCAAAATATGGCAGAACAGGCACAACTGTGGAAGAGGTGGAAATGTGAAACCCAAGGCAGAGGTGGTGGAGATGGTGGCTGTGTCTGCAACTGCCGTGTTGGCTGGTTTTTATCCCCACAGCTACGCTGTCCCTTCCCTGGGAAGAACCCTGTTTTTCAGGCACCAATCTATAATGTCATGAATGGTCCAAATATAGGCAGCTTAATTCACAGGAGCTAGAAGGTCCTTCAGCCTGCTCTCTTCTCTTGGGGATAGTTTATCTGTCAGGTAAACTATTTTATCAGACAGATTGGTTAGGGACAGTCAAGGTAAGGAAAGTTTGGTTATCACACCAGAACATAGGATGCCATTTTTCTTTCTCTCCTACATACTTAAAAAGTAAGAGTTATGGTCTATCTAAGACAAAGCGTTTGCTCCCCTCATTACAGGACTGAGTCTCTGTCCCCAGTACCACAAAACAAATGAGCAAGCAAGCAACAATAACACCCAGAACCCAAATCATAAAATGAAAACCTCCAAACAAAAGTGATACATTCTGGGCTGGCAAGATGGCACAGTGGTAAAGGCACCTGCCTCCAAGGCTGACAACCTGAGTTCAATCCCTGGCATTCACATAGCAGAAGAAGAGAACCAGCTCCAACCTTCTGATCTCTACACATGTGCAGTGGCATGAATGTGCCTACACACATTAAGAAATAAAATAAATGTTTAAAAAGTTAAATGATGTATTCTAATTTTTAAACGTGGAAAATATACAGTTGCAAGAAGGAAAATAAAAATTCCTTATAATCTGAGATAGTCATTATTTACATTTTATGCATTTTTCAGCCTTTATAGATATGTGAGAAAATGTTTTATTTAAATAGATTTGAGAAATAAATATATATATATATATAATTTAATCCTAGTATCATAATTATTCAACAATGACACAAATATGAGTCACCAAAGACTTTTTGGAACCTTTTAGCAGGTATTTAATATTCTACTAAATTATTGTAACATAATTCATGTCCCTATAGTAGCCTTATGTTTTTAATATTGTTCTATTACAAACAGTACTTAGAGTCTTGACTTCACTAAGAGTATTAGTGCCAACTGAAAGGTCATGGCACTTGATTCCTACTACCAAATTCTGTCTGGAAGGATGGCATCATCTATGCTTCATGGAGGTCTGACCCTCTTTACTCTCTCTGCTGTTACATCAAAATGGCAGCACAGCCTTGTGAGAAGACTTGGGGGCCAAGGTGTGCTCTGTGAGAGAAGAGCCATTACAGAACACACAGCTTCAGAGGCATGTGTGCTGGGCCCTGCTAAGAGCCCAGAAGAGAGGCAGGCTGTCCCAGCTGCTCCAACTTTTCTTTCTGGTAGTAGGGAAAACATTTTCAGGCCCATCCATCAGATCATGGTGAAGACAGGGCTCAGCACACAGGAGCATAGCCTTTTCCTCCAGGCTTATCTCTCACAGACCTCTTGGTGACATACTGTGATACTGGGTGACATCTTGAGATGACTTTGATATTGACCCATCTGTGCCTGCTGAAAATGAGTACAGGTCTGTGCATTGAAGGGATCTGGAAGGGAGTTCAAGGGGGAGAGAGGGACCCACTGATTGGGGGCTGTCCAACATAGGTGCCCCTTGGATATTGCCAGGAAACTTCTAGAGATGTTTTGGAGGATCAGGGTGGAGGCCAAGGGCTGGATGGCCTATTATCAAAGATCAAGTTACAAACCAGCAGAAAGACATAGTTCTCACAAGGCAAAGAGAGCATTCAGTAATAGGAATCAAGTGCCATGACCTATGAATTGCTCTCTCTCTAGAATCCAGAGGGAAATCTGAGCGAGGAGAGGAAGGTGGGCAGAAACATACTGGAGAGAAAAGTGTACAGGACATCGAAGAACGGAAGAGGCTTAGCCAGCTGAGATCAATTAAGAGATGCTTCAAATCCGAGTTAGCAGAGAGAGTCTGAAACATGGGGGAAAGAGGCTAACAAGAATTTATTGAAACCGATGTGTCTCTTTCTTTGACGCTTAGCTGAAAAGGTGTAAGAAAGACCTTTGAAACACAGAGTACGGTGAATCTCCAAACCCACTGCAGGTGGCCTCCCAAATTTCCTTGGGGCTCCTGGACTCAAAGAAAAGAATGCAGGTCTTGGTAGCATTGCCTAGACCTCACCTTGTAGAGGGCTTCTTTTCCAACAGGCTGTCCTCGGGGAGATGTAGGAATGAGTTCCAAGTCTGGGGCTGCCATGCTTTGCCCTTCTGCCCCCTGATCAAAAACCTCCTCTTCTTCTGGACATCTGCTTAGTGGCTTCTCAAAGCCACCTTCCAGGAGCTGAGGCAGGTGGTCTTCTTCAATGGAGATGATTCTGCGTAATGCCTGGCGACGTGGAACCCCAACCCCTGGCTCCTCGGTTCCCGGCTCCTCCTCCGCCATAAGATAAGCACTCAGGCCCACAGAATTCCTCCTCATGATGCCGAATGCCTCATCCTCTTCCACTGACTGGCTATCGGATGGGGGTGGGGGGAGATAAGTAGAGGAAATGATAAACTGTCAATACGGAAGTGGAGAGATACTTCCCTGTAGGCAGCACTGGAGAGAGTTCTGGGGAAGGAGAGGAGACAACGCACCCACCACTCGGCTAATGTTTCAGGCAGCCCCATAAGGGTGGTCACCTGCTGCCACCACTGCTTCCGATGCCACTGCTGCCTCCAGTGAGGAAGATGCTGGTGAAGATTATTACCAGGTATCAGCTAAAAATAAAGGGCTTGTCCCCGTGTGGTTGGTACTGGACTAAGAGGACCAAAGCAACAAACGTAGGAAGAAGTTTATGGTCTTGCTTAATTCTGAGGTCCGAACCAGAAGTCCCACAACCAGTTAGTTCCATATAATCCCATCAAAGGTTATATTAATTACAAGCTGTTTGGCCTATGGCTCATGCTTATTACTTGCCAATTCTTACTCTTAAACTATCCCACAATCCTATTTATGTTTAGCCATGTGGTTTGGTACCTTTTCTCATTGTAACTGTCTCATCTAGTTCCCTCTGTGTCTGGTGGTATCTCTCCTCTCTGCTCTTCTGCTTCCCAGAATCCTTTTCGTCTGCTGGCCCTGCTTTATACTTCCTACTGGCCAATCAGCATTTTATTAAAACCAATACTAGTAACAAATCTTTACAACGTACAAAAGCAATATCCCACAGGAAACAAACACCACAAATATGTTCCCGTGGCCTGGGTTGTTCAATGAAGGAGAAGGCAGAGAGGAAAGGAAGGTGCAGGGCTGGAGATACAGGACTCTGGGAGAACAGTAAGGTGGTTGGGCTCTGTTCGCACCACATACCCTTATTAACTGTATGTCCTTATAGAAGGGCATCAACACCCCAACCTCAGCCCCCCTCACCACAAAACAGGGTCCATATATAAGAGAGGGATCACCATGTAGCACACACCCACACAGGGCATTCTCACACAGTATGCACCCACACAATGCACACTCGCATAGCACCTGTCCCACAGCATCCCTCAGAAGTGGAGAAGCACTGTTGCTGTGGGGGACCTCCTCCCTTCCATGGCAGATGTCCCCTGACTCAGAGACAGATCATTATGAAAGGTCTTGGGTCAGAAGGCACATTCACCTCCCTCTCCCTTTCGGAGCAACGAGCAGGTGGCCGAAGATTTCAGTACATCCTTGCTTCTGGAAGCATTTGGGTGCTATGAGCAAAGAGGACAGGAGGAGGTGGGAGGATCCTGGCAGTTGGGGCGTAGAGAGACTCACAGGCTATATTTTCCAAGAAGGAACATTGGAGTTCCTTCTCTGTGTTAGTAAACAGTTCCAGGTGAGATTATTTCAAAGGAAACAGGATGAACTAAGAATGCGCATGCACATGAATTCATGGAAAGGACTGCAGACGAACCAGCAAGATGACAAGGTCAAAGGAAAAGGAAAAAGGGACCTGAATCAAGGGGCACAAAACAGTGCAACACAAGAGCATCATTGGCCTTGCCCCTGGCTTTTAGTATTTGGTCTTCCAATAATTGGAAAGAAAAAAGAGTAGGCCGGAGTGAAGCCACCACTTTCTGTGATTCTGAAGGACAAATTAAGACTATTTACTTCCAACAGCAGAAAATTGGTTTGGAGAGAGAGTAAAAGATTCATAGCAATTGGAACACCTTTCTCTCTACTTATGGAAGAGATTAAATAGAAGCCTGGCTTCTTTCCAACATCTTTTCTCTGGACCCTATCAAGCCCATTCCCTGACTATCTGGTTCAGAACACGGCATCCCTATCCATTCTTAGCTGCTTTTATATGCAATGTGAACATGTACATACACATGTAAGGAGACACACACGCACACACACAACATATATTATCCCAAAGGTTTTCAACCACAAAAAAGAAACAGTCATTTAAATGTGCCCTAAAATGAAGCTCTTCTTGGAAAAAAAGAGTTTTATTTGGGAACATCTCAAGTGCTGTTGACATTCTGTAATGACTTCAGCTTAGCATGTCTAAGCTCATTTTTGTTTTGCCACCAAACACTTCCTACCAGCAGTAGAGAGTGTATCTGCTTTTGCCAAGATCGATACTGCAATTCAGAGTGCACACTTTGATGTTTAGCGGATTATTTTCTATTTCTGCCACTTGGCTGTGAGCTCACGAAGAAGGGAAGGGGTCTATTTTGAAAACCTCTGCCTCAGTGACTGGACCTCACAGATAGTGGCCACTGAATACCTATATACTAAATGAGCATTTGCTAATGGATAGACAAAGTGGGGATGTCACAAAACCCGAAAGAATGTCAGATGCAGCATAGGGAATCTACAATTGATCATCACTCAATCAATAGGTAATCTACAAATGACTGTCACATCAATCAATCTAGAAATACATTTGGTTCTGAGAAACCAACAGTCTTAAAAAACACTCGTGTGGAAATTTGGCTTCCAGACTGTACCTCATTATTGGGCCATTGAAAGATAATTCATGATGATCTGACTGAGGGGGTTTCACTTTTACTTTAGACACATTTTCAGTTCATGCTTGCACATCTTCTCTGTAGGTGAGTTTACACATCACCTCCCTCAATCTGATAGTGGAGGGATTAGCTACCCTGACCTCTGTGTCCATCCGCGTGAATGAACTACCTGCTTCGAGGAGAGACCTGGCTTGTCTGTATGAATGAGCAGCCAGCCCACCCTTTCTATATTCAAGCTCAATTCATATGCCCTCCAACAGCACCAAACATGCTGTCTTTGAGTTAGTTAGATATGAATCATTGGAACGATCTGTCAATCACAAGCCCTAACTTTGTCTCTAAAGGGTTTCAACGAACGGTTATTCTATATGACATTTTAATTCAGCTCACAGTCAGTATAATTATATTCCAGAAAAGCCAAGTGGATCCAAGAAATGGGGCACTGTCAGCTACTCCCTCCATCATTCTCTCCCCGGTCATCTTCTCTTCCTCCTCCCCTTCTTAGCCTCTTCCTCCTCCTGATCCTTCTGAGTTGGTCTGAAGTTCCCATCAACCTCTCTCTGTAGGCCCACAGCAGGGCAGGATAGCCTCAGAGATAGTGTTTGTCTTACAGGTTTGCTCGGCAGAGTCTCCCGTCAACTCGGATGTCACAACAGACAGCATCGTGTTCTCCAAGATTCAAGGCAAGTCAGTGAGACTGACCTCCGGCCTCCCTAGTAGGACCACACCTCAAAGACCAGTAAATGTGGGCCCAGAGGCAGTTCCCAAAAGGTGTGAGATGTAAGACTGGAAGGAGGAAGGAGGGATGGTGGGTAGTGACTTACCTCCTGAGGATTTCCTTGCCATCCACATATTTGCCGATCACAGAGCCAGATCTCTGCTTCCTGCTTGCCTTGGAAGCAGCTGTGTTTGCCTTGGCCACTTTATCTTTCTGCAGAAACACAAAAGGCCCTGAGATCCACGCCTGTGGATCCATCTCAATGCCTGAGCAGAAGTGATAGAAGGTTCTAGACAGGACTCTAAATGAGAGAAGCATGGCAGATTCCCACCACCCTCACCCCTCCCTTCAGTCACCCACTACCCTCTTTTTCCACCCCACCCCCGACCCCAAACTAAGATTCTTCCATCTCCTTTCTAGAAATCCACTCATTGGAGGGAATACAGAGTGGAAAGCCTGAGGCCTCCTGTGTTATTCTTCACAGGAACACGGGTAATATACAAGAGATCAAAAAAAGAAGACAAAGATATTTGCTACATAGGAAAATATTTAAGGCATATTCTTTGTGGTTCTGATCTCCTTTCCCAACAATGCCCATGAGGTATTGAGAAAAGGAGCCACACAGAGGGTCAGTTAGCTCAAAGCTCTGTCCACCCCACCCTCACAGTCCCAAGCTTTGTGGAGGCAGGCTGGATGGGGATGAACTGTCCCGATGTCTGTAACACAGAACCTCAGAAGAGCAGAGCTCAGAATGCCTTTGCCAAGACTCTGGAACAGATTTCCTCCAGGACACATGGGGAGTCAGATCACAGAAAGGACTCATCCTTAATCAACCATCCCGTGATTCCGGTAGACTCATAATGAGAGGAAGGATCGCTGAGCCTCCAACATCCCTGAGGGCATGGCTTTATGATTCTAGGCAAATCTTTATTATTCTGCATCGTTTGGTCTCTCTCCCCCTTCCTTTGAGTCCCTCCTGGTGTGCTTCCCTCCACCCCCTCTGCTTCAAAACAAAATGAGTTTGGCAGGTGAAGGGAAATGAGGTGAAGGGATTGGGATGGCATTTGGGTGAAGGCTAAGAAGGAATCAGTTTTTTCTTCTAAAACAATCATAATCATTATTGCTATCAGACAAACACATGTAGGCTTAAGTCTTGCTCTGATAGAACACACAGGTGGGCAGCAGAGATGATTGCTCTAGCCAGTGATGTCAAAGAAGTGAGGTATAAGGACCCTGGGGACAGCAGCATAAGCCAGGCAGGGCCTATTTCAAGGTACACAAACCCTCGGAGGCTCACTGTTTCAAGGTTATTGCTCAGCCAAGGCTGCAGCACATACCACTCTCTAGCTGAGACTTTTTTCCCCTCAAAAATGCTTACAACTTGGGAGAAGGAGGACAGGAACTCCCTTTTCTTCTGTGACAGTTGGGATCATGGTCAAAGGTAATGCTTTCTCCAGAGACAACAAATTCATGGCATGATAATCTTACAATTAGGAACTCCTATTGAGCTGCCCTGCCCCTTCAAAGAACTCAATGTCTCCTGTCCTAAAGGGGGAAGAGAAGAAGGAGGTGCAGCATCCCAGAGTCTTTTCAGTGCGTCCCACTGTGAAGATCTGAGAATGCCACACTATTTGGAAAGTATAGAGCCCTGTACTTGGTATGGGAGAGGGGAGGGCCTTTATAGAATAGAGAAAACTCTGTACATGAGATCAACTGTGTAAACAGCTATGTGTGCATTGTAAATTTGCTTTCTGACAGCATAGCGTTTGAGATTTTCATCAGAAGATAAAAAATTTAAACCAAAGAACGGACTAGTTCTTTCATTTCAGGTGATAATGACATTTCAACTGTGCCATCTCACGATGGAACTGTCACTTTTGCACCCAAGAAATGTGTGGCTCTGCCAAACATGTGAGCAACTGTACCGAGAGGAACACATTTACACTTATGGAAAATCTGTACATGGTTACCTTTCCATTGCTTGAATAATACCTTATCCATTCATCCTACCCACATAGAAAAGACCCAACATGCCACAAGTATCAGGGCAGCCTTGATCATTATTGGCATGGGTCAGATTGTCCCTGGGCCTTGACTAACTCTGCCTCAATCCCAAGAGAGCACTGGTCAAGGAGTTACCTGAAAACTCATGTCCCGTTCATCCCGGAGATATTTGTTCCTTTCCCTGTGGATGGTAAAGGAAAACTATTCAAACATGGATTCTGGTTGACAGATTCAGTGGCATCCAATTAGCTGGCCAGATGGGTACAGGAAAAAGCCTGACATGGAAGGCCCAGGGATGTGCTATGGGACAGAAGAGAGTTGATATATAAACAGCTCAGAGTCATGGGGGATAAGACTGAGTAGCCTTGTGACACATACTGCCATTGAGGAACACTCAGCCTCCATTACTTGGGGACAGGATGGCATCTCTCTCTTCTAGTAGGCTCCTTCTGTGACCAGTTCATTTGCTGATGAGCACAGGTAGAATGTTGCTTACCAAACTTTGTTTAGCATCAAGGATGCAGGAGTGAACAGCCACAAAGTTCTGGATGCAGAGAGCTTGTGTTCGATTGGGGTGAGCACTACGTGGAAACTAAAGCTGAGGCATTGGAAAAAGAGCAGAAGAGTATCAAGCATTTCAACCCGAATGGTCAGGGAATCCCTGGCTGGTAAGGCAGCATCTGCCAAAACTTAGGGAACGGAGGAGATCTGGGGCACATATCTGGAGAAAGTGGGCAGAAAGTTGAGCGGGGCAAAGGCTTGATTGTAATAAATTCATGTCTTGGTGAAACAGAAGGCAGGGACACAAGGCTCCCAAAGAAATGATGGGCTTGAAGAACAGTGGGTGGATCTAGGCTTGACTAATCCCAGGCTCCTGGACCACAGGGAAGGCTCTGATAGTCACTTCAAACAAGACATAAAACCATGGATTGTTGGTGGGGTGTGGTGGGGTGTCTGGCAGAGGATGTCTTGGTCTGATTCTAGCACTGAGAAGATCACCTTGGAAGTTCTGCTAAGAACAGACTCTCCGGGATAAAGGTGAAGCCCTGAGAGTGAACTATTTTTGAGAAGTTTGAAGTCACTGGTGACATGGGCAAGGACAGTTTGGGTGGAACTGTAGGGGAGAAAACCAGACTAGAACATTATTGAAAAGATGGGGAGAGAGTGTAAAAGCCAACAGATCAAGAGAGGATGGATCTGTTTGAGAACTCCAGTTGGAAACATGGATGACATGAGGGTAGCTTTTGCTAGGGGCCTTGAGAACTCACACATGGGCACAGAATCGGATTTTGGGCTATCCCAAGAAATGACAATCAAGAAACAGGACCTGCAATGCTATCCCTCTTGAAGAGAATACTGGCAGTGTGTCTTGTTTTCAATGACAGCTAGGCTTTTGAAATAAATCTGGGGAATAGGTCAACCCTGACAATGATAAAGTGTGCTGCTCATGTCTGAAGGACCCTGTATTGGTTAAGCAGGAAGCCGGCAACCTGAACGAGGGTTTAGAAGGCCTTCGAGCTCACCCATTCCTAGCAAAGTATGCAAATGTTTTCTGGTTTGCTTATGTATTCTGTGCAGAAGCAGGGACAGAGGTTAAGGAAGTCAGATCTCTCTCCAGCATGGTCCTTGTCTCACTACCAACCCCCATTCTACTGCCCCCTATTCCACCCCTACCCCACCCTTCCATGTTCTCTCTTGCTCCTGAATTCTTGGTGACTTCATAGATGGGGAAACATCATGTCCCCTTCTGCATTTCTGCTTAACTGTAGTAACCATGCATATGCATCTGAACCTTACAGATGCTGATCTCCAAGAGAAAGACTCATGCACATCTGAGAGTACCATTCCCATTCTTCCCTATTCATTCTCTTTGCTCTATGGCCTATCCCTCCATTATTTTTCCTAAGTGTACAATAAAATGAAGAAAAACAAGTTAAAAACAAACAGTATTCTGATGCCTTTTTCTCTCTCCCTAAAGCCTCCTGAGAACAAAGACTTTGTCTCTAGTAGAGAAGAACATGGCCACTTGGGAACTCTTCCACATCCCAACCAGGGAGGGCCCGCTTCATCTCGTTCTAAGCAGAACACATCTCAAACACAGGTGGATTTTTTAATTCTTTACCACTAAAGATGTCAGACACTGACCTCACCTTTCTGTCACAAAGATACAAGACACAAGTACTTCATACATGCCAAGTGATTCAAAAGCACGTGCATTTTAACAATGAGGACCAAAGCCCTCAGTCGTCACTTTCCCCAGGAGGCCATCAGCAGGTGACAGGTACAGCCTGTAGAAAACCTAGACAAACCCAAAACTTCCACCTTCCCCTCTGTGTTTGCTTTTCTTGATAGCAAACTTCTAAAATTGAGTTTATTTTAGTGGGTTTTAGAAGCTGGGGAAACTCCTTTCTTAGCTCTATGTGGGATTCATTCACCTATTCCATGACTGAGGGAAGTATCAGCCAGACAGATTCCATTTCTGTAACACCAAGGGGCTCTTGATTGATTCCAGAATTTAGTGCCACCTGACAGACTCAACGCTTTTGTTGGAGATGAAATTGTATACTTGACATAGTGTAGCTGCTCATCCAGACCTAATCCTTCTCAGCCAGGGATCATGAACTATTCTATAAGGGCACCAAGGATGAGGCAGAGCCAGACACAAAGAGGAATGAACTGGAGAGGAAGGTGGGAATGTGAGTAAATTCCTGCTTATCTCCCAGTTGGAAGCAGTCCAAACCATATGCTGGGGGAAAGGTGGGCACTGTGCGAATATGTATTGTTGTAATTGGTATAAGAATAAGCTGAATGGCCAATAGCTAGGCAGGAGAGCATAGGTGGGACTTCTGAGCAGAGAGAGAACTCTGGGAAGAAGAAAGGAGAGGCAGAATGGGCAGAACAGAGATGAAGTAATGAGCCTTGTGGAAGAATGTAGCTTAAAAAAATGATTAATTGAAGTTATAAGAAATAGTTAGGAACAAGCCCAAGCTAAGGCTGATCTTTTATAATTAATAATGTCTCCATGTCATTATTTGTGGGTTGGCAGGCCTGATGAGAAACTACTACTACTCTTGGTATCAGTGTTGTTCCAGAGTACAGGCAGGGAAGAAGTCCCCAGGTAGACCCACCTTAGGAAATCCAGCTGCTTCAGAAGGCCCGACTTTTCCCTCTGTAGACTTTCTGTCACTCGGTACACTTCCCTGAGGAGGAAGCAGACACAGCCAGGTCAGTGGTGGGCAGGGGGAAAGGAGGGGGAGGTGGTCACTTGATAGACAGATTAGCATGTATTTGCATGAGTATGCTGTGTTTGTCTGTGTGTATGCCCTGGTGCTGCACACAGAGGCAGAGAAGGCCTGCATAGCATGAGCCTTATGAACAGCTTTCTCAGTTACTGCCCTCAACAGGGGTCAACATTTTGGCTGTTCCTGCCAGGCAGGAGCAGGAGAGCTGGGTATCAGAGTCCCCTGAGCTGGGCGCAGTCCTCTTCAGCAGCCAGGACTCAGGCAGGAGCAAGCAAGGCTGTATGTGTGTGCTAATCAGAGCAGAGCTCCAGACAGGGACTCTGGGACCCGGTTTTGTATAATGGGAAATACACTGTTTTCCCTTAAGTTGAAATTAAATATAATTGGTAATAAAATGTGAGGAATTCACATCTCTGCAGGAGCTGCAGAGTTGTGTTGCTTAATTAGGATTGTCTGCGGTGAACTTAGAATTTGATTCGCTCAGTTATAGTCGTCAAGTGACTTTGTAATTATTCTGTAAAGGAGAAGAGAGGAGAGAGAGGTGCCGCTTAAGGGCTGAAGATATTAGGCATTTGGTGGGAGGGTCCCCAGGCTGTTGCTGATGTCAACTGCTCAGTAATGGCATTGAGAGGTGGCAGAGGGGCGACTACCCTCACAACCCAGTGAGAACAGTCAGATGGAAAGTGACAAGTTTATCAGGCTGTGGGATGCTTTCTACCAGAGAACCACACTGCTGTGGAAATGCCAACTCTGGGGCCTTGGTGGTGAAATGGGAACGCCTCTTGATTCTATGCCAAGGTTCAGAGCACAGGGGCAAAGATGAGGCACAGCTGTGAACTCCACTCCAGTGCTGCCTACCTCTGTCATTTCCTTTCCTTCCTTCCCTCCCGTCCCTTCCCTACCCCTTCTTCCCCCTCCCATCCCCTCCTCTTCTTTCATTTTTTCCCCTTCCTTGCTTCCCTTCTTTCCTTTCTGAAATGCTGTTTACTTGTATGATGGTAGCTGAGCCTCCTCCCCCTCCCCCACTGCTCACCATTGACTTGGCTGTGTCTGCCTCGTCCTCAGGGAAGTGTACTGAGTGACAGAGAGTGGTGATCGGTATACACATATATGCACACATATAGATATGTCCAGCTATACAGTTTTTGTGTGTTAACTAAAGGACAGTGTTAAACAGTGGCCCTTGGATATTTGACAGATTAACCTCTGAAGTCCCTCTGAGCTGGAGGTCACCTCCCCCTGGAGCAGACTGGGAAGGAGAGGACCAGCTGCCTCTGTTACAGATTTTATAGGAAGTTGGTAGTTTCCCTCAGGGAGTTACTGTTGGCTTTGTTGTTAGGAAAGTGAGGAGCTATGGAGCATTGTTGTTAAGTGAAAAAGGGCAGAACGAACAAACCCTTATGTCTTCCAGTCTCTAAAGGATTGTGCGTTTGTGTGTGTGTGTGTGTGTGTGTGTGTGTGTGTGTGTGTGTGTGTGTGTGCGCGCGTGCACATGCATGTGCGTGTTTATGTATAAGTGTGTGTGTACATGAGGATTATTTGCACATGCATAACAGACTCCAGGATCCCCAGGAGACAGGGGTCACGGGAGAAGATAGATGTTTCTTAGGGAGTCATTCTTCTATAACTTGTCTGAAACTATCTTCAAGATAAAAGTTAATTAAAAACCAGCTCAGAGGTGCAGCTTTCCGGCTGGTCTTCATTTCTCTGTTATCTTTTACCACTTGAGAGATTTCTTTTTTCTCCCTATCTCATCCCCAAATCTAGTTTTCCTACCCTCAGTGTTTTCAGAGAACGGGAAAATTAATTTTGTCCATTTGGGATGCTTGCTGATAAGGGATCACATCTGTTTACTCCCTGTCTCCTCCTTCTCTCCTCCCAGTGACTCTGAAGCAACACCGCCCCCACCACAAGGCACACAGGAACACTGTAGAAGGAGGTTTGGATCCTGGCCTAGTCTTAGCTGGCTGCATGGCTTCTCTGAGCGTCTGGTTTTCCTGTGTAAAGATGAAGGCCGTGAATGGGAACCTTACAGTGCCGGTCTTGTGTTTGTATAAGTCTCCATTCTCCAGAAAATCAGTCAGGGCTCTTGTACTCTCCCCTGGCTTCTCTGGGTGGGAAGGCTCTCTTGGGCCCATCACATCCATAAGATAGCTCGAGCTCGTAAACATGGATCTCCTTATTCTCTTTTCCTTCTCATGCCCTTGCCCCAGTCAGAGATTGCAGCTCTGGCTTCTTTAATGAAGATAAGACAAGTGAAGACTTCCCTGTGCCAAGCTGTGATGCCTCCACGACTGTTGCCTTCACTATCTTGACGTTTCTGTCTTCAGCTGTTTGCACTTTTGAGAGCTTGACTGGATTTGAAGTGCCTGGATCCATAATTCTGTCATAAGGTTAGGTGCCTATGCCCTGCCACCCTCCTCTCAGACAGGAAGAACTGACTCTGCCTGTCTGTGATGAAATGCATGGTTCCCCTGGTATGGGGGATGGGCTTAGTTCTAAGTCAGCTTCTTGGGAGTCATTTATCGCCGAGGGCCATGAGAGTATACAGCAGGTGACAACTAATGTTTGACAAGTGGACCCACCAGACATATAATTTCCTGATGGGAGCCCTAACTGGCAAAGCCATTGGGGTCACTGACTGTTAATGACCCACTGTTTTCTGTCTGTAACTTTCTCCAGTGCCAAGGCTATACCTCCCTAATTAAGAACAGCTGTGAGGTCCGTTCCACAGCCCATTGATAGTGTGTTTTATGTTTTGGACACACTCACAGTTGTGGCTAGTCAAGAAAGCTGATTTCTGTTTAAGCTATATAATTCTGATATATAGAAATAATACCAGAATATTCCCTCTTTACTGACATAGAAAAGTAACAGTATTTTCAGTCATAAAGGCAGCTAACTTTAGACTTCAGAACAAATTCATATATACTAAACTGCCCCTGCAGAAAATACACAAAGACTAATTTCTAGGTGTTGTTTATTGGTAAATCAAAGCCAGGCTACTCTGAGACGTACCCCGCCCCCTTGCAAGAGCTGACTTTCCACATGTACCCTGACCACTCAAGGTTCAACCTGCTACTGTTATTGTTAAGTCCTGGATTCACCGTCATTCTCTGTCTGGGAAAAAGTTACATGCAAGGCCAAGCACTTACACTGTCCAGTCTTTGTGACCTTACTATCCTGAGAAAAACTGTGTGACTTCAAGTGTTATCAGAATGGGTTGGGCCCTGAAAACATAACATATAATAGTCCAGAGTTTGGCTAAGGATAAAGGGAATGTATTGCAGCAGCAATGTAGGGGGGATAGGGAAGAAAGAATGAGTTTGTATGAATGAGAGTAAGAGCAGCAGCAGTGTAGGGGTGGAGCTATGCAGAACGTGAGTGTGTGTGTGTGCTGTGTGAGAGATGAAGAAGCCTAAAGAGAGGGTGAGAGATGTGTGAGAGAATGAATGGATGAGAAAGTGAGCAGAGAGTGAGTGATGTAGAAAAAAAACCTGTGTATGAGAGAGATAAAGCTGTGAGAAAGAGCTGCTGCTACATATAGGAACCATGCAGAGCTGTAAGAGAGTGTGTAAGAACAATGTAAAGCGTTCTATGGTGAGAGAGCTGTGTATTTGAAATGAATAGCTGTAGCTGTATGAAAATTTGTAACTGTGGAGGCAAGGAAGATGAAACTGTATAAAAGGAGATGTAGAAGAGAGATGTGAAGACGTGTGAAAATAGATGCAACTATGTACAGAGATGTATGGCCATATGTATGTAAAGTAAGATATGTAGCTGTATGTATAGAATGCAGCAGTGTGGAGATTGGTAGCTGAATGGAGATAGAAATATTTTACCAGTCAGTTATATAGAGATTTATTCTCATTTACCCACAGATAAAAGGGTTTCTTATCCCTTGCTATTCTGAAGCATTCATTACTCTGGAGTAGATTGTGGGAGCTGGCCTCTTACAGTCCACATTCATTTCTTTATCTTACAATTTGAGATACCTTACTAGGGTGACATTCCCAGGCCAGACACATTTTGTCCTTCTCATTCAGACAGTCCATCCCAAATGGCTCTGACTCCACAGAGGAGCAGGACTGTGGGGGGCATTTTGGATGTACTCCACATACCAGAATCTTGCAGGCACTCAGCTCAAGTGAGGGCTAGATGTGCAGAGCCATTAGTGCTGCTGAATCCATCATCCCATGCCCTGAAGTCAGACCACTGGTACCCTTGCTGTCTTTCGAACACACAATGACCACACAGAATGGATGTGTTCATGAACGAAGACAGGAAGCAAGATTGGAGAGGATCCTGGCCCTAGCTGTGAATGGGTGTGTCCGGAAGGCTTATTATCCTTTGGGGTGTTAGTAGGGTATGTGTAGCATTTAACATCTGGAACCTCACTTTCCTTGTACATCAGTCAGACTGACAATAAGCCACATAAAGACACGGTGTGGCCAAATGAGATGAGGTCAAGTTATTGACCTTGGTGAGATGTGCTGAAGGCCCAAGGTACCTGCATGGGATAATCTACAGTGACCATTTGTCAGATGAGGATATCATTGAGTATGTAGATACATGAATGGCCAAATAAATACGTGAGTCCCTTCGCCTGGCGCCAGAGTCCTTTCCTCTTACAAATGTGAAGTCCCCAAAGGTGAAGGGTTGCTTCAGCATCATCCCCTTTAGCTGTAAGGGAAAACCCACTCAACTTACTCTCAGGTACGGCTCCTCCTTTGTCAAGCTGCCTAAGCACAATGGTTGGCCACTAACAGCACTGAACAGGAAGTCAACCTTTGAGAGATGTGGGGTTCCCTTGTGGGCTCAGACAGTCTTCTCAGAGAAATATGTATAGGAAAAAATTGGCTAGGGATTGAGTCATCATTCCAGAGCCCTGTTAGACACAGGGCGCATTATCAGCTGACCTCAGAGACTTTCCACTCCCATTTACTTGAGGCTCCTGATCTTCAGTGGGTACCAAGGGCCCTCTGCTCTTCCAGCCTATGTGTGGGTAGACTAGCCAGTCTTTTTATCTGCATAATACATTGCCAGAGACCAGGGCCTTGATGACTGGTGATGCTTGTCACATCGACCAATCTAGGAAGAGAGAACTTTAGTAAAGAATTGCCTCCATCAGACTGGCCGATGGGCATGTCTGTGGCCCATTCTTTTTAATTACTAAAAAATTAAAGGATCTAGTCCACTGTGGATAGTATAACCCCTAGAAGATGAGCCTGGGCTCTTAAGAAACATGTTGACCCTAAGCTGAAACACAAGCCAGTAAGCCGCATTCTCTCATGTTCTTTTGGTTCAGTTCCTACCTCCAGTGTTCCAGTCTTGAGTCCCTGTTTTGGCTTCCCTTGATGATGGACTATAACCTGTAAGTCAAATAAACCCTTTCCACTCCGGGGCTGGTTTTGGTCAGTGTTTTAGCACAGCAGAAAGCGACTGGCCATGCCTAGAACAACATTGATTTGCTTAGTAGTCTCAGATCCTAGAAGAGGGTTAGAAGTCTCAAGGAGCATCAGGTGTGTGTGTGTGTGTGTGTGTGTGTGTGTGTGTGTGTGTGTGTGTGTGTGTGTGTGTTAGGGGGGTGTCGTACCTGTCACCCCATAACTCAAGAGGCTGAGATGGGAGAATGAGAAATTCAAGGCCAACCTGGGCTACACAGTGAGACTCTGCTAAAAAAACCAGAAGGAGAGAAGATGAGGGAAGAAGAAGGAATCTCAGAGAATAGGAACCCTAAATCTCCATCACACACAGGCCAAAGAACAGGTTTTTGAGAAGATCCTGGTCCCAGCAAGGAGAAGAGCAGCCCGGGGTGTCCGGGGCTGGACTCACATCTCTTTCTCCTGCTGCAGCTCACAGGCCTCTCTCTGGAGGCTCTCCAGCTGCTGCTGTGCCTCCTGGAGTTCTTGGGCGGTGCGCTCCAACTCTTGGGCCAGCTCCTGGTTCGTAAGCCTCAACCTGGCATTCTCGGTCTTGGTTTCATGCTTGTCATTGTGTAGAGCTGTGCACTGGCCTTCCAGCTACAAAGGGGACAGAGAAGAAGGATGAACAGGACCAGGGCCACTGCTGGCTCAGCTCCACATTGCCCTCAAGCCCAGGCTAGCACTGCTCCACTCCATCAGTCCCGTGTAGACGTTTCTGCACTCAGGAGCGACTTTCATAGCACACTCTGCCCTTCTAATCTCACATGAGACTGAGAGATAGGCCTTGTTCTATGGGATCGCTAGCAATGGAAACTCCACAGATGACCTGTGTCTTCCTTTCCCAAGGCACCATGAGCAGGAGACCTCATCTAAGTCCCTTTGTCCTCCAAGCCACTGTCTTTGCCTTGGTCCTGGATGGGAACAGAGAACAGTTAAGTGGATGCTCACCACAAAGCCACCTTTCCTGTGGTGAGCACAGGTCTCAACTACAGGAGCCCGAGTCCCACAGACCTTGGAGATTCCGAGGAAAGAACCGAACCAGGTCAAACAGACCCCATGCCTTTTCTTGCATTCCTAAAACGACTTAAAAATCTGCATTTTGATAATGTCAGCTCTTCTCAGCTGGTGAGGAGGCTGTGTGGGGCTTCCAACCCTCTCCACACAAAGCAGCGCACCAAGCCAAATAGATGATAGTAAATTTAGTTTCCTGAATGTGACCAGTGAGGAGAGAACAGCAGTAGCAAGAAATGTTGTAAGCCTCTCATGAGGCTCCTGTGTTAGCAGGCAAGCGTGCCGTAATTAAATGGAGTGGCAATCATTCATTTGAGGAATAAATTGCTATGGCTTTAAAGCATAACGGAGAGGAAGCAAAGGAGGAGCTAGGCAAGGTACAACTTTGGACAGAAAAGGCAGCAGTCAGTTCTCAGGGTTTTCAGCCTCTTGCTACAAAGAAAGAGGCTAAGACCTAAAGCTTAGAGATCTGCAGGGGCAGCAGCCACAGCCTCAGCAGGGGGAATCTTCAAGCTTATGTTTGCATGTCGCTAAAAATAGTTTTCTCTGCTCCTAGGAAAGCTGGGTCTGTCCAGGGCTGGACAGCATCCAGGACCAGGCAAACTGAAGGCCAGTGCTACCGTGGCTCCCCCACCACCTCCCGCCATGAGTTCTTGCTTTCCTGAGGAGGCTGCTGAGCAAGATACTTGGCCTGGAAACCCAGAACCATGAGCCATGTGTCCTTAGCTCCAGGCACAGCTGCCACCTTGCAGAGTGAGCCACATAGCCTGTTTCTCTGCTCAGGCATTGAGAGGGGAGTGACCAGTGTTTGTATCTAGCTTGTCCAGGCATGTGAGCAGTTCTTTGTAGAGCCTTTTCCAGCTGGGGATGTCCAAAAGACAACTAGGTCCGCGCTTCCCCTGAAGTATCGGTGTGTCACAATGTCTCTGCACTTCCCTCAGAGTTGCCTGATCCAACTTTAAGGTTTAGCATCCACAATTACCTTTGGGTATAATTATGTAAAACTGTCTTCAGATCCATGGGAGTTGAGTTCATGGGGACTTTTCTAGGTTAAAGACACAATTGTGGCTTGGTCTAGGGGCAGCTGTGACTTTGTTTTAAAATTAAGTTTTAAAATGCTTAAAGTAGTTTTAGCATTTTGTGACAGGATTTCACTATAAAGCACGGGCTACACTTTGAACTATGTCCGTAAGCCTGTCCTGGAACTCACAACCCTCCTGCCTCAGTTTCCTCAGTGGTGCGATTACATGCCTGAGGGGACTTTAGGTGAAGACACAGGTTTTCTTGGGGCCAGTTTAAAATCCATGAGGTAATGGCAGAGGGCGTGGGGGCAAAGATGAGCTGGACAAGCTGAAGGGCCAAGGAGTTTACAAGTAATCTACCCTGCTCTGCTTCTGGATAAGCCGCTCCAGCTCCCGCTCTTTGGCACTCAGCTTCTTTTCCAGCTCCCGACTGCGGGCTTGGAACCTCTCTGTGTCCTGCCAAACCAGAAGAGAAGGCCGTGAGTCCTATATGCAGCACACCCGGCTTACAGCCTTGGAAGCTTGCACTTGAACTCCTTCATTAGCTGGGCCAGCTGGACCACCAATGCTTTCTCACTTTGAGGCCCTTCCCCTGAAACCCCAGGCTTCGGTGATCTACTTACCCCACCATTGAGGACCCATGAGACCAAGTAAGTCACTTAGAGGTATGTTAGAAAATGTAAATGTGGCCACATCCTGGGACAGCGCCTTACCATGCTTCCCATTCACTGACCTAAGGACAACCACTGATAGAGCAGGGCAGGAAGAAACGGAGCCCGTGTCTGACTCACTGGCCAACCTCCCACCTATAAATATCTAATACCGTCTCCATCTTGGAGATTCTAGTTCACAATGGGCATTGTCATTGGTTCCTTAAATCGCACTATCTCCAGACACGGGGTATTGACTCCTTCCTCCTGGAGGATCCAAGTGCTCACTGTTCATCCACCATGATTCAAGATTCCTGGGCCCTGTTCCTCACAATGTCTCTGTCCTGCATTCAACATCCTCTTGCCCTCACCCCCTAGACTTGGTTACTCTAGACAGAGCTGCTGAGTTCTGAAGGTACAGATGTGGTGTAGTTTTGCTATAATGTCATGAATTGTATTGGGTTTCTGAGGCAGGCCATTTCTGGCAGTCAGGTTGGGTGGAAGGCCCCAAGGCTTTGAATCAGGACACTTGGAGTTGAGTCCCTTCACTGTTCACCTTACTTGATTTGTTTGTCTGGATTTCAACAGAATAAGCCAATAGTCCTTTGCTTCCTATACCACCCCACCTACGGCAAGGTAGGGACAAGCTATTGAATAAACTAAACACACACACACACACACACACACACACACACACACACGCACACGCACACGCACATGCACACGCACACACACACACACCAGGAGCTACTGAAGACCCCAGGATAGCTCAGGGCAGAGAGATGCTTTCCAGAGGGCCCAGCTCTGAGGTGCTACACTGGATGACTATAGGTGTCCTGCCTACCACATCTGGCAGAAAACAGTTATTCCTACCTCTCAAGCCTTTGACTGCCTTTGTTCAAAGGCTCGTGACTCTTCTGGTGATGCTCCTAGCTCCTCTGCTCACATCCAAGCAGATCAATAAGAAGAGGAGATAGAGGAAGGCCTGTATCCATCCTCATCTGAACCATGTGCAATGGCCTACGTGGAGTCCACTCAGTCTCTGCCCTCACCTTGGTTGTTTGCAGAAAATCAGCTGCAAGGGACCAGCTTAATTTACTCACCCACTTATCACAGAGCAAGCACCTCATGAAATATGCTGGAACAGCAAGATGTTTCTGAATCCCATGCTGACACACCCACTCCCACAGGGCCCGTGGAATATGCTATTGACCCTGTTGGGACATCATTGAAGGGCATCTCCCAGGCTGGAGCTGGAGGATGCCGATGAGTTGGTATTTTTCTCATGATCAAATGTACTGAAATGGGTATGATCGGCATCCAAACTCTGGTCAGAGGCTCTGACCTTTTATATGTTATCACAGATGGCAACATCCTTATCCTAACTTCAGGACCAGTTAAAGTCTGCATCGAAAGGCTTAATGGCACTGCCAAAGCCATCGCTGGAGTTTTCATGTCCACAGCAATGGCTCAAATTCAAGCACCAAGCTCTCTGAACTGGGCATTTGGAATTGAGAAAGAAGAGGACGGAAGGGTATGTAGTACCAGAACCAGATCATCTGAAATGATGCTAACTTGTCCTTAATTTCCTTCCTGAAACTTCTGCTCACTCCCAGCCCCCATGCCTGAGCCCATTCTTTGTTGCTGGAAAAATACCTTAGCTACAGCCATGACCTGGGCAGAAGGGACAGAATGTCCTCCGAGCTTGTCTCCTCTCTGCAGTCTGTCACAGGGATGAAGGGGGTGGGGGTGGCTTTCCTGCTGCAGAGGTGGGGGAACTGCTGTTGTTGGGAACTATTTTAGGTCCTGCTGATGGACATGTGAGAATTGTTTGTCATACACACATCCAGTTTCCCTGAATGCTGGAATAGTCAGAAGGATTTATAAAGCACTCAAGGACAATGGTGGTGGTCTGGAAACACTGGCAAGCTTCCACGGGCTCTGGCCAGATATTTCTGGAAGGCATTCTGATTTCCCTGCAGTGTGAATGGCATCTGTGACTATAAGTAGAGCAGTGGTGTGGATAATCCAAAGCAGCGGAAAATTGAAATCTGGATTAAGTGAAGAGCCTGAGACAATAGCCCCAGCTTAGCACTGAGAGACAGCAGAGGCTGCCATCCAAGACCAGCAGCCCTTTGCTGAGAACTCACAGAGTAAGTGAGACAGACAGTCATAGGAGGGAGAACAGAGTTTCCTGGGTTTTTGTTTTTCAAGTAGGGTGCACCAAAACAAATCTTTCCTAGCTTGGGCTTCATAAAGAAGAGCATCCTCACCTTACCAGCCCTCACCTCCAAATATAACAGCAAGGGCTTGAAAAGTCTCATAACAGGGGTGCAGTAGGAGCAGGGGTACATTGGGAACAGGAATATACCAGGAGCATGGGGCACACTAGGAACAGCATGGTCTGGGAATAGAAGCACGTTGAGAATACGGATGTATTAGGAACAGTGTGCACCAGGAGCAGAGGGTGCCCTAGGAACCAGGTTTCCCTAGGAGCAGGGTTACACCAGAAACATGGCTACAACAGAACTGGGGCACACTGGGAATAGAGTATACCAGGAACAGGGGTACACAGGAAACATGGACGCAAGCTTCACACTTTCTCTCTGGGTGCTGAGGATGATGGTCTTGGCTTTTCTTGGTGACCATATGTCTAGTTGTCTAAGAAAAAAGGGTGGGCAACTTAGTCTCTAATGACTGTCTCCTCAGGGCTTCTGCTTTGGGAATAAAATGGGTTGGCATGCTTTGATGGGCCTGCTATACGGGTGCAGGGCTCAAGAGAGTGACGCCCAATGTCCAGGTTGCTGTAGCCAGGCCAGGGAGTGCAACACTCACTTTTAGGAGGAACTGCTCTCTTTCACTTCTGATCTGCTGTTCCATCTCCTCGTAGAGATGCTGGATTTCTTCATCATAAGCCGCGATTTTCCTAGAGGTAACAAAAGGAGAGGTTGACAAGGTCCTCCCCAAGATCATGGTCATGGTTCCTGGACATGAGTCCCTGGGGCTGTAGATGGTTGAGGGACTGCCTACGTCAGGCCAGGTCAGGCTTCAGGATCAGTCCTTCAAGGTTGACTAGCCAGACAAGGCTGCAGCTCCCAGAAGCGAAGTGCTAAAAGGCATCATGGGTCCTCTCCTGTCTTCCAGACCACTGGCCGGACCGCTCCCCAGTGAAGCTGTCCCACCTCGCTTCCTAGACTCTGCTTCACTCCAGAACGGAGCCCTGGCCTCCTGCCCTCTCTATCCCTCCTCCCTCTGATACCTCTGCAGGTTGACAGTCTGAAATCAGACCCTGTAGGGACTCCTTGCTACTCGGTGTCTTGGCAAATCCCGTTTCTAGTCTGTATGCATTCTCTGCACCCTGACACTGTTCCAACAGAGGACCCTCCTGTAATTGTGAGCTTAAGTCCATGCCGTTCACCAACATTTCATGATGACAGTGGCCTGCTACAAAGGACAGAGCCTCATGCCATCCCAGGCACAGGGTCACAGACGCACAGCAGGAGACAGGTGGCTCTGCTTAATGGTTGATGAAGACACTGAGGTGACCTATTCCTGCTCTGCCTCTCAGCATCCTCTCCCGACTCTAAGAGCCCACAGATCATGGGTCTGTGCCTGGATTTTTTTTAAATGTGGCTTCTGAGGATGGAACTTGGGTCCTGGTGTTTCTTAGGCAAACACTTCACCACCAGAACTGCCCTCCAACCCATGGTAACCGCATGTGCATAATTTTTCTCTGGCCATGCACTGAGGTTCAATATCTCTCTCTCTCTCCCTCTCCCTCTCCCTCCCCCCTCTTATCCTCCCCACCCGTTTCTCTCTGGCCCCACTCTGTATACTTTACCCCTCTTGAAGAAAAAAACTGTAGCTTGGTGTTTTGGCTCTCAAGAACCATGTTATACACACACACACACACACACACACACACACACACACACACACACACATACACACACACATTGTCACTTGCCATTCTAAATTCCAAGATGGGAAGCCCACTCTGACCTTCATGGGTGGGTACATTATTAACGAGGACAAGGTCCTCGTTGTCAGCTCTAAGAAGTTACTGAGGAGACATCTGAACAAAATTTAAAGGATGGGAATAAACCTATTCCCCTGCGTCCTCCATCACTTTCCCTCACACCGCATTTCCACTTGGGACTCTGATTTAAGGCCAGGTCTTTCTACTGCCCCAGGCTTAGCCATGACCCAATCACTGCCCTCCCCTCACAGCTTCACCACATGTGCATATTAAACATTAAGGATGAGTCATTTTGACTGGGTCCTTCCAGCTCTTTGGAAACCACACACTGGACCCAGACCAAGGAACTGGATGGAGAGCCACAGTCCAAATCATCGGCTCAGGCTCTGAATTCTGGTTTACAGCCCCCCCCCCCCCCGAGCCAGAAATCTGAAGCAGTTGTACAGCAGTTTCAGGGCACATTTGACAGAAGATGCCAGTCTCTCCAGATTTCACCATCCAGGGCTGTCTATGAATCTGCTCAGCAACTCAGGAGTGTAAAGTTTCCCCTGGGCAGAGTAAGACACCTCTTCTTGAAAATGACAGGTATATAAACTTGTTACATTTTCCTCTTTGCTAACCCATCACAACAGAAAGAAAATCACAGAAGCAAAGTCAGAAGAAAGTGACCATGCTGTGAAATAGGGACCTCTCAAGGTCAGGAGTAGACTTGGTTCAAAGGAAGCAGGGTGTTTTCTCTTCGGCCCTGAATCATCTTTATGCACTTGAAGCTGCCCAGATGCTGGATGGAAATGGCATCAGGAAAAACTTCAGGCAGCTAAATGCAACTATATAAATACAAGAGAACCAATAAAGTGGGATGCGAGCAACTTAAAAGTTGATTTGGCTCTGCTAAAGCAATTCTAATTGGAGTCATTCATATAAACTGTTTACCATCTATGCCTAATAGCCATGCCAGACATTAATTCCATGATACCATTAAATGCGCTATATTAATTTTGCTCTAAGTTTAATTGATTAAATTAATACTCTTTATGTTTTTCCATGCTCACATGACAGTTTGCTTGTCATGAATTAACTTATTTTACAACCATTATAAGATAAATAAAATGAAAGTAGACATAGACTCTGACTAGTACCCAATGCTAACCCTTCTCTGCATAGTACCCAATGCTAGCCCTCTTTTTCGAAAGATGGCTCTAGTGCAAAGAAGCCCTAGGACTGGAATGGGCACCAGTGATGCTGGACCTGTCCAGATTACTCTGTGGACTTAAGTCTCCTAGAAGATTTCTGCAGAATACAAGTCCCAGGGGATGGGAACATGAAGGTGCTATTTTCAGTAAGATACTAAGCTTGCTCAAAGTCAGAGAACCCTTATTCCAGAACAGTCTTGCCTCTCAGTGAGACCTTGAGCAATTGCTCTGGTGTCTTCTCTTTCAAGTAGCTCCTGCCCTGACATTATTTCCAGCACTGTTAGGATGGACCAAAGAGAAATGAATGAAAAAAGCATCCAGGACCACAGTGTCCTAATAAACATAGTAATTATTTATTCTTGTAATTAGGATTAGGATCCTTGAGACAGGAGAGGAGGAAGTGATTACTTTGTGGATGAAAGGACTGGGTTTGGAAGAGCTCAGAGGTATCTGGAGATGAAGAAAAGGTTTAGTTGCTAAAAAGCTCCCATCCGAGGCTCTGACTGGACGTTGCAGAGGAGCTGCAGAGCTGAAGTATATATCTGTGGAAGCTCCACAGTACCTGTGAGTGCTGTAATGACCAAAGACACATCTCAAAAGATCTGTGCATGTGCCCAGCAGCAGGCCAGCCATGCATGCCATATTCTGCAGTCAAGGTAAAAAGATGACCTGTGGTGTCTGCTGGTTCTGTGCATCTTTGTCTCTGTGGTTTCAAACCCACACTGCATAACACACACAAACACAGACTGAAGTGTCCTCTGAGAGGATCCATCCATCTTTCCAACCCTCACTGACTGATAATGCCTTGTCACTCCTAGAATAACTGCTTCTTCATTTGGTCATTTTACATGGGATTGTAAGTAGTCCTGATCTACGTGGGTTTCACTGGGGGCTTAGACAGTTTCTGTTAAATTGTGAATACCTAGACCTTTACATTAACCATAATATAATTTTATTCAAGAGGTTCTGCTGAAAACCTGTAACAACCCATGCTACACTTGATATTAAACTCAGATGCTAACAGACCATAGTGAAGGAACAGTTGATTCCAATGAACTGAAGAATCCCAAGGTTGGAAACTGTCTCATCCAACTACTTCTTCTTACTGGTATGAAAATCCTTTCCCTGTGGTTACAAAGATGGCCTAGCAGTTAAGAGCTCTGTACCAATTCCATATGGTTCACAACCACCTGTGACTCCAGGTCCAGAGATCCAATTGTCACCTTCTAGGGTACCTGTATAAACATGATGTACATGTGTGTGCACTCATACGCAAATAAAAAAAAATCTTTAAATGGTAGCCTGTGCTGCTATTTACAGAAAGTAAGTTAGAACACTTTCAGTGACTGGGGGACTGTTGTCTTTCTGGGCCCTTCTGTCATCTTTGGAATATTCTGAGTCATAAAAACCTGTGTCCCCGTGACCATCCCCTTCTACATAAAAGCCCTCTATAAAATTGAGAATAGCTTCAAGTTCAAGGGGTTGTCTTGGGTCAGGCCATACCTTTCTCCCTCTCCCACCTTGCTTCACACAGAATCTCTTTGGCAAGCCTCCTAGGCCTCTCTGAATAGACTGAATACGCTTATCAGGCCACTAGAGCCCCAAACCAAATGCCGAGTGCATGAGTGTGGCTGTGCAGAGTGGATCTGATCATTGTCTCTCTTGTTCATGAAGGTACATGTACCCCATGCAACAGAAAATCTGCATTAGCTTTGCTTGGCAGCCACATGACAATTGATAGATTTCGTCAGTTCAAACTTTCCAACTCTATGTGTCTCTTTCCCTTTAAAGACAGTGCTGTTAAGTCTTGGCCTTTCAGCCTCTGCCTCTGTGCTTTGGGCACAGGAGAATATCACAAGTGTCATCCTGTTAGATGCCATGTTTATTGGTGCTATGTTAATGGTCCCACCTGGCCTTCCAGTGTACTCAATGACCTTCTGTTTTATTGACATTACACATTTAGCTTCTGTTCAGAACAGAAGCTAAATTATCTATGATACCTGATTTAATGATTTAGTTTATCTGAGAGTTGTTTTAATAATTAAATTTGTTTCTCTGTTGATTTCATATATATGTAATGTGTTGGTTATTTTCATCTCCTCCCCTTTAGCTCCCTCCTATCCCTATCCTTGTCAACTTTCTACGGGCTATTTACTCTCTCTCTCTCTCTCTCTCTCTCTCTCTCTCTCTCTCTCTCTCTCTCTCTGTGTGTGTGTGTGTGTGTGTGTGTGTGTGTGTGTGTGTGTGTGTGTATGTTGGCCATGGAGATTAGACCTGGGTTTTTGAACATTTCTACCTTACTACCAAGCTATGTCCTAACCCCAGAAGAATGGTTTTTAAAGATATGCCAACTTTTTATTTCTTGTCTAATGGTATTATAGTAAAAGAAACTAGAATATATTGGGGAAGTGTTTATGATTTGGAATCTATTAACCTTTTGTCTGTAGCCAAAAACATTATTATTTTTTTATAACTCCCATGAGAAGAATACATATTTTTAAGGTACATGATTCTACATTTTTTTCTTCAGCTTAATGCTAGACAGTTTGAAAAGTTTCTGCCTTTTGCTGCTTGCCTTTAATGCATTTTTTCCTGACTAATGTGTCAAATTTGTGATATTTTTCTGCTTTGAAAGTCTATTTTTTAAATCTAATTTTGTTTTTTTTTCTGAAAGTTTTTTCCTGTATACTTTACTGTTATGTTACTTGGTGCATAAAGGTTTATATATTAAGAATTTCTGGGCATTGGGCAAGTGTGTGTGTATGTGTGTGTGTCTTTGTGTGTGTGTGTGTGCATGTGCATACACGTGTGTGCATGCATGCATGAGTGTGTATGTATGGGTGTGTGTGCACGTGTGTGCACTTGAGTGTGTGTGGATGTATGTGTGTGTATGCAAGCATGTGGATGTATGTGGATGTGTGCACATGTGTGTGTGTGCATGTGTGTATGTATGTGTGTGCGTGTGTGTTGTTTGTTGGTTTTGAGACAGTATCTTGCTCTGTAGCCCAGGCTGGTCTCACATTCAGGGATATCCTTTACTTTAGCCTCCCAAGTATTGAATCAGCTTTCTGGGTAAAATTTCATATTGCTATAAAGTAGACTTTATTACCTTCTTTTATGAATGCTTCCAAGCTACTAGTAATACATGGTCATATCTAGCCAATGCTTCTTATCCTAGCCATTCCTAAGACACTCCCTGCTCTACCCGACCCCAGCGATGTCCAGTTATCCTGTTCTCTGACATCTGTGCTAGTCATTTAAGCTATAGGAGGAGAGGGCGACAGAGAAGATGAGGAGGACAGGAATGGGCAGGATCCCCAGTGAGACAGAAGGAAGAGTGTGGTGAAGCAGCCATCCAGAGTCAGCAGCAGTCGTGAGCTAACATGCAGTCTCCCTTTCAAACCCGCCATGACTGGATAGTGCAGTGGAAATCATCGTTATAACTCAGGTGAGAACCCAATTGTCGAGAAAGCTGTGCTCAAAATACAATCCATTAGGCTGACAATGGGGAGGCCTGGTTCTGACATTTAAAATTTTCTGGCCTTGGCCAAATCACACCACACCAGTCACCCCCAACTTTATACATCTGAAAAATCAGAATAAAGTTGTAACAGTTAATGAGGTTAATGTTGTGGTTAAAGACATTGCCTATGAAAATACCTGGAACAGGTAGAGACAGAATGAAGTTAATAAGTTCTAGTCAAATAAAGTCCCTGGGAATCTACTCCACAGATTCTTTAAACTCAACCAGGGATAAGTGTAGATGTGAGGGAAACCATATATCACTATGCATGGGGTGGGAAAGGGTACGTGTGGGAGGGGCAAGCCACGAAGAGTTGGATAAAAGCTGCAGAGGTTCAGCTGAAAGGGTAAATATGCACAGTTCACATCACCTCCAACATTACAGCACTGACCAAGCCTTTCTTAAAGTACTTCAGCTCTACCCTGCGCTCCAGGAATTTAGACTCCTAGCATACCACATCCGAAGCCACTGTGGTACTGAGGAGATGGACCAGGAAGAAGTGGCCATGTGCCATCAGAGAAACCCCCACAGTCGGCCACCAGTCACCTGTGACCGGAGAGTTCTGACCAGAAGGAGTGGAGGGAGCTGCCTGTTCTGCTGGCAGGGAGGGTGGTCGGATTTCCTGGCTGAGCCTAGGAAAGACAGACAGGTGGGGGAAATCGCTGTTACATATGGATGATACTGGTTCTAGAGCACTGACGGATCTGAAAGATTGAGTCCCATGGAAGTCAGGATGGAAATCTCAATTTTAAGTCAGAGGATAACATATCACCTGAGCTATCTGACTATGGCAAATACTCCCTCCTGTAGGATCACGGGTGCTCTGTGTGTATGTGTGTGTGTGTGTGTGTGTGTGTGTCCATGTGCATGTGTGTATGTCTATTTGTATTTGTATTGTGTGTGTATGTCTATCTACATCTGTGTATGTGGGGATGTGTATTTCCCTATATATGTGTCTGTGTGTATGTTTATGTGTATAACTGTGTACATGACTAAGAGTGTGTTCGTGTGTGTCTGGTGCATGTGTGTATGTGTCTGCATCTGTGTGTGTGAGTATGGGTATGTACGGGTGTTTCTCTGTGTTCCTGTGTCTATGTGTGCGTGTGTATTTACCTGTCTGTGCGTGTGTTATCAGGCAAATGGGTGCTAAGGACAGAATATACGGGAAGGAAGTGAGAGAACCCAGACCTCAGGGTAGGTTCCAGCCTGAGTGCTGACAGGCCTTTCTAGGATCATTTGTAAAAACTCAGAGGTGAGGTGTAGTTAGCAATAACTTACCCTGCCAGCCTCCCACAGGGACTGTGAAACTTAATTAACCTTCACAAAGTACTTTGCACCTCGAAGACTAAGGTGCTACAGAATGAAAGCATTAGATTAGCAATGAGCACCGTGGGGGCTCCAGCCAACAGCATGCAGCCCCAGGCTCCCCGCCACAGACACTGGGAAAACAGGTCACAACACTGTGTTCCTACCCCCTCCCTATCTCCCCAGGGGATTTTGAAGGTCTCTGAAGCCATTTAGTCCACCAGTCAAGTCTCTTCTAAGCCAGGGTGTACTAAAACCATCCACAGACTAAATAACTTCCCCCTTTCTAAGTGAAGGCTTGGCCTTGAGGGAAGATACGGCAATGCTCCGTGTTTTGGCCATGCTCTATCTTGACTTTGAACTCCAGGCAGTCTTAGAATTGGCTCCTGACATCATTCTGACACCCCGTGGCTCTCTGGCAGTGGGCGTGGTTTGAGATCCTGATTTACAGACTGGCAAAATGGGGATGCAAAGTTAGTGAGCCCCCTCACCATTGCAGACTGGGCAGGAGCTCCCAGAGAATGTATAAAACCAGTAAGACCTCTCAGGAGATAAAAGCACTTGACTCAAGCCTGATGACCTGAAGTCAATCCTGTGAACCCACAGTGGAAACAGAAAAGTGGTTCCTGAAAGCTCTCTTCTGACCTACACAGACACACACACACACACACACACACACACACACACACACAGAGTGACTCACAGCTGCTCCTTCTCTAACTAAAAATAAAAATAATTTAAACCATTTTTAAAGGGAACTCATGGATTTCCAACCAAAGCTGTGTTTCACTTGTGTGTGAGGAAAATTACTCAGAACAGGAGACTGGGTGAGTGAGCAGGTGAGTAAGGGTCAGAGTAAAATGAAGCCAGGCCTTGACTGGGGGAGGGGAGCACAGTTCCCCCACTGCCCACCATCCTACGGTGCTTTCCCCAAACAGTCTTGGTATGAAACTATAATGTACATTTGTAACTAGGATTTTCAGCATCCCCAAATCCACCTGGAATGTGGTCCACAGGACAAGACGGAAAAAGAGTGAGGTGTGGGGACCAATTGCATTGTGGGGCACTTGACAGAAGGGGGGAGGGCCTTGATGCCCCTCTCCATAGACCCCTCAATGCATCACCCACCACAGGACAAGGACCTTCAGCTGGAGAACTGAGAAAAAAATAAAAAGCAGCAGGTCCAGCTTTGTGGCTGGAGACTCACCACCGCCCCCTACTGGCTTGTCAGGTAACTGCAGTCTGTACATTAAAGGTTTTTCCCTGTCCTTTGAGGTTGGTCTCTCTGCGTATTAGAGAAGAGATGAGTGGAAGAAACGTGTAAAAACACAGAAAGTTCTGCAAAAGGGTGATCTTGACAATGGGTTTCAACATGGATGGCTTTTTATTAATTGATTTTACCATCTTATAACCACCACTGCAGCATTACTTTATCCCAAAAAGGAAACCACTTTTCCTGGGTCAGGTCTACAGATTAATGGCTGTGGTATGCACAGAGCACAAAGGGTAGTCACCCTTTCAACTTGCTCACCGGGCAATGTCAGCGCTGTGTCTCTGCCTCAGATCACACTATGCCCGTAAAATTCTAGCATTTGATTAAGCCAGGTGTCACCATGAAGCCCTTACCTCAACCCACAGAGCACATGACCAGACTTGCAGATTAGAAGGGCAGCTTAGATTCTAGCTTTTGTGGGATGGAAATAAAAAGAAACTAACTGTCTCTGAGGGGCAGGGAAGAGCAAAGCTATCTGGAGCTGCGTGGATTCAGAACCATCTCTTTTTTTGACATCTGTGGGGGGGGGGGCGATAGATTTTGGCTTTTATGGATGCCTTTTGGAAGAACAAACATGGAGTAACATGTTTCAACATGTGATCTGCATCCCTGCCTGTTCCTCAGCTGCCTGGCTGCACTACCACACCCATGCCCAGGCCCATCCCTGAGACCCTCAGGTTTAGTCCCCCTGGGAGAGGAGTTCGGGCTCTGTAATTCACTATATGTCCTCTGCCAATTCCAAAACAAGTGAATATTTCAGAGCCACCAACTGAGCCTACCAGAAGGCAGTGAGAACCTGTAATATGTAAGGGTCACCTCCCATGTACTAAACACGTTGTTATTCTATTTGGAATCAAGGCCAGGGGCATGATGGCTTCCCTCCACTGCTAAAGTTTCCTTGCTTCTTGAGCTCTACACCAGGGAATGTGGTGAAAAGGGGTGAACCTGGATGCTCCAGAGGCGTGCCTGTAGGCTATCCCTATCATGGCCCCCTCCTGATGTTTGAGGGGGCTACTCTGGGCTCCACATGAACACCGTGGGCCTGGATAGATGAGGAACTGAGGCCACGGACAGTGGCTTAGAGCAGACACAGAGCCCACCAAAGATAAGTATGGTCCTCTGTGGATACAGACTAGGAGGCCAGGCCACGGAATTATGGGGATGAGCCTGAGCCAGATGGGCAGGGCAGCCTTGCTGGACTCTGATCCTCAGGGGCTTACAGTTTGCCCCAGATAAAAAATAAAATATTCTCAGCCTGGTTAAAATGAAAGCGAAAAGCAAACATAGACTTCAATCAAACCCTTATCCACAGCCAAGTGAGTCAGATACCCTGAGGTAGGATCCCGCTACCCCTATGATTCACAAGGTCCATCTGAATTCGCAAAGCTTCACAGAGCTGCATTGTTCCAAGCCCTTTAGAGACTGCTCGCTTCTTTTTGTTTCCAGAAAGGGGTGAGTGCTGAGAACCCTTCCCACGGCCAAGGACTTCCTAATTCTGGATGCCAGAAATTCTTCCACGTGTCTAGCAATTTGTAATTCTTGCTATGGAGCAGGTGTGAAAGGTCCCCACAGGCTCATGGGGTGAAACCTTCGTAGCACTGTAGGTCCTTAAGGGAGAAAAGTCTGAGTAAAAGTGGATGACTAGGAGATGAGTCTTAGGGGTTCTGGCCTTTCTTACTCATGGTGGATTTGGCTCCTTCTCCCTGAACCCCATGCCTGAGTGCTCTCCCCCCACCTCGTGTGTGTGTGTGTGTGTGTGTGTGTGTGTGTGTGTGTGTGTGTGTGTGTCTGCGCATGCACTCCCTACTCTACTGAGGTGAGAATAAGCTATTGTACCCTTACTCAAAGCCATTCCTTCCCAATGATTGACTATGAACCAAAGTCAGTCTTTACTCCCTATGATACCTGCCTCTTGCCAGGTAACCAGTGAACCACTACCTGCTAAAATACACAGTTCCCTCAGTTTCTGAGGATGTAAAAGACAGCAGCTGAGGTATCACGGCACACCCACATCCTCAGAAAAAGAGTGAGGCCCAGAGGGAACAGCTCTTACTCAACACTGGGCAGAGGCTGTAGGCTCTAGCCCAGGCTTTCCCATTTTGCCCAGCCTCCTGGGGCTGATGTTACTTGCCAATGGACGTGAAAATGCAGTAGGAGGTCGATGCCTCCAGACATATCTCCTCCTATTTCAGCCATATCCATGGCAACAAGCGTAAGCAGGCCCTGGTTCCTGACAACACCCTGGCATACTTGGGTAGTCTCTAATGTCAATACTTTCCTGTGCATCCCCTCTTCCAGGGGCATCATCTCCCTCCCATAACCTGGGAATGGATGTGAGGTGGAAAGGACACTTTCCATTCAGTGTAGCAAAGCTGCAAGCCAAGGTTTCCAGTTGATCCTGTGGATCTGAGAACAGGAAATGTGTGATGCCTCATCCAAGCAGAGGAAGACTAGACTGCCCCAAGAATCAGCTTCATTTTGGGCCCCACGGGAGGAATAAGCAAGCCATGAAGCTTTCAAAGAGAAGCAGAAAATGTTTATGCCTACAGCCATACTGCCCCAAGCTGTAGGTGGGGTTTCCTGGTCAGCACTGGGCAGGTTTTTTGTTTTGTTTTGTTTTTGGATATCTGCCTGGTCAGAGTGACCATTTTCTCCTCAGGGATGGTGACTAACTCAGAGTCTGGCATAAAGAAGCACTAATTAAATGCTACCCACTGGTAACACATATGTGTCAGTCAGCCCGGGGACCACACAGCAGCCATGACATGTTTCTGTCATGTCCAGCCTCTGTGACAGTTTCGGAATTGAAATGTCACATCTGTCCTGAGCTGGAGTCTGAAACAGCTGGAAACACATCCTGGCAGCTCAGCAGGATGCATGGTTCCCAGGATGCTCTGGTTCCATCCTGCATTTGGAAGCACCTCTCCCTAACAGGTTCCAAACTTGAAGCCTCACCTTGTATCATTTTCAGAGAGACCATTTAAGAGTTCAACACCCTATTTTCAGTTTCTTGTTTTATTTCTAAACTGACAAGGTTGTGAATCACATGGTGCTCTACAGACCAACTGGCCCACTGACAAAGCGTAACCAGATTTTTTAAATAGAATAAATGAGACTTTTATAAGCCTCTAATAGAAAATTTCATTGTCCCATAAAACATGAGCATGAGCTAGCTTATGAAACTTAACTTTCAGTCAGACACACAAATAAGTGGGTAAAGAACATGCATTTCTTCTTTCTGGTAGAGGTCACAATCTGTAGCAAGAATTTAATCTAACTGGTCTTAATAATAATAATAAAAAAATTCAACCCATTCACATATGTTCTCAATCAAAAATCCCATGCACAGAGAGGTAAAGCAAATAGCTCCTAGACACACAGCCTGGAAGTGATCAAACCTGGGCAAGAACTCCAGTTCTTCCTTTGTCCTGTGTGGGTCTTCTACTCCTCACTACCTGAAGCTCCGGGGTTCTGCAGTCAGAGTCCCCCTGGGTGAGACTGGCAGACAGCACAGAACCACTCCTGACACACACACACACACACACACACACACACACACACACACACATGCACACACCACACACACATATCATACAGACACATACACATACCACACACACACATAGACACACACACACCACACATACATACAAACCACACATACACATACACACACCACACAGACACACACACACCCCACACACACTACACAGACACACACACACCACACATACACATACACACATATACCACACATATGCATACATACACACACATACCACACATATGCATACATAGACACAAATACACACACCACACATACACATACACACACATACACACACACCACACATACACACACATATACATACACACATACCCACATACACATGCACACACATACATACACACACACACTACACACACACACCCCACATATCCAGGATCTGGGCACGATCAGCCTCAGCTGACAGGACTATGCAGAGGATGACTAAGAATGGATGAGATGGATTCGAACATGTGGTCAAGAAGGCCCTCGACTTTCATCTCAAGAATGTTAAGAGCAATTACTAAATTAGGGCCTAAGCCTTTCCTGTGGCCACTCTGAGATGGATTTGAGGCTAAGAGGCTGCGACATGGCAGAATTGCCTTTCCTTGCAGGAGTGGGGTCAGCAGAGGAGGCCCTCCTGTAAAAGCACAAGCTAGGCAGGCCAACCGCCCCTCCATTTAAAGCAACTGTCCTCCGTGGGAGGGGCCACCTCTTCTGGCTGTGGCTCCACTCAACCAGGCCATCAACACTGCTTTCCAGAAATAAACACAGAGGTTCCAAGAGGCCAAAAGACCTGAGCAAAGTAACAGTCCAGCCCTGCAGGACTTGCCCCAGATGTCCGGGCTGCCAACTCCCCCACTTCTTAGCTCAAACTCTCTCTTTCAGTCAGACAAATTTCCAAACTGACCGACATATAGCGAATAACAGTTATTATGCTTTTGACACTCACAGTGTTGAAATATAAGTGTGGCACATTCAGCTCTGTGAGATGGATACTGCTATCGTGTCTGTCTTAGAGGTAAGAAAGCAAGTGGAGACTCAAGAAAAGTTGAGTAACTTGGTGTATGTTGCGCAGCTAATTTACACATGGCAGAAACAAGAACTGATTCTAAGTTCATCCCCCACCCCATCCCTTCCTTCCTTCAAGCCTTGTGGGCTGCCATGAAATGCTATTAACAATCTTCTAGGCATTATTTGAGTATCATTCTGCATTATTTAGCCTCAGTCTACTGAAGTGGAGTTCTAACGTCTTTCCCCCTAGACCTACCTAGCTCTTCCCTCAGCAAGTTATTTTGACAGTTAGCTTGGAAAAAGCACAAGACAAAGAAAAATGTGTGGCACAGTATACAGACTGCAGTCTACCCAGCAGCACACACTCATCAGAGCCTGTGACTTTCTCTGAGGTACTTCCAGCTCCTCTGTAACTCTAGGGAAGAAGCATGTCACCGGGCAGATGCTCTGCAGAACTGCCTAGCAAGAGGGAGGGCTTACAGGGGAGTCACAGATAATGTGGACCAATCTGGGCTCAAACAAGAATGCACAAGGGACCTGAGGTGTTCTATTAAGGTGCACGCCAACACTGCCTGCTCTGCCTTAGGTCTCAGCCTTCCCTTTAGGGTGACAGACCACCCTTAATTACACTACAGTCAATCCCATGTTTCCAATGCTAGCCCACTGTGTGAATGCATATTACATGACCAACAGCAGGGCAGCATCCTGAGCACAGGTTAGTTCTCTGAGGGGATCCACCTCCACAATCTACCTCTGATCTCATGCATTGGCCTCTGCTGGCCTTGGCTGGCATCAGGTTCTTGGGGGTCTTCGTCATCTCTTCAAACACACGGCAGTAGCATAGAGAATACTAAAAAAGGAGGCACCTTACAGATATACTGGATTCACAAAGCAAAGGATGCTGGAAGCTGAGGGAGGCCCAGAATACTAGGGTTTTACTGCCTATAGATGGGTAGGGTATTCTTCCTTCCTGTCCAGAGCTCTGGGCTATCTACCTCTGAATCTTGCCTCTGCCACTTAAATCTGTGTGTTCTTGGACATGTTACTTCCTGGGGTTGATTTTTCTCATCTGTAAACGTGGGTAACAGTGGATAGTCCCTATCAAATGAGAGAATGTACATAAAGTATTTAGAATAGCTTCTAGCAAATCGAAGGTGCTTAGTAAGGGTGAACTGGGACTTTAAAGCAGATACACCATGCTTGGCATCGCACTCTGGCCGTCTTTGGGAGACAGTGACAAAGAAACCTCCTCTAATGAGCCCGTGGGAAAGATACGAGAAAGTGCATTGCCCATACAGACAGAGAGGGGCACCTACTTTCTGAGGGCACATTCCAGTTCACTCTTCTGCTCATGGGCTTCTCGGAGCTGAGCAAAGACTGTGGTGAGGAAGTCTTCAAAGTTGGACAGCAAATGGGGTTCATCCTTTTTCAGCTGCAGCCACAGTTGCCTGACATCACTTTCACTGTGAGAGAAGAAGACATTAACGGGGAGTGAATGAAGTTCTGTGGGAAATACGGGGACTCTAGACAGGGTGCTGAACAGCTGGAAACGTCATTTCAGTCACCTTAAAAATAGTAATAGCGAGAGTTTATGGTACACGGTGTTTTCTGCACACTGTCTCCCTCCGTCCTCACTGTGACCTGGGAGGTAGGTGTGGCATAGTAGGACCATCCCCTGGTACAGTGAGAGAATGCAGGCTCGTGCCCAGCAGCCTGACTCCTCCTGTGCTCATCTCTTATGCTGCTTCTTTCCTGTGATGGTCATCATCGACTGGGCACATTAAACATGCACAGCAACGTGCGTGCCAGCATCTCAATAGTGAGAAGAGGCAGTTGGGTAAGAACAACACTGAGGGCTGGAGACAGACTGTAACCTCTGGGAAGGGTGTCCTCACTGCCAAGAGGTGGATATGCTGTCTTAAGGATGGTAGAATGTAACTGTCACCTCTGAGGAAGGAGGCAAATAGGTAGCACCGTACTGGGAGTGACTGGAAGGGCAAAGGAAGTGAAAGAGCAGATCTGAAGGACACAGAGACACAGACAGACAAATGGAAAGGCAGACTCTGAGATGTGAAGGAAAGATATGCAGTGACGGATCAGAGAATCAACCAGAAACAGGCATGTAAATACACATCTGAAGGGGCAGCAGAGAGACGGGCCATGATGACCCTGTCACCAAGAGGAGACCGCGGAAAGATGTATGTGTGGGCCTCACTCTCCCAAACCATACTCAAATATCCCCAGCTGTGATTGAAGTCCGTGAAGAACAAATATGACTCATCCCCCGTTAAATCCTAAAGCCAATATGATGGTACAGATACGACTCTGTATCCAACAGGAACAACTACTGTTGACTGAATCTATGTCTGCTTAGAGTATGATCACAACCTGTCCATTCCCCTCCCTCCCTTTACCCCTCTGTCTTCCATTTCCATCTTTTCTTGCTTCTAGCCCATTCAAACATCTACCCATTCACTGAGGTCATCCAATCACCTGCTCACCCATCTATCCATCAGTCCTCCATCCATCCCTTCCCTGCCATGATGGACTGCAACACTCTGAAGTCACCAGGAAAACTGAATTTTCCTTCTCTTATGTTACGTCCATCAGGCCACAGTACCATGAAAGAAACAAACACAGGCCAAATCTTTCAACTCGTGATGGAAAGTCATAGTTCACTAATGGGCAAAATCATTCCACTAAACCTCCAAGAAAAGCTATGTGTCTGGATGCCCAGTTCTGGAAGCTACCTCTTGTGGGACCACCGAACAGTGTAGGTTAGAGAGGTCCAAGGAAGTGAACCAGTCCACCTCTCCGCTTCTAGAATAACCCACAAGCCCTCTGTTGAGCAGTAGACATCTCTGACGCCATTCCAGCCTGCTGTGCTTCTTGTCTGTGGTTACATTATCATAAACAAGTCCCCTCAGGCTACAGGGTGAACCCATGTTGGTGAGGACAGGGACTGTCACTGTCTTCTATCGGCCTATATAGGCCATTCTAGAAATCACCTTCCAGACATATCATTTCATCTTCGTTCTACACAGGCATTTGCTGTGGTCCTCAGTGTGACATCTAGTGAGCACTGACTTGGGAGCCCTTCAGAAAGATGGCTGACAGGCCCTGACATTTGTGACAGTGGCCCACTCTTAGCACCGACTCCCTCCTCTTTGTACAGCAGCGGGCTTTATGGTACCTGGGGTCTGGCCTCTAGGTAACACTAGGTAAAGCTGAGTCACAAATCTGACTAACGAGCTCCCCAATGCCTGCCTATGTGCTACCCTTTGTGTCCTGAGCATCATCCTGGGCTTATTCACAGTTCGCCTTCCTGCCCTGCTGCTTGTGGAAAGTTTCACTTCCTACCCTTCCTCCTCCAGCAGCCAGCCTCTCCTGGGCCTTGGCCTGGCTCCTTCTTGCCTGATACACTCCTTTGCCAGCCTTTCTCCCTCTGATACTAAACTGCTCTACTACGAGCAGGCCATTTCTCTGCTGACCTTGCTGGATCACTTTGCACAGTGGGCCCTTTCTTCCTGAAGGCATGGCTCTCCCATCATTCAAACATTCCCACCCTGAATGAGCACACACTCAAGCCATCTCTGATGCTGGGAACTTTCTAGAATGTGCAGACCCGAGGTCTGGACTGGTGACAATAAGCAGCCAGTGAGGATGGTGGAGAACACAGGAGAAGGGTGAGTAGAAATGTACATGGTCCAGCATAAGCTTACTCTTCCAAAACTTTCTGGGCCCCAAGTCTATCCATCAGCATCTGGAACTGTGCTTCCTCATCCTGGTCCATGTCTTCCACAGTCTCACCCCCTCTTGACTGATACACCTTCTCCTCTTGGAGCTGGGCCACTTGCTTGCCGGTTTCCTCCTCACTTTGGCTATTTTGACTGAAGAAGAAGTGACCTAGGAGAGCAGATAGCAAGGACTTGAACAAGACATCATCAGCTCAGGGGGGCACTTGGCTTCTTTTTCTGGGAATCATGCAACGTTTGCCCTAGAGAAGCAAAGGGAGGTCCTTCTACAGCAAAGGTCCATGGTCACTGAATCTGGAGGTTGTGTTCTTTGCCCCTTCCATTTGCATTCTGACAGAGATGCCCGAGCCTGGAGACAAGCGTCTGGGAAGTAGGTTGGCTCCTCAGTGGATCTCTAAAAATTACTGGAAGATGTAGCTCAGTGATAGAGTATTTGCCAAGTATAACCAAGGCCCTGAGTTCAATACTGAGTACAATCACCAAAGAAAAATAAGAAGAAAGGCGTATCTTTTCCTGCTGTTCCCTCCATTACTCAGCCTCACCATCCCTATCATCAGCACCACAAGTGTATAGGCAGCTTTTTCTATATTCACTCTGGCTGGCATGACAACAATGTGTCCCATCCTCTCAAGTCAACAAAAAGCTCCAGGAGGTCAGGAAAGGTATCTGATGGCTCTCTGCAGGGGGCAGAGAGATGGAGGAACTAGTCTACTGGTCCAGCTCATCTGGAGGTTGGATCTGGGTTCCGTATCGTACTCCCAGATCTTAGTTCACTTTCCTGCTGGTGATCCTGAGAATGTGCTATTCAAAGCTGGAAACATCTCTGGTAGCTACTGCCTCTCAGCTGGACTTAGGCCAAGCTATCCTGTTATCACACACTTCTGCTTGTTTATCAAGGCAGGAAGATGGCACTGAAAATCTTGGCACAACTTTCTGCTGATGCCAAACCTCCTGAGCTCCCATGTGGGGACCTTGGCCATGGCAGTCCATGGGCACAGAGGATGCCATGGTGTGAACAGTCAAGGTGGGAATGTAAAGAGAGTCCAATAATCTGTTTCCCTCATCTTCTGGCTCTGTGCCCCCAAAAGAAGAACAGCAAACTCCAGAGACAGAGTTGAAAAGAGGTAAAGGGAACAGGAGTATGTATTACACAGACGCAAACAGACTCCTAGCCCTGGGTCCCCAGCACCCACCAAAACTTACTAAATCCAGTGGTGAACTCCTCTGGGGTCAGAAAGCCATTGCCGTCAGCATCCAGGGCATCAAACACATGCTCCAGTTCTTCCAGACTTAAGGGTAGCTCCTTATGTAGCCTCTGAAAGCAATCCGGATCACACTGGTCAGCGTGCTGATCATCACCGGGGGGGGGGGGGGGGGGGGGGGGGGCTGAGAGCTTGGCTCAGGCCTGCAAAAATCTCAAACATTGATCTCTTTTTCATATTAGTCATACACCCTTTGTTGGGTGCCAACTATTAGTCATACACCCTTTGTTGGATGCCAACTAGTGCATCTGACAATTTTCTATATGACTTATAAAGAAACATATGTATGAGTGTATCCACTTGCATTTAATTCTCATTGATACTCTTTGGGGGTAGATATTATTATTCCTATTTTTAAAGATGAAATTTAAAGATTCATTGCCAGCCTAAGGGTCACACAGCCAAGAAATCAAATCCAGGTGTGACTTCAAAGCTGACCCTCCGCGCTGTCAAAGACCAGTGCTGTATAGGACTGAATAGCCCCCCGATAGATTCAGAGAATGTGGTGTTCTGAAGCTAAGTGAGACCACAGATGGGAAGCCTAGGGCATAATACCTGGCATTTGGAAACCATTCAATCAAACCGGGGAGGGGGGGGGGAGCACCTAGTTGCACAGGCCTGTAGTCCTAGCTACTTGGGAGGTTGAGGCAGAAGGATGCCAAGTTCAAGACCAGCCTGGGTAGCTCAGTGAGACTGTGTTTCAAAATTAAAAGTAAAAACAGGCTAAGGATGTAGCTGAATTATAGAGAATGTATGTAGCCTGTACAAGGCCCCAGGTTTGACCTTTATTACAAAAATAATAAATAGTAATGGAAAAGGACAGAGAGAGGGAGGGACAGGTGTTCACAAATCTACTATGACAAGCCAGATTTGATGACACTGCATCTTGGTCTTTTCCCTTGGGTACCCCCTCTCCTGAAGCATGTTACCTCCCCTATTATATGGGTCTCTTTTAGTGGAGGCCTTCTGTCTCAGCGCCCCAGCACTAATCTTATAAGTAGTTGTGGACATACTTGGCTTTAGCTCCTAAAATACTGGATAAGCCCCCTCCTTACTACATGTGTCCCTTACGCACAGTGTCCCCCTTTGGATCCGATTTGAATGTGAGATGTCTCCCATAAGTTCATGGGATTGAACACTTAGTCCCTCGACTGACTGTTGTTACAGGAGGTTGTGGGATCCAGCTGGTGAAGGTAGGTCACTGGGGAGGGCCTTGGAGGTTTAGAGTGGCACCCACTGACAGCATGAGGGATGAGGTAGCTGAGCTGTTGACACTTCCCTCTGGCATCTGTCTGTATGGTGTGAAATGGCCCCAGGCCAAAGCAATAGCCCTCCTGTACCTAACAGTCTATCTCCAACTGAGGATCCCCAAGAGACTTGTTACCTCTCAGCTGGTCCTCCTCCTCCTCAGGAACCCAAGGGCCAGCCACACAAACTACACTCATGCAAGTGGCCGACAGCCTTAGCTAGCACGCACAGAGCTTTGTAGAAAGAAAAGTGGACACTGTGGACAGTTAGAGTCGGCAGGTGTGACAGCCCATGGCACACCTGGAGGGAGCGTTCGTCTCACTCACATCTTTTAGCTCATGAGCCATAAAGCATCGTTTGGCTGGTCTGTGCATTAATGGCGGCATTTAGGACACATTACCAAGTGGGAAGAGAGGCTAATGGGAAAGCCATTTGGAAGAGCTGAATTAAATATGAATGGGCTTTTCAAGAAAGGAAGGAGAGGGAGAGCGTATGCAAGCGTATAGAAGCTCCACAGCATAGCAGATATCAACAGCCCATAAAACAGATGTGGCAAGATCCACAGGGAGAGAATTCAGGGTGGGGAGTGTTGATTTTGCAAGTAGGAAGCACATTCGCTCCATTGGAAAGGAAAGATATCCCCCCTGGAGGTAGGATGAAACCTCCCGGGCTCCCATCACAGATGGATCCCAATGCTTTCTTTGGGATTAGATTTCCCCTCTCCCTAGTCAGCTTCAGGTTGCTGGGTCTGCAGAAAATCAACAGTTTCCATTATACTTTAGCTGGGAAGGAGCAGGCAGGAAACCCCAAGGTCAGCAGGACCCTCAAGCAGCAGGTCTCTCTACACTTGTGTGCACGTGAACACACAGGTGCCACACCAAGTCTGTAGATCATGTGAACCAGGGAAGAGTCTTCAGACTCAGGGTCGGCCCTCTTCCCTGTGGATTTTTTGGGTGGGTTTTCAGAACCTGAGCAGGGGAGATGGGAAGAAGAAATGTGTGACCAGAAGAAGTGGTACACGTGGTACTCCTGAGCTGGTGACATGCTCGGGTGTCGCTCACACTGAGGAAGCAGCAGCAGAAGAAGATCCATCGTTAAGGCCAGAAGTGCATCACCCTCTTCCTTGGGGAGTCCACAGCCATCTGAGCAGAGCTGTTCCTTGCCTGTGGTATGGCTCAGCTATTCCGAGCATTATTAGGAGGGCTGAGGTACTGTCTGTCTCCATTCCATGACAGACTGCAATGTGTTTGGCTTTAGTAGGTTGGTTAGTATAGACTGTGCCTTCTCAACCTCCAGGAACGGACCATTTCATTGTCAGAAGCAGCTGAGGGAACAATGGTATGGGGACAGGGAAGAGACAGGTAGGATTGTCCTATGCATGATATTCCTATGCTAAACCTGACACTGCCTAGTTTCGTATGGTCAGTGAAGTAACAAGGGTTTTTACATTTTTAAGTGGCTGGGAAAGAAAGGAAGGGTCACAGTGACACATAAGAAATTACATAAATATTTTTCAGGACTGGGACTTAAAACCACAGCCTTTGAGATGCTAGGTAAGTGTTCTAATATTGAATGACATTCCCACCTCCTTTTAATAGAGCTCACTGAGTTACCCACTGGTTTTGAACCAACAGTTATACCTCAACCTCCTAAGTAGCTGGGTTTACAGGTATGTACCACCACACCCCATTTGTGTAGATTTATGGAGATTAAATATGGGGCTCCATATTTAATGCTGGCTGGACAACTGTCTATCAGCTGAGCCACATTCTCAGACCCTGGTGGTATACTTAGCCCATCCTGTGACTACCACCAGGTCTTATAGTCTTGGAGTGGAGTCAAGGAAGGTGAACAGCCCAACAGCAGTTATGGGCCATTGAATAAACAGAGACCAGGGTCCCTGCACAGTACATACTGTCAGTGGCTCCAGAGAAAAGGCCTTTTCTGGAAAGAGGTTAATTCTGGCTACTTTGCATGGTAGCCCATGAAGTTCAAAGTGGGGACCTCTCACCTGCATGTCTGTCCTGGCGATGAAACCCTTGCCCTCGGAGTCACATGTCTGGAAGAATTCCTGTGCTTTCCTCCACATGACACTCTGATCTGGCACCTGCTCCTCCGCCTCCATCCTCCCCGAGTGGTCCATGCAGGCTCCGCTTTCCTGCCACCCACGGCCTGGTATCTGAGAGCTGGGGTCTCCCCTTCCCTTGGGAGTGGTCATCAGACCTGTGGATCTCTTTGTGGATTTTCAGAACCTGATCAGGGGAGATGGGAAGAAGAAGTGTGTGACTAGGGTAGAGCAAGGCAGAAAAAGGGCAGAGGGAGAGAGAAATGGAGTCCAGAGCTGGTGATGGCACGTCCTGACATCTCTTAGCAACCAGCTCTTAATTATGAGGGCTCGGGACCAGTGTGATTTACAGGAATAGCTGTTAGATCAGACAGTCTGTCAAATGAGAGAGAATCAAGGGAGAAGAGAAAACCTATGTGGAGATTGATAGGAGGTGGGCCAGAGGGTGCCCTACACTCCCAAACACAAATGGCTACACGACACCAAAGGAGACAAATGGATACAAACTGTAATTTGTAAACACAACAGAAGCTACACAGCAAATAGGGAATGACCTGGATCTTGAGTAACAAAAACAGATAAACTTCAAAATAATCATACCAACACAGGAAGCCGAGGGAGAACACGTGTTATGTGATTCCACTTACATAGATTTGTTTACAGCTGTCTGAGTTTATTTTTGCGTTTGATCACATTTATGGAAAATGGAAACAATCATGACAGAAGGAAGATATGGGGTTAGGAAGGAAAATGAAGAAGAGTCTAGGATACAAATGGATACGATCACTGCCTTCATTTTCTGAGTGTGACGTGAGAATCTATGATAGACTCATCTATTAACTTTTTCATTGATCCATAGTGGTCTCTCGGTGTCCCTGAGAAACTGCTATAGATTCTTCTCTGTGTTCAAAAAATCTGCGAATGCTTAAGTTCCTTATACAAAATGTGTTCTATTTATTCATATTCTACCATTTATTTTATTTATTTAGAGACAGGGCCTCAAGGTGTAACCCAAGCTGATCTCACATTTGCTATCCTCCTGCCTCAGTCTCCCAGGTACTGGGGTCACAGATGGGCCTTGCCACAGCTGTCTCCTACCATATGCCATCTAGAGAAGGCTTATAATGTCTGCTCTAGTGTATGTGTTATGTAAACAGCTTACACTATATAATCTAAAGAAAAAAGTTTACACCTGCTCAGTGAACACATATTCTTTAAGATTCTCCATGCTTAGTTAGATGAAGAACCCCCACATACGGGAGACTGACTGCATCTATGGACACATACTCACCATATACACATGTGCGTATGTATGTGCACACAAATCTAAAACAAAAGTTATTAAGCTACAGACTTCAAGGTCATGCAGCTTATCCCACATCAATAACTCAATGAGTGTATTGAGAGGGAGGAAGAGGAAGATGAGGAATTGCTGTTGTGTTGGAGACACTACCTTCTTCTGTTTCCCTAGGTCTAAACAATATAGCCTAGTCTATTGCATATGTATATGCATATATAATTTTATGTGTGTGGTTGTCTTGTCTGCATGGATGTCTGAACATCACGTGTGTGCAGTGCCCATAGAGGCCAGAAGAGGGCACTAGATCCCCTAGAACTGAAGTTACAGATGGTTGTGAGCTGGCATGGGTGTGACAGGAGCAGAGTCTATGTCTTCTGGCAGAGTAGTTGGTGCTTTGAACTGCTAGTCTCAAGTCTATTATTGTAGTTGATCCGAAATCCCTGTTCTTCCATTGACATTCAACTCTGCCAAGGAGAAAAGTGGCTAAAATTAAGCAATTTCCTTGTGGAAACTTCTAGATTATATAAGGAGCAAAGCAAACCCTAAACCAGTGGTTCTCAACCTTCCTAATGCTACAACCATGTTGTGGTGAACCCCAACCTTAAGATTATTTTGCCACTACTTCATAATTGTAATTCTACTATTGTTATGAATCATAATGGATATCTGACATACAGGACATTTGATATTCAACCCCAAGATTGAGAATTGCTAACCTAAACACACAGAAGTAGGACAGAGCTATTAGGAAGGCCACTTATCTATCCAGCCTTCTTTCCCTTCCCATGAGACCTCTAGATGACTTGAAATCTTTGCGCATCTTGTGTGGGTTTTCAAAGGGCATTGCTGCTTCTATCTCAAAGCAGAGTGGAATCCCTGTCCAGAACTAAGCCATCTCCCACCAGGAGAGAGCCCAAGGAAGCCTTAACCATGGGGATAGATAGGATTCTTGTCTCCGAGATTTGCTGTTAGAGGGGTTGGTGGGTAAATGCACTTGCCATGCAAGTGACCAGGTAAATGTAGGAGAGAACTGACGTCATAAATCTGTCCTCTGACCCCTGCACTTACACAGTGACATCTGTACACACACAATAGTAATATATATTTTTAATTAAAAGATTTTATAAGACAAAAAGACAGTAAGTCACAAAAAACAGGCTAAGTTTCACCCTCCCTCCCTCCCTCCCTCCCTCCCTCCTTCCCTCCCTCCCTCTTTCCTCCTGACAGAAGACCAAGCCCAGAACCATACCATGCTAAGCATACCCTATCACTGAGATACATTCTTCAGCTGAACATCCTTTCTACCTGTCTGTGACTGAGATTCTGAACCACTCTTTGCCTCCAAAATAATTCCTTAAAAACACTTTACATGCAGATGGAAATTACCCAGTCCTTAAACATTTCTAGGAAGATTTTCCAGTTATCCAGAGTAATTCTAGCAGCTTAAATGTGCAATCAGAAAGTTTGTAGATCAAACCTGAATCCCTCCTGAGGGTTTAAAGTGAATTTCTCCCTTAATTCGGCTTCTTCCACTTCTTCTCTCCCAATTCTACCTGCTGCCAACTTGAAGGCAGTCACTAAGTCACACGGATTCCCCTTGAATCCCTTCTGCAGCAGGCAGCTAAAAAAAATCAAAGCCCCAAAGCATCCCTGAAAGCCATTCAAATCTCTAGAACTACCCAGGTTTCCGTGGGAGGAAAACCCCATGTGCAGTGGGACCCCAAGTCTTCAATGACTTGCTCAAAGATGAAAGTAGATAGTTCTTGCCAAATGATAGACTACGCATACAACTACCCTGCTCTTTTGCTAGAATGAAGGGTGGCATGACCATCACGCTTGAGCTTCTGGGAGGTGGCACATCAAAATGGGGAGAGCCAGACTGCCCCAGACTAAATCCAGCCTCCATCACTGCCTAACTGTGGGACACTAAATGAGTTAGGTGACTCTTCATGATTCCTTTTTCCCATCTGTAAAATGCAGGACACAGGGCAAGCAGAGCTGGGAACAAAAGTTATCAAGAGAGAGAAGAGATTTGCTACATACAGGGTTGTATTTGTTGTGGGGTGGACTTGACAGCTGATCTCTTTCCCACAAGGAAATACCATCTTCCCGAGCTGTCCCTGGACAACTACTTGTTATTATGACCATTGTCGTTGCTGTTGACATAAAACTGGCTTCCTCTACCTCGGTTGTCTTTTAGCAGGCCATACTAGCGAAACACACACACACACACACACACACACACACACACACACACACACACACACATCTCAATTAGTAACTTTTTCTGTTGTTGGGATAAAATGCCATGACCAAGGCAACTTACAGAAGGGAGGGTTTATTTTCACTTACAATTTCAGAGGCATGGGAATCCACCATGGCGGGGAAGCAAGTAGCAAGAGGCACGAGTGGAGGCTGGAATGAGATGCTGAGAGCCCACATCTTGAACGGCAAGCACGAAGCAGAGAGAGAGAAAGAGAGAGAGAGAAAGGTGGTGATGTACTTCCTCCAGCAAGGCTGCACTTCCTAAACCTCCCGAACAGCGCCACCAGCTGGGGACCAAGTGTTTAAATGCCTGAGACTATGAGGAGAAGCTGCTCAGTTTCTCATTCCATCACATATATCTTCATGTGCTTTCAATGCTTCCCCTCTCTCTCATATGAGACAGGAGAAGAGAGAGCAAGCACATGAAGAAAAAATATCAAGGTTCATTAATCTCTCAGGACTCTCCGGCTGGATGGAATATGGTGACGTGGACCTCACATATACGAGACCACCAGGAAGGCGACAAGCCCCCCCAAAAGTGTCAGGTGTGTGCAGGCACCTCTGATAAGACCATCTTCCCTCTGGCAGCCTTCTGTAACTTATACAATCCTCCAGACAGCATCCTTCATCCTCAAATTAGGTCCAATTTCCATGTTCTAGCCTCTAGGGAGACAGGGAACAGCTGTCTTATCTCTATGAAATAATTCTTCCAGGTTCAGACAGCTGTTATTAAACACCCCCTCCATGCTCCCCTGATCTATTATAAGATACATTAAAGGCCCTTGCTAATGGCTTCAGGTCCCACCAAGATGGTTGCTATTCACCCTAATTCCTCTAATAATTAGTGGTTGTAAACCACTTTGAAGATAAAAGGCATTTTATAAGAGCTAAGTCCTATTATGATGAGCTTCCCAATACTTCCTCCCCAACGCTGATGAGCACATCAAAGCCAAGTGTGGTCCAAGTAAGCTATCTGCTGCTTAATTAGATGTGTTTCAAGGCGGCTGGTATATATTAAAAAAAACTACTGCAAAATTTATCAACATTAGAAGAGTGGCCGCTTTCTTCCTAATGTGAACAAGCTCTTTTCAAAGGCTGTCAGCTCTGATGACTGTGAGACAGGAGCTGAGAGAGGCTGAGTGCTAATACATACCCCAGACCTACAAGAGAAAGGGGCTCTCAGCTTCTGGCTTTGCATAATAACATCTTGTCAACAGGAGTCTACATACCCTGTCTTTTGATTTTGCAAACATGCAGTGATGTAAACAAGGAAAGGCTGGTTGTCTCTGCTTCATAGGGGAGGACCATGCATGCAACCATGACTTTGCAGAGATTTACATCAGTGTCGTGGAACTGATCAAGGTTAAGGTCCCAGGCCAATAGTAATGGATGTGCCCTGATTGATGTTCCACTCAGACACTCTGAAACATTTGTACACCGTTGCTGGGCTCCTAGGTGCTCTCCCCTCTCATTCCCTGCACCTGAGCTTCTTATAAAACAAACTCAGGCTACTGGAGTTATTTGGTTCACAGAGGCAGAGCTAAAATAGCCTAAAAATGTCCTCAACACTTCTAAATAGCTTTGAACTGGAGGCCGACCCGTGTGTATGAGTGAAAGGCTGATAGGCTTGTCTCTGCCAGCGAAGGCTGACCTGTGAGTTGTATTCCTAAACACTCAGGACACAATGTAACCTTGTCCCAGTTCTTGCTTTGGCTTCTTCCCCTCTGTAGCCTGCTCCCCTCCCTCTTACTGGACTCTCCTGGTCACATTCCCACACATAAATATCCCTCTCAAGCTAGGCTTCTGCAACCCCATTCCAGGATAGCTCTCAGGAGCATTTTACGTACTTTCAACAGAACCCACACTCTTAGATTCTCTTAGCTCCAAATCTTCCTTTCCAAGCCTGCAAACCTTCAGTGGTTTTGGTTTTGGGGTTTTGTTTTGTTTTTTTTTTTTTTCAGCCCTATGCCCTCAAATCCTGGGACTGAGTTCTCAAAGCCTCTATTTTTTGTTTCATGATGCCCCAGCTGTTTCTTGCAGAAGTTTTCATGCCTCTCTCCTGGGCCATGTAGATATAAAAAAAACCAGGCCAGGGCCACAGAAGACAGAGACAGGAATTTAAGAGTACTGCTCTCTTGGTGAGTTTACACTGTAGCAAGGAACTGAAACACAAGTAGAGAGACAGGGGATGTGAGGAGAGCCACATGTGTCCATGGTCAAACCTCTCACGGTACTACCCTCAGATGAAGCTGTTCCCCAGTAAATTCTTCATGAAATTTAACTCTGGCTTGGGTCATTGGCCTATTTTTCGTGACATGTATTTGTTTATTTGTTTATTGATGGGGTAGGGAACAGCAGGTGTGTGCCATGGCAGTCACAGGGCAACTTACCTGGGACCAGTTCTTTCTCCATCATGTAGGACAGAATGACTAATTAACTCCTGCCATTAGGCAGCTCTCATTTACCCAACTTTTGAATCAGAAGTTATTACCAAATATTTAAGAAAAGCTGGTTGTCATGGAGATCATCCAAATGGGCAAATAACACCTTCAGAGGAGTTTTCATTTAATTTGGTTTGGCCTGTCAGCACTGAGTAGCTAACACATTCTCCAGGTCAACATGGGAAAGGCAGTGCCTCAAAATCCTGATTCTGGAAGTTTAAGTAATCACTTTAGTGGTAGACTATGGATTCATATTTACGTCCTCTTTAAAATCTGTTTCTCTTTCTTCCAGTAATATGGGACTATGAGTCTTTACTTTGAAGAATTGTTGTGAAGAATTATGAATATTGACCATTACAATACTTGGTATATAATCAGCATAGCAGAGGAGATAATTATTACTTTTTAAAAAACTTTATTTTAGTAACTTATGTGTGTGTGCAGGTGCCTTACAGAGGCCAGGAAAGAACACCTGAAACCCTGGAGGTGAAGTTTACAGGGAGTCATGAGCAGCCAGGTGTGAACTGAGCTCTGGTCCTTTGCAAAAACAGGAAGTGTTTTTAACTGACAAGCATCTCTCCAGACTTGCAATTGCTAATTTTATGCCCAGATGTAAAATCGAACCAAAGAACATCCCTGCAGTTTGGATGTGGTTTTTTCCCTAAAGGTTCAGATGCTGAAATACTACTAAAAGGTGATGGGCTTTTAAGAGGCAGGCAGGCCTGGTGAAGTGGTGTACACTCATCCTTTGGAGAGGGTTGGCTTTAGTAAGAGTGGGTCTGTTTCCTCAGAGCAGCCACCATGAAAGAGTGAGTTTCACCCTGCATGGTCTCCAACCCTCTCTTCAGTTTTGTAACCTTTCTTTCTCTCTCTCCCATGTGTCCCTGCTACATGATGCTATCTGCCATGAGGCCTGCACCAGAAGCTGATGTTGGTAAAAAAAAGAAAAAAAAAAAATCTCCTTAGCAATCCGGAATTGTGGGGTGAAGAAACCTCTTTCCTTTATAACGAATTCAGTTTTGGATTATCATAACAATAAGGTAATTCTCCACTGAGAATCCTGGGCCCATGCTCTTGACTGTGTCTTAATTTCTTCTAAGTGTCTCTTTTGTGCTTAACCCACATGCCTAAGGTCATATTAAAATATCTTTATTAAACCACAACTCTGCTTCATATGAATCATGACAACATTGCCTAAGCGATATCTAACACAAAGGCCCCACCACTGACTGCTTTCAGGGTAAATTTTAAACACATCAGACCATTAATATATCTTCATGTCAATTCCTACTCTCTGCCTTACACTCTTTCCCCTCACCTGTTCTCTCAGCTTCCTTGTATCCTGGTATCTTCAACTCTCTCTCTCTCTCTCTCTCTCTCTCTCTCTCTCTCTCTCTCTCTCTCTCTCTCTCTCTCTCTCTCTCTCTCTCTCTCTCTCTCTCTCTCCTTCCCTCACCTGCCCTTTGTCTATGCTAAGTCCTACTAGGGCTTAGTCATAGGTTGAGCAGCCATGCACATTAGAAACTCATTTGTAGGGGGATTATGTTGTTCCATTGTAAATAATTGTCCCACCCACTGGTAAATTAAAAAACGCTGATTGGCCAAAGGCAGACAGGAAGTGTGGGCGGGGCTACCAGACTAAGAAAATTCTGGGAACCGGAAGAACAGAGCAGAATGCCAAAGAGAAGCCAAAGGAAGCAGAGGACAACTATGCTGCTCTGAGAAAAGGTACCAAGTCGCATGGCTGAACAGGATAAGAGTCATGGGGTAGTTTAAGGGTAAAGAGTTAGCAAGTTATATGCCTGAGCCTTAGGCCAATCAGCCTAAAATGATTGTAAGCATCTGTGTGTCTCTGCGGCTCTGTGGATCTGCGGATCTGCGGGTTTGCAGGCCTAAACCTTGAGTCCCGGGCCAGAAACCTCTTATTACACTCATTCTTCATTTGTTCCTTGAGTCAGGGAATCCAAGGTTAGGCACCATCATGACCGAGTTCGGGTTGTACCCCTCTTCCAGTAGCAGATACTGGCTTCTACAATGCACTCACACTGCAGAGGGGGCTAGGGAGTTTTCCTGAGCCTCTCTCAAGAGGGTGGCAATCTCATCGCTGAATATAGCCCCCTCAAAGGCTCCCTTTCTTACTTCCATCTTGTAAACAGACATTTTCTGTCTCAACTGCCCAGTCCCAAATAACCAACTCAGAGGCTAGGTATGAGTTATAAATGCTCGGCTGATAGTCAGGCTTATACTAACTCTTACATTTTAAGTTAACTCATGTTCCTTATTTATGCTCTGCCATGTGACAGTATGTTTATTAGCATAGCACATTCACCCCCCCCCCCCCCCCCCCGTGTCTGCTGGCAACTCCTGACTCCCCTCTTCTCCTTCCCCTCATCCTTGGTTTGGTTGCTCCCCCCTATATTTCCTGCCCAGCTACTGGCCAATTAGCATTTTATTAAACCAAGTCAAGTGCCATATCTTTACAGTGTACAAGATTATTCAACAGCACCACCTACACTGGGAGTCAGGTACATCTCAGGAATTTTGGAAGACACAGTTGTAATTCAGTCCATAGCATTCTGCCCCTGGTCCTTCACATCTTCACACAGGAAAATAGTTCATCCTCCCATATGCAAAATAGCTATTTCCGTCCCAGGAACTTTAAAGGTCTTAGTTCTTCCCAGCATTAACATAGCCTAGGGCATTTAGTTTTCTGAGCTTGAGATCTCACTACTAATCCATTAGTTGGCCCTCCAGATCACCAGGCTACATCAGCAAATTCAACCAACCAGTGAATAACAATATTAAATAATGATGTCTGCACTGAGCACGTAAGGGCATTTTTGACGTCATTCTTTAAACAATGCAGTCTAGTCCCCCTCTTCTAGGTTGTAGAGAGACATGGGGTAGGGGAGTGGGGGATGGGGGAATAGTGAAAGCACTGCACTGGGAACCCTGCTTAGCAGCCCTAGCCTGGCCTAGTGGGATCCATTGCATGCCAGAGCTCACCTTGAGGTAGGGATGCAGACTGTGGCCACATTCATGGTGCTGACTGATACAGGGATGCAGTGGGATTTACATGAAAGCCCAGGACCCATGATGGCAGCCCACTAAAAAAATGATTCACTGTGATTTGGTTGACCCCCAAGGGATCATACTTTGAAAACTTGGTCCTCAGTACGCTGACATTGAGGTAGGGAAACCTTGAAGTGATGCATAATGGGAGATGACTGGGAGCAAGAATCTTAGACTGGTGTTAATTTTCACAGAAGCAAATTGTTGCAAAAGCCAGAGCCTGAGCTCTAAACTGCTTTCTGCTACCTGTCTTGCTATGTGATTTCTTCCTCACGGGTAATCTCTCTATGGTGCCATCACTATATGATCCAGCTTCCGGTAATAGGCTACATACATATCTTTTCCTTGAAGACTACCCAGCCATGGATATTTTGTTATAGTAACAGAAAATACACTGAAATAGTGTCGGAAAGAGGAATAGGTTTTGGAACAAGGAAGGCATGGTACCTCTGTCTACAGTTAGTTTGAGTATCAGACTGAGCCAGAAAGGAATCCTGCAGATGATGTCGGCCTTTGTGCTAAGCAGCATGGATTGAGGGCATACTTGAAATGTTGAAGGAGCAATAAAAGATGGGGTTAGCTTTCATTCTTTATGCTGAAGTCAAAGCTCAGGCTGCAGCCAGGGGAGCAGACGGATCGTATTGAAGAATCTGACCTTTTCAAAGCTCATGCATGCACTCAGTCTACATGAAGCAAATACTCAAGCACTTCCAGTTCTGCATGAGGCCTGGGATCATTTACCATGAGCAGGCACTCTTCCATTGCCAGGGGTCAGCACCTGGTGACTTCAGCAAGCACATCCCATGGGGAGTGACAAGCAATAAATACACACACCCTATAAGCACATTCAAACTGGTGGAGAAAAACATTCCTTCCCCCAAGACACCTACTGGTGCTCACTGAGTCCACAGCTCACCTGCCTTGCTATCAGGACTGTGGTAGCAACCAGAGTGGGGAGGCTTCCTCTTACACTGGTTCCCAACCAGTAACACTCAGCAAAGCCAGGAAACTTAGAGGACAGAAGAAAGGTGACATCCCGCCCTGTTCCCAACCACAGACACCTCAAGCACTTCTTTGGAAAAGCATGACAAGGACCATGTTAAAAGCTGTGCTGCTTGGCTATTGTGTCCCTGAGGGAGGAAAGATTTGTCTTGGCTCCTGGTTCAGAGCTTCCAGTCTGTGGTTAGCCAGATCTGTTGTTTCTGGGCTCTGGTGAGGCTGTATTGATGACATGGGGGACAAAGTGGGCAGAGGGAGAGAGACAGAAGGGCTGCAGATAAAATAAAACTCCCAATACGGTCCCTAGGGATCTATTTCCACTAGCTGGGCATTAACTCCTAATTTTCATATCTTTATAAAGTAGTGCCACCAGCTGGGGACCAAGCCTTCAACTATGAGCCTGTGGGGACATTTCAGAACAATGGTGCTCTTTCTAGCTCAAACTTTTAAAGGGACTGTTCTGATTGTCTTCTATATTGGTAGTTCTCAACCTATGGATTGCAACCCCTGTGGGAGCTGAGCAATTCTTTCACAGGGGTTGTATATCAGATATCCTGCATGCCAGATATTTACATTACAATTCATAACAATAGCTAAATTATAGTTGTGAAGTAGCAACAAAAATAATTTTGTAGTTGAGGGGTCACCACAACATGAGGTCACAGCATTAAGATGCTTGAGAACTACTATTCTATATCTTTTCATTTTTTATTACAATCTATCACTATTGTTACAATAAGGAGAGAAAAACAACCTTGTAAATAAAAAGATTAGCCTCTCTAATTTAAGTGAACAAGACACACATTTCAACCAAGTAGACCGAGACCAGACTACGGGGTGATGCTGTTTTCAGGTTTACAAAGCAATTTCACAAAAGAGTATGTCCTTCGAGACTTACAAGACTTTCTCAAGGTTACATAAGAAACAAGTCTTAGTGTATGAAAAGCATGCTTGAGTGCCTCTCTTCTAGGGCAGTGTGCATTCCATTATTCCACAGGCTGTCTGTAGCTGACCTTGCTTCTATTTGTAGCTGAAGCCTTCTGGAAGCTACTGAGTACCTGCTATGGTTTGAATATGAAATGCCCCTCATAGACTCATGTGTTAAAGCCCAGGTCCTCAGTTAAGTGGTACTATTTTAAAATTCTGAAAACTTTAGGAGGTTGGGTCTACAGAGAGGAAGTCACTCACTTCGGCTTGTCCTTAGTGATATCCTGACCCTGGCCGCTGCAACCTCCTCCTCCTCCTCCTCCTCCTCCTCCTCTTCCTTCTCCTCCCTCCCTCTCTCTCTCCCTCTCTGCTTGCTGTCCACCATGAGGTCTCTACCACTCCATGCTCCTGTCACGATATGCTCTGGAGAGTATGAGACTAAGCAACTGTGGACTGACTCCTCTGAAGAGTGAGCCAAAAAAAAAAAAGTTCTTCCCCCTCCTAAACTGTCTATGTCAGGTATGCTGGCACAGCTATGCAGAAGCAGCCAATAGAATGCCCCTCCTCTGTACTCCTGCCCACAATTGCACCTACTAAACACAACTTTCTCCCAAACCTGCCAACTCCCTGTCATCGTGACTTGGAGTCACTGAAGTAAAGAAAAGCCCAAGGTTATATGGAAGCAACAGCATCAGAGGAAGCAGAATTGGCTTAGGACAATAGTCCTTTACTCGGGATCCAGCCAGACACTGTCCCTGATTACAAACAAGAGAAGTCGGACAGTATTCAAAAAGAGAGACTGAGATTGCCAAAGACCAGCCTGGCTCTCAAATGACGCATGTTTGAGATGAAGAAGTGTCGGGCACAGCAAATGAAAAGTGAATTAAAATCAGGTGCACATCTCCAGTAATGAAATGGCTTTCTTTCCCCTCTATGAAGCAAGGTGGAAGATGTCCCAAGTCTGGACATGATTATCTCCTAGACATGTCATAGAAGGCTCACCCATGAGAGAGGGGTGGGCACAGCCAGTGATGATGGCCAGCTGGCAGAAACACAGCGAAGGAGCTTCCATGGAAGGGTGCTAACACAGGAGTTCTACAGGGCAGGATGTCAAGGATGTGGGGAGGACAACAGCTCGTCGCTGAAATGTCAGAACCATCTTTGGAGGAGGAGATAGGATTCAAAGCCCACCTCGGAAAGAGATGGATTTAGGTATTCTATCCTGTTTGCATTTTGTCTTGTGTAGGTGTAGCATGTGAATGCATGTGTGGATGTGCAAGAAGGTCAGAGGTTGACGTCAGCTACCTTCCTTAACTGCTTCTCAAATTTTTTTGTTTTTTCAAGATAAGGTTTCTTGTTGAACCTGGAGCTCACAGATACAGCTGGACTGGCTGGCCAGCAAACTCCAGGGAGCCTCCATTTGTCTCCACACCCCCAGAACTGGAATTGCAAGAGTGCACCACTGTGTGTGGCTTTTTATATAAGTGCTTGGATAGGAACACAGAACCCCATGCTCTCACAGAAAGCACATTCCCCGCTAAGGACTCTCACCACTCCCACATTTAGATGTTCCTTGAAGTGATCCTATTTAGAAAGGGTATGAACAATGGCTGGGGAGCTTCTTCAGGAATGAGCCCTTTCCTTTCCAGATGATGATGGCTAGATTTCTGGCTTCCTCCCTACCTTGGACTTGTCTTCAGGTTGCTAAGTATCTCCCTAGTGTGCTCTAAAATGCTAGGAATGCTCAAGGCTAAACATGAGGCCTGGTGTCAGCACTGGGTGGGGGGGGGCAATGCTGAAGGCACCTGGTTATCTGGGTCACTGCACACTGAGCTTGTCCTGCAGCACAAGCATCCCCTAGAACTTTCCTGGTGATGTGATCCAGTAGGTACATATAATTTGGCTCACAATATGTCCTCAGTAGCCATTAGATTTTCCAAGGAGTGTCTCTGTAACCCAGACTACGGTAAATTTCATGTACACCTCATTGGCTGAATAACGTCAACACTGATAACCAGAAAACTTTCATAAGGCATTTTAGGGTCCACAAAGACGCCTGCCATCTACATCCATAGCTTACGAATTACTGTCTTATCTGAAACACTCATTCTCATATGACTTTCAAAGATCTCGCTATCTCATTTGCAATAAAGCCATGTCTGCAGTTACAGCTCCTGGCTGACAGCTGGTGGAGGGCTGGGCTTGGGGATACAGATGTCTCACTTTGGACTCTTTCATGCGACACCTTTATCTTCAAGCCCTTCCAGCTTGGCAGAGTGACCTTCAAGTGGATGATGAGAACCTTGGGAGGCCTGAGAACCTGTGCTCAGCTCCCATGTGACCCCCGATGGACACTGATACGTTTTCTTTGTTCAGAGAACACAGAGCTTTGGATTTAAACAGCCTTAGGTTTAAGTACTAGGACAGCACTCATCATGTGTGTGGCCTACAGCAGTCTCTGCACATACATAAAAACACCACCTCTATGGTAAAGCCATGGTGACCATAAGGAAATACAGCCCGTATGGAGTCCTTGGCAAGGGACTACATGCTTGGTGTTCACTGGGTGTTAACTCCATTATTATTGTTTTCAATCTTCTGAGGGTTTTTTTTTTTTAATTTTATGTGTGCAGGCATTTTGCCTGCATGGAGAACTAGGCGCCACCTGTAAGCAGTGCTCAGGGAGGCTAGAAAGGGTCACCAAATCCTCTGGAACTGCAGTGACTGGCAGTTGTTCGCTGCCAATCTTGATCTTGGGCAAGTCACTTGGCCTCCAGATCCTCTTGTCCTCACTGGGCCCAGGGAGTCACTGGACGATACCCAGTCACTGTTTCTCAAAAGGGTTTTGTCGGCTTTGCCTTTTCCACCTCCCCTGTTCTCTGTTCTTTTATCCTCACGGCTCCAAAACCAGGAGGTTTTTATCATCAGCCCAAATCAGTTATCCCTTCTTGCATGGGTACTCTTTACTTTGACTTGACTTCCCATACTATTTTATCAGAAGTCAAAAGCTCACAAACTTTTCCTGAATCTCACATTAAACTTTCCTAAGAAATATAGAATTCTAAAAATGGCCTCCACAAAGTCACACTCTTTTTTTTAAGGAAAAGAAAAACATATACGAATTACAAAGCTTCTGCCACACCCAGATTTAAAAAGAACCTCAGACAGCCAAACAGGCTCATTGCCCTTCCCACACCACGCCAGCCTTACCTGGGAACTTCCTACATCCTGTTTCAAAAGACAGAGGACCCACAGCACATCCCTGCCTGCCTCTCCATCTCCACCTGTAACTTGAAGGATCCTGGTGCTACACACACACACACACACACACACACACACACACACACACACACACACACACTGTGCCCATGTGAACTCCCCTCCTGATCCTGTTCTAGCATTCTCACACTGAGCCTTTAGGAAAACAGCCATTTCTTGTCTTTCTAAGCCTAGCCCTCGAGCCTCTCTTGAGTTGCCATGAGTGTCAAAACCTCTCTGCTTCCTTCTGGGTGGAACTCAGAATCACTTTTTATTACAGGGGATTAAAGTGGCCGAGATCAACTGTGTCACCCTAAAGCATAGCAGGGGTTGAGGCTGCACTTAGGGGAATCTGAAGCGGAGTTTAGAACCCACTTAACCCCAGGCCAGGGCACAGTCAGCTGCTTGATCAGGGTCAGGATTTGGTTCTCTCCTCAACCACAGTGCAGAAGAGTTGGCTGGCCAGGACTTCCTGGCGCTCAGATTCAGAGTCTCCTCCTAGCAGGAACTAAGTAGGTTCCAAAGCCTAGCAAGTTCACCCGGAGGCTTCCCATTGGCTATTCCAAAGGGATTTCTGGTGATATGAAGCCACTGACACATAGCACCTTAATGTCTCAATAACTTAGAGCTCAATCAAAATAAATGTACATGATAAACTGTCCTCTCAATGAGGATAGAGAGAGGAGGGAGAGACTAAAAAAAAAAAAAAGAACAAAATCGATGTGAGTGGTAGTTACCTGTTTATTGGGCTTGTGGGGGGATACCTTCTTTTTACTGTTTCATGCACATATTTATTACTTTTATAATAAAATGATTTTCAAAAGAAATTAGGACAGATAATAAAGGACAATGATGTGAGTAAGGTGTCTGGCTGGAGGGTCGAGGTGGTGCTGCTGGGCACCCAGAATATGAGGAAGGCAAGTCCTGGTCAGAGGAGCAAATGGGAAGCGGAGATGGGAGGAGGGGAGAAGCACAGGAAATAATCAGGAAGTCAGAAGTGGATAATTAGCATCAGTACAGACAGAGTGAAGGGAAGGGGTGTATCCAGAGGGACAGACTCAGGCCTGTGCCAAGTGGCCCGGCAGTTTATTCTCATGGTCTCTGTGTTTCTTCTCAACACATCCTTGCTTCCACTATGTCACACTTGGTTGTTTTCATTCGAGGCTCATTCATTCTTAGAACCACAGTTCCCAGCACAGTGAGCAGCACAGACAGACCTCAACAGCCCCTGATTCTTTGAATTCTAACAGGGCTATTCCTTTGCTTGTAGAGTGGCAAGCCTTGAGTTAGACACCTTAGCTGCCTTGATGGACCCTGAGCAGATCCTGTGGGCTAGTGTCCGTACGCATTCTCATATTATGCTCTGAACAGTTAGGCAGCATGCCCAGGGCCACACAGACAGTCGTTGGAGAGTCCAGAAGCCGGAGTTAAAAAGTGAGAAGCACAGACCAGGCCAATGCAGGGCCACAGTAGAGACTTCAGAGTGGCCTTGGTTCTGAACACAGATCGTGTGCATTTTGTGTTGTACACGCCATCAGGCTACACTGAGTCATGCAGCCTGAAAACCCTCAGCTCCCACGTGAGACTGCGGTGTGTCAGGAATGACTCTTACTGCATATGCAACACTTTCTTTTCTTATATAAACATAAAGGTTTTCCTATAGCATTCCTTAGTATGATAAATTATTATAGCTTTAAAGTGCATCATATTAGATGCTTAGATTTAAAAGCTGGTGTTTAGGGCTAGTGAGATGGTCAGACATCAAATTCAGTTCTCTGGACTCACACAGTAAAAGAAAGGACTCCCAAAACTTGTCCTCTGATCTCCATACACATACTGTGATATGTACACACACACACACACACACACACACACACACACACACACGCACACTCAGAGAGAGACTAAGAAATAATAAATCTTTAACTGTTGTTCGAATTACTGACCTGAATTTCATTTTGGCTTGGAGTTAGGATACTCCCCAGTGATTTCTGAGATCACCCTAAACATACTTCTGCCCTTTTGTACTGTATATTTACAGAGGCAGCATTCTTAGTATTGATGACCATAAAATCAAAATATTGATTAAAGGTGCAGCATAAAATATTCAGTCAATATTTATGTAAAAGTAAACACAGCTGCCTTACTAGTATGCAAAATCTCTCTCCTCTTTAATAGCTAAAAAATAAATTGTGTATCAAATAATTGTTTTAAGATAAATTGTATTATGGCTTGCTATTAGTGAATATTTAATTTGTACTTTTATTTTATATATCTATAAACCCACATAAAAGTTTCTCATGTGAAAAAGGCTCATAGGATAAACATTTAAGAAGCTCTTGTGTAGACTAGCACAGACACTGAGAGACTGGAACTGAGGAAAGGGGCTGGGAGGCGTAGTGCCCTGCTGTAGCTAAGAACTGACTTGTTTCTTAGCAACCGCATCATGTCTGCTCACCATCTCTGATGACAATACAGGGCTACATGGTGCCTACAAGGACTCCCTTTACTAGAACAGCTCCTGCCTATATGAAATAGTACTGTGGTCCTATAGGCAGGCTATGGCCAGTATCCACCTATTCTCTCCATTATATTCCTCATTAAAAGCCCCTTGGTCTAAGCAAGTCCGTAAAGATGCTGATACAGCTGGCCCTCCCTCGCTACACATGTCAATCATCCCTAGTTCTGAAGAAAGGAGGGTTGGATGGGGTGAGGTGACACAGAAGTGGCTTCTGTTCCCATATCACTCACAAACCAGACCAGGCCACCTTTGTTCATTTTCTTCTCTGCCTCCAATTTCACCTGGGAATGGCTTGGATCTTTGCAATCTTCCAGGCAAGGCCTTTGGTTGTATGTTCTCATGCAAGGAGGACCATTTCAGATGATGCTAATTAAGTGATCCCAGATAGCATCTGCTGCTAGACTCTGAGCCCTCTGAAGCCTGGATCTCTCTGTCCTGTTTCCTGTGGGCTTTCCTGTGGCTGAGCCTAAAGGAGCAATCAGTGACTGGTGTCTGCCACGCCCTTCCCTTGGGGTCATTTTTTTTCCTCCATGGCTCAGGGCACCTGTTAGTATGACTTTATCCATCCTTCCAGCCACTCTGGGAAGCATCCTGGTTTTGCCAAGCAGGAGAAGGTCAAGTGATTGCTCAGTTGTACCTCTGCCCTAGAGGCAGAGATAAAGTGCCCCAGGAAAGCTAGCAATAGTAACAATGGTTTGGGCCCTATCCATATCCTTAATCTCTGTCCCAAATCACAGCCTCATGGAACAGGCCTTTCTCCTTATCCAACATAATGGGCTAGAATAGTGATAGGGCTTCCAGAGCAAGACGAGGTCTAGAATGATCTTCACCTTGCCCCTTGTCCATCCAGGGGATCCTAAAACTGGTTCTCAACGCCCATAGCTTTTTCCTAGTCTGTGTCCAGGATCTCTCTCAACATTAAGACAGGAGACACCCAACTAAAAACCAGACTATCATGTGATTCAGCTATACCACTCCTGGGAATATACCTGAAGGACTCTATGCCAGGGCACACAGAGACGCATGTACATCTTTGCTTATTGCAGAATTAGTCACAACAGTGGAGATATGGAACCTGTCTAAACGCTTGTCAACAACAGGTGAAGTGTCATACACAATGTGGTACATCTACATACACACAAATACACACACCACACACATACACACATACATACACACATACACACACATACACACACACCACACACACATACACACAATACACACACATACACTCATGCTCACACACATACACACATGCACACACATATACACACACCATACACACACACGCACATATACACACACTCACACACATACACAAAAATACACAAACATGTACACACACACACACACACACACACACACACACACACACACGGCATAAACCATTTAGGGCAAGGAGAGGGGGGAAGCAACAGTGATCTTCCTGTCAATATCAGATGACCTCATCCATCCATGGAAGAAAGAGCTTTCCTTCTATAAAAATACTATTCTTACAAAATGAAACAAAGGTGTTCCTGTGCCCTTTGTTCATTTCTAGGACAATGGCTATCGAATGTCAACAAAGCTTACAACTAGATTAGGAATAACACATCTGTTGCTCCCCCGCCCCACCTCTCCCTTAACCAGATCCTGCCCCTTGCTCCTAGTCAAGACACTCTGTCTCTAGATAATTCTTGCCAGGTATATTTAAAAGACAGTGTCATCCTCAAGTGACATCTCTGTTCCCACACTAATGGCCTTTCTGAGCTCACTGTTCCAAATCTGGCCTGGTAGTTCACATACCCATATATCCACCAGTGCAGTTTCTGAGTTCTGATATAGCTAGCAGTCTGGAAACCTCTCAGCTCCTCTCCTGCTGAGCCAGCCCTGGAGTCAGGGTGGCCTCTGCTTCTCGGGCATCATTAGTGAAAGTTTCATTGTGTAAGTCAGCAGGAAGCAGGGCATAGAGCTGCACTCCTGCATCCTGGAGATGCCTTCACATGAGAGATAAACTGGCTGATCATTAACTAGGTACATTTCCACATCAACTGCCTTCAGTCCAAGCTGGTAGCAATAATCCCTTTGGAGAAGTTTCCAGAAAGGGATACAGGACTCATTTCACAAAGTGACATGCCCAATGATATTGCAAGTTTCAACAGACCTTCAGAGTGTGTGACATAAATGTTCTGCTCACATTCATGAAACCACCAGTGGGAGACAGTGGAGTATACCAGTGTGAGCTGACTACGTGTACTGATTAATAATCTGAGAGAGTAAGAAAAAGTCGAGGGCTCAGATGGGCAACCTCAGGCAATCAGCTACTGTTCCATATACATAGCACAGAATGTTCCCAACCTTAGAGATTCTTTAATGCTGTGGTACCCCAAGTACTCAATCTCCATGGCAAATATTTAGAAACACCCATAGTTTACCTCTTGGAATAAAACTTGTAGATAAACTAGTTCTGTTATCTGCATCATTTAGCCTTCATTGAAGTCTTAAGGGGGAAAAAGCCACAACTTTAAAAATTCTTTTAAAAGTTTCACTGTTTATTCTTATGTGTCTGTATACCACATGCCCATAGAGCCAGAAGAGGATGTCAGATCCCCTGAGACTGCAGATAACTGAGAGCCACCATAAAGGTGCTGGGAATTGAACCCAGGTCCTTTGGAAGAACAGCCAGTGCTCCTAACTGCCAAGCCATCTCTCCAGTCCCCAAATTCACAATTTTTAATAGCATGTAAGTCGATATGAAGATGGCCATAATGACTGCCCTGAGACATGTGACAGAATAGTGAATGCACACACAGCCTGACAATGGACACATTTAGACTGAATGGAAAACCAAGGGAATTCACTTCCCATAATAATACAGGGAAGTAACAGGTCCATGCAGGATGCCACAGGATTTGTTTCTTCAGTGTAAGGCTAAGGGATGATGAATCCCTTTCCAGCCTGTGTGTGAGGACAGGAAGAAGAAAGTGGTTTTAACAGAAGCACAAATGGTCGACACCAAGTGTAAATGTAACAGCAGAGAAAGCAAAGGATGTGTTACTCATGTGCACAGGCTAAGCCAGCAAAGGAGTGTGTTACTCATGTGCACAGGCTAAGCCAGCAAAGGAGTGTGTTACTCATGTGCGCAGGCTAAGCCAGCAAAGGAGTGTGTTACTCATGTGCACAGGCTAAGCCCATATACGAGTACAATGCCATAATGAGGTCCTGTGCTGTGATGCAGTTCATCCCCAACCTGGAGGGTTTGTCCACATTATTGAGACATAATTCAATCTTTAATATTTTTTTTAAGTGTAGAGAGAGGGGTAGAGTTGGAAGGTGTTTGGTGAGATGGTGTCTTAGGAATCTCAGGCTGTCCTTGAAGTTTCCATGCAGACAACAAGGATAACCTTCAGCCTGTGAGCCTCCCTCCTCTGCCTTCCAAGTGCTGCAATTACAAGCATGCAGCAGCACGTGGAGATGTTGGGTTTCATGCATGGCTGGGGATGGAAGCCAGGGCCTTAAGCATGCCAGGCAATCCTCCCAGCCAAGCTACTTCCCCAATCCCTTGAGGTGATATCTAAGAACAGAGACCTCTCTGTGGGACCTGAGACTCTCTGATTGGGTTAGGCTGGAGGGCCAGTGAGCTCCCCTCACCCGAGATCTTTGCCTCCCCAGCATTAAGATTCATAAGAAGTTGCCACCACATCCAGCTTTGTATGTGAATAGTGGGGGTTGAATTCAGGCTCTCAACCACTTTGCCCACTGAGCTTTCTCCCCATTTGCTTATTTTGTTGTCATACTGGGGACCAAGTGGGCAAGCTGTGACACTGCCAGGGCCTAGATTCTGACCCTAACACCTTCCAATGGGTAGCTTCCTGCTTTCACAGGAACTTCACGATACACTGGGACCCTTCAGTTCAATGAGTGGTCAAAATACTCTAATCTAGACAGATTGCATGAGAAGGGAAAAGATTCCACCACATTTTCCTCAACAAAATGTTCCCTGGGCACTGGCATAATTTCTCTGACAACTTATGACTCTGTCCTCTAGAGGGCAGCACTGACCTCATTAGGACTACAGCTAATTTCTCCAAAGCTGGAAAGATTGGGTGAGTGGTACATTTGACATAAGAACAGGAAGGATACAGGGCATATTTCTGAGTTACCACAAGGTTATCAGCACAGAGACATGCACTAAAAATGCCTGTTGCCTGAACCCCACCAGGAGTCTGTTATCCTTTTCAACCTGTGACAAGTATTTTCTAATTTCTCCTTCATCTGAAACACGAGGAAGAGACCTCGGCAACCACGCAGAGCCTGTTTCAGTACCTTCATTTTCTACAATGTCCCTGCCAGCACCAGCTGCAGCTGCAGACCAGAGCATTGTCTGAGAAATGGTAGGCTCCCTCCCACCCGCTCTGCCTGCAGGCAGGCTGCTGTGGTTTGTTACTGCCACACTCTTGAAGAAAGAAGACACATAAAGCAAAACCCAGTTATTCAAACCACAGATGCTAGATGCTCCTGCATGCAAACCGGGGGGCCATGAGGGCGGGAGGGAGGGGAACAGCATCAGTACAAAGCCAAAGCCACAAGAGCAGCAAGCACCCAAGCCTTCGAGTCAGAAGATCCCATCTCTGAGGATGTTGCAGAATACTGTGACCCATCAGCACACCTTCCTGGTCCCGACCCTCCTCTCGTCTGTCCAGTGACTGAGCTTCATTACCTTCATTGGGAAGAGGTGAGGGTCCAGCGAGGGGGCCACCCGGCTAACAGGCTGGAAAAGGAATCAACCTCGAATGAGAAAAACTGAAACCAGGCTCAGTCCATCTGGCCGTTGTCACCTTGTCATGGCTAGTCATCAGAACTGTGGGCAGGATGGCTCAACACCTTAGCTAATAGCCGCCACTTCCGGGCCCTCCACTTCCTTCCTGTATCAGGCATTGTTAAGAACAAAACAAAAAAAATAAAAAATGAAGATTTAAGACAGTCAGGAACTGCCAGCCTCCTGACTCCAGGGAGAAGCCTTTTGTTTCTTTGATGAACCAGTGGACACACCTGTGTCATTCCAATGCCATATTTACCTGATGCTGTGCCCTGTCCTAAAAGAGCTGTGGGCATCAGGATGTAACTCTTTCATGTTATCTCTCAAACCCAGCAGGCACCTGGCATGCAGAGGTTACCCAACACTCAAGTTTGTGGTCCAAAGGAACCATGGGTAGCAGTGAAACTTCTTTGCTGGGGCTGGATCCTTCACTAATATTTTACTCCTCAGGGAGCTCTGGTTGCCCACAATGGGCTAATGAATTTGAATGCTTTGTCTCCAGCTGGTGATGTTGCTTTGGCAGGATCTGGAATCTTATAGATGTGGGTCTTTGCTGACAGATGTAGAATGGTAGATCTAGGGATTATAATTGATAAAGGGGTTCTGGGCCAAAGCTCTCTGCTTCCTGGTACGCTGAGATGGAAGCAAGCCATGCTGTAGGCTCCCACCCACAACATAAAGTCCAGTCCTCCACCATGCCTTCCCAATAGGAGCCAAAATAAACCCTCCTGCTTATATGCTACTTCTCGTCAGGTTATTTAATTTTTACTGCTGGTTACTAAACCACTATCCAGACGATGCTAGAACAACCAGACAAACCAGTTCCATCTCTTCTGCCTCTGAGGTGAGGACATAGACCTCGCAACACAAACAAAGCTCAAGGTTTAAGACAAAGAAATGGCCCAGCTAGTCAAATAAGGTAGAGTCCCATTTACAGAGAAGCTAGCCTTTCTCTTTCTGAGCTGAACACATCGGCCCTCCTTGGCTCTCTGCTTCCACTGTGAGTGATGTAAGCATTAAGAATAATTTCTTAATCTCATTGTGATGCCAACAGGCCACCATACTCAGGTTCAACCATAAGACACTGGAAAAGGTGGCAGGGAAGATGTCAGTTGGAAATAGGCTAGTATTACTTATAGATATGGTATATGAGTGGTTTAAAAGAATGATTATTGAATTTGCTTTAATTTAAATTTAAATCAGCTGTTAATCTCAAAATATTTTACAGTGGTATGGACTTTGGTTTATTGATACAAATTTAAGGTCAATTTTATTGTGCTGTATGTATTTTTCTACTCTTGTTTAAGATATGATGTTTATGTAACTCATTTAAAATTGTAATGCATAATTAAGAAATGCATGTTAGTTAGATTTTTAGGTATACAAAGATATATTTCAATTAGATAAGTAGTCTTTAAACACTTCTAAGACCTACAGAATATGGCATTTAAAATATTTCAAGAACTTAGACTTTTCTGGACAGTGAGACAGATCCGCCCCTGGCAGCCCCAATCTACTTCAAGAGAAAAATGGGCATCAAAGAAACTCCATATGGAGTCTACTTTCTTTGTGGCAACGGTTAGCCACTGGACAAGAACCTGTTCTTATATTGACTGCTTCACAGTATGCTGTTTAAGTTGGACATGCAGGTTCCATAAGAAGGTGACCTCTGAACTTTGGCAGAACAAGCCGAGATGGTCATTCAGGTTCCTGCTTTGCAGAGAAAACTGTCAGACATTCTTCAGGACACAAGGAGAAGTGACTGATGAACTATACCAGAATGGGCAGTGCAGTCCTTCAGATTTCCTGCTTCACTGAAATGAAAAGAGACTCTGGGTCTGTAGGCTGAAGACTGGATGCCCCAACTTTATAAAGGAACTTTGGGTGGCTATCCAGGCAGATAGGTATCATCTCTGTCATTTCTAGATTTTGGACGTTGCTTGCACTTCTGGTTTTCTTGGGTAAATATTATTTCCTTCTGTGGTCTTTGATGTAGTTGAAGATTAGATAGTTATAGGTATAGTTTTTCTTAGTTATTTTATAGGATATATTGGATATGAAACTTTACAGCAGCCTTAGGAAGCTCAACCTCAGAGTGATCTCAGGTCTGATGACATCATGTCTTGGTGTGTCCTCAGCAGAGACTAAGGGCAGCACTGTGAAGGGACATTGTGGAATCTTGACTGGTCAGACTATGTTTTACAGGGGTGCCCCCCAAGAAACCATAACTGAATACTGTGGTTGTGAAGACGAGAGGGGAACTATAATAGTTATGACTGTTCTGAAGGAATTGGCATTCTGATGTAAGAGTCTAGGAAGATATAAAATACAATGAGGAGCATATATTCTTGCCCCATCAGTGAATGCTCCAGAAGCCACTCTCAACTGCCTCCCACTCTGCTGTCCCCTCCTGGGTTCACCTCCTATCCCCTCCTATTTTAGCTGTTCCCAAAACCTGTGCCTGCAGAGGAACATTTGCCAGGTCTTCTGGACATACTTTAAGATGCCAGGCTGTCTGCCAATTTCTGCATCCTGGGAACACCCTGCCCATGGCCATTATCTGCTGTCCTTGGTCCAAGTCTCCCCATTTAGCTTCCTATTCACTCCTCCTGGAGGAGGACGTAAGGCTTGGAGGAGATTATGATCCGTTCATAGCTCTAGGGGACTCTGTCGAGAAGATTAGAGAAGATTCAGAGTTGATGGTTTTGTTTTTTTTTTTTTTAATAGCAGACTGCTACAACAAACAATGAGAGAGAGAGAGAGAGAGAGAGAGAGAGAGAGAGAGCAATCTCCCTATTGTCATTTATAACATTTATTCATGCCAGTTTCTAGCATACCTGACATCCAGGACCCAGGAACAGCCTCATACCCACACTTGCCTGGACTCTGCAGAAGCTCCTTCTAAATCCTAGGGCCCTCCAGAAATGCTGTCTTGAGGAAGATGTGGCAGAGTCAAGAGTCTGCCAGAGGGCCAGGCTGGGTTCATGGAGGAAGAGTGGCAAGTCACCAGTGTCCTGCCATTGATTTGCAGCTGGCGGCTCAGTGCCAGCCTTGTGAAGAGCAGCGGAGGTTAGTGCATGGCCTGTGGGTAGAACAGAAGAAAGAGGTCCTTGCTTTGACTTTGTGGAATTCACCATTGACTGTCAAGGCAGAACAGACCTTCATCCCTGAGCAGGCTTTGAGTTAGACAGCTCTGCTTCCTAAGCAGTTCCAGCCATCCTTTCCTCTTGTCTCACACACTCTGGACTCACCACTCAGGGTGGCATCCTCATCACCTGTCCCAGAGTGTGGAAAAAAAAAAAGGCCCTGGTTGTCAACAAGGTGAGGTGAGCTCCTGACCTACTGGAGAGTTTCAGGCATCATTCACCTGCCTCCTTCCTCTGGTGGATACTGTGTGATCTCATACATTAAACAGGGCTTCTGCAGCCATGTTGTAGCCAAGAGGCAGAAGCATGAGGGCAGAGTGGAAGGAACCACAGTCCCGATGGTATCACTGAGCCACTGACCATATACTCCCTCTTTCACATTCCTCAGACTTCTTCCTGTCTATACAGTAACTGTCATCATTTCAGTTCATTGAGCTGAGGGGTTGTGGGAGTAGGGGAGAGTAACCTACAGCATAAATTATCCTAAATGGTGTACACAAAGAGGCTCCTAAGAGCATATTCAGACTCACGACATGTTCCAATTCCATTATCTATAAAATGTTTGTACCTCATCTAACATATTACACTTTTTCTGGGTTCCAAAGACTTAAAAACGAAGATTTTAAGACATCAGGAAGATTGTTCAAAAATAAAAAAAAAAGAATTATTTAGTCAATGGTTCAAAAAAATCCAATGATTTAAATACTTTTCTGCATTTTTCTTGTTAATTTACTGTGCTTTAATCAACAACCAAGGCAGGAAACAGCATCCATATCACTGACAGGGGAATAAAGTAATTGTCACACACACACACACACACACACACACACACACACACACACACACACACACACACACACACACACCTCTGGGATCTTCTGGCCATGCAATCCAGTCCCACTGTATCGGTGAGCTCCAGCTTCAGTGAGATCTGTCTCAAATGTTAATGGAGAACATCTGAGGAACATATCTGATGCTGGCCTCTGGCCTCCACATGTGTACACACATGCACACACATACACTGGTGCACTCTTACAGTCAGACAGAAAAAGACAACATTATGTGATCAGACGTTCAGGTAAAATGTAAAATGCTGAACCCAGAGAAAACCAGAAAAGTGGTTGCCAGTGACAGGGGGTGGGGGGGTGGGGGGTGCATTGACAGGAAAATGTTTGTTGAAGGGTGTGGCACTTTGGCAATGAGTAAGCTTATGCACTTAGGAAATGAGGACTTGATACACAGCATGGCAACTGGAGCAGCCACACATGGTACACACTTGGCCTGCTGAGAAAGAACTCTAATATAATTATTTTGTCATTAGTGCTTGACTTCTGTCTTTTCTGATGCCTGTTAAGGACTCACATGCATTCTGTTGCTAGTCAAACCCCCAGCATCCAGCAAAAAGTTCAAAATGGAAGATGTTCTCACTTAGAAGACAAAACTACACATAATTCTAGCTGTTGCTTGCGCACACAGTTCAACAGAACTGTGCCTGCTGAGTTCATCAGGACCTTTTCACTGATAGCCCAGTGGTTTTCCTATGTCCTAAGAGCTATTCAACACATAAAACCACAGCCAACACTCTCTTCCTTCAAACGATTCCCCATCAATCTTCATCCTTTGAAACATGAACTTCATCCTGCCACACACTCCCTCATAATATGTACAACCTTGTCACATACCCAAAAGCAAAAGGACAAAGTAACCAGGGACCAAAACCTCCAAGGCCATGAGTCAAAATAGACTGTGTCTCTACAGTCTGACTGTTCAGAAATATTTGTTACAGTAACAGAAAGCGAGTAACATATGGTTCTCTTCTTTATACCTCCAGCCATTTTCCACATTATTACTTCTAATGCTCTATAATGTAGCAAGAAAATTATAGATGATGATAATAAGCACCTTAGCATTTCAAAACAACTAATAGAGAGGATTGTAAATGTCTCCTCCCTTCCCCAACCACATATATTCTTTGTGGTTTGAATGGGAAATGCCCTCTCCCACAGACTCATGTGCTGGAACACCTGATCCCCATGGGGTGAGATTGTTTCAAGGGTTATGGAGCTTTAGGAGGTGGGACCTGGCTGGAGAAAGTAGATCACCTTGTTGTTGTTAATTATTTATTTGTGTGCAGCTATGTGCATATGAATACAGTCACCCACAGAGACCATAGGTGCCTGGAGCTGGAGTTAAAGGTGCTTTTGAGCTACCTATGTGGTTGATGGGAACCTAGCTCAGGTGCTCTGAAAGAACAGTATTACTTTTAACTACTGAGTCATCCTTCCAATCCTTGTGATGGTTAGTTTTAAGTGTTAATTGATGTAGAAAGACCCAGCCCACTGTGGGAAGCATTATTCTCTAGGCAAGGCGTACTGAGCTGTATTAGAGTAAAGAGATCTGGTTAGGTACTAGAATGCAGGGAGCAGTTTTGAGACCAGATTTCTCAATGACCTTGGCACTCCCTGGTTGTCTAGGCTGGCTGACCACTGAGGCCTGGGGATCGATGCTTTTGGCTCTTCCTGGCTCCAGCCCAAAGTGCTGAGATTACTAGCCTGCACTGCTAACAGAGTCCCAGAGAACTGACCCTAGGTCCTCTATCTTTATGCCCTGAGCCACCTCCACACTCCCAAGAGAATGTTTTAAAAGCAGCACTAAAGTTCTGTTACTTTACAACGGTTTGCTTCTCATCAGCAACAAACATTCCAAAGAGGGGGTGAAACCCCTCCAACATGGAAAGATTGTGTCCTTTCAGAACAAGAGGATGGCATTAGCCAGGAACAGGCACAAAAACTGCCACACGCGACCGTCGTTGAAGTAAGCTTCCGAAGTGTATTTCAGGGAGGAGACCTAAATAAAAGATCCGAGATTAAAAACAGAAAATGAAAAGGCTTTCTTCCAAGTGTCTTGAGGAAATAGGAGATTTGCTGTAAGATATGATATATCCATATCCATCTCTTACTGTCCAGGGAACTGGAGCCAAGTTACTTAATGTCTCAGAGTGTACATTTCTTCATTGTAAAAACTCACACAATGGTGCCAGCACACAAGGACTTTGTGAAGAATAAATAAGGAAATACACATGAAGTAGTCCCGGCGCAGCTTCTGACCTGGGAAGTGAATCCCTTTGAAAACGAATGAATAATAAAACAGTGATATGCGGTTCTCGGCATAGACTGACTATGTCTGCTTTGCAGACCTTCATATTATACCTGCTTGCTGCGGATCCCGGTGCTGACACCTTCCATGGGTCCAGGTTCAACCTTCAGATCTTTTAAGTAATCATACTTCTGTTTTCTTAAGGAAATCTGCATCTGTATATGTATACGCTGGAGAAATGTACCCTGAATTCCAGTTTAACTCTGTGTTTTAAACTAATTCATTGCCTGGGTTTTATAGGGTTATAAAATCCATACTGGCCCACTCACAGTGCAGCCCAGCATCTCCTCTCCACCCACCTGCCCCAGTGTTCTGCTTCTAGGGAGAAGACTCAGCTGTAACACCCCATCCTGAGAGACACCACCAATACCACCACCTGCACCACCCTCACCCCAACCGTGCCTTGACCCTCAGTTTCATTAAGAGCTACAAGAAAGGAAAAATCCTACACAACAGAAAGGGACAATAAAGGCCAACACAGGCTGCTTGGTTCTGACATTTGCCCTGTAGTTCCAAGACCAGGGCTAACACCCTTGACAGTGCCATTGATGTTCCTATGTCCTTGGGAAAGCCATTCAACATCTCTGATTGTCTTCTCACAAACTAGACACAACAATTTGACCTTATTTGTAGAGCATTTTACAGCTCAGAGACTACATGTTTCCACTGCCATAATTTCATTTGAAGTGCTAAATGCATCGTTGACTATATCAGACCTAGTGTTTAAACCTGTGTTTGCTACTTAAAAAAAAGAGAGAGAGAGAGAAGCAGAGCTTGCAATGGCAGTGTGTGAGCAGCAAATGGCATCATAGAAAAACATCACTTTTATCATGTACCCAGTGGTGGGAATGGGCTCTGCAGCTATTGTGCCTAGCCTATAATTCTGATCCCACTTTCTAGCTGTGTGTGATGATCAGTGTTGTCAAGGTGACAGATCCTAAAATCACCTAGTTTACAGGTCTCTAGGTAGGCCTGTAAAAAAGACTTAGTTATCTTGAATGTATTAGCTAAGGTAGGAAGAATTGCCCACCATGGGTGGCAACATTCCCTGGCAGGTATGCAGAGTACAGCTGCTTCAAGGCCCCATGGCCCTGATTTTCTTGCCTTGATGGATTATACCTTGAACTGTATAAGTAAAATTCATACAGGCATAATATACCCTTACTTTCTAGAGCTGTTTTGGTCAACTATTGGGTCATAGCCTCGTAGTAGTAACTAAGTCACTGTGTGACTATAAGTGAGTGCTTATGCTGCTCTAGCCTCAGTTTCCCCCTCATAGTACAGATCTTTGTACACAGTGAGCACTGAGTGAACAGGACTGATTGGAATCTCCATCTGATCAGGTGCATAGGTGTCCAGTCACCCAGGTGTGCTCCCTGGAAGCCTTCCTTTATATGCTGCATTGTGGGTTTCACCCTCCACACCCCTCAGCAAATATTTGCAAAAGGAGGTCAGACTCTCTGGCTGTCAGGACATGCCAAGCTCCTTGTTAGAGCCTCATTTCTGAACTCTGCAAAATTCCCTCTCTGCTTCACCAGGATCTAAGCTATTTGGATGGAAGCAGCCCAGGTTTCAGAGCGTTTAGACCTCTTCCTTCTGAAGGTCCTTGTTTGACAGGCTGAGGGTTCCGACTATGAGGCAGTAACCGAATTTCACTGCCCTTGCTGGACTGGGCAGTTGCTGTAGGGACAAAAGCCATTCAGGACTGAGCCAGCACTGACTGGCCTATCTTAACACATATCATTACCGTGGTCCAATATAGAGTGTCTGGGAACTACAGGGCTGCAGAATAAGACAAAGGACTCTTATTGTAAAGGCTGGCAATGCATGCTAGTACATTTCTGCAATCCCAGCACCTAGAGACTGGGAGACTGAGACAGGAGGATTTCAAAATCTAAGCCAGCCTAGGTTATACTACCCAATCCAAAACCTTAACTGACTAATTAAAAGGGTCTATCTTGGATAAAGGCCATTGCCACTGTCTAACTACATCTTCACAGCCTCCCTCAGAAACGTGAAGGACCACTATTTTATAACTGAGGTGCCTGAGACCCACAGAGAGTGAGCTGTGATGCCAAGCTAAAACAGGTTCTTCTTTCAGTGTCTTATGCTACTCGTGGGCCCGGCTCCTTTGCTGAACTCCAGGACTCACTTGCCCACTCCGTCTTTTGTGGGCCCCAGTCCTGAGGCGATAACATCAAGACTCCCATTGCGTTACTTTATGTGATGAGATTGGGCCAGAAAGGAGATCAGGAGACATCACTTAAAGCTAAGTTTATAGCAGAGACCAGAAAGAGCTCTCCCTCAGGAGCCCCGTTGAGAGCTTCTGAAGTCTTCCTGAAGTTTTTAGGCCAAGTATCATGAGCCATACATTGGGCAGTGTGTCTCCTACGCAAGGAGAGATCAGTCAGCTATAGATATCACCATGTTTTTCTAGGGCCTCGCTGGGGCAGCCCAGCTCCAGAGGTGTCAGAGGCTTCAGACAGAGCCCCAGTGGGTAGCTGCATAAAGTGGGTGTCCATATAAGAGAGGCTGGGGCAGAAAGAGTTAACTGGCCGCATTTATGAACCTAAGCCAGGGCTAAGGTGTAAACAGCTGGCTTAGGCCCTGTAACAGGACTCTGTCACAGAGCAGAAGGAAGCCAGCAGAGAGTCTGCTGTTCAAAGGATGACCTTGAAGGCTCTCCTTCTCCAATAGGCAGCCAGGCTGGTACAGGGGGATCAGTGGCATAATTCCACCATGACTAAAGGTAAGAATACAGACCCCATTGTTTAACTTCTCTGAGGCTTGCTGTGCTTATTGGTGAAGTGGGGATGCTAAAACACAGCTGGTATGACACATGACCTTGTCTTGGGTATAGAACTGTGGGGGTCTGTTGGGTATATGGCTACTTCCCCTGCTAACTCCCCTGAGATGTAAGCTGCATCTATTAAATCAGAACCTAGGGTTTACCCCCAGGCAAAGTTGAAATGCTAGAATCTGAGTGCTGGGAGACACAGCAGGTGTCCTGTGGGCTGCAGAGAGGTCGTGACAAGCAGTAGGAAGCAGGCTGGAGGACACATCCCAGAAGATGGAGGGGCTAGAGAGAGAACCTGCTAGAGCTGGTAGTGTCCGGGATCGGGACGCACTCGAAGGATAAATAGCTTTTACCTGAGCAAATGCGGGATCTAACCACAGCAAGACAGAAAGAGATGACAGAGAAACCAAACAGCCACATTTGAAAGCAGGAAGGACAGTGCCTCCGCATCTGTATGCCAGGAAAAATCCAGCAATTCTCCGGAGGCCTGGAGGGGAGCCTTAGTCAAAGCTAACCTCATGCTTCTGTAATATGCTTGCGATTAGTAGAAAAGCTTAATTTAGTAGTTTGGTAAATTCCATTAGGAGCTTATCTACGGCGTATAATTAAGCTATTTCTAAGCAAATCCTTTTGGCTCAAGGCTCCAGTTACAAATCTTAATGGAACATGGTTCACATGATATATACTCCAATCCATCATATGCTAGAAAATTTTGGGTAGGTGCTAATGTACCCAAGAAGACAGTTATGTTGGCTTTGTATAATAATATTCCTGTCAGGATCAATGAAGGCAAATCAGAAGGCCCAGAGTGAGTCCTGGCCCTGAGGCCATCATGCTGAGTGATACCATGAGAGAAAGAGCTGTCCAGCAGCCAGTGTTAAACACAACTCTTAAGAGTTAACTCTAAGTGACTATACTTAGAATGGTAAATTATATGTTACATGTATCATTTTAAACATTAAGATACAAGAAACAAAACAAAACCCAAATCTCTACCCTCAGCCAACCAAAGAGATGAACACAAGGGTGTAAGACAGAATCGGAGCGAGTTTTTCTCTATGGGTCTGTGGGGAAAGTGATGCCAGTCGAGAGCTATACCACACCGGAGGCCTCATGTGCCGTGGTCACCATCTGGCAGACATGAGATCTCTCTGCCACCTCTTTCTTTCTCTCCCCGCCCCCACACACATATACACCTTGGTATGTAGGCCAGGCTGGCCCTAACCTCAAGACTTTCACACTTCCTCTCCTGAGTACTTGGATTATTTTTACTGGGGATGACTATCAATTCTAGAATGCCAGGCCAAGCCATAATGCCACAGAAAGATTCAGGGCTCTTTGTAAGGACCAGTTGACCTAAGTAGGCTCTCCCCATTCAGATGGCTCTGCCCACAACAATTAAACTCCGAACCTGCCCCCCCCCACCGCATCTTGCCCTGTGCTCATCTGGGAGTCATGCCTGCTGTCGCTGTCACCACAAAATCTCATCTTGGAAAGAAAGCCTCTGATGGGTCAGTCCTGCCCAGAACAAGGCCAGTTTTAATACACCACCACAGGAAGCAAACTTTACATGTTTAACAATCCCTGAAAACCTCCCTGAAGCTCTTGTGTCCTCAGAAGGGTAAAATCTTCCATGCGTTGGGAGGACCAGAGCTGCCTTTAGTGGGAATGTTACCAGCCATGGCCTTTAGTTCTCTAGAAGCCACCCTGACACCCAGGAATCCAGGGCATCTCCCATTGCCCTTTCACTAATGCTAGACCATCAAATTAAAGTCCCCCAGCTGAATGGGAAGTTCTTCTGGAAACCAGACAGAGCAAGTCCAGCACATGATCCCCTCCAAGGCACTTGAAGAGAAAACACTCTACGTATCTACCAAAACCCTTGCCTACTGACCTGGCACTTCTCATGAAGTTCTGCACTGCAAACAGGTTATACTTTGACCACCCTCCACTTCCCTTCTGCCAGGCTGCTTGTTCTTCCAAGTACAGTGTGCATATCTCACCTCCTCTGAAAGCTTTGGGGACATGTTCCACTCACAAGCCTATAAGCAATGATCCCTCTGACTGTGTCTCTCTGAATTGTGTCTCCCTTGGATTCATCTATTGAATACAAGGATGAGTCACAAAGCATAAATGCTGGAGGGGAAACCACCATTGACCCTGCCTTCTAGAGAGTCTGGGACCAATGCTGATGCTAAGAAGACCCAGCAAGAGGCAGAGTGCACCAGGACAATGGAGCAGAACAGAAACCCTTGAGACTTAAAGCTACCATAGGGTGATTTGGCCACCATGCCTCCCCAATCCCTGGGGTGAGCATTTGAGACAGACAGGCAGAAAATCTTCTTCATTTCACTGAAGAGGAAGGAACATGATTGAAGTGGGTGCCAAGGACTCAGGATTAGTTAAAATCAGAACTGGTCCTAAATTAAACATGCAGAGGAGGCAGACTAAGGAATGGTTGAAGAAATGGCCTTGGAGCTGAGCTTCCCGAGTTCAAATCCCAGCTCAGTCCCTTCCTAGCTGTGTGACCTTGGGAAAGTTATTCCACCTTTCTGTGTCCCAGCCCCTACCTGTGTAAGGTGGGGAGGCAGTAACCAAAGTCCCTACCCAGAGGTTTTCTTAAGGGCTGGATGGATGTGTTATTATCAAGCTCGGATCCATGTGTGGAACATTTCTTTGCATTCAACCTTCAGCTGTAGGGCAAAAATGCACCTACAAAGCTAGCTTCTCTCCCAGCAGGCTACTTGAGAAAGACTGTGTGGCACAGCTCCATCCATAGACCAGAACACTGGCTGAATCCAGATTGACCCTGAGCTCCACACCAAGCAATCTCTAACGTAAATAAAGTGAGAATAAACCAATCTTGCAGGTGATAGGAGATTTTCCTTTTGCCTGCACTGGTAATTGAGCCATTGGAACCCATCTCCTATTTCTGTAGGTGTTCCTGAGAGTTAGTTAAAAAGCAGATGAAGGTGGAAGTCTGGTCAGAACCACCAATGCAGCTACTCAGAAAAGGGGTTTTCCAGGACCAAGTGGGTCTTGGTGCCCTGCAGCTCCCATGCCGACCCTTACCTATGTCCTTTCTCTGGATAATTCTGGCAGGGCACAGAGACCATAGATCCAGGAGTATACTGGGAGCATGAATGAAGATGTTGAGCTCACCCAGTCTCACTGGATAAAGTGCCATCTCTATGGCTGTGCTTTAGATATACAGTGAACTGTTACCTTCCAAAATTTCAAATGTTGAAATTTAATCCCCACTGAGAGATAAGAAGATGAAATCAACCACACACACACACACACACACACACACACACACACACACACACACACACACACATTCATACACATATGTTGCACAAATAAAGGAAACTTAGGGCCAGATCTCTGGGAAAGGTGGAGATATCAGAGAGAGAGTAAACACCACGGTCAGATCTCACCCAGCTCTCTTCCAGCTTCCTCAGCCTCGCTCCTCCTGGCTTCTTCTGCCTGCTCTGTCTTTTTATGTCTGCCTTAAATAATTTCTCTGCTCAGTTAAGGCTTGGCCCTACCACTGCCTGCCTGGGAGCCTGGAACTCCTTCTGTAAACTAAGATGACCTCAAACTCAGATGATTAAGGGTGTAGGTCACCACTCCCGGATATTCCCTGTGCTGGGATTAAAGGTGTGAACTACCACGGTCTGATCCTCCTAGACTGACTGTGGGTAGATCCCTCTGATATCTCCAAATGTTTTTATTGTATTTGAAGGTATCCCCCACACACATATATACACACAAACATGTACACACACACAACACAACACACACATATTGGGCTGCTGTGGGGGATGAACCTAGGGCCTGTTTTGTGCATGCTGGGCAAAGGCATGCTGAGATACAGTCTTAGCCCTGTGTGTGTGTGTGTGTGTGTGTGTGTGTGTGTGTGTGTGTGTGTTGTGTTGTGTTGTGTTTTGTCTTGGTCTGTTTTTTGTTTAGTTTTGAGACAAGGTCTCACTGTGTAGCTTAGGTTTGTTGTAAACTTTCTATGTGGGCCAGGCTGACCTCAAATTCAAAATCCCCCTGCCTCAGTCTCTTGAGTACTCGAGATGAGAGGTATGTACCACAATAACTTAGTAAGAAGGTGAGATCTTGAATAAATAGAAGTGTTAGAAGTGGGACCATCGGTGGGCCCAGGTGAGGTCACTAGTGTAGGTCCCACGGGGTAGAATTGTAGTGGCTATATAATGCACTTCTCTGTCACTAAATCTCTTCTGTGTCTATAGAGACATGAGACGCCCTGTCCCACTGTGGTGGCTAAATAGTCATTATCAACCGGACTGGATTTGGAATCACCTAGGAAATATACCTTTGGGTGTTTCCAAAGAGTTTTAACTGAGAAGGAGGGCCTGTCCTGCACACAGGCAGCACCATTCAGTGGACTGGGATTCCGAATGGATAAAAAGGAGTGGATAGCCATGTTCACCTCTCCCTGTTTCCTGGCTGGGGACGCAGGATGACCAGAATTCTCCACTCCAGCTGCCATAGCTAGGCCCATTCTTGTCACAAAGCCTACTCTGCCATGACAGACTGTACCCCCAAACTGTCAGCCAAAACAAACCCTGCCACCCTCAAATTGCTTTTGTGGGATGTTTAGTCACAGCAGTGAGAAGTCTCAAGGAACACGGACACAGAAACAGTGGGGTCTGAAGAAACTTCCAGAATGATAACCAGAAAAAAAAAAACAAAAAACTGTTTTCAGATTACACTTTCAGATTACACTTACACATCCTGGCGTTACATTGCTACCAAGAGAATATCAGCTGATACACCCTCCCTCTCCACAATTCTCAGGCCTAGCCTACTTCTTCCTCTCTTCCAGGTAAGCCACATTTTGGAGCGACCCTTGGCCCAGATGTGTGGCAGGAGAGACCTTGGAAATTGGCACTTGCTACTACTCAGAATCTTCTAGAAATGTATGGGTGGGGTAGAGTATCCTGGAGTCTGGCTCCACGCACCCTGAGCCTACTGGCACTGTAGATCCCTCCCTCGGTCACCTGTCCAGGATGTGTCAACAAAGAGCAAGAGGAGAAAGTGTCCCGCCAGCCTTCTGAGGAAGCCAGAGCAGAGTGCCAAAATAAACTGACATAGGGAACACAGTTTCTGCAGAAGAACCTGCCACAAGAGAAAATGGTATGCTCCCCGACTCAGGAAGAGGCACCCACACGTAACTTTGTCCAGGCAGGACAGGCCCTTCAGGAGTCTCTTCAAGAGGTCCAGTGTATCTGCCTCAGCCCTCAGTACTGTAGTCTGACAGGGCAAAGCATTAACAAGGCCACAACAGGCCAGTTGCTCTGCACACATGTGGAGCTGGCAGAGCATGTGGCCACAGCTAAAGTCACATGAAAAGAGCCATATAGAGCCTTTACGCGGGGGAGAGAAAGCCTAGAGTCCCAGCAGGGACAAAAGTTGCTGTGAAGGCCAGTTTGCCTGGGTTTGAACCCCACCTCCACCGCTGTCAATCAAAGAGGGCAGAGGAGGAAAGAGCAGGTGACAGAGTGCTCCCTCCCTCCTCCTAACTTTCCTGCAAAATAGAAAAGAGGTTTTACTGGATGGGGTGTGTTGAAGCTTCTGCCAAGAAAATAGCCCAGAAAGTGGCTGGCATACACCTGTTACATCCTGGGAGTGGTTGTCATAAGGGCCATCAGAGTGGCAGGATTCACATTCTGCTACTCACAAAGTGTCCTAGTGTGGACAGTGCTTCGTAAAGTTGCCTTGCCCTGGGACTCACTCATTCTGTCAACCTGGCTTCCTGAGTAACAGGGGCGCCAGGTTTCGAACTCTGTATGTCCCCAAAGATGACTTTGCACAGGCTAGCAGCTGTCCACATCATGAACTCTGTCAACGTTTGCTTCTTCTCTCCCCACTTGCTCTTTCCTTCCTCATCTCCCACAGTCACCCATTTTGGGTTTCCCCTCTGCCCTTGCTGTGGGGTTCAGTAAGTCCATGCACATATTTCGTCTTTACTGCGGCTTCCTGATCCTGTAAACTTGCACAGGTCAGGTTCTAGCTCTCTTAGTAAACTGGCTTGTCAGATAACTCTCAGAAGAATAAGACTTTGAGAAGTCAAAGAATTGATATGAACATTAGAAAGACAGTGTATTGTGTGGTGTGTGTGCACGTGTGCGTGTGTGTGTTGTGTATGTGTGTGTTTCTCTGTGTGTTGTGTGTGGTGTATGTGTGTACTGTGTGTGTAGTGTATATGCAGTGCATGTGTGCATGTGTGTGTCTGTGTGTGTGGTGTATATGCAGTGCATGTGTGCATGTGTGTCTCTGTGTGTGTGGTGTATGTGTGTATGTGTGCCTGTATGTATGTGTGTGTATGTCTGTACGTGTGTGTGTTTTGTGTGTGGTTTTTGTGTATAGTGTGTGTCATGTGCATGATATGTGTTTGTGTGGTGTATGTGTGATGTGTTTTGCATGATGTGGTTATTGTATTGTATGATAACTGTGTGTGTGTGTGTGTGTGTGTGTGTGTGTGTGTGTGTGTGTGTGTGTGTGGTGTTTATGAGCTGAAGAAAAAAGAACAGCATCTGGAAGTGGTCCACTTGGTGCTGTGTGGTGACATGCCTGCAGGGTGTTCTCTAGCATAGCCATCTCCATGCAGAGAAGAAAGCAAAACCAGAGAGTTGGAGGCCACAACAGAGACCTGTTTCTGTCAGTCATTGACACCTGACCAAAGACTTTGACTTTCTACAACAACCCAATGCTTTGACTCTGTAAGAGACCTTGTGGCTGTTATGCTCATCACACAGCACTTCATAATATTATGCAACTGTATATTCAGGCCTTTTGGGGGGGGAGACATTGGAGGGAACCAGGCTCTGGAAAATGGTGATAAACAGAAGTCATTTTCCTTCAAGGAATCTCCTATGCACTGCATCTTTCTGTGTAGGAGAAAAACAAAAAAAGAGATGCTGGGAACTCGTTGTCTCTAGACATTCTACCTGACATCCTCACCTTTTTCCAAGCATCTCCCAGTCACCAGGCCAATGCCCCAGCAGCCTGTAGGCTCATGCTCCCTCCCAACAGCAAGCCAAGCAACTGGCTCAAAGGCCCACCAAGTTCTTGCCCCAAGGCTAAGCTGATGCTTCTCTCAACATCAGTAAGCCAGATCCTGGACCTGGCTTCCTCTGTACCCAAGCGCTAGAATCAATTCTCAATCTTCACAGGTTTCCTTCCTTCCTTCCTTCCTTCCTCCCTCCCTCCCTTCCTTCCTTTATCTCTTTTTTCTTTCTTTCTTTTAACATTTAAGCATTGTATGAACAGAGGAAAAAATTAGGAGTCTGTTCTCTCCTTCCACCATGTAGGTTCCAGGGATAGAGCTCAGGTCATCAGGTTCAGCACCAAGTACTCTCACCCATGGAGCCATCTCACAAGTTCCTCCTGCCTACTCTTAAGTGTCCGTCTCCTACATGGGGTCACTGACTCACGGGGTTACACGAGTGGGTCTTTCTTTGGTTCCAGATCCCTGTTCCCACATATTTGCCATGTAACCTTGGACAAATTGCTTAACCTTTCTGATGCTAGATTCTTCTCCTACAGCGTGGGGTCAATAATGATCTCAGGAAGGTTGTCGTCAGGATAATTAAACAGGGCTACTGAATTCCAATTACAACCATCACCCACCTACTCCCCTCTTTGTACGCCATCTCTGGTGGCACCCCTTACTCCGCCTTCCCACCAGCCCTGCTCAGTAGTCACTTTCCTAGGTCTCTTGCAGCCTCAAGCGACAGTGGCTTCCCTCTAGAACTGTCACAGATGCCATGTGTTTCTGAGCCCATCACAGCACCCCCAGAACTGATCACAAGTTCAGATTCAGTAGTTGAACACTCAAGACCTTCTATCCTCTAACCCAGCCAATGCTCTGTAATGTACTGCATTTCCCACCATACTTCTCCTGGTTCCCCAGTGCAAGCTCCAAGACTTAGCTCAGGTACCCATCTTGCTCAAACATCCAGACTCAGCCTCCTCCCAAAAATCTGGACTAAGGACCACATATATCTTGTCATGACAGTGTCACTCCTTCCAGAAGAAGCAGCCCTGCTTCCTCCCTCTGTATTAATGGCATAATTTTACAGAGAGGTCAAGGAACCTCACAAGTCACATCTCTTTTTCAGCATCCCCAAACAAAATTTTGTAGGGTAGCTTTCATGAGTGAATATTACCTACCATTCCACCTGAAGAGGGCGATGAACTTGGCCCCTTAACTGAACTCTAACTTTATATGGGGCTAACTGTCCTGTTCCTGCACCATTGAAAAGAGACTATTTTAAATGTATGGGCTTCTTCCCGAGATAAGGGACTCACCACCTTATGTGCCAATATGGTTCCTTCTTACCTGTCACCTCTGTGGGCATCCTCTCATTGACATTTTTTGCCTGCTGGAGTCAAAGACTAAAGCTGTGGGATTCCTGATTTCTTCCATAGAGGCACAGGGCAGATTCCCCCCAAGGATTCTGTGGTTAGTGACTAGACATATGAATTCAGAGACTTTCCCACAATCAATCAAAGGCAGAAGTCATTATATTCGGGTGCACCAGGGTGTTGTACACCCGTACATGCATGCACATGTACACACACACACACACACACACACATCTGAGCCAGAGGCAGCACAGGCCCACTGAGTCACACAGCCAGGACCACAGCATGAGTGGGAACCAGGATGAAGTCAAACCCCCTGAGCCACCCATTCTCGGCTCTCCCTCTGCTCTAGAAACTTTTTCTCTTTCTTTCTTTCTTTCTTTCTTTTTCTTTCTTTCTTTCTTTCTTTCTTTCTTTCTCTCTCTCTCTCCTTCCTTCTTTCCTTCCTTCCTTCCTTCCTTCTTTCCTTCCTTCCTTCCTTCCTTCCTTCCTTCCTTCCTTCCTTCCTTCCTTCCTTCCTTCCTTCCTTCCTTCCTTCCTTCCTTCCTTCCTTCCTTCCTTCCTTCCTTCCTTCCTTCCTTCCTTCCACTATCTCTGAGTGTTTTTTTTTTCCACACGTGGGAGCAGTCTCAACCCTGTGCCGGCCCACGTGGGCTCCCAGCACCTCCCCTGTCAGCCAACAGTATGAGTTCCTAGACACTTTACCACTGTAACCCTCAGTTTCCTCTGTAAAAAAGAGTCCGAGTGTGACTCGAGGGTCTACCGGGGCCTAACTGGGTGAAAGGAGGCGGACCAGTCCTAGAGAAGTCAAGGCTGAACAGCCTGTTCTGTGGCCATGCAGCCCAGGCTAGCCTCTGCAGTGATCTCCGTGTGCTTCGGGGGCTCTGCAGGAAAGGAAGCTCGGCCTCCGGTCCCAGCAGGGGGGTTGTGGCGAGGACTCCCAGGACCTTCCTCCCTTACCTGGTGGAGTCTAGGGCAGCTGTCTCGGCTGTCCCCTGCCTTCGCCGGCCGCTCACAGCCATCAGGAAATCCGTCAGCCCGATTTGTCCCGGAGTCCTTGATGCCACGCCCCTCTGTGGCGCAACTGGTCCAACCCCACCAGCGCCCCCTCCCTCCCCGGCCAGGATCTACACTGTGCCCTGGGGTCCCAGTCCAGGAAAGCAACGTGTGACTGCCACTGCCTGCAGCCTAGGTGGCGAAGGCGGGGCCCTGGCTGACCATGTGGAGCCCTGGGCTTCCTGTGCCCTCCCTCCGCCGGTCCTTCGAGGGCCTTTGCTCAAGGAGTGGGGCGGTTCTGTCTCCAGAGCCTCTCATAGCACTAAAAGCCAGGCTTCAGTTGGGGCTTTGGGGACCCACGGGAGAGAACACATTCACTGCTGAAAAACCAGTTCTAGCTGCTCTCTTTAGCACATAGAAACTGAAAGGGATTTTGTTCTTAATGCTTGTCTGATCTTATGTAGTCTACAGTAGGCTGGAAAACTCGTATAATTAACAACCCATGAAACACGTGCTTTTAAACAAAGCGCTTAGTGAATTTTCAAAGACTTCTACTCTAAAGGATAACCCCTCAGCCTGATCCACAAGGTCCTCTACACTCTCCCAAGACACAACTCATCTCCCATTTTCCATCCTCAAACAGGCAGCTCAGCACCAGACAGCTACTTGTTCCTCCTCACTTGCCCTTTCTGGCTGCAGAGACCTCGGTCTTTGCTCAGAATTCCCCTCCTCTTTCTCTTGGAATCCTACTCATCCAGGCTTCCTGAAATATCAGCTTGGGGCCCTCAGCAGATTGCCTACTCCTTTCTGGGTGTTCTTTTCTGGCCAGTCTCTATATTAGTACCCCTGTCCTACATACATACAAACACACTCTAAACCCAGGTCACAAATAGACAGAAACCCACAGCCGTTGGTACAAACACCATAATCTATTCTTCTTACAGTCAGCCAGAGGCTAGCTCACCATTCCCCTATCTTGGGAGTTTCAGAAGTGATTAGTGCCCTCTTACCCCTTCCCTGGCTTTTTCTTCGAGTCTTCGCCTTCCATGTTCTAGAGTCTGCCTGCTTGTGTTGGCCCCCAGTACTGGGATTGGACAATATAGCACATAAGCTTGAGGGCTGGCCAGCTCGGTAACAAACCTGGGTCTCTAGGTTGTGCCAAATGGAAAGCTTGCCCTTCTTTATCAGCTATACCTAGAAAGGAGGCCTTTTCTTCACCAGAAACCGAACAAGAAGTAACCACAGAACTCATGTGATGCAAAGCCATCTCATCCCCATTTTAACAGAGAAGAAAACTGAAGCCCGAGACATCAGAGACAGCATCTAAGGTCATGGCCACGGTCATCCTTGTTATTAACACCCCTTACTTTACAGACTTGGGTTGCCTTCCGTGTCTACAGCCATTCCACAGGACGACAGTCATTTGCCTCTTATAGTTTCATGGGATAGTAATTGGTTAATTGGTTGTGACACTAGCAGTCAAGAACACAGACTGAAGCCCAGAGATGAGTGCCATCTTTGCAGCTACAGTCCTGGCAAGTTATTGAACCTCTTGTCAGTGGATAGCTAACAGTTTCTGCATCGTGGACTTTCTAACCCTACACCTAAATCTCACAGACCATCACAGAAGAGATTGGGGGGGAGGGAAGGGGGTTGGAAGAGCCTGAGGACCAGAGTGTCGCGTGCAAGATAATGTCTTCTCTATATGACAGAGAACTGCACCCATGCAATCCTACCAGTATGGTCACCAACAAGACTGTATGTTGACATTCCAACATGGATGCAGGAAACCTCATAAGACCTTGCCTATAGATAAAGAGCTACAGGCAATTAATGGCTATATAGACAGGGAAAATGAGTTGTCTTCAAGGTTAAGCTCCTTGATAGGTTATGCAACACCAACTCATGAATATGTAAACAATACTAAATGAACTTAGTAGGTTGTATGTATATGTACATTTGTGTAAATGGGTATGTGCAGGTATACAATAATAATCCAAGAAGACATCACAAACTTGAGAGGGAGTTTTGGGGACATGAGAAGAGTTGAGGGAGGAAGAGTGTGGGGTAGAAATGGTATAAATATAGTTCTCATGTATAAAATCCTAAAAATAAAAATAAAATAAATGTTAAAGGGGGTATTTTAAGAATCTTAGCAACTGTGTCTTTTAGGAGAGTTTAGAGTGGTAGCTGGTATATAGGAAAATGCCAAGTTCTCTTTTCGTACTGATGACTTTTGTCACGGTCAGTCATCACCTCCCAGGTGGAAAAACAGGCTTGGACTGGCTGTGACTAGTCAGTGCCACCTAAGGCTACAGAAACATGTTCATTTTTCTCTATCAATTAAAAAAAATAGGCAAAAAAAGACTCCTGGGGAGTCCTTGCAGGGCCATAATGCAACACCCAGGATCCTGGAGTCTCCTCTCCAAGAGAATTTAAAAGTGATATAAACAGAAACTTGAGGATAGTTTGTTACAGTGCAATGGAAAAGTCCCAGGGCAGCTTCCCAGAGGATGAAAATGGAAAAAGTATCCGCCATAGTGGTTAGCTACATGGCAGCAGGTAGCCCATGGCAGTAGGGGAGCAGCATAGAAAAAGTGCAACGAGGCCAAAACCATTAGTTGGGGAGCTAAAAGCATCCTTAAGCTCTGCCAGCATCTGAATGAAAAGCACAGAAGAGAAGAAAAAATAATTACTCAGTGAAAGGCAGGCAGACCCAGCCAAATGAACTTCAAGCTGACTCAGCTAGTAGAACTTCACTGGGGGAATGGAATTCTGGGAAGGAAAAATATATTATCTATGGCAAACCCACCTGGTCTCCTAACCAGGTCCCTGGCTTGTCCCATTGCATTAGCCGTTAGGGAGGAGACAGAGGTGTGTCTTCACCTAGAAGTAGACTGTATTCTTTGCCTACAATAGGAAATCGCTCTCACAGGGGCTGATTTTCTCTCCCAATCCCATGTGCTCCTGTCTCTGACATCATTGTTTCCTGTCCCTAATGACATTCTTTCTAATGACAGAAAACTAGCTGTTGTTTTGGGATGTTGGTCCATCCCAACTCACAGACACTTCAGGACAAAACACTATCTGTGCCTTTCCTGTAATGTCTGGTGATGACACTATTTCTTTCTAGAACTTTCCAAAACCAGCATGAGGATGAGCTCAAGGTCAGATGGTACACTGGACACCCTTACTCTTCTCACAGCAGACCACAGATGGAGTGAAGCCAGCTCTTCTGTGCATGACAGGAAACTGAAAAACAGCAGGGTTGGCCCTAGGCTATGTTTTCAGCCCTGAATGCAAGACATATAAGGATCCTTGATTCCTCGTTCTCCACAATGATATGACCTTCAGGATCCAAGGTTGACCAACCTTTTTATTCTTCACTGGGCATCCACTAGGTGGCAAATAAGGCCTCTGAGCTCAAATATAGGGCCTATAATTAGGAGGAGTTGATGCATTCTTGGACAGTCTTAATCATTGTTTAACAACAGGCCCTGAGTCTTACTCCACACTGGACCATGCAAAATAGAAAGCTGGCTCTGGGTGTGGTTTTCTCCTTGGGACCACTCAGTATTGCAGTAAGTCTGCCACAGGGCTGACCAGTGCAGTGCAGTATGGCAGAGACCATGGGAAGACAGAGGTAGGGAGTAAGGAGGGGAACTTGGTCATGTAAGACTTACCCAGGCAATGCTCTCCAGCTAGATAACATCCCCAGATGCTAGCCAGCCACATGTACTCCTTCTGTGTTAGGATAATAGCCTTGGTTCTGGTGCACGAGGAGATGTTAGCCCTAATTAGCAGCTACAACCCCAGCAGCCTTGCAGCCCACTGCCTGGTCTTGACAATAGTAAGAATATGCAGAAAATATGTACTCTTTCCTTGGGTCTTCTACCCAGACTTCTTTACTCATCCAAACTCCTGTTGGCCTTTTATTGATTTGCTCTTCCAGACCCAGCCAACTTCAGGAAAAGGACAGAGAAAGTCATCCATGCTGAAAAGCAAGTGACAGACAAAATCAGTGGGCTATTCATCCAGAGGACACGTGGGTGTTTGGGGAACGGATTTGCATCCTGCTGGCCTACATGCATGACATCTAGCAGGCATTTGAGTCATGACGGGTAAGTGAGTGCAGAACGGGTAAATGCATATGGCAAGTCCTGGAAGCCTGAAGGTCAGCTAGAAATAGAGGCTTTGTTGTCTGTAGTTTATCTTTTTTTTTTGGTTAGTCGGGTGCTGGAGGATGAGAATCGTGGAGAGGCTCTCAGACGCTCAGAGGCTAGGAATCTGGTGCAGCAAGAAGTGAAGAGGAAGCAGAAGTCAATGGCCCAAGTTCAAGAAGAGACAAGAAGGACTAGAGAGTCCAGGTGAGGTGGGGAAACTGGGCAGAAAATGATGATGGGCGAGCACAGAGAACCAGAGAGTGGAAGTGGTACATGGAAGTCCTGAATAGTGATGTCTATCTGCTCTGGGAAACAGGGAACTAGGCAATAGGAAGGGGTTCTGCATGGATTATCAGAATAAGTGACATTTAGGCACTTGTAGTGTGTGTCATTTCCTCTTCTGGAGCTTGGAAAAGTATGTCTGGTACTGTTTCTATAACAAAATACCTAAGGCTAGGTACATTGTCCAAAAAAGAGGCACATTGATTCACAGTGTCAGAGCTCCAAGAGTCTGCTTGGCTCTGTAAGGATGCAAAACAATATGGTGAATGGCGAGATGGTCAAAGCATGCATGTGAGGAAAAATTAAGAGGACAGGCATATTCTTTTTTAAACAATCATCTATCTAGGAAACAAACTGTGGTCTGGTCATTTCTTAGGCCGAGGCATTCCCAATGAATGACCTGGCTGCCTTTCACTAGGCTGTCTTATAAAGGTTGTACTGCCTCTCAACATCATCACACAGGACCAACCTTCTGGCACACAAGCCTCAGGGACACCCTCCAACCTCAGCCCAAAGGGGGATATCCTCTCTCCGTGAATCCTCAGACTGAATGGGGAAGCAAAGGCAACCACAAAGCCAAAATGGAAGGGCAATTTCAAATCTCCTCCTGCCTTATATTCCTTTCTCTGCCCAGCCACATCACTTCCTGTCTCAACCTTCCTAGTGCTGGGATTAAAGGCGTGTGCCCTTCCCACTACTTGAAGCAAAGGCATAGGATCCCAAGTGCTGGAATTAAAACCACCTGACTATGTTTCTCTTTTGGACTGAATCAATCTCATGTAGCCCACTGTGGCCTTGAACTCATAAAAATCTGGACAGATGATCTCTGCCTCTGCCTCCTGAGTGTTAGGATTAAAGGCCACTGCCTGACCACTATGGCTAACTCTGTGGCTGGCTTGGTACTCTGATCTTCAGGCAATCTTTATTGCTTTAGAGCCTACGCAATATATCCCCACAGTAAGCAGGTTGAAAGGCTAGCGACTCCACTAAGGGTGTGTGCTAACCTCTATCCAAGTCTCCGTGCAGCTTTGTAGCAACTTTCTGGCATCTCTGGCTTGAATTGTCTCATTTAGTTCTTATTTCTTGCTGTCCTAGAACAAAAATTCCTCTGATGCCCCTTTCACTTATCATGAGTGCTTACAAGGGTTCTTCCCACCAGGTGGAGGCCAAAGAAAACACACAGGTCTTTCAATATTGACTCTCCTGGCTCAATGCAGAAGCTCAGCCCCACTTCCCAGAGCCTTGCAGTAAAGCTCATGTCTGACAGCTTCTGAAGCTATGGGCTTGCTAGCTCTCTGAGAATTAACCGACTCCAGGAGACAACACTGTATTCATACCTTCTGTTTTCCTCCACCGGGGACATGGTGGGATTGGTTGAGAAGGAAGGGACTATTTTCTATGATATTACAAAAGGAAGTCAGGCTAAGTGCTCATATCTGAGGGAATAGCATAAGACTGGAGACCTTCAAGACCTTCCTGAAGATCTTTCTCAGGCATGGACTCCCTTCATGGGAGTCTCAAATCTGGATTCCTCCAGAAGTCAGACATGATCGGTGGTTTTCTACTTCCCAGTCTGCAGCCAGAGCATCTGTGACTTAATGGAGCCAGGAGTTTCCTCTTAGTCATGACATCTATTTCTAGAAGGAGACACCATGACTATGAGAACTCTTATAAGGAAAACATTGATTTGGGTTTCTCATTTACAGTTTCAGAGCTTCAGTCCATTATCATCATTGTGGGGAGCGTGGCAGCATACAGGCAGAAATGGTGCTGTCTGCATCTTGATCAGAAGGCAACAGGAAGTGGTCTGCAACACTGGGAGTGGCTTGAGCATAGGAGACCTAAAAGTCCATCTCCACAGTGGCATATTTCCTCCAATAAGACTATACCTACCCCAACAAAACCACGCCTCCTAATAGTGCCACTCCCTTTTGGGAGCCATTTCCTCTTGAACCACCACAAGTTACAGAGTCTAACAGGAGTCACAGAGCCAATCCTGTAAAACAGAGGAGATAATGGCCGCAAGTAACTCGAGCAATAAATCCTAGGCCATGTGTGGTCATGCCAGTATGTATGGCTTCTATTATGATTTTAACATGGTGTGTCCCAAGAATGTTCACGTGTTCAGGGCTTGGTCCCAACTTGGTGTTATCTTGCCAGGTTGTGTAAACTTTAGGAGATATAGCCCAGGAGTAAGAAGCAGGTCCTTAGGGATATCTTGTCCCTGGCTCCTGTCATTTTCTCTCTACTTCCTCTCTGCCATCAGGTGAATAGCCACATGCTCCCTAATCTCACTAATCAGGAGCCTAGAATTAACAGGGACAGCTTATGGACTAAACTTAGAAACTTTAGCCAAAACAAATGTCTCCTCCTCTTCTCATTGCTTATATCAAATACTTTGTCACAGTGACAGTGAATCTGATTAATACAATTTTCTTCCATCTCCACACCCAAGCAGTACTATCATGGTGGGAATTGTCTGACATGGATTCTCCTTTTTATCTACCACAAAATTATGAGTATATTTATGAAACAGGAAAAGATGTGTGTGTGAGAGTGTGTGTGTGTGTGTAAAATTATGGTGTCCTCTAAAGAAACCATATCTACCAATAATGGAAATATAACCCTAAGATGCATTGCCACAGAAGTAAAGGGGAGTGGAGACAGAGTTATGGGTGACATAAATGACTCATCTCTAACAACCCACTGTTCACAAAATGTTTGAGAAAGGGAAGTGCAGACAATGGTCACTGATTCTGCTTTCTTCTGCATGCACATACGTTCATATAAAACCCCAAATCCAGAGCTGGAGAAATGGGTCAGTAAGTAAGAGTACTTGTTGCAATTAATACAGTTTTCCAGCACCCACATTAGGTGGCTCACAACGGCCTGTACCTCCAGCTCCAGGGGAAACAGCACTCTCTTCTGGTCCCTGTGGGTACCTGCATGCATGTGGTATACATGAACTCACCTGGGCACACACACATACACAAACATTAAAATAAATAAATGAATCTCAGAAAAAGTATAAGACTTTTAAATCCGGCCATAATTCTCTGATTGTTTTCATGCAATAAGTAGGGAAGCAAAATCACAGCAAGCAGAGGATGATATATGTCACAGAATATATCTAGAGTCGGGTGGGGCCAACCAACTCCCAGACGACATGAAGACAGAGAAAAGCCGCTGCCCGTGGTATTATGGAATGACCTCACATTGTTTAATTTCTCTACCATTAAGTCGAAAGCACCAGTGGTTTTAAGATTATGTTTTTGGTTTTGATAAAGGAAAATAAGAACTGGTATTTCTAATCCGGTATACTCAGTTGATAATAGATTTTTGGCATCAAAAATTACCCTGTCTAACAACTTGGAGTCAAAAAAGATAAAATACAAATTAATTGATCTATTTAGAAAATCTATGGCTATCTCTTGATCCATTAGAATACAAAAATAATCAAAACAGCATCTGCTTGATATTACTTCTAGGACAAACAATTGAGACACTCAAAATAGCTAAGTAGATAGAAAATGTCTGCATTAGGACAGAATTTAACTGCTTCTTCTAAAGCCGGCACAGATGTGTCCTCCAAGTCTCGTGAGCCCTTGCCTGAAGCTCTTCAGCCCTTGCCTGAAATTCATCTTCATGGCTCACAGCTGCCTTCCCTAGGCACATCCACAACCTAGACTTTGACTATGACTTTGGTCTTCCACTTTGTGTCTCTCCTCTACCCAACCCTCCAGCCTAAGCATAACTGCCAATGATGAGACTGGAAAGCCCAGCCCTAGATACATCTCTTCCCAGAACAATGACAAACATCTTTCCATGGATACAGCTTCTGTGTTTGCAAGATGAGATGCAACGTCCTTAGGTTGTTCTTCACAGTCCTCAAGAACCTTCTCCTGTGAGCATCCCGCTACTCTCTCACAAGCAGGCTATACAGAGCCCAGCATCATTTTTCTGTAGCAATGCCTTGCTAACCTGAAGGAACCTCCTTGTCACATCTACCCAAAGCCTAGTGATAACCTAGTGCAACTCTGGCCTTGCCTGCTGCAGAAAGACAGAAGACATTCCTGGGATCTCACCACAGGAGAGGTTTCCTCATCCCAGTCCTGACATAGACATGATCATATCCACCACACATCCAAGCTGTTCACTGGAGTTTTTGTGGCACAGAAGGAGGTTAGGAGATGGTGATCATTTAAAATCTTTTTTAAAATGGGGGAGGGGTGTTGGAATGTGCCACAGCATATCTGTGGGAGTCAGAGATCAGCTTGGCAAAGTTGGTTCTTTCCTTCACCTTTCACTTGGGTTCTGGGGATCAAACTTAGGTTTCCAGGTTTACAGGGTAAGCACCTCTCACCCACTGAGTCCTTTCTCCAGCCTGATAGTAGAGATTTAATAAGAATTTAGCTTTAAATGATCCAGGAAGTTTCTTCAACTTCCTCACCCAGGTAGAGCATGACTATCTGTTAAGGTCGTAGTGAAAAGCAAATGAAACATGCCACACCACACACACACCACACACACCACACACACCACACACAAACATGCGCACACACACCACACACATGCACACATACACACAAATATGCACACACAAACACACACCACACACACACCACACACACCACACACACATGTGCACACACACAAATATGCACACACACAAACACACACCACACACACGCACACCACACACACTACACACACGCACACACCACACACACAAATATGCACACACACACAAACACACACCACACACACGCACACACCACACACAAACACACACACCACACACACACAAACATGCACACACACAAACACGCACACACACATAGACACACACCACACACATACACACAAATACGCACACACAAACACACACCACACACGCACATACCACACACACATGTGCACACACACAAATATGCACACACACAAACACACACCACACACATGCACATACCACACACACAGAGACACACACTTCACACAAACACGCACACACATAGACGCACACACCACACACACACAAATATGCACACACACAAACACACACCACACACACAAACATGCACACACACACACAAACACATACCACACACATGCACACACCAACAAAAAAACAAAATCAGACAAAAAAAAACTGTCTAGTGTCTGCTTCACAGTCAGGACTCTCAACTGAAGGAGGGAAAATTCAGAAGTCAGGTATGGGGCGGGGGAACAAGAGAACAAAAGAATGAAAGAAGATAATGTTCTCTCTTCCTTCTACCAGAGCCATAGGCTCCATTGCCTCACTTAAGTAGGAAACTGCCTGCACTATCTTCCTTGGGCACAAAATTTGGCCAGAAATAATTCCAGGACCCTGGAAAATGTAATATCGATCCAATTTTCTAAATATTCATTGGCAGCTGCAAGCTGATAATATAAATGCTGATAAAATGCTGGTCCTCTGAAAGAGTAGCAAGTCCACTGTGTCATTTCTCCAACCCCTGGTTAGTTTGGGGATTCACTGTATAGAGTTATAAGCTGACTCTGAGCTATGTTAGACATCACCATGTTCCAGATGGAAGGAAAAGCAGGATGTCCCCCGGCACAGGGAGAACGAACTGCTGAGGGAGAGAGAGAGAGAGAGAGAGAGAGAGAGAGAGAGAGAGAGAGAGAGAGAGAGAGAGAGAGAGAGAGAGAGAGAACTGTAGGTGACAGAGTCTGAACTAGAAAGTGTTCAGCCCAGTGCCCCTCCCCTCCCACACCCCCTTCTCTGGGTCAGCGGACTGAGCTCAGAGAGCAGCCTCTGGTATCAGAGTGGAGAAGTTAATAAACGGTTTTCTCAAAGGCAGCAACAATGCTTACTGAGAACTGCCAAGAACAATCATGTTGTTCTGGAAACTGACTGGTGACAGGAAGCTGAGATGTGTTTGCTCATGAGAACGTGGGTATTTAGAGTGAAATCAGTGTGAATATATAGTATCCACAGCTCTTTCCATGCCTCTCTCCAGCTCTGAGGTCTGATAGTTCAGTCAGAAGAGGACAGGTCATCAAAACCTTTGGCCACCAGTAGACACTCTCTTGATCTAGAGTGGTGCTAATTTAAGTGGCAATCAGGGAGACAGGGCCTATGGCTCCTCTAGTCAGAAACTGTACATCAATCCCGGGCCATGTGACTGGTAGGCATTTAGTAGGGTATTCTAGAAGGTGAAGCAGCCCTGGGGAAATTGAGAAAATCCTGAAATGTCATAGGCTATCCAAAGTTTGTGCACACCTATTATACAGACAGGAGCAGCCTCAGCACCCTGGCCAGGGGGTGGCCAACCATGCACAGGAACTTAGAGACTCCAGAGGAAACTAGACACAAGGACAGCATTGGGGGAATAGTCTACAATCCAGATGGGCTCTGTAGGCCACTTACAGGTCTACCAGCAGGGGCTTGAAAAGCTTCTAGGCAGACAAGAGGCGATATTATATTGTCACAATTAAAAATAAAAACACAAGAAACCAAGCAGCCGAGTGTTGTGTGACACTGTTCACTGGGAAGAATGTGAATAAAAAGTTACTCACCCCAGACATAGAGCCTACAACAGGCCAAAGTGAGGGTATCACAAAAGCCTATCTTCATGAGCCAATGTGTTATTGGGGTTACTTGTATGAGTATGAGCGAGGGGTTTCTTAGAAGAACAGAAATGACTTAAAGATGCTGCATCATCAAAAGCCCACCTTAGCATGGTGACTGCTCATGAAATGGGACACCTAGAGTAGCATGCGCAGTGGGCAGGCAGATCAGCAGGTTGGGGAACAGCCGTCCTAGGTAGCTTGGTTGGTCCGAATCCTTTCCAGGTGGCTCCACTGACCTGTGTGTCCTCCTGGAAGCACAATTTGTCTGAAAGCTGCTCTCAGTGCTGTAGGATTATGCATTTGTACTGGAAATATTGGTTTAATAAAATACTGATTGGTCAAGTAGCTAGACAGGAAGTAGAGGCAGGGTAACCAGACTAGGGGAATTCTGGGAATTGGAAGAGCAGAGAGAGACAAGAGTGAGATGCAGAGGAAACAGGATGAAAATGCTGCACTGAGAAAAAGCATAATGAACCATGTGGCTATGCATACATAGAAATATGTGTTAACTTAAAGTGTAAGAGTTATCCAGGGATGGTTAAGAGGGGGAAGCAGTAGAAAGGCAGAGCAAAGAAGTAGGTATCTTGATAGAGAGAGCCATTGTGGGACTAGAGAGAAACCTGTTGCTAGGGAAATACCCAAAAACCCACAAAAATGAGTCCAGCTAAGACTCCAAGCAATAGTGGAGAAAGAGCCTAAACTGGCCTTTCCCTGTTATATACCCTAATTGTCATCATCCAGCAGCTGATGGAGGCAGATGCAGAGATCCATAGCTAAACACCAGGTCAAGCTCCTGGTCCAGCTGAAGAGAGGGAGGAGAGAGAGCATATGAGCAAAGGGATCAAGATTATGATGAGGAAACCCACAGAGTAGGCTGTATCATGAAATTAGGAGCTCACACACTCTGAAATGACAGCCAAAGAACTTTTATGGAATGGATCTAAACCCTCTGAATGTAGATGACAGTAATGGAGGCATAGGCAGTTTATGGAACCTCTTGCATTCAGACCATAATTTATTTCTGGTGCATAAACTGGCTTCTTGGAGCCCATATCCTACAGGGGAACACCTTTCTCAGCCTTGATACTTAGGGGAGAGACTCAGTCCTACCTCAAATGGATATGCCAGACTGAATTCACTCACTTTGAGATTCCTTGCCCTCTCTGGGGAATGGATGAGGGTAGGGCTAGGAGGAAAAGGCTGGAGAAGGGCTAGGAGAAGGGGAATGAGGGAAATCAGTGGTGGGTGTGGGGGAAATTTTAAAATAATAAATAAATAAATAATAAAGTATAAGAGTTAGCAAGTACTAAGCCTGAGCCATAGACCAATAAAATTGTAATTAATATAAAAGTCTTTGTGTGATTATTTGGGACCAAGTGACTGAGGAACTGTGGGTCTGCAGGTCCAGACTTCAGGACTAGACCAGGCAGGCCAGAAACTTCTCAACACTCCTTTCTGCTATATAAGCTTGGGGGAAGAGGGGTGGGGTGTGTGTGTGAATCTACTCAGTTTCAGGAACTTCCTGAAGCCTTTGAATTGTTTACTTCTTGAGTTTAACAAACTTCCTTATCAGGTGGAATGTTTTTAGCTCCCCTTAGAACATCCTGTGTCTTAACAAACTTTGCTGCAAGATGGAAGGTTTATCTCAGAGGAAATTGCTGCACAAGACAGACATATCCACAGATGCATATTGCTGAGGCAGAAGCCTGAGGTTTCGGCTAAGCAAGTTACTATACAAGCATATGGATGTCATTACCACTCAAGAGAAAGTGCAAATTAGTGGCTTTAATGTACTGTGTATAATACACAGTTTCCAAGAGCAAGTTATTCAAAGAGAGAAGATACAACTGTGTTCAGGAGGCAAACAGGCATCCAACAGAAAGCATCTCTGAATGTTAACAAATGCTGAGTTAGCAGATAAAGTCTGGAAAGCATCTATTGCAAATATGTTACAGAAGCTAATGAAACTCTATTTAAAATTGTATGAAGAGTAAATAAGCAGTGAGTAAGATTTCAACAAAAAGATAGAAACTATATGACTGGATCAGTTCCAAAAAATGGCGTGGAAAGGTGGCATTTATTTTCAAACTAGTAAAAAAAAAAAAAAACAAAAACAAAAACAAAAAAAACAAACAAAAAAAAAACAAAAAACAAAAAACAAAAAAAGAAACCTGTCAATCAAGATTTTATATCCATCCAAATGATCATTCACAGTGAAAGCATAGTAAATACATTCCCCCAAAGCCTAACAGATGGTTTTCCTGAAGATTCACTTCATAAGAAATACATACATTTGCCCATTTCCTCCACAACACCTGTGTCCTGCTAATCCTTTCTTTGGAGTCCCCTCCCACCCCAATGGTCCCTCTTTAACTTCCTTGCTTTGGAGGTTACTCCAGGTTGTGTATTCACATCTGAAGATTCAGAGCTAAAACAAACAAACAAACAAAAAAAAAAACCAAAATAGGAGAGAAAATGTGGCGTTTGTGTTTGGGGTCTGGGTTATCTCATTCAGTATAGTATTTTCTATACAGTTCCATCTGTTTATCTGCAAATTTCATGGTTTTATTTTTTACAGCTGAATAGTATTCCTTTGGTTATATCCACCCACACTGTATTATCCATTCATCTTCTGGAGGACATTTAGATTGTTTCTATTTCCTATTTCTTTCTTTCTTCCTTCCTATTTATTTCCTGATTAGTTTTTTGGTTGTTTGGTTGGTTGTCAAGCTGACACACAAGTTAGGATTATAGTGGAAAAGGAAATATCAGTTGAGAAGAGTCCTCCATAAAACTGGCCTGGAGACAAGCCTTTGGGGCGTCTTCTCTATTGGTAATTGATGTGAGAGGGCCTGGACTACAGTGAGCAATGCAGCCTCTGGGTGGGTGGGTTGTATAAGAACGCAGACTGAGCAGGTTGTAGGGAGCAAGCCAGTAAGCCATATTTCTCTAAGGCCTTGGCGCAGGGACATGCAAACGACTTCAGTCCCTGCCCTGGTTTCCACAGTGATGAACTGTACACGGGCATGCAAACTGAAATAAGCCTGTTTCTCTTCAAGTTGCTTTTGGTCATGGTACTTATCATAGAAAGCCAACTAGAGCACTGTTCAAGAATACATCTTTCCTTCCTTTCTATTCTCTGTGCATGGGTGCTCTGTCTGCATGTGTGTCTGTGCATGTAGTGCTTGTGGAGACCAGACGAGGGCATTGATTGGATCTTCTAGAATGGGCCTTACAGATAGTTGTAAGCTGCCACGTGGATGCTGAGAACCAAACCTGGATCCTCTGAATTAGCGGGTACTATTTCCACTGAGCCATCTCTCCAGCATCAGTTTTCACATTTCATTGGTGGCTTCCTTCATGACTGAGATTATTCACAGGTTCTTTCAGCCTTAAGGGTCCTCAGGGTGACTGGGTATATTTGGCATGTTCCCATTATCTGCAATGGGCACCAGATATGCTGATCATAGCAGCATACTTGGTGTAAGGACCGTGTGAGGACAGAATTACCACAAGGCTGCACACAGTGATGGACAAGGCCAGCACCAGCTCCTTTGTCCGGGCACTCTTAAGGAAGGTTAAGCTTTGGCCATTTTAGTCACACTCTAAGTACTTTTGCAAAGAACACTTGATATGCCCACACAGGAAAGAAAACAGAATCACACAAAATGATCAGTGTGACCCAGGGAAGGCAGAAAAAGGGTAAATTGGAGAAAAGAGGCACTGAACAGATGAACAAAATAGGGGACAGTTATAATTGAGGTTGGAATCGATCTTATTTCAAATGTAAATGGTCTGTATAGATAATAAATCAAGAGATTGTCACAATGGGGGAGAGAGAGAGAGAGAGAGAGGGAGGGAGGGAGAGAGAGAGAGAGAGAGAGAGGAGAGAGAGAGAGAGAGAGAGAGAGAGAACCTGACCATCCATCTATGGAAAAACTGACTTTAAAGACACAGATAGAGTTAAGCATAAAGAGACACCAGACAACACCAAGAAAAAGAAAGGACCAGGGATTGTGCTGCTTTCATACAAAGCGCACTACAGAATAGGAAAGATTGTCAGGAGTACGATGAAGAAGATGGAGATAGAAGGAAGGGGTTGTTCAGTCCCTGGTGTGTGCACTTGACATCGGAGTGTCAGAATAGCCGAGGCTCAGACTGACAGAACTAAAGGGGGAGATGGACACTCGCTGTTGTGGCTGCAGATATCAGCGCCCATCCTTCAGTGATTGAGATCCAGCAAGCAGAAAATCAATAAGAATGCAGAGAGCTGAATAGCGCCATTCATCAACTGAGTCTAATTGACATTTATAGACTATTTCATCCAGCATCAATAAAACGTCCATTTTTAAGCTCCTCTGGAACCCTTGCCACAACAGAATACATTCTAGGCCTGTAAACAAACCATGACAAATTTAAAAGAATAAAAAAGTCATATCAAAGTATGTTCTTACTACAATGGGATCAAATTAGAAATCAATAACAGAAAAAAAAAAAAGAGATGGAAACACTCCAAACCTAAGAAGAAGAAACACGCGGAGAATAAAATGTGAATAATTTTAATTAAATCAAAACTAAATGCAACTTCATTGAAATGTGAAGGATTCAGTTAAAAAAAAAATTCAATGGTAGGGAGATTTCAGCACTGAATGAGTGCTTTGGGGAAAGAAGAAACACCTAAGCCAGTGGTCTGAGTATCCACCATAAGAAACTAGCCAAGGGGTAAGAAAAATTAAATGCAAAGTTGAAGCGTCAAAAGTTCAGATGCAAAGTTCCTAGACTAGATGACGTCATATGATTAAGAGGTCAACTTTCAGTGAAGTGTGTTGCTGCAGGCTCATGAACTTGTTGTGGGATGGTTGTACACTGTGTGAGGATGTGCTGCGATTGCTGTAGTAAAAAGCTGAATAACCAATAGCCAGGCAGGGGGCATAGGCAGGACGTATAGGCAGCTTCCAGGGAGACAGACTCTGAGGGAAAGAAAGGAGGAGTCACAAGACAGACACAGAAGCAGGATGGGAAGTGTGGAGATGAGGTAACGAGCCATTCAGCAGAACAAAGATCAAACAATATGGGTTAATCAAGTGATAAGAACTAGTTAGAGACAAGCCTAAGCGAAGGCCAAACTTTTATGATTGATAAAGTCTCTGTGTTGTTATTTGTGAGCTTGTGGCTCAAAAGAAAATTTGACTACATGATCTCAGCACTTGGAAGGTAGAGGCAGAAGCTTCAGGAGTTCGAAGGCCACCCTCCAGTAGACATCAAATTGGAAGCCAGCCTGAGCTACCAGAGATCCTGTCTTAAAAAACAAACAAACCAATTAACACTCAGTTCTCCCTACGCTGGTCTATAGAAGCAACATATACCCCATCATGCTTTGTGGTAGAAGGGTGACTAATTGGCCTTAAAATGTATATGTAGTTACAAAGCAATCTGTAATAAGTAAGATAATTCTGCAAGAGATAAAGTTGAAGGACTTATGTCCCCCAAATTCAAACGTTATTATGAAATTTTAATTCACGAGACAACTTGGCATATAGGGATGTAAGTTCCTAAAACAGAACTGAGAATCCGGATATAAACCTTACATTCATGATCAACTGACAGGTTAGTTAGTGTAGACAGGATAATCTCCAATAACAGGAGCCAAGCAAGACAGGAATGTCCATGAAATACACCCTCCTCTTGCCTCATACAGTAAGAATTAACTCAAACTGGGCTGTAGTCTGAACAAAAGATTTATAACTATGACACTTGAAGAAGGAAAATCTTGGTGGAATCTTGTACAAATCTCTATGGACCCATAAACAAGAGCTGTGAAAACCCCACAAATCCTGATATATTGCACTTAATTAAACTAAAAAGCATCTGTGCTTCAAAAAACAACCCAAATTAAACCAAAAGGCCGGCCATCGATTTAGATAAAATATTTACAAAATGTGCATGAGGTGGAGGATTTATATCCAGATTCTAAACAGAGGTTTTACAACTTGATGTGACAAATAGCCCGATTAAGAATGGATGAAAGACTTGAGCAAGCACTTCATCAAAGGAGATATAAGGGTAGTGCTCAGACATGGAAGGAGGGGCTGGTTGTTAGTCAACACTACAAAGTCAAGTCATATCATAGCCATGCTGACTGCGGAGAGCTACACAAACACATGCGCAGGACAATGACCACAGCAGACAGGAGAGCAGTTTCCTTGCAGACCTGGAGAGAGCAGAGAGCTGGCCCGGTCTTGGCTGAAACGAATGTGCTTCAAAGTTTACAAAAACACGTCGCTTAGTTTGGCGTCGTTGTTTGCTTTGCTTTTCCTTTAAATTAAACGTACTCCAGACATTTCCCTGGAGAAAACTGTCCAAAACGAATGAAACTAGCTCGTGAGGGAATGTTCGCAGTAGCATTATTTGTAAAAGTCTCAAACTGGAAATAAAGCCAATATATAAAGAAAAGATAAACCCGCTGAATGGATCTAGACATCTGTTGCAATGTGGTTGGGCAGTGGAGAAAGAACGCAACACTGGAGCACGGTGTGACATAGATTGCCTTCAAACCGTTTGCTTAAAGAACCAGATTCAAAGGCTCTACAGTATACGTGATTCTGTGTATGTTTGGTGTCCAGAAAAGGCAGTTTACAGTGATGAAAAGCAGATTGCTGACTAGCTGGGGAGGGAAAGGGAGGTGAGGGAAGAGGGGATTCAGTTCCCCTCAAGAGAACACACTTAACGGGATTTTAGAATGATAGCCAATGGATAGTGACCATGGTTGTTCAATTCTAATAAATGTATTAGAGGTCATCAAGTTGCTCATTTGCGATAGATAGATTTTGAGGTATAGTAAGCATATCTCAATAAATTCACAAAACAAAGGAAAACCCGAAACCTACTCAAATCACATCAAGCCATAGTTCCTTATTGATTCAGAGAAAACAAATGATCGATCCCTGGAGGATGTGGAAACTCGGAGTGACAAGCTCCACCGTGACAAGTAGGTCTGCTGTGACATAAATTCTCCTGTCTCCTCCTGACCTATACCACTCCACTCTGGCCCTTGCTACAGCCAGCCCTGATCAGGCCATGCCCTTTCCAGCTGTCTACCATTTCTGTGGGCACTTCCATTTCCCTGCCAGAATCTCCAGGGCCATGTGCCAGGTTGGCTCAATCCTTTTCAGCATCATTAAAAGGAAGTCTCTTTGATGCCAGGAATGGTATAAAGCCAGCTGAAATCTACAATCTTGGCTGTTAACCAAAACAGAGCTAGACAAAAGAAACATGTATTTATTGCTCATATATCACTAGCCCCATTTCTCCATCATCAAGGCCATGGTGAAAGAGAACCCAGGGTTCCGCAGTGAATACATACAAAAGCTTTATTCTTGATGTCTGATCCCTTGTGTATGAGTGTATGTGCCCGGACATGTGTATGCATGTGGCTGCGTGTGTGTGCATGTGTGTGTGGGTGCATGCGCACACACATGTGCACCCGTATGCATGCACATGTCTGTTTCCAAAGGCATCAGTTTAAGATGGGAAGTGAAGATGTGGTCATTTGGTGTCCAAGCCATTGAGTTTTGCTTGGGTGACACATCTGCGAAGGAAGGAGAGGCTGACATCATCACTTCCTCTGCCAATTTGGTTTGGTTTGTTGGTTTCTTAATTTTCTAACAGGAAGACACTTCTCTGGGGCTGCAGCTGGCTGCCTTCAAAGACAGAGCAAAGCAGTCCATGTTCTCTGTCCTGCTGCTCACTTTCTGAAGCAGAAGCAGCTAAGTCCTCCGGGAGCCCTAGAGTCTCTCAACTACCCATTTCATGTTCCCTCTGCAATTCATTTCTTGATCCTTGATTGTTTTACAACTGTGCTGGCTAGTTTTGTCAACTTAGACAAACCTCTGGGGCAATATCTTATCTAAGGATTCATTTGAGAGGGCCCAAATCACTCCTGGGCTGGTGGTCCCGGGTGGTATAACAAAGCAGGCAGAGCAACCCCTGAGGAGCAAGCCAGTAGGTAGTGTTTCTCCATGGCCTCTGCTTCATTCCAGATTTCTGTCCTGCTTAAGTTTCTGTCCTGACTTCATTTGATCACGAACAGTGATGTGGAAATGTGAGCCGAATAAACCCTTTTCTCCACAAGATGTTTTTGGTCGTGATGTTTTACCACAGCAGTCAGAACCCCAATAAGACAGCAGCCGGTGATAACTGAGTTCCTATCTAAGGATGCTGTGGGTGATACTGGAATGAAAAAAAAGGACTTTTCCTTTGATAACATGCAGTCTAATTAAAGCAGGAGGCAGGCAACATAAATGATCACACTAGAGAGCAAAAGTTGATAAACAGGTACCAAGGAAACTACCAGAGTCTTGAGGAAGGGGACAAGCTTTCAAGCTAGAACCATCCAGGAACCCTGGTGGGAAATTTGGCTCAGGGATGGATAGAATTTTGGTTGGCAGGGTTGCCAGAGTAAAGGAAACAGAGACTGAAGGAAAGCCATGTGCATGGAAGGGGGTTTTGAAAATGGGAAGGCACAGGGCATGTTTGGGAAGAATACAGAATACACATCTGCTCCTAAGAAGCAGATAAATATAAATACAAGTAGGAGTCACATTATGTAGGACATTGAATGTCAGCTGTGATTTTTAACTTATCCCTAGACAAGCAGGTTAACCTCTCCACTCAAAAGGCATTTAACTCATGGAAACCAGACTCAGCTTTCTTTTGACAGGATGCATATATTATCCCTGAGAAACTTCCCAATAAGACCACAAGCCTATGGATGGCTGTGTTTCATAACCTTCAAGTATCAGCCAGTCACAGAACTGCAACATAGTCTCTGAAAGACTATGAACAGAAAATAAATCCTGCCTTTTGGTCCCATGGGTGAGCAGAGCTTTGTATGGCTCCTGAGTGGAAGTTCTGACCTCTTTGGGAAGTGCCAGGGGCAGGGTCTGCTTGAAATGTGTTCCTCTGGGGTATTAGAAATGATTAACATTTGTGGCATGAGGTCCAGATCCTTTAGATAAATGGTTCTGACTGGGTTTCAAATACCAGTTTGATGGGAGACAGGTGGTATGTACCATATTGCCTTAGAACTGTGTGACTCTTGTCTCAAATGGTACCCACAGAGGAACTGGGAGAGCCCAGGTAGACTTTGACGTGAGCTTAGTAACTCTGGCAAAATTCGAACTCTCCATCTGCTTTCCCTGCCCGCGGTAGCTCTCCAGGTGCTAGCACTGGCTAGCGCAATAAACACAAAGCACCTGTTGGGGTCAAGATCCTGTAATAGGTTCAGAAAGGGGGGGAGACTTGCAGACAGCGACCCTGTGCTGCATTTCTAGGTCAGTAGTGTGGAGGAGGCTGACGGAACAGTAGAAAGTGAGGTTAGCCTGGGACAAGCAGAAACTGAAATAGAACAGGGATCTGGAGTCAGAGTTGGGGTGAGGACGAACGAAACCCACTGCCAGGAAGACACCTGAGGTTCGGATCCCCGCCATTCAGAAGATTTGATTAGCCACGTCTGCCTTGAGCACTGTTCAGAGTTGGGCTATGATTTACCCCACAACCAACCTTTAGGCTTTGGCCAGGACCCACCTACTCTACCAGCTCCTGCTCTACAGCTAACTTCCTAGATCATATCTAACATCTCTACCATCCTTCTTTAGGGACTAACCTCTCACCCCTCATCAGGGAAATTTCCCTTTGCAACACAGACCACTACAAAATAACCTCACAGCCAATCAAAACGCATAGCCAAGGAACCTAGTCCCAAACGACACATCTACAGCAAGGCTCCTGCACCTAAGGCTAGGGAACATTTTGGAAGAAGAGGTGGAAAGACTGTCAGAGCCAGAGAAACATGACGTTTGCTGTGAGATTATTTCTCCTAGAAATGTTAGGAGCCATACCCATAAAGTGTCACCCAACATGGGTGCCTAAACTTGAGTTGAAAAGGATGACACCAACAGACATGCTAACATGGATAGGGCGAAGCTCGTGAGGCCTCAACCCTACCAAAGATCTATCGGAATCTAAGGAATGTGAAAAATGGAAGAAACAGTCTCCCCAGAGAAGAGCTCACCAACTGGTTATCAAAGGCCAAGTGAGTCTGGAAACACACGTGCAAGCAGACTAAAACTAAGAAAACGCTAGTTATGTGTTTAGGAATACACATCTATTCCTCTGTATGCATATATGCAGGTACATAAATAAATGTATGTCAAAATACTGAAAAGAGGCATGAATTTGGAAGAGAGCAGGGAAGTTCTGCAAGATGGTTTCCAGGGGAAAATCACGGGATTACAATCTCAAGAAACAAAAGAAATGATAATATACAAAATGAAGCACTTCCCCAAAAATCATATATTTAAAGCATGCTAAAATCACAGAACCATGGATTGTCAAGTGGAAATATCTGTAATCTACTTCAGTGAGATGTTTTTTAAAACCCCAGTGTGCTCTACAGATGGAGTCAGTCGTGGGCCCCATCCAGCCTCCCTGCTTCGGCTCCTCTCCCTGAAGTGACACCATTATGGATTCTCTTCTGTTCCTTTTCTCCACTTCTGCCTCACTGTGTGCTACATCTATTGACTTGGTCTATGATGCTTCTGCTTCCCAACCCCACACCTACCTACCGTTTAGCCTGAATCCTCACAATCACTTACTGACCTGTTGCCACAGTCCCTGCGTAGAACATGTTTTCATACCCAAGATGTGTGTTTTAAGCCAGAATCTCTTGGAGCCTCTGAAGGTACTGTGGTGGGGTGTCCATCCATTCATGGAACTTATATTTGAATGAAAGTGCTGGCTAATGACAAATAGGTCACTATCTCAGTGATACGTTCTAGAAGGCAAATGAGCTATAACAGGAAAATAGCTGAGGACCTAGGAGGTGCATAAACAGAGTGGCTGCAGAGGACATGTGGGAGCTGAGGCTTAAGAGCAGCCAGCCTTTCCTAAAGCAAGTCAGGAATGGAGTGGTGGGGAAGGGGGGGCATGTGAGCAGGGGTGGGGAGACAATGAGAACAAAGTGCAGAGAAGTCATGTGGCTTCCCTAGGATGATGGTAGAAGGGATTGAGAGAAGTAGATGAAGTCAGGCTACAGACTAGACCTAATGAACCAGTTGGGGCCAGACTTGAATACGGAACAGACATATAGTCGGGAGTAGCTTGGATAGCCGATTGGGTGATCGCGGTGATATTAGGCTGAGCAAAAAAGGGAAGACTTGAGCCAGAAGAGAAGGCCATGCCGGTGGAGGAGACTCTAATGTTCTAATTCTTATCTGTAACAATGAGGTTTCTGGCCCTGACTAGCCCCGCAGATGGGACCCGGCCGCCACCGCTTATCTGGACCAGCAATCCCAAAGTTCCAAAGAAACACGCAGGCGCTTATATTAATTTCATCCTGCTTGGCCTGTGGCTCAGGCACATTGCTAGCTAGCTCCATCATCTTAACTCAACCCATCTCCATTAATCTGTCTGCCACGTGACTCATGGCTCACCTGTGTTACCTTACATGTTGAATCTAGGGTGGCTGGATCATGTCTCCTTGTCACTTCGCCCTCCTTCTCCTACCTACGCTGATTTCCCACCTACTTCTACGGTGCTCACCAAGGGCCAAAACAGTTCCTTTATTTAAAGAATGATATTCACAGCATACAGAAAGACATTCCCACATCTCTTATCCATCCCCCTTGGAGGACAGACATGATGCAAACATAGTCTCCGCTGTTGTCTGAGAAAGTCTCACCCTTTAGCATAGTGTATATGCTGCTTCTTTGCATAGACCCAGCTCAACATTCCAAGGTCACTTGTCCCATCGTAGATCTTTAAAACTGCCTTGTGCTCATCTCAACACGCAATGACCTCTGCTGTTAGATGAAAGCTGGAAGCAAGATTCTGTCCCTTGCGGTTTAAATGCCTAGCACTCAATGATACTCAGAAACGCTGATGGGACAGAAGGAGGGAGAGAAATAGGAAAGAAGGGAAAGGCCAGGAGAAGAAAAATAGGAGAGAGGGAATGGAAAGGGACGGAGGGAAGACGAGAAGGAAGGAGGGAGAAGGGGGGAGGCTGGTAAGAATCTTTTCAGGAGAATATGGCAGTTAGCATCTGTGCCGTGTTCCTGGAGACTGAAACCTGGGACGGAATGAGAAGAGCGCCATCTAGAGGTCGAAATACTCAAGAAAGGCCCTCGTCTGAAATTTTTTCCTGGAAAAGCCGGCCAAACAGGAGCTTGCTTGCCCACATCAAGTCATTTTTTAAGGCCGTCTGGAGTAACATCATCTAGAAATTGGTTCGCATGTGTTTCTCACATACCTTGTGGGAAAACCCAGAGCAGCAACAAAAATATTGAGTGACCCGAAAGGTGGATTTATCAATAGAAATATGATTGTTAGTTCTTCTCTGACAGCAGAGCCCTGAGTATTCTACAGCATGCAGCCAGCCCTTGCAAAAGCTCTGCTCCCTCCGTATCAGTTGTGACTCTTCATTAATGGACTGATGATTCTATGTGCAGGAAAGCTAATGGCTTCCATCACTGGACTCACGGGAACAACTGTGAGACCGACGGAGCCCTGGCTGAGGGCATGGGCACAGCAGTAGGGGTGGGCACAGGTCCAAGACAAAGTAGCCTCTCATGTCTGTGTGAACCTAACAGGTCCAGACACTGCCCAGAAGTCATCAGCAGCTCTGCTGGTTAGCTGTGAATTGCCCAGCAGAATTGCTCTCTGCTACCGAGAGGCTTTCCTTTACGATTTAACGAAGAGTGGAGAAAATGGTGGGGCCCTAAGTCATTGAGCGCAATTCACACCTTGAGCCTATGCCTGCAGAGGCCACTATGGGGGATATTTTTATCTTCTTGGTTTTGGTTGAGTACCGGGTATTCAGGAACGCTGGGAGGGGGAGGGGGCTGGCTGTGGAGCACAATATTTTGTTTGCTTATTTACAAAAGACCCAGCTACACTGTGTTCTGTGGCTCAGCTCAGATTACTAAGTAGCATGTTTCAGAGAAGAAAAAAAATGTAATAAGGGTAGAAGACCGAATTCTTCTCTCAACTGTAAGATCTCAGCCATGTTATATGCTTGGAACACTGCCCCCCCCCCCACCTCCCACCCCTGTACACTTCCTTTTCCTCCACCTTTTTTTGGTTTGCTTTGGTTTGGTTTGGTTTTGAGATAGAGTATCACTAAATAGCCCAGGCTAACCTCAGACTTGCTACCCTACTGCTTCAGCCTCCTTAGCCCTACAGCAAGCCTTTGTACCTAGCTCTAAACACTGTATTTCTAAAAGCTGGGATAAGGAAAGGGTTTCTATACTGATCTGTATGAACAAAAGCTGTAAAGAGGCCATGTGAATAATAAACATGTTATTTAAAAGAGAATCTTACCACAGTATAATTTGCACACAATGAAATCCATAAATCTCAAATCCATAGTCCAATGGGTCTTGGGAACTGTATACAGGAAATTTGCTTTTTATCTTGAGAGCTTTGCCTTGCCTAAACTTTGCTGCAAGAAGTTCCATCCATCATGTGGTCTGTTTCTGAGTTCATCCACACTATGTGTATAAGTATATTCTGACAAATGAATATATTTCCGCATTCAGTGAATACCCAGCTGCTTTGAGCATGGAGCTATTCTGGATTAAGCAGCTAAGAAAATCCACATGTTGCCAGACAGTGGTGACATACACCTTTAGTTCCAGCGTTGGGAGGCAGAGGCAGAAAAATCTCTGACTTCAAGGCCAGCCTTGTCTACAGAGCTCTAGGACAGCCCAGAAAGAAAGGAAATAAAAGGAGAGAAAAATCCACTTGTAAGTCACTCAAGACCTTGCCTTCTTGCTGGGTCATACAGGACCTTATGATCAACTACAGCTCCAATTTCCAGTGTATGTATCATTTTCTGCTTTCCCATAGAAATAAATGAAAGCTCTGCTATCCCCATGTCATTGCCAACACTTAGTATGGTCAGCCTTTCTGATCTTGGCATTTTGGTGTGTATGATACAGCAGTTTATTTAACGACTTTCATTTTCATTTTCAAGAATATCTTTTTATGGGCTTTTCCTGTATTCTGTTTTGTAAGCTATCAATTTAAATCCTTTAAAAGTCAGATCATTTATTTGACTATTGAGTTATTATAAGAGTTCTTTTTATATTGTGAATACAAATTTTTGATCCCATACATGTTTTATAAATATTTTTATTTAGTCCAGGACTAACTTCTGAATTTCCTTCACTGCCTTTTGAAGAACAAAAGTTTTTCATCCTAATGACATTTAATCCATTGTTATTTTTTTGTGGCATAAATCCTAATTGGTCTTAATAATAAAAACACGGAGCCAGATTCAGGGTACAAGTTGAAAGATCAGGGAGACAAAGAAGACAGCCACTAGAGAGATCTCTTACCTCTTCAGAATCCTCAGACGGAAGGGGCCCGGCTCCTTCTAGTCTTCTACAATTTTAGCTCAATATCTGTCATCAAATGAATTACATTTTCTTATAGTAAGTTATTTACAAAGTGAGCCACCAAGAGTGGTGTATCATAAAAAATGCAGCCTTTTCCATAATCATCCATTTTCTTCAATGCTGTTAGCTTAAAAAAAGACTGTCCTTTCTCCCAGTGGATCTGCTACTTTGACAAAAGTCCATCACTCATATACATGTCAGTCAATTCTAGGTTTTCTTGGGTTTTATTAGTGGAAATACCACATTGTCTTGCTTAGTATAGTTCAGATGTCCTTAGCCTTCCTAATGCTGCAATATTTTAGTACAGTTCCTCATGTGTGGTAATCTCCAGTCATAAGATTATTTCATTGCTGCTTCAAAGTCCATAGTAATTTTTCTACTATTATGAATATGTAAATATTCATAACATATAAATATTTACATATTCATAATAAAATAAAAATATTCATAATATATTTACATAATACATGTAAATATCTGATACATAGGATATCTGATATGTGTGACTCCCAAAGGGGTGGAGACCCACAGCTTGAACCAGTGGTATAGTTCTGATATGTCATCAAATAGTGCAGTTTACACCTATTCAATTTTCTTCCTCTCAAAAAAAAAAAGGAAAATTGTCTGAGGCAGAGACCATTGCAGAAAACCCCTGGTCAAAGAGCAAATATCAACCAATCATGGGGTGTATCTAAGCTCAGGGAACATGATGGAAGGATCTCCTAGAAATAACAGAGGAGCTTCACACATGACGCCTCAACAATATGGCTGCCTAAACATGACCTGAGCAAGTCCAACACCAATAGAAGTCAATAGAAATGCTAACACAGAAGGGGAAGTCTCATGGGCCCAACCCCTAGACAAGGAACAAAGAACTAAGGAGGGGGGGGGGAGAGAGAGAGAGAGAGAGAGAGAGAGAGAGAGAGAGAGAGAGAGAGAGAGAGAGAGAACAATTAAAGACAAGAGGCTGGGAATTTGAGAAAGATTTAAGAAAGGCAATCAATTTTAAAAAAAAAAAATCAGCACACCTTGGCCAATTAGAATCTTATTCTTGGTTCCCACAAAAACGAGCCATCCAGAAGATGGGCTGCTTGGTGGACTAAAGTGAGCAAGCATTCAGTGAGGGTCATTTCAGACTCCAAAGAGTGTACTCATTCCTTTATTGTTTGTTGTTGTAATAAATTATCACACATTTTTAAAAATTGTCTGGGGAGCCTGGAGGATAATAGCTCAGTGGCTAAAAGTACATACAACTGTTACATAAGACCCGAGATTGGTTCCTGAACTGTCTGTCACTCCCCTGGAGCTGTCTTTTGACCTACACATGTGGGCCCAAATATACTCACATATATATACACACAGAGAGAGAGAGAGAGAGAGAGAGAGAGAGAGAGAGAGAGAGAGAGAGAGAGAGAGAGACAGAGACAGAGAGAGACAGAGAGAAAAAAAATTAAATTATTTTTATATTAACTATTTGAGTTTTAATTTACATTTTGTTGAATCCATAGAAGAATCAATGGCTTAATGATACTGAGGTTTCTGACTCAGTTTTTAGCAATGTTATTTTCAATGTTAGCTGCTTGCTTCAATTCTAATTACTCATTGTTGGAGTATAAAGACACAGCCAATATTGTAGGTATTATGTAATCATTGATTAGCTGTGGTTTTAGAACAAATGTCATACAGACAAAATTACATCGCCTTTAAAATTATTCCTTCTAAACGTAAGGAACAGTTCCTTGTTCCTTTTATTTCATCCAGTGGGGTGAGGAGAGTGTGAAGAGAACGGACAATATTGTCTCTTTTTAAAAGCGTTACAGAGGAAGTTTACAGTGGTCCACTGGTCAGAATGATGTCAGATATTGCTTTCTCATAGATATGATATCGTTCACTAGTCTAAGGAAGTTTCATTCTATTCCACATTTCCTGAGACTTCTTACAGTGAACAAGTTTGAACTTTCTCATTTTTAGATTCCATCTACTGAGATATCTATATGGTTTGTCTTCTTGTCCATTAATGTTATAAATCACGTCACCTGACTTCCAAAAAGTTAAACGAATACTACATTGCTGGAATATTCCCCCTTTGCCAAGTTTTTGTTTTTTACTTTTTAATTTTAAAAATCGATGCACACCCATGCATGTGTTCATGTGGATGTGTGTGCATGCGTATGTGAGTGTGCCTGCACACTCGTATGAATGTTTGTGTGGTGTGAGGAAGCCTGAGGTCCACTTTAAGTAGCTTCCTATCACTCTCTACCTAATCTTCTGGCAAAGTCTTTCAATGAGCCTGGAGTTCATTGAGCTATCTCCCCATCCCTGATACGAATTCTTTTCTAGGTTACTGTGTTTAACTTACTATAGATTTGTCAAAGATATTTGCATCTATGTTAGTAAGAGCTCCGAATACTAGCTTTCTAGTAATAACTGGTTTTGGCATTACGATAATACTGGGTTCGTGAAAAGGAGTTATGGAGTGTCCTGGATGTTTTTTGGTTTGTTTGTTTTGCTTCATTTTTTATTGTTGTTGTTTTGTTTTTAGAGTTTTTTGTTGGGAGGTTGTCAAATTTATACAAGCTAGAGTTATCTGGGAAGAGAAACCTCAATTGAGAAAAGCCTCCATCAGATTGCCTGTGGGCAAGTATGTGGGGACATTTTCTTGATTCGTGATTGATATGGTACCACACTGTGTGGTACCATGCTCCAGGCAGATGATCCCTGGTGGCATGAGAAAGTGTGCTGGACAGGCCAATAAGCAGCCGCCTCTGCTTCAGTTCCTGCTTGATTTCCCTCAGTGACAAACTGCAACCTCAGAGGCATAAAATGAAACAAACCCTTGCTTTTGGCCATGGTGTTTTATGAGTTTTAGAAACCGGAACTAAGACAGACAGGAAGCATCCCTTCTCTTCTGTTTATAAAGTGTTTGTATAATACTGCTGTTGTTTCTACTTTAAATATTTTACAGAATTTGTCAGTTGGAAGGCATTCAGTTCTGAAGTTTGTAGAACATCTTTTAAATTATAAATGTGTATATTTGAATAGGTATTCCAGTATGCTTTCTGTTGCTGTTTTCGTGACCAAGAGCAGCTTGGGGGAAGGGGGAGTATCATATCCTACAGGTTACAGTCATAATTAAGAGAAACCAAGACAGGAACATGGAGGGACTCCGCTTACTGTGAACTTCCTTTGCCTTGATCATCTACTTTCCCCCAAGCTCACTTGCCCAGGGGTGCTACCACCCACAGTGCCAATTAGCAATCAATAAAATGGCCACAGGTATGCTCACAGGCCAATCTGCTGGAGGCAATTCCTCAATTGATACATCTCCCCAGATGTATCAAGTTAAGGATCAAAACTAAGCATCATAATGGAAATTATTGCGCTTTTTAGGATTTTCATTTCCTCTAAGCTGTCAAATACTTGTCATAATTTTTAATGATATTCCAGAGTTACCCTTCCAGTGCCTACAGGCTCTGTAGCTACGCCCCCTGTTCATCCTTGACATTGGTAGCTTATGTCTCATCTCCTGCCACGCTATCTAGATGGAGGCTTCTCAGTTTGATCTCATTAGAAAGTCGACTCTTGGTCCCATTGGGCTCTCTCTCCTTTAGTCTGTTTTCAGTGTCTTTTATTTAAGGCTTTTATCACATTCTTTCCCTTTCTCTCTGCTTACCTTAAGTTTAATTTGCTCTTGTCTTAGGGTTTCTGTTGCTACAAAGAGACACCAAGCCCCTAGCAACTCTGATAAGAGAAAACAAAAGTTAACTGGGGGCTGGCCTACAGTTTCAGAGGTTTAGTCTGTTATCTTCATGGCAGTGTGCAGGCAGGTGTGGTGCTGGAGAAGGAGCTGAGAGTCCTACATCTTGATCCCCAGGCAACAGAAGCCATTGTGAGCCACACTGGGCATACCTCCAGCATAGGAGACCTCAAAGCCCATCCCCAGAGAGACATACTTCCTCCAACAAGGCCACACCTCCTAATAGTGCCACTCCCTATGGGCTGAACATTCAAACATGAGTTTCTGGGGGCCACACCTACTCCGACCACCGCAGCTCTCTTTTGTAGTTTTGCAAGATAAAAAATAAGATTATTAATCTTAAATTTCATAAATTATGATCAATGAAATAATTTCCTCTAGGCACTATAATATAGTTATACTTCACAAATGTTAACAAGTGCATGTTCCTTTTTACTTATTTTGAAGTATTTTCTAATTCTTCTCAACCTCTTTTTGGCAATAGGTTTTTGAGAAATTAGTTAATTTTCAACTACTTGGAGAATTTTCTCAATTTATCTATTGTGACCAAAGAACATATTTTATTTAACTCCAGTTACTTCAAATTTTTTGTCAATTAATCTTATGGCCCAGTTCATGGTCCATTTTGGCAAAGACTTTGTGAAGATTTTAAGAAAGTGTTTGTCATAGTCTTGTGATATGGGTTGTTCTATAAATATTAACTGGGTCATGGTTGTTGGTAGTCTTCTGTAGGCTAACAATATTTTCCACTTGTTTCATCTATAAGTGAGAAAGGAAGGCAGACATCTTCCACTGTTTCTGCACTTGCCTATCCTGCTTTTTTAGGTGTGGGTTCCCATATTTGACCCTCTATTTATAGGCCCTCTCCATGGAGGTTTGTTATGTCTTCCTTGTGAGCTCAGACCTTCATCACTACGAAATGTCCCTCTGCATATTTGATAACATTTCTGGTCCTGACATGTCTGCTTGTCTATCATCGATATAGCCAGCCCAGCTTCCCTGTAATTAGTATTTGTAAAGTATGGCCTGTCCACACTTTTCATTGTCTCTGTCGTCTTCAACATAAAAGTGGGTTTCCTGGATATATTCGAATCGGTCTTGCTTTGTATGCACTCTATCAGCCTATGGGTTTTAATTGGGTAGCTGAGATGTTCCCTCTAGTTTTGATCGCTATTAGGCCAAGCTCACTGTGAAGATAGAAAAATCCTGTTTGATTCTTTCCCCTCGACCCCCTTCCTGAGGTCCCTGAAACTAGCCAAGGTTGACAGAGTTTCGGTTCCATTGTATCAAACACACTTATGGCAGCTTGCTCAGAACAGTGTTTCAGCTCCATTGTATTACTAAATTAGATGGCAGTTTGCTCAGGGTTCAGATTCTCGGAAAAGCTTCGTTCACAGGATTTATGGCAGCTTGCTCAACTGCTCACAGGATGTACTTCCTGAGTTCTTGGGACCCACCTGGTCAGCAGCTTGACCTTCTGGACTTCACTCAGGAAGGACCACCCAAGATAAGGCCCTGGGACTGCATTCCTGATATAGCAACCTGGGTGGGGCCACCCAGGAAAGCCCTACCATGAGAACTGTTACAACTTCTATCTCAGGAGCCGGATGTACCCCTCCCCTACCCAGAGTGCGGTATAAGAATTCTACTCTGAAAGCATTCGGGGCTTTTGGCTTCCACAGTGCCTTGAGCCCTCACATGTGTGTACCGGTATATCATTCATTAAACTCTCTTTTTCTTTACAGTTAACAGTGGTCATTAGCCGTGGTCTTGGGGTGTCTGGGACGCTAAAGTTAGGGACGCCTGCCCACTACACTCACCATCTTGTCACCTGTTTGAGTTTGACATGTCCTTTGTTGTTCCTTTCAGATGCTTTGACATCCTTTACAATTGAATCCTTTCTAGCATTCTGTTTCCTTGTCATCCCTGTGTGGCATTTTACTTCTCCTACGGCGTGAAAAACAGCCAGATGCTCTACCTGCTCCTTCTTGCTCTGTTATTGTTTACAGTTTTAGTGCCACACATTTATAGACCTCCTGCTATATTTAAATGTTTGCTTCAGACAGTCAATAGTTCATACAATTTTAAGTATAAAAGAAGCTATCTTTTATACTCACCCACATAGATTTTATCTCCGGTAGTTATTCTTTATATAGATTCAAATTTACATTTGTTATCACTTTTCTTTTGCCCAAAGATTTCACTTCAAATTCCTTTTAGCACACATCTATTGGCAATGGGTTCTTCTTTAACTTCTAGTGATCAGAAAAGCACCCTACTTTAATTATATTTTCTTTTTATTTGGCAAAAAAAAAACCCATAAAAATCTATATTCTTAAGGGTTTTGCTGTTTTATCTTGTTTTGTTTGAGATTGTCTTACTTTGTAGCATAGCTTGTCCCCACACCTGTTTGTGACCCTCCTGTCTGTCTTCAGAGTTCCCCACCAAGCCTGGATCAGTCTGAACAACTTTTGAAATGTGCACCACAGGGTTGCTAGCGACAGGCCCCAGGGTGGGCAGCTGCTTTCTAGTAGTTGGTTGTTATGCAAAACTGAAACTTTATGCCTGTTGAACACCGCCCTCCCCACTCCTCCCCAGGCCTTGGCAGCTAATATGCTAGCCATCAAACCATCTGTTTCTGTGTGTTTGATTTTTATTTCTCCTAGAAAATACTCACCTTATGCTGGCTTGTGTTTTGGTAACTGTGCCCATTTCATTTAGCATAAATTCTAAATTCTATAAGATTATAAGGTTTATCCCTGCTCACGCAATAGATGTGTGTGTGTGTGTCCAGAGATTATTTGTCTTCCTCACTTACTCTCTATAGTGCAAATCCTAATTGGTCTTAATAATAAAGCTCAAAGCCAGATATCCGCTTAAACGCTGAAAGATCAGAGACAAAGGAGCAACCACAGCCACCTCAGCAACTCCTCAGCCTGAAAAGGGGAGCTGAGATCCTCTCTCCACTTTCTTTATATTCCTGGCTTCACCTCCCATGTGCTGGGATTAAAGGCTGAGCCTCCACTGCCTGGTTCTGTTTCCCCTTTAGAAGGGACCAATCTCCTGTAGCCCAGGGTAGCTTTGAACTCCTCATCTTCCCGCTTCCTGCCTCCAAGTGCTGGGTTTACAGGTGTGAGTCACAGGGCCTGACCTCTACGGTTAAGTGCTCTGCCCTCCAAGCTTTATTTGCTAGAGCACAAATGAAATATCCTGACAACTCTTCATCTTAATTTTGACACCTCTCCCTGAACCCTGGGCTCACTAGTTTGTCTAGATCAGCTAGCTAACCTGCAAAGCCCACACAGCCTCTTGTTCTCATCTCCAGTATTAAAGGTGCACACCTCTGCTCCTGGAGTTTTGTTAACATGTGCTTTGAGCTAGCAACTGTGTTTATATGGCTCTGACAGAGCAATCTCTCCAGCCCTTGAAATCCTTCTTTTTTTTAAGGCTGAATACTATTCACATGCACACAAACCTGCCACATTTTCTCTGTCTGTTCATCCATCAGTGGCTATGAATATTTTCTCTGTATCATCGATGCTGTGAATAGTGCTGTGGTGAATACAGGAGAGCTAATGTCTTTCTGCCACCCCTATTGCATTATTTCCATGAATACTTAGGAATGGGATTGCTGTATATGCTATTGTTGTTTGTACTTTTGAGGTGCCTCTGTTTTCCATGTAGTTTTTATGCTCCCACGGGGATCTCCGCAGCCTGCCTAGCAGTCATTATAATTTTTAAAGATAGTATTTATCCTGTACAAGGTGATGGTTCATTGTTGGTCATGGTCAATCTTCCCCTGTTAGTGAAGTTAAGGATCTTTTCATATGCTTCTTTTTATTCTTTTGTATATTTGTTTAAGAAATCTCTGCTCGGGCTGGGTATGGCATCACATATCTTTAATCCTAATATTAGAGAACTTGAAGCCACTCATCCTGGAACACAGTGAGTTTCAAACCAGCTGGGGCCATATTTCTTTATTTCAAAAAAAAAAAAAATCTCTGCTCATTTTTAAAAAGAATTTATTTTTACTTACAGTGTTTATCTTGTATGTATATATGTGCGCCACAATATGCACAGTGTTCACAGAGGCCAGAAGCGTGCATGGAATCCCCTGGAGCTGGAATTAGAGACAGCCAGGAGCTGCTGTGTGGGTGCTGGAAACCAAATCCAAATCTTCTGTGAGAGCCTCTGTGCTGCTATGTTAACCCCGAGCCTTCTCTCCAGCCCAACTCAGCTCACCTTTTAATTATTGGAGATTTTCATTAGTGGGCAGAAAGACTTTCTTGTGTGTTGTGGATATTAATCCTTCCTCTGATACATGGCTTGAAAAGGTTCCCCTCCCTCCACCCCAAGGCAGCCTTTCTCCCTTCCTGATCATTTCCATGTTGCACAGAATTTTTCCATTCATCACAGCTTCTCTTGTCTGCTCTTGTGCTCAAGCCGAGAAATCTGCTGACACAGGTGTTGTGAGGCTCTTAAATCTTAAGGATTTTATAGGACCAGGTTTCATGGTTAAAAGTCTGCAGTCAGTGGTGTCGAGTGATGGTTTGGATAGAGAAGATTGCGTCTCACTCTAGTTTGCACACGTGGATGCCCAATTTTCCCAAGCAGTGTTTGTCAAAGAGACCATTAATTCCCAGCTGTGCTCTCCGCTCCCTTGCCTAGCTGAACTTGGCTGCAGTCTCTAATTTCTAGGGTTTGTGTTCTGTTCCCTTGGTCTGTAAGTTTGTCTTTCCTGTGAATTTGTAAGGCTTCCCAAGATTATTTTTCACTATTCAGAGTCCTTTATGGTCTTATAGGAATTTGGAGATTTTTTTTCAAATTTTCTACAAAAATGCCACAGGGTTTTGTGGATAATATTGACTCTATAAATTGCTGTGAGTAAAGTGGGCTCTTGAACAGTATCTGACCCAAGGACACGGGATGTTTTGTTTTTACATGTAGCTCTCATAACATCTCATCGATGTGGCATGGTTTTGAGCGTACAGGCCTCCTGCGTCCTTTGCTAAGTTCTTTTCTAGGTAGTTTGTTCTTTTTGGTATTGACGGAAACAGGATTCTTTAATTTCCCTTTGGGGAAGTATGTTTTAGCACAAGAAAATACAATTGATTTTTATAAGGGAGTACAGACATTTTAACTTTAGTAAGACTTCACAACACAGGTTGCCTTTCCATTTATTTGTGTCTCCTTCGTATTATGGAGGTTCACTGAATTTGGTATTTGATCATTTCTTCTGCAGTGTTTGAGGTCTGTAAGGCATCCACATATTAGGTCATGCCATGTCCGAGCAGAGGCCATTTTCTTTCTTTTCCATTTAGAGGCCTATCCTCTCTTCTCTTGTCTAACTTCTGTTTGCCTCTGTTTTTGAAAAAGTTTTCTTTTCCTCAGATTTCCTTCCTCCCTCCCTCCCTCCCTCCCTCCCTCCCTCCCTCCCTCCCTCCCTCCCTCCCTTCCTTCCTTCCTTCCTTCCTTCCTTTATTTTTAAGAGCTCTTTTTAAAAAACTCCTTAGGGAACACACATAGTCCCAGCACTTGGGAGGCAGAGGCAGGTAAATCTCTCAGAGATCAAGGTCAAGCCTGATCTACAGGGCAAGTTTCAGGATAGCCCCAACTACACAAAGAAACCCTGTCTCAAAAACAAACAATTCTTTAAATGTTTTAAAGATAGTATTTCAGGCTTGAGTAGTTCTCTAAAGAGACAGCTGCTGTCCTTGGTTCCAGGGAGTCAATGTATCTTTGTTCTGGAATCTTCTGTGGCTGCATTTATTTTTAGAAAGCTAATGCAGTATGCCTTGAGGCCATGCTTCCTGAGTCCAAACAAATTGAGATTTGTTGAGATTCTTAGAACCTGGGAATTGTTTGGGAGCAGAAGAATTTTAATTCTCCAGATTGTCTTCTCTTCCCTTTGGGTTTACGTTTATCCTGTGTCTTTCAGCATGCATTCACTCTGGTATCCATCTATGCACCCAACCTTTCCTGGGGCTTAAGATCATCAGTAATACCGTTCAGTGTGTTTTCGTTTTTAAATATTGTGTTTCTATCTCCACGTTCTGCTTAATTCTGCATCCATTTTCCTCCTGATTATGTTCTTGCTTTTTTTAAAATGTCCTTTAACATATTTATAATAGTGCTCTAATGCTAATTTCGTCAACTCTCTCATCTAAAATCTATCCAGAATGCCTTTTCTTCTGGTTGTGGATTATATTTTTCCTGACTCTTTGAACGCCTGGCAATTTCTCAATTTGTGACAAACACTATGGGTTGCATCGTGTGGACTGATGGATTTTGATGTATTCTTTCAAAGAACGCATAGCTTCTCGTGGCATATGGTTAAGTTACTAGCAGTGTGAATTTTCCGCTATAGATTCTCTTTGAAGTTTGATAAATAAACAAACAAACAAACAAAATAAAACAGATCCAGAGCAAGTGTCGATGATGAAGGAAAATGCTTGGTTGGAAACATGAACAGTGGATCAGTCTTGGGTAACCAGTTTCTAGTGATTAATTCCTCAACCTTGAGGAATTTGTCCGTGCAAAGTCACATAAGTACTTGAGGAAACCCCTCTGCAGTTGTCTGGAGTTTCTACTTCCGATGCTAAAATTTCTAGCAGCTTTCCGATTCCTGAATTCTGTCCTCAATCTCTCTGGTTTACTGAGGATACCACCCTCTGTCGGAGTCCCTACCTTCCACTGCAGCCTTATGTTTAATAAGTAAGCTGGGATAATTGTGGGACTCACCTAATCTGCTTCTCTTCTCTTGGGGTATTCACTAAGTATCTCCCATGCAGGCTAACCCTCATTCTAGCCTATGGAAGCGGACACTGCTATCATTCCATTCATTTGTAAATGAGAGGAACTAGCCTATAGAAGTTTCACATTCATTTCATGTCTGTGTGGGGCAAAGCAGTTTCCTCTAAGTTTGACGTGATCATGGTCCCTTAGTTTAGGCAAGGAAATAAGTAGAACAATACGTGGCAGCTTATTCTTAAGACTGGCAATAAAACTATCAACGCTCCCAAACAGGAAGTGGGGAGGGGTCACAAGAGACTCATCTAGGATTCCGGCCCTCACTCGCTTCTGCTCTTCAGTTTCCTGGGAGCATCAAGGATGCTGGAGCATCCAGCAGGTGAAAGAGTAACTGAAAGTCAGACTCTATGCTGCATCTTCTGTGAGGTTATCACTTACACTGCAGGAGGGCAGAAGCCCTCGCTCCAGCCAACACTATAAGCTCCCATAGGTTCCCCAAGCTGGTCCTGGATACGATAGTTATGTTCGTCTGTCATTAGTGCCTTGTCCCAGGGTGGATAGAGATTGTTTACGTCCCTGGGAGAACCTGGTAAGTGATAGATCTGGGATTTGAACCCAGGGAATCTGCTGCATACTTTGGCATGCTATATACTATATACATCCAAGAGACCCTGGACTTGACTCTTTTCTTCCAGGACAAGGCCCATCTGATAAAGAGGTCCTCACAGTTCATCATGTCCCTAATTTACTTTTTAACTCTATTTCTCTTATGACTGTGCTAGAAAACAAAAGTCTACAGCACACCAAGAGATTTGAAAAAAGCATGTAGACAAATTTCCTAGGGAAGAGGATGGAGGCAAAGCTATGGGGCTATAGATACAAGTTATTTTCATAACATCTGGATGGTCTAGGTTCTGAGGAAATCAGCACAGACCAGGTGTGGGCAGGTAGGTGAATGTTTTATTAATACTAGGAGGCACCGCTGCAAAGGTAGACAAGAGGGTGAGGCCTACTTCCAATATACAACAGCCCTTTGGACTGACCTTGGCAACATCAGCACTCCCAAAGAATGATGTGTTCAATTTCCCCAGCAAGGCTGAGAGTCAGCAGTTTTCAGGACAGACATGATTGGGGAGAGAGCAAATCTGAGAGGACACTGTGCAATTAAGAGAGGCTGCTGTGGAGGCAAGAACACCATGGCTCCAAGGAAAGAAGAAGAGGAGGGGGAGGAAGAAGCAAGAGCTGCCCAGGATAGTGACACTCTCCTGACTGGAGGCCAGAGACCCAAGCCTTGACTGCCACTCTTCCCCCAGAACTATCTATCCATCATCCTCTAGATCTTGTCCCTTCTGGCACTGAAAAGGGTCCTCACAGTTCATCACATCCTTGCCTCTCTGTACATCACTCTTAGACTCTCCAGAAATGTCAAGGGCTCTAGGACATAAATGCCATTTCACATAGTAAATGTTTATCACGTCTCTTCCAACATCTTAATGAAGGAGGCTCCAAAGTGTCCTAGCTATCTGCGGTTGATTTCTTCCTGTCTTTAAAGAAAATAAACAAACAAAACCTTAATTTCTCTTAGAAGAGCTTCTAAGCCAGATTAGCTTTGGGCTGGACACTTGCTCACCTGAAAATCACTCAGCCTTCTGAGCATCCCCGCCCCTCCCGCCCCCCAGGGGGCTTTCTGTGGCCTTATCTGGCTTGATCACACCCCAGAGGCAGCCGTGTGTTCACCCAAAGCTTTCTTCCTTTTTTTAATATGTGAATGCCTCTCGTAGTCAATCTGTGTTCATTTCTTGTGATCGTGTTTGGGCTTCTCTCCATCCTTGGGTTGAAAGATGAGCTTTCGGCTTGTGCCAAGTAGCCACTCACCATTTTCCACTTCAAGCCAGCGTCTTTGCCTGCTCTGTAACTCCAGAGCTGACTCTACAGGCCGTGGTATTTCTCCTTTGCCAGCTGGCTCAGTGCTGGGTTATAGCGATAGGGGCTGTGGAAAGGATAGAGAAAGGCTGAAGGAAAAAAAAAGGTTTTCCTCCGGTTTTCAGTTTCCTGTGCCGTGGTAAGGCCACCAGCAAGAGACTATCCCAGATACTTTGTTCAACAGTGGCAGGCTATCCCATGCTGCTTATCAGATGCAGCCTCCAGATAGTGTCCATGGCTGTACCTCCTGTGACAACCAGGAACTCTCAGTGTAGCTGGAAGAGGCAAGCTTTCTAAATACCTTCTTGTTGGTGTCCTTTAGGTCAAGCGAGAGCCACTTTCAGCCATGATGGATGTATCTGCCCTTGTTTCTATTGCCCCCTTTTTTAGGCAAGGACACTTACGTTCTCAACATGTCCTTATATTAACTTTCCCTTGCTCAAATTTCTACTGTCTGTCTCTTTTCCAGACTCTGAGTGATCCAACACTTTGGGACAGTTTGGTCTTAGATTTTTTATTTTGAAACATATTAACAAGAAGAGAGGAAAATGGTGTGGTGGGGGATGTCTTTCTATATTCTGTGAATATAATTGGTTAATAAAGAAATGGTTTGGGGCTATGACTAGGTATCTTAGAAGCAGGCAGGAAATCCAAGCATAGATAAAGGGGAATGAGTGCAGAGTCAAGAGAGATTCGATCCAGATACCCAAGAAGCAATCTGTAATGGAGTATAGGTGAGATTGTACTTAACCTGCCAAGACAGATTAATAGAAATGGGTTGAGCTAAGATGTGAGAACTAGCTAGCAATAAGCCTCAGCCATAGGTTAAGTGATTATTTGGGACCAAGCAGGGCCACAAGACCAAACCTCAGGCTAGGCTAGGCTGTGGGCAAGAGAGATTCATGACACTTTGGGGCTAGGCTGGGACAGAAACTACCAGTACAATGGGGGGAATTTTTCATCTCTCCCTCTCCCCATTCCCCTCTTCCTCTCTCTCTCTTTCTCTCTGTGTATGTCCCTGTCCATGTCTCTCCCACTTACATGGGCTTAAAAGCATCAGTATGACCTAATGAGAATCTGAAGCTGGTTTGCTTTGTCACATCTAGCTGTGTGCTATGCACCAGCTGTTCTTGTGCCCTCATGGCCTCATCTCTAAAATGGGGACATATGGGGTTGCCAAGTCCACATTCCCTGTTAAGTTGGAATTCCAGATGAACAACAAATCCTTTTGGGTTCCTGATGGCCCAGGTGACAGGGAGGTATTCATCCTGACTTGTATTTGCTAAGCCTAGCAGGTCATATGTGACATCATGAAAGGTTAAATGAATTAAGATGGATGCTGGCCTTGGAATAAATGTAGTACATTGCCCAATAGTTAGTAGAGCTTTAGTTTTGTCAGTGCCAATGATAGAACTCTGGGTTTCACGTACGCTCTACCTCACCACTGACTCTTCCTCCACATCATCCCGCTAATGATGGCGTGTGGTGTGCTATGTCATGAGGATTCTCTGCTTGAAATTGTAATGCTCTTGTTTCCCTTACTATTCCAAGTGTTCTTTCAGCCCCTCCCCTCTCCATCCTTCAAAGCTGCCAGGTAGTGTTGAGGACAGGTATGTCACTCATTAAATCCAAGTGTACTCCTGGCTTAAGTGAGCTAACAGCCTGGTGTCTATCCAGGAGGAATACTGAAAAGGTTACTGTCCAGTAAAACAATTATCTAGGCCAGTCCGAACTTAGGTTGGGAAACAGGAAATGAGTGAGCCCATGAGGGCGCTGGTGGAAAGAACAACCGTAGAAAAATGAGAACATTTGTCATGGGGTGGGCTTGGTGTCACAGGCCTATAACCTTAGCATTCAGGGGGCTGAGGCAGGGGAGTTAAGACCAGCCTGGGATACACAGTGAGATTCCCCCACCCTTTCTACACATGCATGTATATCTATCTATAAATATATGTACTTACAAATTGTGTGTATATATATATATATATAAAGAGAGAGAGAGAGAGAGAGAGAGAGAGAGAGAGAGAGAGAGAGAGAGAGAGAGAGAGAGAGAGAGAGAGTTGGCAGAGGGTGGTGGGAAAGTAGCTAACTTTAACCTGCTGACATGCTGGAATTGCCCTTGCTCCAGCTGTCACGTTATCTGCAATAAACCTTTCTTGAACAAAACAGGGATGAGCTTCTAACACACACACATAGACACTCAAATAAATGGACATTCTTACCATTGATTATTGGCTATTGGTTCATTTGCTAGGTATGATTAGGAAAAGCGGAGACTAAAAGTTGAGAAAGGAGCTGGGGAGATGACTCAGTGAGAAACATGCCAGTCATGCAAACATGAGAAGCTGAGTTAACTGTCCAGCTTTCAAGGCATGACAGAGCAGATCTGTAGTCTGGTGCTGGAGAGCAGAGACGGGTGAATCCCGGGAGCTCACTGGCTAGTCAGCCTACAGAAATGACAAGGCCCAGGTTCACTGGAAGACCCTGTTCCAGGGGAAAAAAAAATGTGCATAGTAATAGAATACAGTATTGATGTCTGGCTTCCACCTAGGCACAAGCAGGTACCACTCCCAACACACACACACACACATGAATATACCACACAGACAAAAGTTGAGAAGCACTGTCTGTCTGTCTGTCTGTCTGTCTGTCTGTCTGTCCCAGAAGCCTTCAGGGTAAGAGGAGATGTCTTTCAATAAGGATTGTTCCAGTCACATGATAGTAAACTGAGATGGGGCATTTCCCTTCTTTCTTGAATTTTCAGGCATTGAAGCAGGCCTGGTATTGGGTGATGATTAAATATTCTAGAGAGGACAATTAAAGGGATACAGAATGAACCCAGGAAGCTGAAAGCCTGATGGAACAGAAAAAGCAAGGGATTGTATAGTTTAGAGGAAAATGAATTTAAGCATTTTTAAAAATGTTTGATCCCACAGTATGAACATGAATACAGGCAAATACATGACATTAAAGGCACACTGAAATGAAGATGTATAATACATTTGATATTTAGGGGACAACCAGGTAACTTTCTTCTGATGACCACAGACTCAAGTTTTCTGTGGTTTCTACGTAACCATCAATAGTTCAACTATTAATAATTGAAATCTCATGAAGGAGGACAAGGGGAATTTGCAGTGTTTGAGGCAGGCACAGTCCATAAAATGTGTGAGTCAAAGTGGGGGATCCCCAGAAGTGGGAGGAGCCAGAAAACCTAGAGGGCCTTGAGCTCAAGAGAGACATCCCAGACCCAACAAACTAACAAACATATTGATAGTGTGCTGTGCCCCTGGTGAGGCCGGTGGTGTGCTTACTAATAGGATTAGCCCTCAGAGGTTATGAGCCAGGGACCACGCCTTGATCCCCTCCACACTCCCAGGCTTTTATCTCCTTGTTAAGACACAGGACTGTGCACTAAACAAGATGCCTTTACAAGAATCACACCCCAAATCCTTTATTCCTTTTTCCCTTGATCAATCCTTCCAACTAGCTACCATTTTTTCTTTCCAGAAATTGATGCTTCCTCTTAGCTCTACTGGTAAGGATGCCACAAGAGAGTTATTACAGGTGAGTGACAGGATGTTGCTATGCATTCTGATATTCACCGAGCCATGCCCAGTGTTCAATGTTCAATGCATAGGTCAGGCTATGTCTTGAGCATCCGCTGCGTATGAGCTCACGTAGACATCACCACAGCAGCTTGGGAGAAGGTATAACTTGACTGATGACAAGACAACTGAAGAAGAGAAGCCATTCAGGCAGCCATTATTACAGGCAAGACTGAAACCCAGACTGCCTGGCTTCTGGTCCAGATGCCTGACCGTGATGCCCAGAGCACAGGCCTTATCGTCGAAGACAGTCAATGTCTGAGGAGTACGTGTCCAGAATTGGTTCTCTTTTCAAAATAGGGGCTCCAAGTTCAGGCCCCTCCAGCCACATCAGCTCTTAGTCATGGACGATGGCAGCCGTGGTGTCAGCAAAGGTGAGAAGGCACAGAGCAACAGCCATCAGCTGCCTTCCTAAAGGACCCAGGGTAAAGCAGAGACAGTGGATTTCTCGAGCCTTTAGAAAGAATTACCAGAAAGGCCCATGCACAGTCTTCACAATGGCTATTTGTGATCCTGTGGCTTTCTCAGTTGTATTCCTCAGAGGGCATCCATCATTTACAAAGTTAAAAGACTAAGCAAAAAATAAAAAGCAATACAACTTTAAAATATATATAATATATAAACTGGTTTGTTTCTTCTTCTTTTTTCACCTATTTTCTGTATGCGGGTGTTTTACCCACATGTATATATGTGTGCCACATGAGTGCAGTGCCCAAGGAGGCCCTCAGAAGCTGTCAGATCCCCTGAACCTGGAATTACAGATGCCTTTGAGCCATGTGGGTGCTAGGAATCAAATCTGTGTCCCCTGGAAGATCATTTGGTGCTCTTAACCCCGAACCATTTCTTCAGCCCCTTATTGTAGTACTTTTCTTACCTTAACGAACTCCCTTGGTGAATGAAATTGTTAAGCTGGTTTTATGAGGCACACTGAACTCGAGGGTGAGAGATGAGCACTAACGTGGTAAGACATGATGCTCAGTTCACTCAACACTCTCGCTTGAGACGGCCTTAGGAAGACACATGCTAAACCCACGCATCATCTCTGTAGGCAATTTTGGCTCTATCAGTCATGTTGAAGTAGGTCCCCGGGGGGAGGGGCTTTTTTTCCCTCTATTGTCCCCCTCGTTGTCCGGGAAAGGAGCATCAGGGCTGCCAAAAATCAGCCTACATTCCCCTCCCCACTGCAAAGCTGGCCACTGCCCACTTTAAGGAGCGTGGGACAATCTTCTCGGGCTTCCTAAGAACTGAACATCAGCTGGATAGTGCCTTAGTCTTATTCAAATGATTCACAGATGACAGCCTCCTTTCCCGTTGAATGATGCCCCACCTTTAGGTGAGAACTGACTACTCTCTATACCATCTCCTGTGTACTTGGCACCTTGCCAGACACAGCCGTTGCTATGAAGATTGTTAAGATAAGAAGGTATGAAGCCACCTCAGGACAAGCCTCTTGAAAAAGCTTATCTAAGGACAAGCATGGGTGTGAGGATACTGTTTTGTCTTACCCACTCTAGCAGGCTGCCTCAGCACTGGCCTGCCTTCTCTGCTGCTGGAGATCTCCAAGCAATTGTTAAGTTTACTTTGGCCATCACTTCTGTGCTTCAAGCTATAACAGGCAGTTTTTTTTTTTTTTTTCCTGGGGTCTAACAAAGTGGTCCTCCATCACCTCTATCCTGCTTCCACAGCTTTCATTCAATTGAGTATGAAAAAATATAAAATGAAGTATTTGGAAATAAATCAAATATCTCAGACATACTTCATAGCTTTAAAGTGTCAACATGCCTGAATTGACCAAGGAAACCTTACATTGCCCTGCTCTGCCTTGCCTGGGTTGCGTGAGAGTCTCCCCATCATACATGCTACCTACACATAAGTCACTTGATAATTATCCTCATTTTATAGTCGAGTGTGTGTGAAGGTTTCATGAAGCCAGACTGGCTTGAAACTTACTATGTAGTTGAGGATGACCTTGAATTCTTGATCCCTCCTTCCATCTTTACCTTCCAAGTGCCGGGATTACAGGTATACACCACCACACCCAGCTTTGTTCAAATGGCTTTTATATTACAAAAACAGTGATCCTAAAGTGTATGCAAAGAGAAGCAGGAAAATGTTTCAAGAAAAAGGTGTGGGTGCCAAATGTTTTATAAGGAAGAGGGGGAAATGGTCGTGTCTGGAATTAGTAAGAATGAAGAAACTTCTATCTACAATACAGCAAAGTACAGGAAAGAAGTTCATGTTATTTTGCTGTTATTTCTCAAATGACAAGCCACTGCCACAGCATGCATTGTGTGCAGTGGAAGAGGTTAACACATCAAGCTGCAGGCTGGAGATAAGAGCAGAAACACATTCCAACTGATGCTAGTCTTCAAGCTTAGTTCCATCTGTTTCAGGAACCCACCCGTGGTCCCGGGATACCTACCCTGAGGAGGAAGGGACCTATGGATTAACTGCAACTCCTCTGATGTTCTTGAGAACTACTGGTAATTGTCTTCTGAGTAATCACCTACTATAACAGGCCCCAGACGTTAGCACAACTGACGTCATGTTAGAGACACCACGGCACAATTTTGACCTAAGAGCCCAGCATGTACACACTGAACATTTGCCAAAATGAGAACAAAGATCTAACCCATCATAGCCCATTGTCCAGGGAAAGTCCCTAATGTCCTAACCTTGCTTTTTGGTTTCTGTAGCTCTGGTTATTGCTGACTGTTCTTGTGTGATATAACCGCTAACTGTGTCTACTAGAATATGGTTTTTGTGCATAAAAAGCCAAGAACAGTAAGCCAAGAACACAATTTTGGCAAATTCCTTGGGTAGCCTACTGGCTGATGAATAAAGACTTTTTATTGGCTTTAAGAGACCCTGTGTTATCTAAAGGAGTTACCTCACACAAACCATATACCCCTGGAGGCCTTTCTGTTCCTCTAGAGCTCTATAAGCCTGACCCATCTTGACTGTCAAGAAACCTGAATGCAGCCTTCCTTTTCACGGCTGATGAGCTCCTATGGGAATGTGGTATCCGTGAGAACAAAATGAATCATTACCTTTGAGCACAGATGTGACATCAGGATAGCAGCTACCAAGTGGCCAATAATTATCTCCCAAGAACAGTAAATAGGCCTTGCTATATAATACACCCCATCAGATAGTCAAGCTTTACTAAAACTCACAGAATTGGTGCCAAAAGGGAAAAAATCCATCATCATCCTCATACGTGACCAACCACTGTTTGTTGGCTGTTTTTTTAGTCTTTGACTCTCTTGAGAGCCCACCACCTAGCTCCTGAATTCAGAGGCTTACTCTTCTAAGAGCCAGGCCTTAGCTTGGCTTGTTTCTAGCCAGCTTTTAACTTAAACTACCCCAAACAGCTCAGTCGATAGAGCATAAGACTCTTAATCTCAGGGGCATGGGTTTGAGGCCCATGTTGGGCACCAGGTAAAATAGGAATTATTTATTAGCAACTGATTATATATAAAATGGTTAGTATTTACTAAGGGTTTACATGAGACACTCGCTGATATAAAGATTGAACTTTAGGGCGATTTTTAAAGTTGGACTGGTCTATGAGGCAACAGCTTAGATCCTCTCTCCAGGAATGCAGGGAACAAACATGTAGAACGAATGACATGACTGATTTGGCCACACCCCGTACATAGGTCCTCAAGACCACATCTCTAGGTCGAGGTACATACCGCTACATCTCACTACATCTGCCTCTGGGCTTTTACCTTTCTCTTACTCCCGTATGTCTTGCCTTTACTCTTGCTCCGTGGCTGGCTGGGTGTCTGGCCCCTGGTGTCTGCTTTTGCTCCGTGGCTGGCTGGGTGGCTGGCCCCTGGTGTCTGCTTTTGCTCCGTGGCTGGCTGGCTGGCCCCTGGTGTCTGCTTTTGCTCCGTGGCTGGGTGGCTGGCCCCTGGTGTCTGCTTTTGCTCCGTGGCTGGCTGGGTGGCTGGCCCCTGGTGTCTGCTTTTGCTCCGTGGCTGGGTGGCTGGCCCCTGGTGTCTGCTTTTGCTCCGTGGCTGGGTGGCTGGCCCCTGGTGTCTGCTTTTGCTCCGTGGCTGGGTGGCTGGCCCCTGGTGTCTGCTTTTGCTTCTTCTTGCTCCTTGATCCCCCTTGTTTCCTGATCCTTCTTTTTCACCGATTTATTCTCTCTGCCTGCCAGCCCCTCCTTCCCTTCCTCCTGCCTTCCTGTTGGCTGTTCAGCCCTTTCTTGGCCCAAGCAAAGAAACACAGCTTCCCAGAATTAGACAATGGCAACATAGAAGAATGTAACACATCTTTGCGTCATCAAACAAAATGTCCCACGGCATAAACAAATGTGACGCCTCAAAATAACATTCCACAACAAAGCACCTTCTTAGGGAGAGCTGGTGAGAAAATAAAGGAAAGAGAGAAGTCAAGACTGTTTTAGTTCAGTGCTAATTTGGTCTCATCCTCAAAGGCACACCTTCTGTTTTCTCTGTTCAGTGGTGGTCTGACATCCTGGCTAGCCTCGGCGACTGCCTTTCCCAAAGCTGATTCCTAGGGAAGCCTTTGCTTGGGCTTGCCTCCCATGAGTAAACTGATCAGTGCCAAGACCCTCTGTTGGCCCCCAGATGAATCTTTCCTTTAACTGCCATGCCAACAGACAGTACTTCCCCTGCCCCAAATCACCATGGGACCAGATACCAAACACCAGAGGCCATTTTCCTACCTCATGGCCTCATAAAATTCAAACTGCCCAATCCCTCACTTGCTCAAAGTCCTAAACGTGTCCCTCTCATCTGCATCATCCTGTCCATCCCCAGAAAACCACAATAAAGACCACAAGTTCTCTTGACTCTCTTGACTTCTCTTGTTGGCTATTAAAATGTCTTGCAATGGCTTTGGTGTCTCAGGGTCTGATAGCTAAACACACTGATTAAATTAGACCAGGAGCACTATAGTCTGCTGTGTGCTATAACAAAATGCCTGACACCAAGGAAATTATTCTTTGCCTTTCACAGTTCCAAAGGTTAGAACTTCAAGGTCGAAGTGAGAGCAAATTCTGGTAAGGGTCTTTCTTGCTGTGTCCTTCCATGACAGAAAGCAGGAGGGCTGAACACATTCTCAAAAGCCCTTTATAGTGGCACATAGCTTTAACCCAGGGACCTAACTGCCACTTCCTGTCATCGTTCCATTGCAGATTAAGCTTTTGACATGTGGACTTCAGAGGAAACAGTCAAACTATAGCACTGGGCAAAACCTTGAAGTGATTTATTATCTCTCAGATTAAATTTATTATCTCTTGGTTAAAAAGCCTTAGGTAGTCATCATTTTAATCTGTAATATGGAATGTTGGTGGACAAGAATACCAGTTTCCGAAGTGATAACTTCAAAGTAAGAATTGCTTTTCTGCTGGACATAATGGCTCATGCCTTTAATCTCAGCGTTGGGAAGACAGAGGCAGGAGGATCTTTGAGTTCAAGTCCAGCCTGGTCTACACAATGAGTTCCAGAACAAGGAGAAACTCTGAAAAAGAAAAAAATAGAAAAAAAAAAAAACACTGATCATTGAGCATCGTCCCATTTTAACACGCTCCCCTTCCGGAAGCCCATGTTGTATAGACACTGACCTTCAAGCAGTGCTCAGGTCACTGACTTACTGTTCCATGACTGATGTCATGCAGACATAAGGATCTCTTTGTCTTCAATGTTTCCATGGCATGTGAAATGGTAGCTCTTCGCTGTCATCAGAGAGGTGTGCGGGGAGGGGGGGGCTTCCATCTCTGTCAGAACTCCCATCTTCCTCTTTTGCTTGTCTTTCTTATTTTCCACACTGTGCGGTCAGAGCTGAATTCCCATCTGAGGCCCTTCCCAGGTACTTAGCTGGGAAGATGAAAGAGCTCTCCTCTAATCCACGTGTCGTCCCCGGCATCAGAATTCAAGAGTGTTTTGTTTGTACCACACTTGTCTCCAGAGACCAGACAGACATGAAGACCTTCGCAGAAGAAAACCCCATTTTGTAGATGAGGACATAGTGGCTTCAGTTACGGCTCTTGGTTGAAATCATACAATAAAGCACCAGGGAATTCAGACTTTGAACTGCTACGCAAGCAGTCAGAAGCAGGGCAAAATGCTCATTACGGCCTGACCATCGGTGTCCTCCCCAATTTCCGGTGCTGAAGACCTACTTCCTCATGAGGGAGACAGTTTGGGAAGGTCATGAGGTATAAGGACATCAAAAGTATTCATGAATGACATCAGTGTCCTTAAAGGAGACTAAGGCTTCTCTTTCCTTTCTAATGGCCCCTGAGAACATGGGTGCAGACCCTCACCAGACACTAGAATTGCCAGCACCTTGAGCTGGCATTTCTCAGCCTCTAGAGCCAAGAAGAGTGGGTTTCTATTGTTTCAGCCTTGGCACAGAGTACTCAGCGAGGACCAGACACACTAAAACATCAAGCATCAAGCCTGGCAGGCAGGGGAGGAGGGGCAGATGAATCTTTCTGTTTGGGGAAATGGAACCCCGGTGCTTTGCAGATACTAAGCAAACACTCCCACTGAACTCCAAGGCCCTGACGTGACCCTTTAAGAGGCTGTCAGCCTTTGTGTCTTTCCGAGTAAAACACTGCAATAGAGTAAAATAATCATTCAATAACACTTTCAGGTAGTTCTGGGTTACTTTGACCCCAAAGGCAGGGTATTTTCCAATTTTCCTCTCTATTTGCCCAATGGTATAAGCACTTTAATGTCTATTTAGTGGACCAATGTTTGGATGGTACAAAGGCACAAATGATAGCTGATAGTTGAGGAAAAAAATAAGGTGAAAAAAGGTGTTTTTTGAAGGTGGATTCATTAGCTAATGCAAGTCTGATAAAATTTGACAGCAACCCCCCTTCTTCTCCCATGGGAGGAATTTGGACCTGTTATTAATACATGTAGTTTGATCCCCAGATTTTTCCTAACTACTTATATACTTATCATGAGGATAATGTCATGACATCAAATATTCTTCGTAAAGATCCTTTCCATAGATATATGAGACTGTGTCATACGTGGATTATAAAAAATTTAATATTTAAGGGTTGGTATATTTCTAGTTTCTTGTGCTGTGCTACAATAATCATTCTTTGTGTGTAAAAAATAAATAAATAAATTTGAGCCAATATAAAGACTTTCGTTTAGGCTGTAAAATGATACCTTCAAAGCTAGAAAGATGGTTTACCAGTTAAGAGCACTTGCTATTCTTTTAAAGGACTTGAACTCAGATCCTAGCATACTAGTCAGGTGATTCTTAACTGCCTGTAACTCCAGTTCCAGGGTATTTGCTACCTTTTCCTAGCCAGTCTCCATATGTACACATACACACACAAATAATAATAATAATAATAATAATAATAATAATAATATCGCTAATTAAGAGATATAACTATAATAACATACTGTTGTAGGTTTGTGGATTTGATTTTTAATTTTTGAAGGGAAAAGTCTGGGATTTTGTTGTTATTGAGAGCAATAGCTCTGACAGGGAAGCCATGTGTTGTAATCTTCCCACACTGATCTACATCACATTTGCAGCACCATGTCTGCCCTGCTGTGCCTTCCACAGGGCACGTGGGAAGATCTCAGGAGAGAGAGGTTCAAAACCCAAAGCATGGTATTTACCAGATGATGGATGATGGGAAAAGTGAGAGTTAGCCCAGAAAAAGATATCTAGACCTGAGGTCATGAGATTTTAGGTTTGGGGTTATTAGATGACACAAAGCTGTGAGGGAAGACTGCTGGCTGAGCAGTAAAGACAGGATTGCATCCCATTCCTGAAAGCTTTATGAGGCAGATCATAGAAGACGTGACCTACAGCAGTTAAAAAACCTTAGAGCTATCCATGACACAACAGGGTCCGTGTACTATCTGCTTCGGGCTTTGAAGCAAGAGGCTGGGAGGGCTGGGGTGCCCATGAGCTCCCCCCTCCCCTGCACTGGAGTGCCCATGAACTCCCCCCACCCTCCCCTGCACTGGAGTGCCCATGAACTCCCCCCACCCTCCCCTGCACTGGAGTGCCCATGAACTCCCCCCACCCTCCCCTGCACTGGAGTGCCCATGAACTCCCCCCACCCTCCCCTGCACACTCTTGGGAGCTGGAGCTCTTCACCTGCTCCTTGGCCACTCACCACTTCCCTCTTAACCTTAAGGAAATCCAGCCACTTTCATGCCTTAAAAAAAAAACAAAAAACAAAAAACAAAAAACAAAAAACAAAAAAACAAAAAAACAAAAAAACCCCACTTCTCTGAAGAGGATCTATCAATGAATCTATCTGTCAATCTATCTGCCGATGCAGATACACTCACATGCATCCATACACTGTCATCTTCACCATTTTAAAATCTTATTTATTTTTTAAGTTTCCACACATGTATCTTGAACGCTGAACACATTCACCCTCCTCTCCTTTTTGACCCCTCCCTTGTCCCTTCAGCCTCCTTTGTTTCTCTAGACCAGTGGTTCTCAACAATGTGGGTTGTGACCCCCTTGGGGGGGGGCAAACGATCCTTTCACAGGAGTTGCCTAAGACCACCAGGAAACACGGATATTTACATTATGATTTATAACAGTAGCACAATTACAGTTATGAAGTAGCAACAAAATGATTTTGTGGTTGGAGAACACCACAGTCTGAGGAACCGTATTAAAAGGGTCGCAGCATTGGGAAGGCTGAGAACCGCTGCTGTAGACAGTTTTGGCTCTACTTTCACGGCATTTAAACATGATATTCTATATTCATGAAAAAACTAGAAGCCGTAAATGATGGAAACCCACACTATTAGCCTTTTGGAGTTTTCTGTTGTACTCAGTTATGGATGGGTGGGGTCTTTTGGAAATGTAATATATTAAAATCAGAGCTGTCTTTCTTGTCCTCAATAGCCAAGACTCTTGGTTGAATGTGTCAGAAACCCAAAGGCAAAGGAGTCTCAGTATAACCTCAAGCTATCCTGAAACTATGTAGCATAGGTTAGCCTCGAACTCATGAACCTCCTGCCTCAGCCTCTTGAGGGCTGGGATTACGGTTTTGCAGCTCTCCAGGACTTATCCCAGAAAGAGCAATGTATTGCTTCATAATAACCAGATCACAGCCAGGGTTAACCCAGAACCATCAGGAAGCAGAAGGCCACAATGGAGCCTTCCCACCTCCTAGATAGGCTTCTCTGCTGGTCTCACTAGCTGAAGGCCAGCCTTTTGCGCGTTACTATTTAATAAAAGGATTGTCCTCGGCTCCGTCTCCCTCTTTGTTTTCACATAAGTGATGCAGGCATTATGCTCACCTCCTCTGAGCCCAATACAGTACCCCCTCTACACTTCCTTTTTCCCCCACCAAGCAGCACCAATGACAACTTCTGCTGTGTTTACAACACATTGGGGATATTTTCTCAAACCCAGGCTGTTTCTGCCTGTGGTCACATAGTCTCCTACAGAGATGGCTCAGCTGTTAAAGGCCCACATGGACACAGTGGGAACAATCATAAGTGACACCATGGGCCCTGTGGCCCCTCTGGCATCATTCTCAGATTAGAATGATGTAGACTTTTCTAATTCTGGAGAGAGAACCACTGCTTTCTAAAACCACCCAGGAGGCTGGCTACTCTATTAGTTTAGTTTTAGTTTAGTGTAGTCTTCAGGTTTTCGTATTTTGCACACTAGCATGTTGCCTGCTCTCCATTTTCATGAGCCAAGTATGATCCTAAACCAGAATGGCCATGAACTCTTATCCCCACCATGAATCACCACAGGAGTAGAGGGGGCAGAAGCTGTGTGCTATTACAAGTTATATCTGAGAGGGACCATGAAGGGACCTACTCCCCCTCTCACAGATGTGGAACCAGGGCACAGGACAAAGGTATGAGTTGGGAGCCTGACAGAAGAGCCAGGATTAGATTCCAAGTTGATCTCGGTATCTGTAAAACTATCTATGTAAACGTGGATATCTGAAGTATTGGGTAGCTTCGATGGAGACACAACCCAGGAGGACTTTTCAGAATAATGACATCAAGACGACTGGATAGTACAAGCACCTAGATGCTGTGAGAGAGGTAGTTTCCTGTCACTGTTGGTAGTTTAAAGATGTGAAGTCTGTCCACACTTCATCCCCATGACCATGCCTGCCTGGTGTTCACTCTCTGGAATAGGTGAGATACATGTATGACTGGATGCCAGGGATGTGGATAGTAAGGTTCCTGAAGTACACTCCTGGCACAGTTTCTGTTGCCTGACCTTTCTCTAGCTTAGTATTTCTCTCTTGCATCCCCACCATCTGTACTCTCCTGAGGGGAAAGATAGATGGGAGATCAAACCCGATAGGTGCTCCATACCTTCTGGGCCTTAAACCATTGCTCTACAGACACCCTGTTCTTGGAAGAGTTCAGGTAAGTACTGAGCAGCTAGCAAATGTCAGACCCTGTGCCAAGGGCTTCCTACCCCCGAACAGCCTCTGGGATCTCCCCCAACAGCACTAAAGAGGAACCAGCAGTTCCAAAATCAGGTCAACATCTATGTGGCTGGTAAGTCATAAATCAGGGTCTGTAAGTAGGGCGCTCTGACAGATGCCCGTGGCTGATTAGGGTACCTGGCTTTTCAACACAAACTGTTCTGGAGTGTAAGCACCACAGCTATGGAGCAACAAAGGCTCGATGCATGTAAAATCACAGCAAGAGTAAAGATACAGGAAGGGGAGAGGAGGGTCTGATGGGGGCTCTGACATCGAACTGACACTCAGTTCTTCACTATGGAAAATTGCCTTATCTTCTATTTTGTAGGGGGAAAAAATACACATCACAGCTTTAAACATTTTATCTTGCCCAGGTTCAACACCTCAGCGAGAGAGGCTGACACGACACAGGCTCCACTTTTAAGCTAATCATTTCAGATGTAATTTCATAAAGAGTATGGAATGTGCAACTTGAGTGCCCAGTGCTCTGAGCTGCTGGGTGGGAAACTGAAAGCCTGGTATCTTATCTGCATTAGGAGGATGGTAAAGCTTTTGGGCCCTTTAAGTGAAGTCAAGGGCAGCCCATAGCAGCCTGGGAAGACTAATGGATTAGAGATGAGGGGAAGGAGTAAGGTTTCCTGGAGGGCAGGTGACTCACAGATAACCACCAGTTTTCACTCAGAAAGTGCCAAAACACTTTTCTGGATTCAATCACATCTCACTCGAGGAAAGCACGCAAGTGAAACTCGGCGTTATTTAGTGTGTGATGTGGTCTAAGAAGATTCAACTGGCCAGATAGACAACTATGAGGCTCCGTTATTATTAGAGCAGGGCTCAGTTTTCCCCAGCAATTGCTATAAACTGGATAAATACACAACTCAGCCAAAACTAACTGCAGCTTGAAGACAGGAAATTGACTAGATGGTTTCTGGAGAGTCTGTTAATCTTCCCTAAAATTTAGATATGAAAGCGGGTTTTTTGCTGAGCCAATCCACAAGTTAGATGCTGCCACCTAGTGGATGCTGCACTCACAATACTGACCTGTCTGAAAGCCTCCCAGGATGCCTTCTTTAACATTTTACCTGAACAAACCAAACTTAAACCATAAAACCAATCAGAAAATAAAATCAATTTCAAATTGCGAGTCTAATTAAAATATTCTTTGGGGGTCGGAGAGGTGCCTCAGTGGTTAAGAGGATCTGTCACATTGGGTAGCTCACAACCACCAGTAATTCCACCTCCAGGTGATGAGATGGCCTCTCCTGGCCTCCTGGAACATCTGGATACACATGGCACATGGCATACGCCACACCACACCACACCACACACACACACACGCCCATGGTCATGTGCATATATGTACACACAGAAAATTTCTAAAAATTGAAAAAAGTTTCTTTAGTTCTTGGTTTGTTTGACCTTTTTTTTTTTTTTTTTTTTTTTTTTTATCGTCTTGACACCAGCTAGAACCATCTGGGAAGAAATGCCAATTGAAGAATTGCTTCCATCACTTTGGCTGTAGGCAAATTGGTGGCACATTTTCTTGATTGATGATTGACATAGGAGGAGCCAGCCACTGGGGGTGATGCCATTCCTAGACAGGTGGCCCTGGTTGATATAAGAAAGGTCACCTTGGAGCAAGCCAGTAAGCAGCACTCTCCATGGCCTCTGCTTCAGTTCCTGCCTCCAGGTTCCTGCCCGGAGTTCCTGGCCTGATTTCCCTCAGTGATGGAGTGTGACCCAAGAATTGTAAGGTGGAATAGACACTTTCCTCCCTGAATTTCTTTTGAACAGTGTTTTATCGCAGTAACAGGAAGAAAACTGGACATCACCCATGGACCATCCGTGCAGAGTTATCACTGCAACACTGGGAACTGTCCTGAGGGAAGACTTGAGTCTGAGTGATGGAATACATACACAGAGAGATAACAGGTCCAGGAATGAATCCACTTTAACTGTTCGGTGCATCCTCAGCGGGCAGGCGCTTCCTACCTGAGAACCTAGACACGACGAGTCTTTGTGGAAAGCCAGGAAAGGCACAGAGACTAGCAGAATGGCCGGGTGACTATGCACCCTCTGATTCTTTCCTACTGTATGCCTGGAGTTCCTGTCAGGTCAGGCTTGTGTGTTTTGCACTGTGGTAACATGTGGAGGATACAGTGCTTTGGGGACTGAATGATCACACTCATAAGTCCAGGGAGGGAGAAAGACAGCTGAAATCAAAGGTAAGTGGGGATAGAAAACCAAGGACACAAACAAAAGAGTCCTGACATTTAGAAATGGCCTGGCACTCACAGCTAAGCCATCGGACACACCCGAACTGGAAAACATCAGTCACACAAGGTTACTGAGCCCGTGAGGAACTGAGACAAGGCAAGGCCACCACTTCATTTTGTCTAAGCAGACACAAATAAGGTCATGGTGGCACTCACCACCAGAGGCAAATATTAAACATCCACTCTTATCGATGACAGTTCATCTGGAGCCAGACTTCTGAAATGACATTTAGACCCATCAGCAGCTCTTATAGTATCCAATCTAATGTGAAATCCCAGCTAGCCAGACCACCCACAAAGCAGAGGATCCAAGCACAAGACCCCTCCCCTCTAAAGTGTCCTATTCTCCTTCCTAGGATACCCACAGTACCCTGGTGTGTGTCCCTTTGCTGCGGTGAGCATTAAGGCTGATTTCGGGAGCTTACAGAGTTGCTTCTGTTGGGGTTTGGTTGAAAGACGCAATACAAAGTGAGGGGTGGGGAAAGCTTGCCCCTGACTCCAAGTGCTGTATGGCTCCGATAGGAGCCCCAGGTTACTTGAGGACTGTTGGGTGCAGCACCCTTCCCAGAGAAGAGCGCCTTTGACATCATTTCCCACCCACATGTCCTAAGCCTTTTCATGTACAGTCTCATTTTCCTAGTTGGCACTGTTGCACCACTGCCAACCACAAGAAAAAAAAAAAAAGCTCAGAGAGGCTCAGTCCCCTTCCCAAGGCCAGGCAGTAAGTGGTGTGGCCAGGACTCCAAAGCCACAGCTTTGATAAACATTGTTTGCAAGTCAGGAAAGGAATGTGTGTCCAAAGCAGAAAGGCGTGGCCTGAGACTGATCTTAGACTCACCAACGTCTTGATAGTAAGCTGCCCCCAAATCTACAGGATCCCTTCTGCTCTCCCCATGTACTTCTCAATGTACTTCCATCTTCCCTGGAAAATGAGTCCCTAGGCCAGGTCAGGTTTTGGGGTAAGATGTTTTGATGGTTTTCACTCAGACACCTTCAGTTCAACAAAAACAGTTCCAAGCTGCCTTTGCTTCTGCATGTTATCAAGGATGTGAATAAAATGGGCATGGCGAGGGAACCATCCTTCACCTTTCAATCTCTACATTCCAACATCAATGCTCAGGGAAACTTTCTCTCATTCCTCAGGACTCAGTTTTTAGAAAGTGTGGCTGTGACTATATTGAGCTTCATGACTAAATGTGAGCATCAGTCATATAAATGGATGTGATGGTTGTGGGAAATTTGGTAAAATGTTTCCAAACATGCAATGACCAAAAATTAGTTCAAAATCAGATGTGTGATGGACCTGAGGTACTTTGTACATCACACAGCATCACCCCAGCTGATGTTCTGCACACACAGCATCACACTTTGCAATGTGTAAAGCTGAGAAGACCCTATGAAATACTAGCAAACATTGCCTGCCACACCTTGGTGTTACATGAATACTAGTTGCTCTTATAGTAAATACCCCAAGCCAGATACTGAAGAAAAGCTGAAAAATCAGAGAGACAGAGGAAAATGCCACAGCCACATCTTTAGATCCTGTCTCCATGAATCCTCAGACTGAATAGGGGAAACGAAGGGAAGCACAAGGTGAACTGTCTCCTCCCATCTTACATACCTTTCTCTGCCCAGTCACATTGCTTCCTATTTCACCTTCCTAGTGCTGGGATTAAAGGTGTGTGCCACCACTGCCTGGCTCTGTTTGGCCTTGAATTTACAAAGACCCAGAGGAATCTCTGCCTCCCCAGTGCTAGGATTGAGGGCATATGCCACCACTGCCTGACCTCTATGGCTAGCTCTGTGGCTGGCTCTGTCCTCTGATCTTCAGGCCATCTTTATTTGATGCACAATGTATCATCACACCTTGGCCCACATTTGCGATGTCATACATTACATTGCTCTTTTTTTTAATGTCTTTATATGTGTGGGTATTTTGCCTGTGTATATGCAAATGGAGCATGTGCTTGCTGGTGCTGTCCAGAGGCTGGAGTCAGAGAAGGCTGTGAGTCGCCACGTGGGTGGTTGCTGGGAATCAAACCTGGATCCTCTGGAAGAGTACCCAGTGTTCTTAACCACTCAGCTATCACTCCAGCCTCCATTACAGGATTGCTTTTCTCTCCTATACCCTATAGTGTTACACAAACTTTTCTGACCTTACAGAAAGATGATGGCTTAACTTACAGAAAATAAAATCTTTTGATATTTCCATACCACTGTTGTTTAGCACATAGGCCTCAGATTGGTATTTCTTTGGATAGAAATGTTAGAACGCTTAATTTTAAGTGTTGTTTGAGTTCCTAAGAAAAAAATGCTAAATACATTTTGGCGTTGAATTCAGAAAGAATTTCCAGCAATTTTTGAAATGGCTCTATACAAACTTCTGCCCATTCCCATCTATGCAAAGTGGAATTCAACACTGATGCCTATAAATTCCAAATATTGATAAACTGAATAGTGCTGAAGGTGCTTCACATCCTGCAGTGCTGAGGATTCAGCCCAGATTTAGTTCCCCGTGGAAAAAATAAACATCAATTTTGTTAGTAGATAAATTTGCTTTTGTTTTTAATAAATGGTAAAATTATATGTATCCCACAGAATAGTTTTAAAATAAATCTATTTATGATTATCAGTGCACATGTGATTTATATATCTATTTAATATAACTATACACCTAGAGTTGCCTGACATTTTCTCCAGTAAGAAAGAGTAGTGAGCAAACAAAGCTTTAAAAGTCCTCCCTAGGGCTTGAGAGCTGGCTCAGCATTAGGAGCAAGGTTGCTGGCTTGGTGTTAGAAGCACATGCAGAGAAAAGCAGTTCAGTTCCCAGTACCCAGGCCTGAGTGAAACTGCCTGTAATTCCAGCTCCAGGGGACCTGACACAAGCATCCTCTTCTGGTTTCCTTGGGCAACCTGCAGAGGTGTGTGATCATGTACACACACACAAACACACACACACTTTAAAAAACAAAACAAAACAAAAAAACCATGTCTCTGGGACAGGTTAAACACTACCAATGTCCTAGGTTCTCCAGGTAGCCAGCGACTGTCACCGCTGCTGCCAGCTGCATGCCCTTCCTGCTAACGTGAGGGTACAGACCAGGTTCAACTGGTTTCCTGCCTGGCACCCACAGGTAGGAGCCCAGAGCTGTGAGCCTGAAGGGTATGGGGACCTGCTAAGTGACAGGGTCTGAACAAGACCCAGGGCAATACTTCCTTCTGCCCATTCCGAGTCCTTGCCAGAAATTCTGTCTCAATCCAAATCATGATGCATTTAATGATTTTTTTTTAATGAACTCAAGTCAATGACTCAAACAGCAATATTTAAAATTCCTTTTCTGCACACTTTATGAGGCCCCCAGCTGTATTTTCTTCTCCCAAACTGGAAAATGTTCTTGTCAAGCAGACAGCACCTAGCAAAATCCAGCTGTGGGCTCAGAGCCTTTGCCTTTTTCTGCTTCATCTTTGCCTCTTGTGAGTTACCCAAGGTCACACTGAGTCAAACAGGAAGGCCAGAAATAAAAATCACATCAGCTGGTGCCCAAATTGGTACCTGATCTAAATGGAGGGAGCAGGTTTACCACTGACTCTATGAGCTTTAATCAAGTGGAGGCTTATAAAGCTTGCAGCTCCCTGATATTTAAGAGACAATGCAACATAATAAGACCCACAGGAAAAGGTATTTTTAAAAAGCAACAGAAAAAATAAAAGGCAAGCTGCGGTGATGTGTTACATATTTAATAAAACCAGTCTGGAGCATCAGAGAAGAGATCCACCCAGTCAGTCTAGGAGAGTGGTAACTCACACCTTTAATCCCAGCACGGGAAAGACCAGGAGTGGTGACCTACTCCTTTAATCCCAGCAGATCTGAGTTTGAGGCCAGCTTCCTTTACAGAGGGAGTTTCAGGCTCCCGGGCAGGCAGTGGTGGTGCCAGGCCTTTAATTCAGAGTTAGATCTTTCTGTGTTTCTATGAGTTCAATGCTAACTACCAAATAGTAGTAGCCCATGCCTTTTATCTTAACCTGGATGTTAAACAACTGGGCAAAGAGGGTGTTTAAGGCAGGTGTAGAAAGACAGATGAGGCAGTAGAAGCCCCAGGAGTGAGGCTCAAGAAGCTGGAAGACAGCTGGGTCAGATTTGACTGTGGTGTTTCCTCTCTTTGATATTTCAGCCTGGTTTTATTAAATATATAACATATTACCACAGCGAGCCATCTGGATTTATAATTAACATAACAAAGCGATCTGAATTCAATTCTAGATTGAGAATCTGTTAAGCTACATCACACAGTGGAGTCAGCATATGCCAAGGAAGAAGCAAGCAGCCTGCTGTCTGATGGCTCAGTGGAGTGCAGCGCCGGGCTCGTAAGGTACAGGAAATACTAATGTCTTTGGCATAAAACCTATGTTCTGCTCTCATGAGAAGCCACTTGAAAGTGAGCAAGACCAATGCTAGATTCCAAGTTACATGGCTGCACAGTGAGAGTTAACTGAAGGCCAAGTCCCTGTAGCCTGCAGTGCTGAAGAGCAGGAGCCGGGCAATTAAAGCACAGAAAAAGAAGAGGAAATTTAGCTCAGTCACAGGCAGAACTTGTCATGTGGTGTCGGGAACCCCATAAGCACTTCCAACCTGGGATAGAGAGGGAGTTCTCCTTCCTTCCATCAGATGGGATGAGAAGGGAAACTACCTTGGGAAAAAGTAAAGATAAAAGATGTCCAGTCAGACCCTTCCCTAGATATTCAGGGCTTGTCCCTCAAAGTATTTATTACCCACATTAAACCTGAAGCACTTGATTCACTGGCAACTTATTTCTTTGTTATGTTCAGGTCTTTCCTGTTGTTCCAAGTAACATTATAAAATGTCTACAGGGGAAGTGACATAGGCTATGTATCACCAAGAGTCTTAGGATGTATAGTGTGAAGATATTTTTTTAAATAGAAGGGTTACAAGTAAGTAACATTGGGGGGGAGGGCGCTGGAGAGTGGTTAAGGGATTAAGAACTCTTGTTGCTTTTTGGAGGACCAGAATTGAGTTCCCAGCACCCACATCAGGTGGCTCTTCACCCCTGTAATATCAGTTCCATGGAACCCTAATGCCCTCTCTGGCCTCTGAATACACAAGGCATATATTTCAACATAAACACATAAATAAAAGTAAATATTAAATGTTTTACACACACATACACACACACACACACACACACACACACACACACACACACACACACAGACACAGACACACCACTGTGCTGAGGTTCTCCACCAAAACAATTTTTGTCAGACATGGTGGTTGATGTCTTTAGTACTGTTACTCCAGAGGCTGAGGTTTGTGTGCATGTGAAGGTGTGTATGCGTGTATGAGTACACATGCATGCATGTGGAGGCCTTCGAGAGGTAGACTTCAAAGTGTGCTTATCAGCCTCCCCCTTATTCCTTAAGGCAGAGTCTCACTGACTCAGCAAAAGCAGCTGACCAACGTCAGGGCCAATGGAAATTCCATTTTCCCAAATTCTGGCAGGTAGCCAAAAGCCAGCATGCCTCAGGAAACTTGTGAAGCTGGTTCTCCACTATCAAAAGGAGTCATGTCCCTTATCACTGGAAAAGGACAACATAAGGACATGCTGATACCCAGGCTTCCTCAGTATCACAAGCATCTGTTACACATTTCAGAGTCGGAGGCATCCTGGGTCCTCTTGCTTCCTCTCCTACCCTATAAACCTCTCAGCTGAGGGGCTTCCCTACCCCAGCCACGCATTCTCCTTATAACCCTGCTATTCCTATGCTCCCTCTTTTGCCTTCTGTCTTTACCTCTCACTTTCCCTCAGGCCCCTTCCCCACTCTGCTCCTGGCTAGGTCCAGTCGGCTGGCAAAGTTAAGTAGACTTCTTTCTCTGCTCTGGATTCTTCCAGATGCCTCTGGCTGTTCTTTCTCTCAGATCTACAATTAAAAAAAAAAAAAAGCAAAAAACAAAAAACCCTTCCCTTAACTACATCATGGAGCAGTCATGTCAGCTTATAGACCTAGGGAACCAGAGATCCTCTGTCTTCACTGCCTCAGCACTGGGGTGGCAGGCATGCATATCATGCCTGGCTTTTCACATGAGTTCTGGAGTCTGAACTTGGGTCTCCCTACTTGAATGGCAAGCACTTTCCCAACTGAATCATCTCACCAGGGCCCCCAAATACTTTTTAAACATTTTTTTTATTGTTACTGTGTGTGTGTGCATGAGTGTGTCTGTATGTGTATGTGTGTGTTGGGGGGGGGGTGATGAACACAAAAGTACAGATGTCCAAGTGTAGTAAGAGGTTTCTGACCCAGACTTTCGGGCCTAGCCTCAAGATTTAGACCCACAGACCCGCAGACCCGGAGAGACGCACAGATGCTTACAATAGTTTTCGGCTGATCGACCTAAGGCTCAGGCATATAACTTGCTAACTCTTTACCCTTAAACTAACCCATGACTCTTATCCTGTTCAGCCATGGGGCTCAGTACCTTTTCTCAGAGCAGCATAGTTGTCCTCTGGTTCTTCTGATGTCTCTCTGGCATTCCGCTCTGTTCTGCCTGTTCCTAGAGTCTTCTTAGTCTAGTAGTCCCACCCATACTTCCTGTCTGCCTTTAGCCAATCAGTGCTTTTTATTAAACCAGTGGATGGGACAATTATTTACAATGGAACAACATAATCCCCCTACACCCAAGGATACCAGAAGCACTGGTTTGCCCCTGGAGCTGGAGTTATGAATGGTTGTGAGCTGCCCAATGTAAGTACTGTGAACCAAATTCAGGTTCTCTGGAAGAGTTTAACCACTGAACATCTCTCCAGGCTCCCAAGAACATTTTTAATATTAATAAAAAGCAGATTGGGCATGGTGTCATATCCTGTAATCTGATACTCTGATGACTGAATTAATTAACTCATCCGGGCTGTGTATAAAGTTTGAGGCCACATGGACTATGTAGTAAGACATTATCCCAAAATAAATAAATAAACAAACAAATGAAGATGAATAAGCAGGATCCCCTTGCTCCAGAGAGAGAAGGAAGTCTGGGAGAAGCATACTTCCAAGTACAGTGAACGATTACTTCTCAGGTAACTCATAGATGATCTCTCTAAACATTCCTGGTGTCTCCACAGCCTAGCTGAGCCAGGAAAAGTACCTATAAAGATAGCACGCTTACAATCAATCACAGGTCAGTTGAGCCTTTAGAAAGAAACAGTTTTAGGGGGTGAAAACCTGGCCATGGCCACAGGCAGGGTCTATCATGGGGCCCTCTGACAGCTGAGAGTGTTAGTGAGCCCCACAGGAAGGACAATACAGCCACCAGACCTTTATATGTTCCTAATTCCTAACAAGGCAGAGGACATGATGTCATTACCAGGCTATCTGACCAGGCAGGGCTCACAACAACCTAAACTAAGACCAAGGGGTATCCCTGGAGTGAGGTCCATAGGAGATACAAGCAGAAAAACCCTGGAGAGTCTATGAAGTTTAGGAGGAAAATTCCGGTTGGAACCGAGACCCAGAAATTAAAGTGCGTACACAGCACACATGAGCAGTCAAGACCTGATACATAAAACTTTAATCAACAATGGGGAAACAATACACTGGGACATTAAATACCAGAATTCTCCACCACCAAATAAAATAACCCACCAATTTCAACCATTCCTGGTGGGAGATAAAAGATTAGGAAAATGTTTTTCATAAACACATTTCTTTTTACCCCGAGTCTAGACTCCACACAGAGAAAAGACAAGTGTGTACGCAACAGCATTTATTCAGCCACCTTTGCAGCACGGCTCATCACTATGGAATGGCTTCCAATACTCTCCCTCCCATTGGATTTGACGAGCAGAGAAAACCATGTTCTACCATAGACTTATCAGACAAAACAAGTGAGAATTGAACATGAGTGAATTCTATGATATTATAGTATAAAACATGGATCCAAACCACATCTTTCTTGTAAAAGCGACTGGCAGTCCAACAACAATGCAGTGCTTCCTTATGGCAGCCCTATAATGTGTCCTGCCTTCTTCATGCAAACCGATGGAGGAGACTGATTGTACAGACTGCCGCCTTCTCAGTCACGTTGACACAGATACACAAGCCTAAAAAGAAACAAGCCAACTACAATGGTCATTCCATTCAAGTATTGAGAGAAATGTGCATGGAAAACTGGGGAGACAGCCTTGACAGATGGGGGCTTTAATACTTCACATGAACACAGCTACAAGAGTCTGTTGGATCCTGAATGCCTAATGCCTCTCATAATACTGGTTTGGTGAACAGGCAGGCAGCCTTGCCAATTTGACTCCAGGCACTCCTGCAGTGACCACTGGTGGCTTTAAAATGTGTCCTTTCTGTCCTTTCTTAAACCAGTGGTGGACCTACACACTGGAGCCAGGAAGTCATTATTGCCACCGTGTCCCCAAAGAATTGTGCATATGGTTTCCTGTGTGCTGTTTAGGGACTATCCACTGTACAATTACACATATTCAGGGCTATAAGGAAAAGTGGTGATATACAAAGATGAAAGAATTATCACCTCTAATCCTGTTCCACATATGTATTATTTCTACATGCTTCCCAATTCAAGTGATTACAGAGCATAATACAGACAAGGGCACTAGAAGCTAAATTGTGCTCACTTTCTCTCATGGGGAATGCTCAGTGGGGATAAGAACAAAGTTCAGGATTAAGAGTTAGGAAAAGATTCTGGGTGAACAGCTTGGGAAGGGATCTTTCCCATGAGGAATCACGAACAAAGCAATGCTGGGAAGACAAGGCAGCTCCCTGTCTAATATTTAAATGCCTAGACAGCATCATGCCAGGGTATTGCTAACCTCTACTAGAACAGCAGTGGGCAGCAAGCTGTGCCGTGCACTCATCTTCAGGACAGCACAGCAGGTAAGCAGAGAGGCACACAAAGCCATGAGTACAACTGTAAGTTGTACGCCTGCTCAAGAGTTGGGAGCTGTCAGTCACTACTTTAAAGAAACCACACTTCCTCCCAACATCCCACACCCTCCACAATCATTCAAAATGGAGATACCCTGCTACTAAGACTTGTGGATTTTAGGGATCACCATGGAACAGCTCTATGTGTGTGTATGGGGAGGGGTGGGGGATGGACACAGACAAAGCCTCTTAGAAATAATCACTGCAGGGTCTGGAAAACAAAGAGAAAGTAAACATCTCGGGGTAGGGAGCACAGAGCAATGGGGGCTGAATTGTGAGTTAGTGACCACTGGCAGCCATGGTCAGCTCAACTATGGGAGGTAGGTGAGAATGGTGTCATCTGCTTTGGGGCTGCAGCCACCTTCCTACAGCAGTAGGAAGCAGGCACTGTCTTGGTCTCTCTTCTGCTAGCTAGTCTGCCACTATGCAGACAACGTCTTTATTTCTTTCTTCTTGGAGCACCAGGGGCTGTTTCAGGGTTTTACATGCCCCCTTCAGAAGACCAACACAGGGACATGCTCATTGACAGACAGTAATGCCAATTTATAAAGGGCCAGTTCTACTAATGGGGAATGCAGACTAAAATCATTTGACCTGATCACAAACACATGAACTTTAACGACCGCCTGGCCTGGGTAATGAGACTCAACCCATTCGGTTTAAGTGGCATCTCTCACTGTTGATGTTAAAATGCAATGGTATTGGTCTTGAACAAAACTGCAGCTGACAGAAACAGAATATACAACCAACCTGACAGGCAGTACCTCTTTACATATGGAGCCGCGTTCCTTCCTTCACCTGATTTCAAAAGTATCCAATATTTATATTTAGCGGCTAGAAGACAGAGGGCCAAATCTCCCTGCAATGAGAGAGCAAAGCTTTGACCACTGAGCCTGGGAAGTGAAGTCAGTGAAAGTCTATCAAGTACTCGGGGTAGATCTGGTTGGCATCAAACACCACGAAGATCTTTGGATTCCAGGTGTCATCCACGCAGCTGTCATACAAATTCACATAGCTCCCATCTTTGGAAGGAGGTCTCATGTATTTGGAGTCTCCGTTTATGTAATCCCCAATTAGCACTCGAGCAAGAAACATGGATTTATAGGTTCTGAACAGATGTCGCTGCTGCACGCTGACTCCATGAATCTGGAACGTGTTTCCATGCTTGATGTCATCTTTGCAGAAACGACTGGAATACGCAGCATCTCTAGCAAAATAGGTTCCTTCAACAGAAATAGGCCAGTGTTACTTTGGGGGAAAAATGAAATGCAGGGGACCACATTCTGACTGACAGAATAATAGACACCAGTCATGTCACAGGGGCAGAGGTGGGACCTCCTCTTCTGCACACCTAAAGAACAGGACACAATTCCCACCCTCACCCCATGGAGGGGCAGCTGTGGATGTACCATGCCTCACTAATGTCCTCCTGTGTGCCCTGGACAAACTACACACTTGTGTCTTCTATCACAAACTTGCAAGGACATCCAGTAAACAGAACACAAAAGCATTCTGTGATGAGAAGTGCGGCAGGTCTGGACTTCATTGGAGGCTGTCCTCCCAGCCCTGACCTTTCTCAGTCCTCCTGTAGCCCTCACCCAGCCAAGCTCTGGAGAATACAGCTCCATCAGAGGAGCCACATCCAGGAAGCTGCTGGCTATGGCATGTGGAAAATCCAGAAGTTACTCCAGATGCAGGAATTGTACTCAGGAATGAAATTCCGAGACTGCTATGCCTTGGCTCTTCAGTCTCCCTGGAGCTTATGTGGCAAAGGTTTCGTCTTCTTGGAGCTTGGTGCTAATGAGAGGTGGGGGAACCTTAGAGAGGACATGCCCTTAAAGGGAGATTAGGAACCAGACCTCCTTCTTCCTCATACTTTTCATGTTCCAGCTTCCAGGTGGGATGGCCAATTCACTTTATATGACATACTCTGCCGTGATGGTCTGCCTCTAAACAGGCTCCACAGTGCCAATAAAGCATAAACTGAAATTTCTGAGACTGTCAATCAAAGTGAACTTGTCCTCTTTTGAAGCTGCCTTGGGTGTTTTGCTATAGTAAGAGTAAGCTAACGAGCACATCTACTCCTGCCTGAGCATTCCTGAACGCTGTCAGTTATTGCCATGAACACTCAACCAAGCAGCCATCTCTAGAAATGAATGACAAAATCAAACAAACACCTAATGCTAAAAAACTGGGACATGAATTGCAAAGTCTCATAAGCACCCAATATTGATGGAGCTGGTGTTTGACTTTTCTCATTTCTTCTAGCTATAGTGAGCAGCCTTATCAATACTTATCCTTAAATTAATTCACTACTTCAAAATTAGCACCTCCTAACCCTAAATGTAAGTCAGCTCTCTTGCTGGAAGTGAGGCATAAAGGACTGGCTGTGAGAATGAATGCCCACCCTTGCCCCCCTCAGCTCTCTCCCGAAGTTCTTGAGTCATGCCGCAGCATGGAGAACTGGAATATGCACAGCACTAGAGCTCAGGTGGAGTTTTGCCCATTTTTCCCACTAGTGTATGTTGATATTCTTATCTATCATTTTCTAACAAGCAAAACCAAACAGCCAAACCACTAGTTGCTATACTGCTATACTGCAGTGTAATGAACATGCTTCTACCATCCAGTGCATTTGCTATGGAGCAGTTCAGTGCATAGGCTCATCCATGGAAGAGCTGACTCAGACACTACAGATGCTTCATGCCATCTCTAACAAAGGGCACCCATCAGGGTGACCAGAAGGCAGGGACTGCTCCATGTGGCAGATGTACACATCTCGCTTCCATCTTGTCTGAACCCTACACTCTGGTAACTTTTAGTTTCATCACTGCTGACTCTGAATCTTAAAGCAACCAATTTTTCCCAAAAAGAGGGAATCTCCCCTCTGACTGAAACTGGACTTAACATTTGGATATTACCTTTTCCAAAGACAGCACCATGTACACCATTGATTCTCCAATCAAAGTTGTGAATGCAAATTGCTTCCACAAATTCACTGCTGGTGCCATGAAACAGCATTTGCTCATTGATCTGAGGGACACCTCTCTTTTTCTTGAGCTGAGCCTTTTTCCTAAAATCACAAAACATTCAGATACAAAAACACAGAAAAATATACCAATGAGTGGCATTTATTAATTTAAAATGTTAAAGGGCCAAGGTCAATAGAAAGGGTGAGACAACAAAATAAACCATCTAATATAAATGAGTAGGCAGAACAACTCTAGCAAAAACAATTTTTTCAAGTGCTCTTGGTTACACAAAAAATCATGTCATCAACTATGATAGCTATCAGCTAGACATGATACATAATGCCTTTAATCCCAAGGTACAAGAGACAGAGACAGAAAGATCTGGAGTTCAAGGATATCCTAGGCTTAAAAAAAAATGAAGTTAGCCTAAGTTGCATGAAAGTGTTTCAAAAACCAAACACACCAAACCAAAAATTATAGCTAGCACTGAGATTGAAAATTTAAAAAAGACTGGACATATAGCTCAGTGCTAGGGTGCTTATGTGGCATGTGGGAAAGCCTGGGTTCCACTCCCAGCACTGTGGAACAGAGGGAAGGAGGAAGGGGAGGCAGCTGATCCATCTTAAAGCAGCTATGCATTAATGGTGCTGCAAATGAGCATACAAACAAATAATACAAAGTTCTGAGCTATTTAGACAAAGAAGTCTGTCTCTGAGCTGGAACCACATCTGATTCTTTTTCTTCTCAAAGTCTGTGTCAGCTGACTGTCTAAAGTCTAAGGAGCATCATGCTCCAGTTTAATACTCTTCTCAGTGAACAAATCTTTAGTGTAGCAGAGATAGAAGACTGATCATATTAATAACAGAAAAGACAAAACCAAAAGCCTAAAAGGCTTTTATAGAAAAATGGGTACTTATCTATTTATATATGAAAAATAACAGTAGGAGCCAGGTACGCTAGAAATTGTTTTTAATTCCAGCACTTGGAAGGCAGAAGCAAGATATTTGCGAGTTTCAGGCCAGCCTGCTCTACAGAATGAGACCCTGTCTCACAAAAACAAAAGTTAAATGTAATAATCTAGGTCTAGATGCACTGTAAATATAGAAGATACTAAGCCTAAATAGACTGTTGTAAAAAAAAATCAATGCATTTCCCAAAATAATACTGTATGCTATTATATAGATATACAAACCAATGAAGCAAAAGGATAAAACTATGATCAAGCAAACTTCTTCTTTTATGAAGAAACAATATTGGGATGGGACTCTTTGCCTCTACCAAAGAGATGTGAGATAAAAGATGATGAGTCAAGGATTGGAACATCAAATCTGATGAGGAAAAGGTGGGTCTGGGGAGCTATCTGCTGCATTTGGGGTTTTGAAATGCTTCACCAAAAAGATCTTTAAGATGGTGTATCCCCTTATGTCTCTGCTAGCTCATTTGAGCTGTACCCGAGCTTTCCTTAAAAACATTATACATGTAAATTCAAAAGCACACTCAGAGCCAGTAAGTGGCACTTGTAATTTTAAAGAGAAAGATTCAATAGGAAGGCTGAGGTACAGAATTCTTCTATAATATAAACCATGGGTGGACAGGAAAGCAGCTTTCTGGAAAAGCCAGGAGTTGCTTCCATCCATTCCAGTGTGGAGGACTTGAGGCTGGATCACTCTGTGATCAACACCAACCGTTACAAAGTGCATTCATCCCAACAAGGAACTAGAATCTCCCTCCACACCTACCGACTGGCACAGTCCTCTAAGCACACAACATCTCTTCTCTCTTATAGAGTAACTCCAGAGATAACACCCCCAAAAGAGCTATGCTTTGTCCTCTAGGACATACACATTATCCCCCCGGCTATTCCTTCCACTTCGGTAAGCTTCCAGCCCCTTCTCCACAGCAAAAAAATCTTTACTTAAGCAGAATATGCTGGATACCTCTTAGGTTACCAACGTTGGTAGGGAACCCCAGCCCAGCTATCATCAGATACTGCTGTGACTGGTGTAACCAGAGAAACTGCGCTGGGCTAACAGTGCCATTGAATGGCTTCCATACTGTGTGCAGTCAAATAAAATTCTCAGGATTTTTCAAATCAGACCTCTCTCAGCTAAACATATCTGAACAGCTGACATATAAGCCTAATGCTTTAGACTTATTTCAGTTTAAAAAAGTAAAATGCCCATATTATAAGCTGACAAAATTTATCCTAACAGGCATCTAAAACACATGCACTCAATGATGATAGAAATGAAAATGCACATATTTCAGGGGTCATTTAGTAATATTTATCAACTTCAGTGCAAGGGGCTTTGATCTAGCACAACTGGCTTTCCAGACCACTGCTTATATTGAAAGGGCATGGACCAAGCAACTCTTTCATTCACACAATAATAGCACATTTTCCACTAAGAAATTCTAGTTTCTTTTTCAAAGACTGTGTGGATCAACTGCCTCATTGTTTTTAACAATGCACTTAAACTTCCCTTAACAGCTAATGGGGAAAAAAATTCTTCAAAAAAATAAACTATTTGATTTGGGCCATTTTCAACCTCCCAAAGTCTTTGGACCCAAAGTTCACTCAGAATTCAAGATGTCCTTTCTGATTTGAATCTCTGCTGACTGTGTCAGGCTACACTTCCCTCTAAGTGTCTGATGATGTTAAAGGGCTGGAGCAAACCTGACATTCAACTTTTTGCAAAAGGCTTCTCACCGCCTGTTACTCTTTGTACCTTCACCTGGAACATACTGTTTCCATCATAAGGAACTTCCCCAACTACTTCAGGTGGAGCTAAATTATCCCAAAGGCTTTCCCATTCACAATGGTAGGTAAAAAATTTGGAATTCATTAGTTCATATGTTTGTTGTTTTGTTAAAGCAAACACCTGATTAATTCATTTACTTCTAAGGTAAAGTTATATGAACTGTACTAACTTGATTCTATTCTAAAAAACCAAAATATTTGGGGTGAGAGATGGGCTCAGAGGCTAAACATTTACTGTTCTTGCAGAGGCCTCAGGTTCTGGTCCTAGCACCCACCAAATGATGCATAATCATTTGTAATTCCAGGTCCAAGTGCTCTAATGCCATGTGGCCTCTGAGAGCTTCTTACACCTGTGGTGTGCATAAATTCATACTGAGGGGAGAGGGAGGTAGAAGGAAGGGATTTATTAAAAAAATGTTCATTTGTCACTGCATCCTAGACACAGGTTAAAGTGAATTGTAGTTTGATATGTCCATCTCGTAGGTATTATAAATAATGGGGTAAAGAGTCTGGTATGGAATATTCCTTTATACTGTGTATATGTAGCTGTGATTGGCTTAATAAAGAAGTTTACTGGCCAATAGCTAGACAGGAAAAAGGGGGAAAGCCAAACAGAGAATGCTGGAAAGAAGGGCGGAGTCAGAGGAGCCACCAAGAGACAAAGAGGGAATAAGGCATGCTAGAGGACAGGTAAAGTCATAACACGACAATACATAGATTAATAAAAATAGGTTGATTTAAGTTGTAAGTACTAGTTAGTAATAAGCCTGAGCTATAGGTCAGTCATTTATAATTTATATTACATCTCTTGCAGTTATTTGAGAGCAACTAACTACCAAGACAGAAAAACTCCACCACAGTCTGGCACTGAGCATCAGTAGGACATGAAACACTGCATGGCTACTGGACTGGAGGGAGCACATATAGCAGCCAGAGGCAAAGTAGACAGGTTGGTTAAAGGTTTGCAACCCTACTAACACACCCAGGAAATGTGGGCTCACAGGCCATGCCTTTGGTCTTCCAGAAATCTGACTCTTGAGATAAACTTGCAATGAAAGACCTAAGATTATATAAACATTTCCCAACCCTGCCCACTGGATCAGATTGTATTCACTTCTCAATCTACACAAAGTACTGTGGTACCCAGCTCAATATCCCCATCCTCTGGACCATACAGTGTCTCAGAGGACTTTCACCTGGGTATAAACCGGTGGTCTTCCATTCCATATGAACAGCAGAAACACATAGAACCAGAGGTTCTGTGGCAGTGGATCTTGATGGATGATGGATCCTTCTAGCTGTTAAAAGGCCCCCAGAGAAGGCTCCGCTACAGAGCCAGGTCAGACATCTCTGCTTGACCAAATCCCACATCCTTATCAAGACAGGGGTTCTCACTGCTCTGATATCCTGGCTACTACGGCTGCTCTAGCCATCTCTACCTTGCTGCTCTCCCACTGTACCTCTCAAGTAAGTCACATGCAACTCTTCCTGGAGACAATTACATGCTCCACCTTCACCTATGACTTAACCCTCAGTATGAGAAATCCTGTGGTTTCCGGCTCGTCTGCCCCACCCCCCACAGCAGCCACTTGAGTCCCCATTTTTTTCTATCCCTTTTATCTACATCTCCACAATGCTTCACTCTATGTAGGTGACTTCCCTTATTTCACCATGGAAACGGAAAGGATTCAAGTCTGTAGGCTAGCCAGACCCTCTACATAAGTCTAACTGGACACGTGTCTACTTCTTCTCTGGCACATGTTCACTGAATCTCATCCCATCAAGCTTCTTTGGGAGTTTAATCAACTGCCCTTCCCCCTTTTCCTGTTTTCTCACCTCCCTTTTTCTGTTTCTTCCAATTATAATGTTAACCATTAAAGAAATAATAATGATAAACCCTAATAAAACAAAAACGCTCTTCTTCCTACCATTTCTTTATTTCTTCTCTACCTCCCAATGACAAACTTCTTAGAAGGGTTGTCAACATCTACTTGTCCACAGATACAACATATAACACTTTCCCTTTCATCAAGGTGTGTTGCAAACCCCAAGGACACGCCCAGTATAGATCTTCCCTGGCACTTCTTCAGGATGTGACCCTACAGATTATTCCTCTGGTTCCATTAGTTTCTCCAACTCCACATTCTACTAATTTCCTTTCCTCTGTTCATCTTCTCCAGAATCTGGTCTTTTCTTAATGTATATACACATACCCTGGTCAGCTTATTGTTCCTGGTTGCTAGCACCCTACATCTTTTAGCCTTCCTCACTGGTCTAGATCAATTTCCTGATGCAACCAGAGGGTATTGGCTACTATTCTCTCCCATGGTCTCTATAAAGACCAAGTCTCAGTCTACCCATATTCCTTCAATCAAGTAAGACAAACAAGGATATGGGAGTGGCCCTGCCTGTCTCCCTCACTTACCCAGTGTACACAGAGAATCATACACCAACCCCTATGATCTTATATTATCACCTCCAAACTTTTGCCTTTGTCCCAACCCAGCAGACACTGCTTTGGTTGAAAGCCTGTCAGAAGTGTCTCAGTTTTACAGAAAGCATATCCTAAACTGCTCTCCCTGCTTTAAGCTGTGACTCCTGTACATCAGGGCTTCTCAGCTGCAGTAGATTGCTATTTGGGGATGGAGAGACTGTTGTAGATGCTGACCTCATATGGTAGGACAGTTGGCATTCTTGACCTCTCTTCACCAGATGCCAATAGCCCCTATATTCCGCAACAGGACAATCAAAAAATGTCTCACATTACCAAAAGTTCCTGGTAGGGAAAAAAAAAAACAAAAAAAACAAAAAAAAAACAAAACAAAACAAAAAAAACAAAAACCCACTAACAGCTGAGAGCCACTACTTTAAATGGTAAATTATTCTAAACATTCTCTCTCCTCCCCACCCCAAGTTTTATAAACTTTCCACTGTTTCAGAAAATAAATAAATGAATAAATATTTGGCTCTAGTGGTGCACACATGGCACCTGCTAATTTGAATTTATGGCCTGAACAATTTGACTCAGAGCTATGGAGGGAAGTTGCATTGTCAGCCAGTGGTACTATTAGCGCCTACATACTTATTTCTTGGCTATGTTTCTGGTGCTAATCACCCTAATGTTCTTCTATGTGAAAGTCTCTGAATTTTCTGTGCTCCAATTTTTAGGTAAATTTTGCCCTATAATGTCCCCATGTCTAAGATGCCCTCCTCCCCTAGCCTATGGCTGGTATAAATAATACCAGCTTTAGGAAGTTCTCCCTAGTACTCCCATTCACTACATACACCTTCCTTTAGGGCAAGGTTGAATCGATGCCCTCATTTTGTGTTCCCATGATAACTTGTGCTCACCCACATATCTCAGGCTAGCAGTGGTCTGGTTCTTTGACCTACAGACCATATACACCATAAAATTCCAAGTACCTAGAATACTGTTTGTCACAAAGTGGGGGCTAAGACTACTTGCTGGGAAGAGGGGGAGAGAAGTAAAAAAGGGATGCATAGTATGTAGGGGTGGACTCACTCAGGGCCTGGCCATTCAGATGATGAGCCACAGCTTACATGTCAATGGGATGATGAAGTTCTGCAGGGAGATGTCAAGAGTGACAGCCTGCCTATACCACAAGCCTCAGTATTTTGCACCTTCATGGCAGGTGTCTGTGGGCTGACATTACAGAAGATCTCAAAGGACATAAATGAAGGATTTTTCTAGTAAATTCTTAGTATAAAATGCTATAGGAGTCGGCACTGCATTTTTATGCCTTTACTGAGAGAGCTAAGGTGTGAAGAAGACCAATATGAGCTCCAGTTCAGAGGCTTACATTAAGAATAATAATTCAGGGACTGTAGAGATGGCTCAGTAGTTAAGAGCACTGTTGTTCTTTCAGAACCCACATGGCAGCTCAAGAGGATCTCACCCTCTCTGACTTTAATGAGCACTAGGCGTGCATGCAGTTCATATATAGGCAGGCAATAACTCATACTCATAAAATAAATTTAATTTTTTAAAGAATAAGTAAGTTTTACCAACTCACTTTAGAAAAGCTAATTTAATTATTAAAAAAAAAAAAAACTCAAAAACTAAAATCTTGGGAGTAGAAGCTTCTATTTTTCCCTAAACAAATAGAATAAAATTTTATAAATTTAGGCAAATTCAGTGACTGTCAGATATATAAGGTTTTTGTCAAATACTCAAGAATATAAAAAGCACATGCTGAAAGCCTTGCTTCCTTACAAGGATATCTGAACAAACTGAGGCTCAGAGAGTTTGGATCATGGAAGAATTCCATATACCATTACTATGATGGTTAGCTTTGATTAAGGACTTTACACAATGTGGAGACACCTGGGGACTGAGGAACAGCATAGATTAGGTTGATCTATGGGCATGCCTTTGACAGATCTTCTTGATTAAGATCATTGGAATGGCCCACTGTGGATGGCACCATTCCCTAGGCAGGAGAATTTGGGTAAGCTGGAGAAAGCAAGCTGAGCACCAGCATGTATTCATTAATTCAAGACCTGACTGTGGATATCATGTGACTAACTGCTTCAACATTCTTACTTTCCTCACCACCTTGACTTCCCTGAAATGATGGACTGTAACTTGGAATTGAAAGCCAAATAAACTTTCTTTCTTAAGCTGTTTTGGTCAAGGTATTTTACCATAGCAACAAGAAATAAAAACTGTAACAATTACTAAGTCAGCCTAATTCTCAAGTACACACAAATAAAATGAGGGACAGGCTTAGAATTGTTTTAAATGTTTTTCAATAACAAGGCAACCAATTATGTGTGGTTAATCTTAAGTCTATTTTTGGCAAATGTTTGACTATTTGTTTAAAACAGGGTTTCAGGATATAGTAGTGCAAACTGGCCTCATGCCTGCTCTGTAGCACTTGTGTGTGCTTGTGTGTGGACTAGCAGGTGTGTGGCTCGCATCTGGTTTGTGTAGTGTGTGGACTAGCAGATGTGTGGCCCGCATCTGGTTTGTGTAGTGTGTGGATTAGCAGATGTGTACCCCGCATCTGGTTTGTGTAGTGTGTGGACTAGCAGGTGTGTACCCCGCATCTGGTTTGTGTAGTGTGTGGACTAGCAGATATGTACCCCGCATCTGGTTTGTGTAGTGTGTGGACTAGCAGGTATGTACCCCACATCTGGTTTGTGTAGTGTGTGGACTAGCAGGTGTGTACCCCACATCTGGTTTGTGTAGTGTGTAGACTAGCAGGTGTGTACCCCACATCTGGTTTGTGTAGTATGTTGACAAGCCGGTGTGTGCCCCGCATCTGGTTTGTGCAGTGTGTAGACTAACAGATGTGTACCCCGTATCTGGTGTGTGCAGTGTGTGGACTAGCAGATGTGTGCCCCGCATCTGGTGTGTGCAGTGTGTGGACTAGCAGATGTGTGCCCCGCATCTGGTGTGTGTAGCAAACCTTGGCAGATGGTGAGCAGGAGGATCACAAGTACACAGGGCTTATTATGGCAGAATTCTGCTTCTGTGTTGATTTGAAATTCTTCTGAATAAATCACTAAAAGTTTATAATAAAAATATCAGAAATCAAATCTCATCTACAAATGTTTATTGAAAATATTTCAGAGAAGCACTTATTTAAGAATTATTTATTACAAACATACAACATAACAGGTTAATTTGAGAAACAAATTAAGTTTTAGGTAATGAGCTTTACTTTCAGGTGAAGGGCACATTGAAAAAATCTACTGGTCATCTCTTACGTAGATTTAATAATGAATAGAGATTTTTAAATCCATAGCATAAACTCTAAGTGAAGCAAGAAATTTGAAAGTAAATTGTAAAGTGTTCTTTCAAACAAAACAAGCAAAAACCTACAAGAAGGACAGTGTTAACTGTTCTAAGTCAGTATTCCCAGAGACTTCTAATTCAGTCTAAAGGGCGGAGGCAAGCAGCCATTGCAAAGCTAAAGAGCTCCATTTCAACTAAGATGCAGTTTTGGAGCTAGCACAGATGGAGCTTTGCCCACTGTGCTGGCTGGATGTATTCCAGGGACGACCTCATCTACTCTGAGGATGGAGAAGAGGACCAAAGCCAGCAAGAGGCTGGAGAGATTGCTCAGCAGTTTAAAGGCCTTAGTCTCTTGGAGTACTCACATGGTGCCTCACAACTGCCTGTAACTCCAGTACAGGGGACAGAATGCCCTCTGACCTCCACAGACATCATGCTTGCACATGGTGCACAGACACACGCTCAAGCAACAGTTACCCGTTAAGTAAGATAAATGTAAAAGAAAAAAAAAATTAAGGTATGGCAAGAGAACGGTTTGCCTGTGGCTGAAAATGAGCACAGCTAAGCTGTGTGCTCCATTCCTAGAATTTGGAAGAGGGAGAAAAAAGGAAGGAAACCCACCTACCTGCAAAAGAACTCCCATAAGTCTAAGTTCTGAATCCTTTGAATCCTTTTAATCCGGTTCCGGTCCATTGTCTTCCCGAAGAGACTGGCAACTTCATTATATTCATGGGTTTGGTTCTGCAGGGAAACCAGCTGGGAGAAGAAGTTTGCAGAGGTTAGTGGTGGCTTTCCCGCCTCCGGAGGACGCCTGTCCTACAGTCATCTGCTCTTACCTGGTAGGGAACTTCGGTATTCACATTCTCCCAATGTGTTGGCATGGGGATGGCCTCGTTTTCACAGATGTAACTTCAAACAACAAAAGACAGAGCAGAATATCAGAAGCGGATTATAATTAGTGTCGGGATTTAGCCTTTTTTTCACAGCTGAGTTTTCTGTTTGCAAGGCATTTATGACAGTTAAGTTTAACCTTAGGCTTCACTTAGAAAATTTACCAAATGTCTACTTTCCTAATTTTTAAATGCTAAATTATAAATTTTGATAGGAATATACAAATCTACATAGCTTTGACACTTCAAAAACAGCTAGTTCAATTTCTTTTTGTTGAGATTTCTACAAAATATAAAAAAAATTTTAGCCAAAGAAAAGGAATTTCTAAGAAAATTAAGGCTGCTTTAAAACAAGTGTTTATTGATATTTGTATTGAATGAAATCGAAAATCACTCTACCAGCCATTGCTGCCCTCCAAGACGACTCAGCCTCCCCTCCTCTGCCCTCTAGGACCTGATTCAGTGATCCCTCCTCTGCCTACCATTTCTTCTGACAGTGCACACTGACTGCTTGGTGCAGCCCGTCACTTGGCAGCAAATCTTTAAAAGCCATATAATACAGTCATGCCACAGGATACAAACCCAGAGCTGATGGCAATGGAGTTTCAACAGCACATGCTAGAGCAGACACACTAACCTTCCTTGGAAACTACAAGTTAGTAGAAGAAATTAACAAACTTCAAGTCTATCCTTAGCACACTTTTGTCAAATTTTATAAAAATTTTGAGGAAAAAAACCCAATACAATATAGAATTTTAAAACAATTTTTATTTGTGTGTGTGTATACAGGTGTGATACATGTGTGCAGATAGTTGCAGAAGCCAGAAGAGGGCATTCCAATCTCCTAGAGCTAGAGTCATAGGCAGCTGTGAGCTGCCTGTGTGGGTGCTGGAAACAAGCACAGAGTGGGAGTCTTTTCCCTGCTAGCCAGTGTTCTGGTCAGTTCTTACTCTTTACTCCTGCACAGTCACGGTTTCTAAACTCAGACTCCTTCAGAGCTTCCTTAGGTTTCACTCAACACAAATGGCAGCACTACACAGGCATTTTTGCTCCTAGGCTGTTTTGCTTATTTAATCAATTCTTATCATGACCCGTATCAATATGAAAGCAATTTGCTCATTTCCAGGGCCAAAGGGAATCTCAGCACATGGCAGACACTCCTTTAACAATAAATAAATGCCTCCTCTGCTGTCCACACACACAATTCCATTCATCTGTGCATGGGTAGGGGGAATAAAAAATACTGTGTAGCCCAAGAATGGGGAGCTGAAGTGCTTCCACTGTGAAACATCTTCCTTAGGCCTCGCTAGTTCCTAAGGCTTGATGTGTCTTGTAGGGATTGCCCAGTGGGGTTCTGCATTGGTGCACAGGAACAAAGTAGGTAGTTCCCTGGATTTGGGGCCCAAATAACAGGAGAGCTTTCAAACAGAACCATAACTTATTTAACTGCTTGTTTCTGGTGATACTTAGTTTGCTTCTACTTCTGCTACTCCATTCAAATTGCTGCAAAGAACAGATCTGTACATTTGTTATTTTATATGCCCAGTAATTTATTATAGAATGTCAACTCTGAAATGGGATTTCAGAATCTAAGAATGCATTTATTGATGGCTGTGATGAATAAGGTTCAAATAGGGTCTTGGAACAATTCCCTTATTAACCTTCTCACCAGAAATGTGGAGGATGACTACCTTCCAGCAACCTCTCCAGAAGGCATGCTCTTCCATTTTTGAACTTCAGTTAAAAAGAGTTTGGCATAAAATCCTATTTTTCTTGATCATGAGTGTGATTATAGAAACATTCAAATAGTCTTAAAAGGGTCTTAGAAAAACTTCAACTACTATAGGAATTATTACTCAAATTAAACTACAAAACTGAGTTGTTTTTGGAAAGTTTTCCATTTCCCCCACTTTGTCCAATGCATCTTTCAGCTATGGGGAAGGTTGAAATAACCTGCAATGACCCATAGCCTTAACTGAAGGCACATTTGCCAGGCTTGTGATTAATGCCCAATGCCATCCTGCAGCTAACCTTTCTGCATCAGCACCTCCTGACCTTCATCTCACAAGCTTTCACACTTAACTCCGCCCCCTTCATTATGGCCTCGATTGCTGCCCTCTGCCCCTCTGTCTTTGTTTACAGTTTGTATATCTTGGGACAGAGGAAAATGTCTGACCCCAGCCTTGACTTCCCACCCCTCTAAAAGGGATACCAGGGATACCAATACACACCTGGGAAACACTCTCCCAGGTTACACTCTTAGAAGATTGTATTCTATTCCTGGCACTGAGGACCGCATACCTGATGTAGCAGGTAAGAACATACTCTCTGTGTCCGACAGATGCAGAAAAACCTTCAGTATCTTTTAAGTGGTGATGTTAAAATAGAAGACAAACATCCCGAGAAAGGAAGCTGAAAGTATTTCTTTCCTTGTTAGTCCCTTCAATTCCTCTCTTTGCTCTACTTTCTAAAGAGCTCCTTGGAAGGAGCTCAGAGGCATTTCTTTTAATTTACACACTATTTGTTTTGTTTCCCAGCTGAATCTTAAGTTCTCTGAACAGAAAGAATTCAACATTTGCTTGAGGAATCATTTTAGAAAATAGGAGATACACTCAAATTTTTTCAACAAATATTTAATTGCCTCTGGCACTTAATGCTTTTTTTTTTTTTTTTTTAAATCTATATATGGCAAAGAGAACCAAGACATGGATCACTGGTATCCATGGCAGAGCATCTTCCTCAGGCCTCTAGTTAATGTGGACTGGCATTATATCTAAGAGTTGCACAAGAAGGATCTACATCAGCATAGGAACAGACAAATACCTGCAAAGTTCTGTGAGAATATGTCCAGTTCAAAATCAAACTTAAGCTCAATAGGCCCACATGGCATCTTGGAATTATCATGCACATTGGTCTAAGAATTGAAAAACTACACACACACACACACACACACACACACACACACACACACACACACACACAAAAGAAGAAAATGAAAAGAATGCCAGAAGACAATGACTATTTTATCAGTAAATGAGAGGTTTAATATGCAAATATCACCATTAGTCCATAGTGCTACCATTTACAATACCTGAAGGCACTGATGGAGAAGGGAGCCCTTTTTATCAGGCGCTGTTTTCCAGTGACGAGATTCATCTGCTTCATTTCTGAACACAAAGACAGATATATCAGATGAACCCCAGAGACACACAGTGCTCCAAAGTGTCGTGCAGATTAGTAGCCACCATACACGTGATCATGTGGCTTTGGGAGGAGTTGACAGCTGGGTAGTTATGATCTTTCCTCATCCACCTGTTTATCATGTTGTAAAGGTGCCAGACAGTTCAGGGGCCCTGCTTCAGTGCTTGACCTAAGACCCACACCAAGATGCCCATCTCATACCCTGCTCCGTTTGTGGAGTCTGTACTCCTGGGCATCACTTCTTAGTCACACTGACACTAAACACAAGAGCGTAGAACGACATCATACTAACATGGACTTGTTACATGGAGAAATGTACTCTGGTTTCCCTACGAATTAGGAAATTAGAAAGGGATACATTTCCATATAATATTTGCACAACTCACACAATTTCAAAATTCTGTGTTTCTTTACTACTCTTTACACTGTATACATAAGCCAAAGCAAAGGGAAAAGGAAACATGGCCAGAGACAACACAGATTCATACAAAGACCCAGTGACAGAAGGCTACTATCGAGTTAGCATCTTCTATCTGTACCATGGCCTTGGCAGCATTTATCAGGTCCCCTTTATCTTCCCAGTCAAGCAGCAAATGCCACTGCATTTGTCAAATGTGTCCTCTGCCACTCCAGTATTGTCCTAGACTCAGCACACCAGGGCTCCCCATCATTCAGGGACAAGCAAAACCATCCCAGTACATAGCGCAAACCCTGTGGAGGCATCTTCACAGCTGTCTCCTTTTGAGTTTACTTTCCACGTCTTTCACAGAGAGAAGCTGGACAGTGGCAGGATGCCTGGGGTTAAGGATCCTTGAAACGGTATATGGAAAATGCTAGAAGCTCCCCCTTAAAACAGCACCATTTATATGTTTATTGCCACATACCACTGTCCACTGTCATATTGTGGTAAAGGTTTCTTTTTTTTTTTTTTTTTTTTTTTTTTGATACAGGGTCTCATGTAGGCAAGAATGGCCTGAGAACATTATGTAGCTGAGACTGGCCTTGAGTTTATGATCCTCCTATGTCCACATCCTGAGTGTTGGGATTACAGGAATGTACCGCCATACCTGGTTTATGCTATGCTGGGGTAACTTGCATACTAGGTAAGCACTCTACTAAGCCAACCATACTCTGAGCATCTACAAAAACATTTTTGATTGATTGTTTTTCCTGACAGGAATCTTTGAAAGTATAGTTCACTAGTGAATATTCTTAGTCAAAAGTGGCCTGCTGAATTACCTACCGCACACTTCAATAAATGGCATCCCCTCTCTAAAACCTGAATCTGTGTATTTCATAGTGTCTGTTCTGCCTCCAAAACTGTGCTTGTATACAACACTAGCACAGAACACTAGTAACATCTGCCAAACACCTGCTGCTGGAACAGAACACCAATGTCAACATCCCTTATGGGACGCCTACTTGCCTAATCCTATTTTTTTTTTTAAGTCAGGATTACTTGGAAGTAAAAATAAAATTGTTTTTACCCTTTCCAAGTTTAACTTCTTCATCTATTCTCTGAATCATTCTTGGCAATCAACAATTGCAAGAAGATCCAGTTTGGTAGGATGGTAATCCTTAGCTATGTCTATGCCATCCTTTACAAACCTTTCCCCACGTCTGGGAAAGCATTTCAGGCTTACACTCCATCCTCAGCACACCAGCAACAGCACGATCAGAAAGACACAACTCAGCAACGAGAAAAGAATGGCTAGAAGATGAAGCTGTGGACTAAACGAGTGGTTATTGAGAAGCTGCCCTGTTCAAATCTCCTTTGCCTCAAAGCCATAAACAGTGAGTGACGGCAGCCTCAAACTGAAGGACTAAATCCAGTAGTGTTTTCATGAGAACCTGATAACATGACCCACACAGTGGGAGAAATCCAAAGAGGCAAGGCCTAAACTGAAGCTGATCTGCACATTAACTGGGCTCATCTATGAAGGAGCCAGTAAAGCAAGGAAACATCAGAGCTAGTATAAACTCAAGAGGCATCCATCTAAGCAAACTATCAATGGGAAGGTCATCTGGCTTCACTTTGGTCTTGAAACAACCACTGACTACCAGTAACTTTCTCATTTAACACCAGTTTGATGTTTAAGATAAAAAGGTTCCCAATTCCAAGCACTGTCCAGGGATAGGATGCCGAGTAAAATAAGTGCTGTTAAGTTAGGTGCAGCAGTACAGGCCTGCAACCCCAGCTGCTCTGGAGGCCGAGGCAGGAGGATTGTGAATTCAAGACCAGCCCAGCAATACAGGAGACCTCATCTCAAAAGTCAAAACACGAAAACAAGAGCTATAAAGAGCTTTACATGAACTCAAAAGACACGGCCAACATCACACACGTTAACACACACGAACACAGAAGCATGCTTTTATAAATGGCAGTGCTGCACAAGAGTCTAAAAGGGCAGTTTTACAGAGCTACTTTTGCATAGAACAGGAGGATTTACTTCATGCTTCAAGATATCTTAGCTAATCCTGAGCTGTGAACTTCATTGTGCTGATAGTCTAGGAATATTCTAGAAACACATAACTAGGAGGGAAAACATACCTGCAAAGTCTATCTTGTAGCTGAATTTGGAAGTAGTAAAGGAAATGGAGCCACAAGGGTTTGCTTTGAAGCTTTTTTCGATATCTTCACTGCTAACTGAACATTGAATGTTGGTATCCGGCTTTAAGACAAACCAGAAAGTTGCATTTACCAGCTGTTCACGGTAATGGGTTGGCCACAGAAGTGGAGCTGAGGTTAGAGTGACAGAGAATGGAGAAATGAAGGGTGCCTGCTGCCTCCTGTTCTACCTCCCCCACACACAGGGAGCACAACCAAGCCTGCATGTGGAAAATGATTGATGGCATCCAGGGGAAAACTAGCTACTGTTCTGGTGGTCTCTGCCACAGCCGCCTAACATATTATCACAAGATTCACAATTATCTAATGATTACACTAAGTGACTCAAATGAAACCTTTCACCTGGTAACCATACAATGGGAGAAAAAAAATCCCAACTACAAGTTCTTGTGTGGGGGTTCAAACCTAAGCTAAACTCTCTCTGCAACTTGGACCAAGCAAGTGAACTTTCCTGAGTTCCCCACTCTCTGACAGAAGATGGAGAAGTGCCATCTGCTTCCAAGCTGTTGTGAGGACACACAGGATGCACACAGCACCTAAGAGAGCTCTTCCCTCTCTGTTTCCACCAGATCAAACCTGGACATGCTTGTATGAGCCAGAGTCCACCATCCAGGCATGCACCCTGTCTGACTCACCACTCTTCTAGGAGGCTACTGTCAGGGGGGAAGCAGTCTTCTAGCTACTCCGCTTTCCATCAAGGCTGGATCTTTCCAGTGCCCCATGAGCATGACTCTACACACCAGCAAGCCCTTGCCTGTGAAGCTTGGGGCAGGATACCTGAAACATGTGCCACTTCCCACACTCTGCCAGGTAGAACCAGCCCCATTGCGTGTCCGATGTGTCCATGTCATCTACATCACTCTCCATCTTCTTGGGAAAGAATTCCTCTGTCTTGTGAAACATCTTCTGGAAAGCCAATGAGAGGTGGAGGAAAAATACCCATTAATGACCAATGTGCTTTCTATGGGACATTCTACTTCATTACCAACAACCAGGTTCCAATGTCTTTCCCACAGTGACATTTGACAGAAATCTGTAGGTGAGCCTGAAGATAAGCAACTTAAAATGTTAGCTCTGCTTAACACATCAGGCTGATAATCCTCCTCAGTTGGGATATGGCAATGCCCATGGAACCCCAAGAAGTAATTCATCATTTGCTTGTGAATTTATCAGGCCCCCCTGCATCACAACTACTTAAGACCAGATGTATCTGTTTTTCTATTTCAAATAGTCATTTAATGGCATGAGGAGACATTTCTAAAATATGAGCTGAGGCATAAAAAAAAAAGGCTATAAGAGTAAAGAATAATATAATAAAGTTTTAGTTAAAATCTATGCTTTCTTTGATAAACAGTTGGATATACATGGGTGTATAAGTGTCATAGTGCCTCCTAAACATAGTGTAATGACGTCAGTGACAACAATCTCAACCCTTATATAGCTTTGACTATGTGTCAAGTGTTGGTCTCAGAACTGTAGAGATAACTTATTAGGCTTAACAATAGCCTCTATGAGATAGGCACTCCTGGTATAAATTAGAAAACTGAGGCAGAGAGGTCACACAACGGGAAAGCTAAGCTCAGGCAGACTGGCCGCAAGGTCTGTACATGTAGGCAACACCTTATACTGTTTCATGCTTCATGATCAATGGGTTTTATAATGTTGACTGGAGTATTAACTCATGAATACCTCATCTTTGAGAAAAAAAATTGACATTCTTGGGTAGAAATTGTGCTAAAGTCACCAGAAAAGGAACCAAGTGGCTGATCAAAATGATTTAACATCACTGAATTCGACTTCCTACCATCATTCTCTAAAGGTTTTTAAATTTGCACAACTAGTCTATGATCTTCAAAGCTGAGAAGGGTCAGATCTAGTTAGTACATGGATGAGTGACATCCCAGTCTAGACTACAACAGACAAGTTCCATGGCTTCTTACAAAGCGGATGTAGAAAAAAAACAAACAAAGCACTTTCTAGACATAGTGGTGCACACATTTAGTCCCAGTACTCAGGAGGCAGAGGCAGGTGGATCTCTGTGAGTTCAAGACCAGCCTGGTTTACACAGTGAGTACCAGAACAGCCAGGGCTATATAGTGATTGTTTTTACCAAAGAATCTGTATTTCTCGATAAGCTGAAAGGTGTTTTTATGCCACGATCTAAAATGTAGAAGCTGTGTAATCCAGGATAATTTCCCATTACTCTGTCTAGGCCACATTGCCCTACACAGAGCAGAGACTGAAGTTCCTTCCTTACTGGGCGATTAGGATGAATAACCACTAGTTAATCTTGATTTTTTTTTTTATTAATGTCCAGTAACTTTCTAAGGAATATTTTTCTGGTTATGTCCTTGTTTTTACTCCTTCATGTTTTTCACGCTGATTAGCTGCTGAGGACAAAACAAAAACCGAACAGAAGAGCCTGGGCTGAGAATTCGGGGTTAGCATGCACTGTTTACCTTTGTGTCTTAGCTGGGTGGTAAAGACAGTGACTTCAGAGGCAAACCCAAGTGTCCCGCTCACTCTTGCACACGTCCGTCCTCTCCCAGCACCCTTCACACCCGCTGGCCATTTCACTGCGAGAGCAAGACAGAAAGTCGGGGGACCCAGGGTTAGTTTCTGTTTGGGAAATATGCTGAAAAACTGCAAAGATGAGCTTGAAGCAAATGCCTAAGGTAACACTAGCCTATGGGTGAATATTTTCTCTATTGGAAAAGGGACAAGGTAACAAACATAAAGCAGTGTGTGCTCTGCCCTTTGCCTCTGTGCCTGAGTTGCCACTGCAGGCCAGTCTACAAGCCAGACACTGTAGCCCATGTTCCAGCTACTGAGGCTGAGGAGGGTGGTCATTCAAGTCCAGGAGTTCAAGGCCAGCCTGAGAAACAATGTGAGCCCTGAGGGAAAAAGAAAGGGAAGGAAAAATAGAAAAAGAGGGAGGTAAGGAGCAGAGGAGGGAGGGAGGGAGAAAAGGAGGGAGGGAAGAATAGAAAAAGAAGGAGGGGGAGGGGGGAGGGGGAAGGAGGGGGAGGGAGAGAGGGAGGGAGGGAAGAATAGAAAAAGAAGGGGGGGAGAAGGGGAAGGGGAAGAAGGGGGAGGGGGAAGGAGGGAGGGAAGAATAGAAAAAGGAGGGGGAGAGGGGAGGGGGAAGGAGGGGGAGGGGGAAGGAGGGAGGGAAGAATAGAAAAAGGAGGGGGAGAGGGGGAGGGGGAAGGAGGGAGGGAAGAATAGAAAAAGGAGGGGGAGAGGGAGGGGGAAGGAGGGGGAGGGGGAAGGAAGGGGAGGGGAAGGAGGGAGGGAAGAATAGAAAAAGGAGGGGGAGAGGGAGGGGGAAGGAGGGGGAGGGGGAAGGAGGGAGGGAGGGAAGAATAGAAAAAGGAGGGGGAGAGGGGGAGGGGGAAGGAGGGGGAGGGGGAAGGAGAGAGAGAGGAAGGGAGGGAGGGAGGGAGGGAAGGAGGGAGGAAGGGAGGGAGGGAAGGCAGGCGGGCTACTCCCTGCCAGAAATGGCTTTGACTGAGTGTTGACTAGCTAGGCCAGTTCTTGGTCACACTTACATTATTTTTTCCTCCATAGCCTCATGTACAAGGGAAAGAAGTCATTACTTTCCGATTAAAGACAGGGGAACTACAAAGCAAAAAAACAATATGATTATTTTGTCTAGAATCACAGGGTGTGCAGTACAGAGAAGATTAAAGAAGCCCTTGAAGTCTGCTGGGTCCCATCTCCCTCCAGGTGCCCACCCCTCGGCCTCATTCCCACCGACGGCCAAACCTCACCTCCTTTGCTGCCAAGCTTCACAGATGCACTGGCTTTATTTCAAACAATTCATTTCATATCATAAAAGCCATAGCATCTTCTATAGTCTGTTTCTTCTCCAAAGCAATGGCTATTTTGTATAATTTGGCTCAAAGAGAAAATTAGCTTAAATAAAATCATTTAGAATGGCATCACTATAGTAATGATGCTCTAGTTAGAATGCATCTACAGGTAATCAAAAGAACACGTGCTAGTTACCCAACACAGTGAAGGCACTTAGCGCACGCTAGATGAATGGGCCAGCTCAGTCACAATGCCACATTCGGTCTGATTTTCCTCTTTTTAACTGGGAGAAAACAGCGCTTCCTATGCAGAAGGCTGCAAAGAAAAACAGCCAGCATCAAGTGGCAAAGCATCCTTGTTTCAAATGTGCACACTGGTGGAGCCTATCTCCAAAGCCATCCATTCTAATAGGATCCATATTCACAGCACCTGCACACTTCCATCTAATCATGCAACTGAAAGTAACAGGGAAGATGAGTTCAAAGTCAAATCCTGGTCCATGTCCCAGAACACAACGCTGCATTCCAGACTTACCATTTCTAGTGAGAGTGTTACTACAGAGTGTAAGCTACATTATTAGCATAAGCATATTTGAGGACATCAGAACTGGAGAAGAAGACATCCTTTGCCTATCTACAAAGAAGAATCAGCACTGAGTCTCATGGTACACACCTGAATTCCCAGCACTTGTGGGCTTAGGCAGAAACAGGCAGGTTCAGGCAAGCATGGGTATGTTGGGAGACACTGCCTCAAAACATACACATATATATGCACATCCACAACGTGATATTTTGTTTATTTATTACACTTGTGTGGGCATGCATTACCACAGTACACATGTCATGGCAGATGTGTGGGGTCATCAGACAACTTGTGAAAGTCAGCTCTATTTGGGCTTTAGAAAGTGGTGGACCTTCCAAACTAACAGAATAAGGAACTCTGGAAGTGGACCCTCTTTGCAGAAGATTGGCTTTTCAACTAATGAAACTTTTCAAAATCATTTAACTCTGTAGAGTGTGCTTAGGGGATTCTGCAAATGATGGAATACACACAAGAAACTGACCATCTGTCCTCTTGGCTCTTCTGTGCACAGCCAAAGATGGGGCCCCTGCACTCCCAGGCTGAGGGAATCCAGGCTGCTAGTACTCCTCATCCCCCTCATCCCATGAGGCAGAAGCTCTATTCCAGACAAACAACAAAAGACATACTCCCTCCCCTACCCAGGCAGCCTGAGATGCCATGTCCTGATCGCTTCCAGTCCAAATTGTTCCCAGGGAGAAGCTTCATGCCAAGAGGATATGGCCAGGAAGGTTAAGGACTGCTAACTCCCTCACCTACTCTCCTCTCAAAGGTAGAATGTCACCTTGGGAAAAGAGGGCCTCCATCCTGAGCTGCAGGGACTCTGCCCAAGAGCAAATGGACACAAGGAATGAAGTCCACATCTCTGCCTGAAGGAGCTCTAGTTGGAGAGAAGAGCAGAGGACCCTGAGCTTAAAGGAATTCTGAGAAATAGTGCAGAGCACCATGGAAAATGAGAAAAGGAAGAAAAGAGAAAAGTGAGGAAGGGGAGGCATGGCTCAAGTGGAATAGAGGAGACCGCAGGGAAGAGCCCTCTTGGATCAGTCACTGCTAGACAGGGAGGGACTGCTAACAGCTCTGGGCCTGTACCCATCTAGGACTGAACTAACATGACACTGAAGACCTGCAAATGCTCCTATGTGGCAGACATGGCCATCAATACCAGAAGGTAAAGGGATCCAACATCACCACTATAACCAGGGACTGCACAAGAAGCTACTCTGATCCATGCGCTGGGAAGCAGGGGTTGATTTTTTATTTAATTTTTAAGACTTTATTTGGTGGATGCATATACATACATTTGCGTACTCTGCACATGTGTGCCATGCCTCATGTGCTCATGGCGTGGAGGACAGCTTTCAAAGCCCAAATATTCTTGGTTGGAGATAGGATCTCAGTCCGTTCAGAGGAGCTGCAAACTCACTATATTGTCAAGGTCAACCTTGAACTTCTGATCTCCTGTCTCCATCTTAACAGCCCACAGATTACAGGCATGTTCCATCACATCCAGTTTTTATAGTTTTGAAAACTCAAGGCCTTGTGCATGCCAGTGACATACTCTACCAGTGAGCTTCACCCAGAGTCTCCAAATACTCCAATTTTTAATGTTGAGATCAGATCTTCAAGCCCTGCCCCGTGTTAATCCTCTTCTCTGAAGCACTCAAGAAATCACAGAAGAACCCATTTGCTCCTACGCTTGAAACAAATGAAAGCTGTTTAACAATGTAAGGTCATTAATCTGACAACTGACAGAGCATTACAAGGTGTGTCTGATCTTTAGTCCAAAATACCTCACGGGGCAAGCAAATATAAGCCCTGACAACCCACACTTATGACATAGGACTTCCTAATTTAGTAAAACCTCAGTGGGGGAAAAAATTGAAGCATCTGAGTCTAGCCTACATCTTGGGATAACTAGAGTCAAGTTAGATCATAGGCACCATACAAGATTGCCAGGAGTCTGAGATCTGCCTGGGTTGAGATCCTCTCTCAAAACAAAAGCAAATGGCAATAACAACATTTACATGCTCCTCTCTGCTCTGTCAGATTTCCCTCTGCTGTCTGTGAGCTCCAGCTTTTCTTGTCTTTTAATTCTTTAACTGGTAGAGAAAATGAACCCAATCAATCCCTAGAAATTAATAATTTAGGGATCAAGCTTCTAATACATGAGCCTTTGGGGGAGAGGGACACAGTATGACCTCAGATGACCTCATCCAACCATATTAACACATTGAACTTGGTAGATCCAAAAGAGAACTCCGGACTGAGAACACCACTTACTGGTAGGACTTGCCTAGCACAGTGAGCCCTGGCTTCAATTCCTAGCATGTGGCATCCATCACACAAAGCGCAGCTGGAATCCCTCCATTTCCCGTTCCCACCACCACACAACTAGTACAAAACATTGCCTCCTCTACTCTGCTCTGAGGTAGAGCTTCTGAACCTGTCTCTTCACAGCTTCATGGCCCCTCTCTGTTCATGTTCTGCTGCTCCTGGAAAAGTGCACTACAAGCTTAGTGGCTTAAAACAAGACTTCTCCAACTTCAGAAGCTAAGTCAGCAACCTTGGCTCGAAGCCTTTCCCTTCACCTCCAAAGCCAGGACACTGCACCTCCCTGACGCTGCTCTGCTCCATGTCAGGTGCCTCTTTGTTCTTTAACTTGGAAGGCCCCTGTGATTACATCAGGCTGCACCTGGATCACACAGGCTAAACCTCCCTATGTGTCCTAGTTTGTTTTCTGTTGCTTCAATAAACACTGTTGCACCAATAAAGGAAACTCAGGACCAGATCTCAGGGAAAGGCTAAGATATCAGAGAGTAAACACCACAGTCAGATCTCACCCTGCTGTCTTCCAGCTTCTTCAGCCTCGCTTCTCCTGACTTCTGCCTGCTCTGTCTTTCTATGCCTGTCTTAAATACTTCTCTGCTCAGTTAAGGCATGGCACTACCACTGCCTGCCTGGGAGCCTGGAACTCTTTCTGTAAACTAAGATGACCTCAAACTCAGATTGGATTAAGGGCATAAATCGAAGCCAGGGATATTCCCTGTGCTGGGATTAAAGGTGTGAGCCATGGCTTCTGCCTCCCCCCCCCCCCTTAAAGAAGAAACCATGTTGTGGGGATATTTTCAAATCTGAAGCCATCCATGGCTCACACTGAGTTCAAAGCCAGCCTGGTCTTCAAAGCAAGTTCCAGGACAGCCAGGACTGTTACACAGAAAAGTCTGTCTTGAATTTGAAACATATCTCCACAAAACACCATGATCAAAAACAACTTGAGGAGGAAGGGGTTTATTTTATCTTACAGCTGAGAGTCTATCACTGGTAGAAGGCAAGGCAAGAACTTGAAGCAGAAACTAAGGAGGAATGCTGTTTTACTGGCTTGTTCTCAGGCTCACATCCAATTACCTTTTCATAGAGCCCAAGCCCCACCTGCCTAGGGACAGCACTACCCACAGTGGGCTGGGTCCTCCTCCATCATTTAGGAATCAAGAAAATGCCCCATAACCAATATGACAAAGGAGACGCCTCAGTGGGGGGTTTCCTCTTCTTGGGTATGTCAAACTGACAACCAAGATTAGCTGTCACACTATCTTGGGGGAAAGAAACTTCACTTTCTTTTAACATGAAGAGTCGTGTTCTGAGAGCCAAGCACGACCTAGTGTTCCCTTATTGGGCCTGCTCCCGCTACCCTGTTCCAGCCTCACAGACATGCCTTGTTCTTAACTGTCCTGTTCCATTCTGCCTTGAGAGCTTTGCCTGTGCTAGTCCTACCACACACGTCATGGACCATCTTTCCTAGCCTAGCTCCTGATCAGTCCTCAGTATATCCAAGTCACCACACTTAAACGGTACCCTGCCTAACTCCTCAGCCTACCCCCAGGCTGCTCTTACATTGTCATTTTTTTCTCCTTCACAGTTTTTCCATAACTGGAGTTAGACTTTACCTGTGTAATCTATGTATATTAGGTCTATCTTTCTACAACACTCGGCAAACCTATAAAGAACAAATCCAAAATCCTCACACCAACTGCTTGCTAGATCAAAATAAATAAATAAATAAATAAACACATGGCAACAAAAGTTATTTTAACAGCAGATTTAGTTGGTGGGGTGTGAGTTGTGTAAACCAAAGATTTCAGCATTAGCATTTTAGGTCCAGTGGGTCTCTTACTCAACCACTCACTGATCCAAATCTCTATCACAAACCTGAGTCTTCTGCCTATAGCCCAAATTGGTCCCCCTTCCTATACTGAGAACTGTCAGACTCAATCTTTGGCACTGTCCTGAATCTGTCACACCAATCCTTGGGCAGACACACACTTCCCTATTCATGACCATGGGACAGATCACTAGAAAAAAATGTTCTTGAAATATGGGTATTAGTACCACATGCTAAGTCCAGGGTGGTTGCAATAGGGGAATTCTTCCTTAATCTCTGACTCCCAGGGACTTTCCTACTCAATGAATATCCTATATTCTAGAACCAGCCGTTGTTCTAGAAGTAGATAATTCTAGATTTCAAACTTGGGTACGTACTTATTCAGAAAATTTACTGAGTTTTGAATCTTAATATAGTGACATACATAGGTCAGGGTAATTACTTAATTCTTATAAATCAAAGTATTAATAATCCACGCACAACCCTACCTAGCAAAGCACCAGCCACTTGATGCCCTGAGTATGTGCTCTTCTGCTGTTGTTCTGATGGTCCTGATCCAGAGTTTCAGTTTCCTAACAACTACTCTGTTCTGAATCTCAGATGAATTCAGCTTATTCTCTAAGCTTAACTAAATGCCATGAGAACAATTATAAAGAATGCCAAGAATACCAAGACAGATATGTTATTCCCAGATCCTAGGAGAACAAGGTACACCTTTAGGACAACCATCTTCATCCTAAGTATACATGTAAAATACATGTAAAAAAAGTGAGTATACATGTAAAATGTACTTTCAGACCCAGAAGAAATAGCCCACAAGTCAGTTTCTGATACGCATACATCCCCTGTGGTAGTTTAACTAAGAATGGCCCCATATAGGCTCATATATTTGATTGCTAAGTCACCAAGGAGTGAAACTTTCAGACTAGGAGGTGTGGCCTTGCTGGAGTACATGTGGCCTTGTCAGAAGAACTGTCACTGAGGGTGGGCTTTGAAGTTTCTAAAGCCCATACCAGGTTTCTCTCCATCTGCCTTCAGTTCAAGATGTAAAATTTGAGCTACTGCTCCATCGCCTGCCTGCATGCCACCAAATTCCAGCCATGATAAGACTAAACCACTGAAACTGTAAGCAAGCCCCCAATTCATTGCTTCCTTTAGTAAGAGTTGCCTGGTTCCTGGTGTCTCTTCACAACCTGGAATCACTCCTAGAAGAGGCTCCTTCCAGTCTTGGAAGCACTTCCTCCATGTCTCTGTATTTGACATCCATTCCACCTCATGGCATTGCATCATTTTGCTTGCTTTGGTCTTCTCATAGGATTCCTTCGATTGTGGGATAATGCTCTTGTATGAACTCACAAAGACCCAACTATCTGACCCCAGAGTGCAGGGTGATTAAAGTCATGTGCCACCACTGTCCACCACCATTTGGCCTTGAACTCACAGAGATCCAGAGGATCTATCTCAGTGCTGCAATTAAAGGCATGGGTTACCACTCCCTGACCTTCATGGCTTGACTCTGTTCTCTGATATTTCAGGCAAACTTTATTAGATATACACTATATCACTATATATCCCCTTTTGTGTCAAAAATAGAAAAAAGTTATAACTAATATAATAAAAACTATATACAATAAGTACAATAACTATATACAATATATATGAGCAATACTTACATCAATAATGTCCAGTCCATTAACAATTGACAAATTCAGAGAAAATGCTTCATTGTATATCCTATCTTGGTGAGTCCCAAGGATTGTACCTAATTCACTTTCTATCTAACTTGTATTACCAACTGACAAGTTTTTTTACATCTCTCAAACTTAGGTGCTTTGCACCTCTTTAGTAAGTTTCTTTTCTGAATCTGTAACTAGGAAAACTATAACCATAATTTATCTAGTCTTCAACTCTCTCAGAGATCTAAGAAGGAAATAATATTAACTGAGTAAACAAGAAATGCAAGTAAGGCACTTCCAAAACATGTGAAGAATGACAGAAACAGCTGGCTGTATGGACAGCTACCCAAGATTCCACTGCTGCATTGGGGTATCCATCTTCAGTCTAGAGGTCTAGCATATCTGACAGACTTCTCTGTGAAGCAAGATATTTTTAAAGCCCTTCCTACCTTGTCTTGGTAAGGCTCGGCAGTCCTTTCTTTTGTGTCCTGCTTGTCCATATTGGCCATCACACTACAGCAGTCTCACCAAGAGCACTCTCTTGCCCACTAACCTTTGCCACAAAGAAAGTAAACTCCACATGGAGTTTCTTCAATGCTCATCATCTTCTCTGAAGTATGATAAAATGCTGATTGTCCAATAGCCAGACAGGAAATAGAGTGGGCAACCAGACTAGGAGAATTCCGGGAAGAGGAAAGGCAGACAGAAACAGACACATGCCAGACACAGAGGAAGACAAGAATGTTAGACTGAACAAAGGTACAAAGCCATGTGGCTAAACGCAAAAATATGAGTTAATTTAAGTGTAAAAGGTAATTAATAATAAGCCTCAACTACCAGCCCAGCAGTTACTAATAAAGTTAAGCCTTTGAATCAATTATTTGAGAAGTGGCTGCTGGGTATTTGAGAGCTTCTGTCAGAACAGAAACTTTCTATAATAATTTATTCAAATGTAACTTACTTCAACAGGTCTTCTAGCATCCGAGACACCCTCAGATTCCACTTTCTCCCCACAAGTCACACTGCACACAGTGAGAGATCTCATGGGGCAGGAGGCTCTGATTCAGTTCGTGTTTGCACTTCCCTTTCCAAGTATGAAGATCATGATTAGTACATAGGAAACATTTCTGATGACTTGCTGAATGAAATGAAGTAATGACCAAGGTTTCAGTTTCATAAAGGGACAAGCAGAGACAGGAATCGAGACTAAAGAGGACCTTAGTAGACATGTTCACAGAATAGCCTTGGAGCTTACCAGGAAAGGATGTGCTGAAGAAAATAATCAAAGATGGGATGTTTCAGGATACCACCCAGCCTGGCCCAAAACTGTAACTGAAAACAAATCTCAGAAAGTCAGGATGGCTCAGCCAGCAAAGGCACTTCCCAAGCCTGACAACCTGAGTTAGATCCACAGAAGTCACAGACATGGTGGAGCGAGAGAACTGACTCTCACAAGCTGTCCTTTACTGTGCCATGGTATGTATGTGCACACACACACACACACAACAAACAAATTAATTAAATGAAATCAAAATTAAAAGGGAAAATAGGAGAAACCCAGTGAGTGTACAGTTCCAGGAACAGTGAAAGGGGGAAATTTGTAAATGTTATTCAGGTTGCTGAAAAACAGAATCAGCCAACGATATCTAAAGTGCCACTTCATGAAAACAAGAAATGATGGCTCATCCATCCATATGAAAATTCTTTAAGTTGTAAGAAAAACAAAGGGTTGGGGCAGGTTTTTGTTTTGGTCTTTACAGAAAACTAGAAATACTTATCATCTCCAAGAAGTTAAAAGACCTTGGACATCTAGACATTTAAAGCAGAAGGGAGGCTATCCAGAAAAATTTACAAGCAAAGGAATATCAGACCTATTGTTGCCAATATACTCTATAGGATAAAATCTCATTCTTTAACATCTATACGTCTTCACTTATTAGAGAAATGGAAATCACAGTTTAATTATAATTTAAAGCTGGTTTTGGAGTTGGAGTGTGGCTCCCTCCTTCTCTAAACCCAAGCATACTTGTTAAAGGAAAATGCAAAATATCTGTTTCATATCAGAAGAGCCTCCTGACAGGGGACAGAAGAATAACTAAAAATAAGGAACTATTCTTTTGTTATTAATTCTATGCTAAATAAATGTCTATATCAAAATTTATAAGATTTTATATATATATTTAAACTTTTTGTTGTGATATTGATGTTCATATAGAGTACTAATTAATTCTCGGGGGGGGGGGGGAGGCTTTATTTAGCTTCCTATACATTGTGTTGGGTCTTAGTCTTTTATCAGTTTTCTGCAGTGATCCATGACAATGCCTAATTGCGAACTTTGAAGTATCCAAAAGGAAGATGGGGCCCTACAACAATGATTTCACAGGGACTATGACAAAGCCTCTAGGCTGACAAACACCAACCAAAGATCAGATTTGGACTACAAACTGCTCATGACAATTTTGAGACAGCTCACTGAGATGAACCAGCTTCACAGACTATTTGAGACAAGTCGTGCACTTTCCTGTAATGCAGAGACTGGATAACAAATGACACCACTACTTATTTCAGAACTTGACATTTAACGAAACTTTTCTTCTCAGGATCCCCTAAAGATGCCATCACCCCCAGACAGTAGGCAGTAAATCTAAATACATAGTGCCCACATTCCCAAGAGGTGGGGCGGGTGGTATTTGGTCTTTCAGTGGGTTATGAATAACTCTCATTGTTTAGGATAACTGGTTAAAAATTGTTAATGGTTATGATTAGATTCAGGTTCTTGTTTGAAAAAAAAGAAGGGGGATACAGATATGATAGGATATAAGGGTAGATTATTGAGTCTAATTTTAAAAAGTAATTACTAGCTTTAAATATTTTACATTGTATTGTATTTTTTGTATATTGTATACAAATTGTATAGATTGATATAAAGTTGAGATTAATTTTGTTACTGTACATATCTTTATGCTTGTTCAAGGTATTATACCTATACAATTCATCTAATAATGTAATACAAATTGCTAGTTCCTGAAAGTTATTATTACCAACTAACTAGTATATAAAGAAATGCAAGTTAGTAGTTAGACATTACAGTCAAACACAGTCATAGTAAAAATGCTTTTAAGGCAAACAGAGATACATTTTAGATGGACAGGTCTTCAAACACTTCAGCGATCCACAGAATATGGTATTTAAAATATTTTAATAACATAGGTTCTTATTACTTTTATGACAATGAGACACCTGCTCCTGGTAGCACCAATCTACTTCAGAGAACATTATGGACAGCAAAGAATCTCCATATGACATTAACCTTCTTTGTGGCAAAAGTTAGCCACTGGGCAAGAAAGTGCTCTTGCCTTGAATGCTGAAAGTATGATGTTCAAAATGGAAAAGTAGGAAACACACACATAAAAAGAATTGCCAGGCCTTGCCAAGACAAGGTAAGAAGGAAGGGCTTTGAGAATATCCTGCTTCACAGAGAAGTCTGTCAGATATGCTAGGCCTGAAGGCCTAAGATGGATGTTTCAACAATACAGAAGAAGCTGGGGTGACTGTCCAGGCAGCCAGCTGTTTCATTTTTCACATTTTTTTGGAAGTTGCTTGCATGTGATGTTTACTAAGTTACTATTATTTCCTTCTTGCATCTCTGAGGAAGTTGAAGATGAGATAGTTACATAGTTTTCTAGTGACAGTTTTAGAAAAGAAACTCACTTAGAGGTTAAAGTGTATAAGTTTGAGAGACATCAAAAGACAGTTTTAGTTAGTAATATAAGTTAGATAGAAAGTGAATTAGGTACAATCCTTTGAACTCATCAAAATAGGATAAATAATGGGATATTTTCTTTGAATTTGTCAATTGTTAATGGACTGGACATTATTCATGTAATTATTGTTTGTATATATTGTATATAATTATTGTACCTATTGTATATGGTTTTTCTTATGTTAGTTTTAACCTTTTTTATTTTTGACACAAAAGGGCTATGTGGTGATATATTTTATATTTAATAAAATTAGCATGGAATATCAGAAGACAGAATCACCCACAATCAATCTACAAGGTAAGAGAATGATAACTCAGGCCTTTAATCCCAGCACAGGAATGAATGAGTGGTGACCTATGCCTTTAATACCATAACTCAAGAGGCAGATTTTTCTGTTTCTGTGAGTTCAAGGCCTAACAACCAACAGTAGTAGCTCACACCTTTAATCCTAACTCTAGGATTATGATGCAGAGTTGAATGGAAAGTAAAACAGCTGAGTGAAGAAGACATTTAAGGCAGGCATAGGCAGACACTGAGGTGTTCTGTAGAAGTGATGAGCCACGCTGAGGACCCATGAAGACAGCTTCTACCCTGAGAAGCTGGCTGGTGAGAACTGACTGTGGTCTGTCTCCTCTCTCTGATATGCCAGCTTTCCCCCAATAGCTGGCTTTGAGTTTTCACTAAACACCAGCTAGAATTTGTGTTTCAGTCTGTGGTGATTCAAAGACTCTTGAAGGCTTCTTGGAAAGTAGTGTTGGCAGAAGCCAACCTGTAGAAGTGGCCTATGGCTAGGAATGACAAGTATGTAATCATGCTTCCAGGCAGTCTGATGGAGATAGAACAAACAGCTCAGCTCTAAGGAAGTGAGAATCAGTTGTGAATATAAAATAATAGTGAAAAAGGTGCTTGTGCAGACAAAGTTGGGACTAACATCTGAAAGTCATCACTGTAACGAGGATCAGAGTGGAGCATAAAGAGGGCTTGGCTATGAAGACAACTGTGGTGTGATCTTGGAAAGACCATTCTCCTCTCCCTTAACTAACTCAGATTATTCTAACAATATGAGTCGATAATCAGAAATGCCTTTTGGAAAAGTTTAACAATTTCTATAAAGAAAATTGTCAGTGTAGTGAGCAGTGTGTGCTCTTGTAGTAGTTTGAATGAAAATGTCCTCACATGCTCACATGGAGCAGCACTATTAGGAGCTCAGGAGGTGTGGCCCTGTTGGAGTAGGCGTGGTTTTGTTGGAGGAAGTGTGTCACTGGGGGTGGACTCTGAGATTTCAGATGCTCGAGCCAGCCCTAGTGTCTCTGTCTTTCTGCTGCCTGCTGATTCAGATGTAGAACATACTTCCCCAGTACCATGTCTGTCTGTGTGCCACTGTACTTTCCTGCCAAGGACTAAATGGTCGAAAGCTCTGTAAAGCCAGCCCCAATTAAATGTCTCTACAAGAACAGAGCCCTAACTAAGACAACTCTTATACAAATGCCTGTCACTTTTCAGTCCTTCAGTCCTCTTCATCTATGTGACAGAGAAAAGCTAAAGCCTGTTCCTTGGAACAATCCAGGGAAATACTCCATTCCCAGCAAAGAGAGAAGACACAAAAACAGCTAAGAAAGGAAGGATAAAATCAGGGTTCAGAGAGAAAGCAGGGACAGTAACTTTTCCTACAAGCTGCCTGTCAGACACACACACATAGACACGTACACACATACACATAGACACACACACATACAGAGACACACACAGAAACACACACATACACACATATTTGTATTCAAAAGTAAAATAGTGGAATGGGATAAGACTTTTTTATCCCTCCTTGTATATCTCAGTTTGGGTTGTCACCCCCGGTGTCCAGGAAATATTTGCTATTTTTCCATGTAATCTATAGTAACTTTCCATGTTCTAGCCACTTCCTGGAGACTTTAAGCATGGACAGAGAAGCTGCTTCTGAATGGGTCTACACCTGGGTCAGTGTAAGACCCCTCAGCACATTCATGAGACAGTTTTTACATACTAGCTATTTTTATCATAGGAGTAAAAAGAGGTATTATTTCCAGGTCACAGGTTGAACCTTAAGGCCATGGAGTCTATCAAAACTACAAGGGAAAATTCAACAAAATCAGTTCACCATCTTTAACAAAATCTTTCCTCATTACCAAAAAAATTGGTCGGAAATGCAAATGTTATCTGCACAGATATTTCAAGTACACTGTGGTTGGGATCTGCTTTACTTTTCTCCTTGGATTTTAAATCTTTGCAGATGTGTATGGCTTAGAGTGACAATTTTATTCCCTGGATAAGCTAAACTGTCAAAAGAAACCCATAAATGCAAAGTTTACATAAAATAAAATGAAATAAAAGAAAAACACCAACTAAAGATCAGATTTGGACTACAAACTGCTCATGACAATTTTGAGGCAGCTCGCTGAGATGAACCAGCTTCACAGACTAATTGAGACAAGTCGTGCACTTTACTGTAATGCAGAGACTGGATAACAAATGACACCGCTACTTATTTCAGAACTTGACATTTAACGAAACTTTTCTTCTCAGGATCCCCTAAAGATGCCATCACCCCCAGACAGTAGGAAGTAAATCTAAGTACATAGTGCCCACATTCGCAAGAGGTGGGGTGGGTGGTATTTGGTCTTTCAGTGGGTTATGAATAACTCTCATTGTTTAGGATAATTGATTAAAAATTGTTAATGGTTATGATTAGGGAAAAAAGCTAAAAAAGAGAGATTAGATTGGGTCTGATTCCCAGCACCCACATGGCAGCTAACTCTCTTCTGGGGACACTACATGTGGTGCACAAATATACATAAAGTTAAAACACTCACACACATATAATAAAATAATTTTTTAAAACTTAAGCTGTGCTTGTTGACAACAGTCAAGTGCAATCAGGAAAAGAAAAGCAAAAAAAAAAAAAAAAAGGACAAAACAATACTAGTAAATAATAAAACATAATAGCACTCAGCCATGTGAGGATGGCAGGGGGGGGGGGAAAGAACCCAAGGCTGTAGGTTCATTATAATTAACAAAAGTCTGCTTGCTTAGCAAAACTTAAGACAAGTCATACATATCATTTCACAGAAAACGGTGCCTTTTTTAACAAAGAAATAGTGACATAACAAACCAAATGAGTCATTCACTAGATCCTTTTTAATTCTCCCCAAAGTATAACTGGTCCAATAGTACAAACATAAGTGTGATCCTGAAGGAAGAATGAACAGGGTGTGCAGAGACCTCTTGGTGCATTACTGAGCCAGTTACTGTCAAGAATTCAGCAAGCATTTGTAATACAACAGGATCTGCCCTCTAGTTGAATACACTAGAGTAAACATACCATGTTCACATAGAGACAATTCAGAGGATTTCTAGTATGTTACCTTGAACACAACTTACACCCAGGTGCTATGTTTGTGGGAAATCAATAGAAAAGGGCTGCTAATAAAAACAGGCTCCATATCCATATATACACATAGAGAATGCAGATATAAAATGAAGATACACAATAGTTAACAGTGAAAAAGTGTATGAACACCTAAAAGCCTGCTTTATCTCAAGGTTAAACGTTTTACTAAAATCATATCCAAACAGGTACCTTCCTCTGACTTGAACTGATTAAAATATTATAATGTATAAATCAAAAACATCTGATAGCTGTCATGTGGAATGGAATGAAATGAAACCACATGTGCACCCAAATCTCAACCAATGCGCTCATTTCTACTGGGTCTGAACTTTTTTAAAAAGGGGAATTTTCTGACAGAATTAACGAGAAATACGTTGCAGAAGCAGGAAGAGAGAAGTTACTGGCAAAAGACGTATTTCAAGAATAGACAGTGGGGGGTATTAAAGTCAACTTAATGGTTAGCTCAGCCTCTAGAATAGTTTCACATAGTAAGTCCACAAATTTCTTGAAATGGCGATCCTGCCGGTCATTTCCATCTCCTAAATTCTAACTTCAGTGTGCTTTTTTTTCTCCCTCACTACTATATCCCCTAACAAAAAGCTGAATATTCTTGACAAGTAGATCTTACTCCTCATTTGTGCAGGTTAGGGTTTGAATGAATGAATGAAGACAAGGTAGAAATAAATAAATAAATAATAAATTTTTTAAATGCCTGAAAACAGAGAACTACTGGAGGCTAACAAAGGATTCCAGATTATTGTTCTAACCACGGGAAAGAAAAAAAAAAAGAATCCTAGAACGTCATCTTCTGAGACTTAGTACATAAAGAGGATCCTAAAACCTCTGTAGTTTCAAAAAGGAAGGAGCAAAGAGGGTGCGGGGCCGAAAGGCAGCGGCAGGTTGGAAAGCCAGTAATTCCGACTAGAATGCAAAACACAACAAATAATAAAGGAAAAAGGAAGACGGAGAAGGCCCCGGAAGTAAAATCAACAATTGGGAAAGGTAAAGAAAAACCGTGGAAGCGGCCCCCGAACGTTGCCATGGCTCGAAGCCTCAGGACCGCGGCCTCCGGGAGGCCCAAGAACCGAGACGTCCCCGACCCGGAACGCAAACCCGGAGCCTGAGGCACTGCGGGGGCGAGTTCCAGGGAACGCCTCCCGCCCTTTTCAGGCAACCCCGCCCACTGGGCCCGCCCCGTCCCGCCGGCTACTCACCGGATTCGCTTCCCACATAACGGTGCGAAATCGAGCGGAGAGAGCCTGTGGGAGGGGTTAGCCGCGGGGTCGGTAAGGTGGGCTTTTTCCGAGGGTCCCCGGGAGCGGAGGGACAGAAAGGTACCTTTTACGGAAGCCTTCCTCCTCCCCCTCCCCGTCACAAGCTGGCGTCTTCGGACCATCGAACCTCTCGACTTCCGCCCAGCCTAGCCAATCAGTGGTGGTCCCGCCCACCACAATAGATCGCTCCGCCCCTATGGCGCCTTTCGGAATTTCTGCCCCTGTCCTCGCGGGCGGGGCTTTTACCTGGCTTGTAAAGGGGTTTAAATCCAGCTGTCCTCCCCCCCCCCCCCGCCAAGGTTGTCACGTTGTATTTCCTTCCTGTAGAGCCGAGATCTATTAAGATCACCTTATACTGAGTCTAGTGGCCCAGTGCTAGGCCTGAGAAGCTCAGCTTGACCAATGGCATTTGGGTCAAGCTTCAAACTTCATTGTTTCCTTCTCCCTCAAAGTGGACATGATGATAATTCGACCTAGAGGTGTAGCTAGCTTACTGACATCAAATACTTCCGTGTTTGAAATGTTGGAAAAAAGTGAGCTATTGGCCAAGTGTCGCTGGGCTTGGAAGTGAACACTGACCTATATATTGTCCCTGCCCTCCGATTTTGAAAATGAGAAAAGGCGGCAAAATGAAATTTGGAAATGCCAGAAGGTATAACACAAAACTATAGACATTGTGGCAAGTACAGAGGTCTCTGGGCACATTTAATACCTAGAGTATTGAAAGTTAAGGCCACAAGTAGGTACTCACACTGAAGTCACCTGGGTAAAAAGAGCTAATAGCCGATGGGGGGGGGGGGGGTAATTGCTTATTTTTTTATTAATTAAATTTTTTTCATTTATTTAACATACCGACTGCAGCTTCCCTTCCTCCCCTCCCCTCTGTCCCTCCCATCTTTCCTCTGCCCTTTCTTCCCAATCTACTCCACTTTGTTCTGAAAGGAGCAGGCCTCTCATGGGTGCCAACAACGCATGGCATATCAAGTTGAAGTAGCACTAAGTTCCTCTCGTTGTATTAGGGCTGGGCAAGGCAACCCAGCATTAGGAACAGGTTCCCCAAACCAACCAAAGCCTTAGAGACAGGCTCTGTTCCCACCTCCAGGAGTTCTACAAGTAGACCAAGCCACGCATATGCAGAGGGCTTAGGCCAGTCCCATGCAGGCTCCCTAGTCATTGGGCCATAGTCTGTGAGCTCCCATGAACAGCCCAGTTGCTTCTGTGGGTTCCCTTGTGATGACCCTGACTTCTGCCTCCTAAATTTTTCCTTCCTCTCATCAGAATTCCCTGGACTCGGCCCAGTGCTTAGCTGTGGATCTCTGCATCTGTTTCTGTAAGTTACTGGACGAAGGCTCTCCGATAACAATTGGGGGTACTTACCAAACCCATCTGATTGCAGGAGATGGTCCATTCAGACTACCCATCCACTATTGCTAGGAGTCTCAGGATCATTCTTGTAGATTCATGGGAATTTCCCTTGCATCAGGGCTCTACCTGACTCTGAAATCCCCCACTAAAGTCCTTTCTTTAATTATTCTTCCTCTTTATTTCCTCAACCTAACCCCTTATGTTCCCATCCTCACCGGTTCCCAGTCTTCCCAGGAGATTTATTCTATTTCCCCTTTCTAGGGAGATCCATGTGTCCCCCTTTGGGCTCTCCTTGTTACCTTGTCTCTGGGTTTGTGGATTGTAGCATGGTTATCTTTTACTTAACAGCTGATAAGCACTTACGAGTGAGTACATACTATGTTTGTCTTTCTGGGTCTGAGTTACCTCACTCAGGATGATTCTTTTTTTTTTTCTAGTTCCATCCATTTGCCTTTCCTGATGTTGTTTTTAACAATAGGAATAGTCAATTGTGTAAATGTACCACATTTTCTTCATCCGTTCTTCAGTTGAGGGACACCTAGGTTGTTTCCAGGTTCTAACTATTATGAATAACCCTGCTATAAACATAGTTGAACAAGTGTCCTTGTGTTATGATTGAGCTTCCTTTGGGCATATGCCCAAGAGTGGTTTAGCTGGGTCTTGAGGTAGATTGATTCCTCGTTTTCTAAGAAACCACCATATTGATTTCCAGATTGGTTGTACAAGTTTACCAGCAGTGGAAGAGCATCCCTCTTACTCCACATCCCCTCCAGCATAGGTTGCCATTAGTTTTGATCTTAGCCATTCTGACAGGTGGATCTCAGAGGTGTTTTGATTTGCATTTCCTCATGGCTAAGGATGTTTATTTCAGCCAGTCTCTACTTGAGGTTCTTCTGTTTAGAGTTCTCTGTTTAGATCTGTACTCCGTTTTTAAATTTGGATTATTTAGTTTTTTTGGAGGTCTAGTTCCTTAGAAAGATGTATTTATTTATATTTGTATGTGAGTGCTCTATCTGTATGTACACTTGCATGCCAAGAGGGGGCATCAGATCCCCATTATAGATGGTTCTGAGCTACCATGTGCTTGCTGGAAACTGAACTCAGGACCTCTGGAGGAGCCGCCAGGGCTCCTAACCTCTGAGCCATGTTTCCAGTCCCCCCCCCCCCACCCCCCATATCTAGTTTCTTGAATTCTCTATATATTTTGGAGATCAGCCCTCTGTAAAATGTGGGCTTGGTGAAGATCTTTTTCCATTTTGTGGGCTGCTGTTTTGTCTTATTGACAGTGTCCTTAGCCTTACAGAAGCTTCTTAATTTTAGACGGTCCCATTTATTAATTATTGCTCTCAGTGTCTGTGCTACTGGTGTTCTATTCAGTAAGTTGTCTTCTGTGCCAGTTCATTCAAGGACAGCAGAATATTCTTAAAGGCAAAGAAATAAAAAAGATTTTTCTTCACACATTTTCAGAAGTAGATTAAAGAATACCTACAGATTTAGAACTTGATTCTTTAGATTTTAATATGGTGTGTTACAATGTGGTTTCTTGGTCCCGGGCGGACAGAGGCACAGACCCACAGACCTGCAGCCCCAGACCCCTTAGCCACCCACCACTGCTGCTCAGGCCCCCAGAAATGACTCAGATGCTTATATTAACTTCATGCTGTTTGGCCTATGGCTTTAGGCACGTTGCTAGCTTCCTCTTACATCTTAAATCAACCTATTCTCATTAATATGTCTGCCACGTAGGTGGCCCGTGGCTCATCTGTGTTCCTTACATGTTGCTCCTTTGGGCTTCTGGCTCCTTCTACCTATTCTGATTCCTCCTACTACTTTTTCTATGGTGCCTGTCATGGGCCAAAACAGCTCCTTTATTTAAAGATTGGTATTCACAGCATACAGAAAGACATTCCCACATCAATGGTGTCCTTCCATTCCCATATGCATGAATCTATTTCATTAAAATAGATTGATAGTGTTCCATAGTTTACATGCTAAACACATATCTGAAATAATCTACTGTGATAAACAGAGATTTTCATGTTCCCAAAAATTACTGTGATCATTATTTTTGTTCAGGCATTTATCTGCTAACTTCCTTGGAACTTAGAAATGAAACTGTTCAATAAGAAATTAACAAAAAAATTGATGCCAAATTGTTAACCAGTTGTCTGAATATTTATTGCATAGCATAATCTGTCCTATACTTGATGCTTTGAGGTTAAATTTGCATTCATATGCATATATACATTTATTTCTGAACATTCTTAATATTTGCTAGCCATCTGCTTATTTCTATACTATGCTGTGATATTATACTATGTAGATTTCTAATGTATTTGTTCTTTCACAAAGAAAATTTTCTCTTTCAATTTTTTCAAAATAATGAGTTCTCAGAACACACTTCTAGTATTTTGTTTGTGTTGGGGGGGGTCTGAGTATTGAACCCAGAACCTATATACATGCCAAACACCTGTTTCACAACTGAGTTGTACCTCTAGCCCCTAGTTCTCTGCTATCTTTAAATACATTTAAGATATTTTTACAGATATTTGAACAATTCTTATTGTTTGTTTTAGACATTTTATACATTTTTTCAAGTAGAATAATTTTAATTGCTGTGATTTAGGAAAGCTGTTGATTTGTGTGGATTTACCATCTGTCATATTACCCTGAAAATGTCTCACTAGTTCTGTAACTTATCAGCCAGTCTGTGAATTTTATAGATGCAATAATGTCATTTCCAATAAGTTAATATCGTAAAACTCAGGAAAAAATCAGATATTATAGAATAATAGTCATTATATAGATTATAGATAATAATCATTCAACTTTAATGTAATATAGCAAAAACAGGCACCTAGCTGATGTTCAGTACTCTAAATAAATTAGCATTTTTAAGTCAGTATCTTTCTATTTCTAGATTACTTCATGAAAGAATATTAAACACTATAAGTTCTTTCTTCTATTTCTTTGTTACATGTGTTTCAATCCGGATCATCAATAAAATGAATGATTTGAATAAATAGATTTACCAATCTTTAGTCCATCCTCACAGTTTTGAAATAAACTCTGCTTGTCATAGTATATCAGTTTTATAATTGTTCTTACTTTAATTTATATTTTGTTTAGGATTAAAACTTATACTGAATATGATGTCACATGGTTGTAATCCCAGCATTTAGGGGATGGGGGCATGGGGTGGATAGTTGAGGTCAACTTACATAAAGAGAACCTGAATGCCTTTCATAAGTTGTGATATCAGGGTAATATTAGCCCTGAAAAGTGGATAGTGGCAATTGAAGCAACTTTGGAGTTGGGAGCCTGGTGGTGATGGTTCTAGTCTTTAATCCCAGCACTTGGGAGACAGAGGCAAGTAGATCCCTGAGTTTGAGACCATCCTGGTCTACAGATGGATTTCCAGGACAGCCAGAGCTACACAGGGAAAGTTTTTCTCGAAACTCTCCCCCCAAAAGCCACAGTGCATCTTTACAAAACAAGTTAAGCAAGGATATTAGGATGACAAGGATCCTCAATCTTTTGTGAGTTGAGAGTTATATTTCACTTCCTTGCAGCCTTAGTGCAGGGCCACTGACAGAGGAGTAGGATGGAAGGGGACCTGACTAGTGTTGTTATGTGTTGGATAAATATACTTTCAAATACACTGTCACATCCCAAAGTAACAGGAAGAAGGCCAAAAATAGCTACACAAATTTCAGAGATACATTTTCTTATTATTGATTTAAGAAATTAAGGAGTGAAAATGGGGAAGACTTGGGAACAGATGAATATCTAGTCCTTAAGTCACAAGCTGGTAGGCTTTAACAGAATAGGGAATATTAATTACCTGCAGTAAAAAAAAATAAGATTTTAGAAATGAAATTTTGTACATGAAACTGTGTGTGCTTCTAGTTTCCCTTCTCCAGATTCTCACCTACCAACCACTGGCTTTGCTATGCTGACCCCTTTATAGAATTGGAACGGGGCTCTCTACCTCACTAAAATGGCCTGACTGGGCCCTTTGGGGCATTTGGAGTGGTAAGTTATAATGATTTAACTCTTACATTGCTGAAGAATGAAATGAATCTTAGACTTTCTAAACTATTACAGTAAAGGACAATTTCATTACTACCCCCAGGGTTGGGGACCGGGCGCTGGTCCTAATAACTGAGGCTCAACCTCTCACAGCCTTCCCAGGAACCACCTTCCATGTGTAATGTGGGCAGTCTCTTTCTGTAGTAGCATCCAGCAGGGGAACACCTTTCTGTTTCATTGTGCTAGGGGCCCAGAGCCACAGCCCTGGCAACATATGTGCTGATCATGGGCACCAGTGTTCTAAGGAAGACTAGACATTGGATGCTATCCTTTATGTTCCTGTGGTTCTTGATGGGGATGCCATACGCCAAGCTAAACCCAGCCCAGGGATTCCTGGGTGACTTGGAGATCTTTGGGTCTTTGAATGCCAGAGGGAGGGTAAGAAGAAAGTGCAGAATGGGAAAGGAGATATCAGAGGCAAGGAGAAGAGAAGGGGCACCTCACAGGGGAACCTGAAAATAGTCAGATGCAGACAGTCACATTGAACTTGTGGGGGTGGGGAATGAATTTCTCCTAAGCTGGTAAGGAGAAAAGAGAACCAAGCAAAGGCTGGAGAGATGGCTCAGAGGTTGGGAGCACTGGATGTTCTTCCTGGGTTCAATTCTCAGCCTCAAAACTACCTATGATGAGCTCTGGTGCCCTCTTCTGGCATACAAGCATATATGCAGTACAGAACACTATACATAATAAGAGTAGATTTGAGAGAGAGAACCAAGCAAGCAGTAAGATAGTATTTTAATATTATTACCATAATTGGTCCTTTCATTTCCTCCCTCCCCCCTCCCTCCCTTTCTTCCTATTTCCCCAAATCTAGGTATTGGAAGTCACCTGAGTGAGTATTCCTACTGCTGAATTTCAGGATACTTTTAATTTGATAGAATTAAAGAGAAAATTCATTGAGAATGCTCTACGGGACTCTAAGTAACTGCTTAGTTTCTCCAGTATAAACACTATAGTTTCAATACCACATATTTATTAGCTGAGTTTTGTTATAATGATTTCCCATATGCCTGTAGCTTTGAACAGAACATACTTTGATCACACTCCTGTCTATTCCCGTCTCACCCCTCCCCCCGGGTGCTTTTCTAAAGGCCATGTTCACAGCCAGAATTTGAGGGGCATTAGGAAAGTATATGAGGGACAGGCTCCTGTATCAGAAAAAAAGAAGAGGGGCCTGGAAGAAGGCTCAAAGGGAGAGAGGAGGGGCCAAAAGAGAGTGAAGGGGTACTGGAAAAAGCGCCTTTGCACCCACTGAATGTAAAAACCCAGCTCTGTCTGAGAAAGAGCCAACAATAGTGCTGGGCCCCAGAGTCTGCCCTGCTGTTGAAGTCCGACAGCTAACAACCCCAACAGGAATTAAGAGGTGAAAGAAGCAGGTGAAACATTTGCAGAAGCTGAGATAAGCATTCCTGGGAAGGAATTCTCTTGTAAAAACATCAAAATGCAATCCCCACAAATTTTAATTAGGAAGCAGGACAAGGAATTAAATTCGACCTTTAAAAAATGAAGTGCTAAGTAACTCGCCCTCACTCACTGGGCGTACTCTATTGAAAATACCAGTGATTATTAGCTTTAGCTGCTGGGGGAAATTATCCAAGCACAAAGATGGGCATCAGCATTCAGCTCACAGCAGCAGGCAAGAGCAGCAGCTGAGATGTGGGACCATCCTAATTAGAGGATGCAGCTTTCTGAAAAGACTCTGAGCCGCCACATTCCTGCCCGGGGCTTTCCTTCCAGAAATGCCACTTTCAGGTTTTGGTCATTGCGTTGTTTTTGTGTGTGTGTTTGTTTTTTAAAGTACTTTAAAGGGATGACTGGAGCGGAGACAGCACATAGGACTTAGAGAAGGGTGCTAGAAGCTTTGATATGGAAAACAGAAAGTTCTCTGATACAGACACTGGCCTGAGAAGGGAGATGAGGGAAATAGAGCTTTGGAGTAAGGAAAAGAACAGGTGGGGAGGGTGGACCGCCCATGCTTGGGTCCCTCCACATCTGTGGGTCCAGCTTGTTCCTTGAGAGCACACTCAGAGACCTTGAGAAATTGCAACCAATTACCTAATTTTAATTAATCCTCAATTCTTCATTCTCCAAATATTTAGGGAGTGCCTTCATTTTCCAGGCTCTGTCTCTGTCTCTCTCTTCCTCTCTCATAGATCAGTAAACTGTTAAGAAAACAGAAGAAAGCAACAACCCAACAACAAAACCCTACCTTTGTGATATGTACTAGGGGTCAAACAGCCTTGAGCTGGACCTCAGCGGAAACCAGTAACCATGCAGTGTGATAAGTGAATTCAGAGATCAGGGTAAAGAGCATTGTGAGTACCCAGGATGGATCTGGGGAAAGGTAACTTTTGGGAGAACTCAGAGGAGATGGGCATGTCCGATTAACAGAGAGCCCAACAAAGTGTTCCAAGCGGAGGAAATGGTCAATGCAAAACCCCTATGTATCAACCATGCACTGACACACGGTGGAGGTTGGAGGGGGTATGCTTTGGGAGTAGAGTGTATGTGAGGGTTGTAACTTGAACAGAGCCTGTTGTAAAAATTAGCCAGTGCTTATGTGGAACTAAGCATTTGCCTGATGCTGTTATAAGCCTTTTATATGTGTATGCATATCTATGAGCATATACGTATCCGTGCACTTATAGGTGTATATGCATGTAAGCAAACATACTCGTTCACAACCTCATGAAAGAGCTACTTTGTTACTCGTGTTCTTCCTGCAAGGAAACTGAGGCACAGAGAAGTTAGACCGCCCAAGGGCAAGGAGATTAACCTTGATACTTCACTCCAGACCCCAAACCCCCAGTTGCTACCTTACACAATTTCTCAGTGTAGTTTTAAGTCACCTACTTGTGACTACTCAACCCCTAATGGATCCAGGTATCCTCCCAAGATAAACATTTGCTTTTCTTATAAGAAAGCCAATGTTGCTCACGGTTGCATTGCCTATGACCCTTACCATACCCTTTGTCCCTCTTCCCCACTCTTAGCTCTAGAGACACCCTTTTCTGCTAACAAGTCCTTGGTGGCCAAGGCTGCTGCTTGCCAAGTCAAGCACACGTGTCTGTGGGAGGAGCTTTGGCCCAGTCTGTGGGGGTTGTGTGTGTGTGTGGGGGGGTGCCTTTTCGGTTAATAATGCCAACAGGTCAGAGGCAAGAAAGTGTGACTTACATTTAAAACCGTGTTTTCCTGCTCCCCTTGCTATAAAAGATAGCACAAGGTTGGGGGGGGGTGTAGCGACCACCCACCCACCCAGCTCCAGTCTTTCAGTGTTCTTTAACCTTCATACTAAAAACCAGCGAACCAAGCATTGTGAATAGGCATGTTGTATGGTGAGTGAATTAGACATCTATAAATCTGGAAGGTTACTTTTCAGAATCTTTTTTCTTCTCTCACTTGTCTTCCCTCTGATCCCCATCTTTCATGAGTACAGAGCCCCACTCTGAAAGTTGCCCACTATCCCCAGATCCCAGTGGCTCTGCCCACAGTTACAGCTCCATAGAAACTCCAGGCTTCATAGCATTGTACCAGGGGTAAGGGTGGGAGTGTTTCATTATACGTTCGGTTTCCACTTTCTTTGTTAGGAAAAAAAACAAAGCAAAGGATAACCTTTCATGTTTAAGTAAATCTGTCTATTAGGACACGGAAGGCCACATTCATCTCCTACTTTGAAGCCCTTTCTTGCATGTGTCTTAGCTGCTTCAGTGGAAAGGGAGGGAAGAGATTGGGATGCATTGTTAGTGAACAAAAAGGTCAGGGGCCTCCAGCATTTCTGGCTTCCCAACTGCGTGATACTGAGCCAGTCACGTTCCCTTTGGAGCCTGAGTCTTTGTCTAAAATGAATGATTTTGGTCTTGGGGGTCACCGAGGGTGCTGGCATCTCTACAAGTCTACGGTCTGTTCCTGTAGTAAGATCAAATCAGATGCAAAGGTGCATCCTTACCAAGGCACCAGCAGTTATGCAAACGATTCGATCCTTGTATTTGGGGAATTTTCCACAGACTGAAGGAGACTCAACTTTCCCACATGAGTGGCTTACAAAGGCAAAAACCACCCAAATAGGGCAGTCATCAAGAAGCTGTAGGAATAAATGGCCAGATCTCTGGTTCAGATCAACTCACATTGGTTCAAATCAAGTGACATGGAGACCCTTACATCGCCTATTGGCCTCTTTGGGCCAGGTCACCATAACATACCTCATGGATGCTCCCAAGTCACACACAAAAAAGATCTAGCAGTTACTCCACCTCCCACCTACATGTAAGATTTGGCATAACCCCTGTTCTAATATAGCCTTTTTGCCTGATAGATATTCTTGATATTATCTCTGATCCTGAATAAGCCTGAGGAGATAATATGAATACATATAATAGTCAACTTCTTAGAGTCCAACGAAAACCAGTTTTCAAAAGGTATTGTACTGAAGAGGGGGAAAAAAATGGAAGAAAATCCCTTATCCTCTATAGGATCTTGTCATGCATTAGCTCCTGTCTTGCCCTCCAGGGCGACAGCTCAGCTTTCCTGAAAGCCTCTAGTCACATGTTTTCACTTGTATGAACATCCCAGGAGTTCTAAGAGAGTGAAACTAAAAGGAAATAGGAGAAAATTGGTTACGTTTTCCTGCACCGAACACTTTCATTTTCATTCACCCTCAGGATATTTCTCACAGCTCCAGTTTTTAGGTCTTAGACTCAGACGGAGGACTGGACGCATCCAGGTTTGATAGGGATTTTATATAAGTCTTTCTTAGACAACTTGGGACCATTCAATATTTGATTTGGGGGTTTCTTCTGATCTGCGCGCACGGGGTACAGAAAGGGATAGCCCCTTTTGCACGGTGGCTCAAAAGTTTGCTTATTTCCAACACAAGGTGGCGCTGGCACACAGGCAACAGCTTTTCTTGATAGGAGGAGGAGGAGGGCCAAGTCGCAGCCACAAACTTTCTAATAAGCCAGAGGCTTCATGTGTTTCTGGATGGACAAGCCCAGATTTTGTGAGAGTCACGTCCAAAGGGCTCTGCTGTGCCAGCTTCTTGGTCCTTAATGATGGAGATGATAGTTCTAATAATGTGCACTTAAGAGTAAAGATATTTAACAAAAACTAGAAATTCCTTTAAAAAAAAAAAAAAAGAGGTAGAGGGTCAGAAACAAACTGTCAAAATCAGAAGCAGGCAAGTAGGTGTTCAGGAGGACTTCCTGAGTTACTAAGATCAAAGGTAATGAGTGTTACATTCAGATCTGGAATATGTCTTAACCACTTAGTGCCAGCATAGATTCAGGCACCAAGGTTGTCTTAATGCACAGTGGAGTCATCTGGAGCTTTCTAGATGAGCTGTTTGACAATCAGGTCATTATCTGAGTTATAACCACCAACCGCGTTCTGGTTCATTAGCATCTGAGGACAAGCTAGTCTGAGTTATAACCACCAACCACATTCTGGTTCATTAGCATCTGAGGACAAGCTAGGAACGGTAAGGAGTACCTGGCCTCAGTCTCCCCCCCTACGCCTGCATGAATATCCACATTACAACCTCCCACCGCCAATCTCTTTTCATTCTTCCAGCCATACCAAAACTGTCCACTTAGAGAAGCAAGCAGCTCATTGGGTTTATAGATGGTTCCAAGAGCGAGAATGTTTTTCCTTAGAGCCAAAGTATGGCTCTAATATGTTCTGGATATATTGCCTACAGTGGCATGTCAATTGCTATGTTTCTATGTTTGGGGCAAAAATGTGGTTAACTTTCATAGATAGGCAACATGGACTTTTCTTTGAAACTGTTAACCAACTAAAACTTCTGTGTCACTCGTATGCATATGTCCTGGCAAGAACTGTTCCTATTAATGTATATGAAATCCTCTGTGTGTGTGTGTGTGTGTGTGTGTGTGTGTGTGTGTGTGTGTGTGTGTGTGTGTGTGTGTGGTGTACATGCAGGTACACATACATGGGTGTGCATGCATTTGGAGGCCAGAGATCAACACTGGGTCTATTCCTCTCTTGCTCTCTATTTTATTTTTTAAGATGGGGTTTCTTATTAAACCCAGAGTTCATAGATAGAGCTAGGAAGATGGCTGGCCAGTGAGCTCCAGAGATTCTCCCTCTTCACTCTCAAATGCGGGGGTCATAGACATGTGCAACCACATTCAATTTTTACATATGCTAGGGATTCATGCTCAGAGCCTCATGCTTGCACAGCAGACCCTTTTCCCACTAAGTTATTTCATAGCCCATGTGGTTCACTTAAAAAAGTAGACAATTCATAGCACCTAGTGAGTGACCTATAAGCATTTGTTACCATTCTTAGTTATCTGCTCAGCTCTTAGGTCATCTGTTCCCCTTTGTGTCACAAGAAAATCTGATTACTATCCCCTCTAAGACAAAAAAAAAAAAAAAAAAAAATCCTCCTGAAATCCTAAAAGAGAGCTCATGGCCCCCACCGGCTTCCCTCGGGCAGCTCCACACACTAATCAGCACTCTGCAGGTGTATTCCCAGCCCAGCCCAGCCTGTCCTCATGGCGGTCAGCCAGGTCCCATCTTATCACACTGCAATTATGATAGATCTTGTCAAAGGCCAGGCTGAAAGCAAGGATAGTCATGATGTCTCTTCTCTACCAATCTAATATCCCTATCAAAAAAGGAATAAATGAAGACATGTTTTGTTTCAGAGATTTGGGGTTGGCTCAGAGTGATCTCTGCTTTTCTAAAAAACGTACAAAGAGTCTACTTAATAATCTGTTCAGTTGATGGGTTAAAAGTGGCGAAATTGTGGGTTATTTCCCCTTCGTTTCTATTATTATAATAATGTTTGTGGAGTAAATAGCTTTTTAAAATTCTGCTCTAGAATTCTGCCAGGGATAATTGTCAGGCTGACTAGCTTATAGTTTTTATAATATGCCCCTTCCCCCTTTTAAAAAATGGGGACAACTTTGCCCTTCTCTTGACTGTTAACAGGCCTCCCATTCTCCATGCTTTTTCAAAGATTATTGACAATGGTCTGAGAGTTCTTTGAACAACCTGGGCTGTGATTTGTCTAAGTCTGGAGATTTGAATTTATTAAGGGGGATGAAAAGAGCGCCACACTGGTTTCCAGCCCTGGCTTTGCCATTCGCTGGCCCAGAGAGCACAGGCAGCTTTTGACTTTGTTTTAGCCCAAATTCTGCCCCATCTGTGAAATAAGGCTTTTGGACCAGATGAAGTTGAGGGTCACATCAAGGACTAATGACTTCTATGTGGTAAATCAGCAAACATCCCCCTCCTAACTTCGCTTTGTTCTCAGTATCCTCTCAGTATATTTTCTGTACTCTTTTATTCTGATCATCATTGTTTTAGTCATTGGCTTATTTGTTGTGTGTGTGTGTGTATATGTGTGCACACATGCCACTCAGCGAGGGTGTGGGGGTCAGAGGACAACTTGAGGAGGCTGATTCCTTCTACCATGTGGGTCCCGGGACTAAACTCCGACAGTCAGGGTGGGTGGCAAACTCTGTGCAGTCCACCTCCTCACTGGCCCCGAACATCGTTTAATTTAGAATCCACGCCCTTGGGGACCATATCATCTAGACCCTGTGCTTCATCACAATTATTTTCTATTCTCCTGGGGGACAACCCTCTGCACCTCGTGTCGGTCTCAGGATGTATGTCCTTCTTATGCATGGTCCTCTAGGGACTTTTACTAAAGTCACCTCCCTAAGGTGGGCTATCCCCCAGGCTCTCTCTCAGACAGATGCTAACCCTATTCTCAGTCAGCACTGAGTTCTAATTCTCCCGTGGAAAGTGTTTTGTAGACATCCTAAGTTACAGTAGCCCTCTTTCCCATACATCTAATGTTTTCCATGCACATCTCTGGTAATTTATCATAAAGCTTTGTGGCATTTGACTGTAGATGCCCTGTTGAATTTTGCCCTTATGGATTCATGTGCCTTCTGCCATGCCCCTACTCAGAGATGAACACCTTTCTGGGGGACACTCAGTAAATTCTTAGAAGAACATGGCATGAATTTGAAGGCATATCAGTAATGTTCCTTTTAATCAGAGTATTGAGTAATTGATACACGAAAATAGGGAGGCAGAGGCAGGTGGGTTTTGAGTTTGAGGCCAGCCTGGTCTACAGAGTGAGTTCTAGGACATCTAGAGCTACATACAGAGGAAAATTGTCTTGTAAACAAAACCCACACAACAATATACTTTTCATCTTTGGGTTCTTAGAACAGCCATTGCACACACACACACACACACACACACACACACACACACACACACACACACTGTATTTAAAGACAAGAAAAAGAAAATTATTTTAGTATATACAAGGAAGGGAAAATCTCAAACTGGGTCAGTGTCCGCCCTACAACAGGGATCTGAGGAAAAGTTCCAGAAAATTCAGAAGTACTAATAAGTTCAGGATCAAGTCGGACTCTCTGGTAGTTAGCCTGGCTTAGCCTTCCAACAGGGCAACAGAAACCTCACCAATCTTCTCCCCACCCACTCGCTTCTTGTCAGAGCTGGGCATCTAACTTGAGCCTTGCACACTATAAGCAAGCCCTCTACCACTGTGCTACACACCTAATATATGAATAGCTGAAACCTGTGGATGCAAAGACAAACATAGTATTTTTTATTTAGTAAGTGATATTTTAGTTATTTGGCTGGGTAGTTAGTTATTTGGTTGGTTAGTTAGTTAGTTGAGACAGGGTCTCACATGTATCCCAGTCTGCCCTAGAATACAGGGAAATGACTTTCCAGTGCCCTATTGTGGTATTTCGAATGTACTTGACTCCCATAATTCCAAAGGGTGTGGTACTATTAGGAGATGTTGCTTTGTAAGGTGGGTGTGGTCTTGTTGGAGGAAGCGTGTCACTGAGGAGGTGGGCTTTGAGGCAGCAATGTGCTCATCCGCCCAGTGTTATAGTCCCTGCCTGTTGCCTGCAAGGTGTAGATCTCTCAGTTATTTCTCCAGCATCAAATCTGTACAACATGACAATAAGGAACTGAATCTCTGAAACTGTAAGCCGCCTCCTCAATTAAATTTCCTTTCTATTAAATTTCCTTTCTAAGAACTGCCACGGTCATGGTGTCTCTTCATAGCAATAGAAACCCTAACTAAGACACCTATCTTATACTAAGTATAACTCTCAACAAACGTGGGAAGTGTAAATATACTAATGCACAGAACGGGAAACTTACCACTGCCTTCACAACATTTACAAAGTTATACGTAATTTTAAAATTTTTTTCTAATTTTTAAAATTTTATTTTCGGTGTATAAGTGTTTTGCATGCATGCATGTATGTAATGTATGTGCACTAAGTATGTGTGTGGTACCTGAGAAGTCAAGAAGTCATTTGATCTCCTGAATCTGGAGTTACAGATGATTTGTACCACTGGGGACCAAAGCTGGGTGCTACAGTCCCTGTAAATCCTCTGAACAGAGTACTCAGGTTCCTGCCATTGCTGTAACACATGGGCAATGACTGGTGGTAAGACTTTAGCACAGTGGGTGAGGGGTGTAGCTGGTGGTGTAGTTCAGTGGCAGAGTACTTGTCTCCATGTATGAGGCCCTGAGTTCAATTCCCAGACCTGGAAAAATAAAACACTGCGGCACAAGAATAATAAAGTCAAAAACTTCAACTACATAGGGCTGGAAAGATGGCTCAGTGGTAGGAATAATTGTTGCTCTTGCAGACGGCCCAAGTTTGGTTCCCTGCATCCACAACTGGTTGGCACAGCCATCTGTAACCAGTTCCAGGGAATCCAATGCTTTATATGCAAGCAAAACAGGCAAACACACACACACACACACATACACACACACACACACACATATGAGAGAGAGAGAGAGAGAGAGAGAGAGAGAGAGAGAGAGATTAAAAATTTCAGCTCACAAAGTTGAAACTGTGAGTCCAGACTGTGCACAGGATGCAGGTATCGGGGATGCAGAGTGTTGTGTAAAAATAAATAGATTTTGACACAAAATGTTTGCCATGTTGGAAAGAAACAGGTAAACAGTTGACATATTTCCTGGAGAAATGTTCCTAAAGTTACTTTTTTTTGTAACCTTCCAGGGCTGGCTGCCTCTAGAGTAAGAGAAAATGATTTGTTCCTATGAGGTGTGCCCTACTCAGCATTTGTAAACATGCTTCTTTTTACTCCAGAAACATTCAGAAACTACATGGAGAGAGCATAGACCTGGGAATAACCTTCCCAAGTTATGCACAACACGAGCACCTGAGAACTAAGTGTTTAAATACACAAACTTGTAGACATTTTATGTTCAACCCTAGCAGTGGAGCTATTGAGAGGTGATGGAATCTTCAAGGGGCAGCCTAGGAAGAGGTATTTAGATTGCGGGGGCTAGTCCTTGAAGGAGGCTGTGGAGCCCTGACATTTAATTTGGCTCCACAGCCATGAAGGGAGCTTTCCCTCTGGTATGGCATTGCAGGTCCAAAGTAGCAGACAACCCATCAGGACCAAGCTCTCCAGAACTGTGAGCCAAACAAAAACCTTCTCTTTTGAGTCCATTTTTGTGGGTGTTTGTTATAATAACAGAAAGCTGAGCAGCCTTGGTCAAACAAAACAAAATACCAACTTCATTAAATAGTATCAGACACTTTCATCTCCATAACATTCTGAGTCTGACGACTGAACCCAGGTTGGGACTGAACCCAGGGTCACTTTCTAGCTCTGGATCTCAGGTTCATGACTATTTCTGAGGCTTCATTTCTGTGTTTTAAAAATCTAGATGATGACGACTTATCAATTTGTCTTAAAGAGTAAATCTGATAAGCATTCCAAGCATGGGGTCCAATGATTGGCACACAGCAAGTGTTGAACACTGTTCTCTCTCTCTCTCTCTCTCACACACACACACACACACACACACACACACACATGATTTTTTCATAAGTGAATTCTGATTTTTAAAATTTCATTTCCTAAACTTTAATAAACATTAACCAAAAATCTACAGATAAGTAAATAAAATATACATACCCTTAAATTAAGAAAAAAATGGGAGCAAAAATGGAAGTCTCCCCCCACCCCTCCCCAAGTTACAAGTTCCCTGGCATTTTAGCTCTGAGGGCTTCACAGATCTTGTCTAAGGTTGTGAAAGGAATAGGTAGGAAAAGCCATGTGAAGCCATGTGCTGTGGATGAAGGTTGGACTCTGAATGTTCAAACCGGTCTTATCAGATGGATCCGAGGAAATGTCTCAGAGCTGAGAGCACCATTGGACTGCTACTTTCCAATATATCAGGGTCCATCCCTATAAACAAAAACCAAGAGACTCTCAAGTATCTCTCACAGACTAGACTCATGCTAGCTCGAGTCTCCGAGAAATATGCACTCCTGGATACTGATGGACCTCAGAAAAGTTAAAAATAGAAGCAAAGAATACAAAGAAGGTTTGATGACCACAGTCTGCTTCCATGTGTTCCAAAACCAGGAAGCACCCACCCTGGAAGATGTAGGTGTGTAGGGACTTTTAAGATACAGTTTGTCTCACTTCCCCAATCCTTACTGTACAAAGTCTTTCAAAGACTCGGTTGAACAAATGAATGTTCTGGGAACATCCTTTGAAACCCACATGAAGTTTACAGCTGTGCTTCAAGGTAAGTCTGAAGACCCCAAGGAAAAGATTCACTGCTACCCTGAGGTGCTTGCCCAGTTCTCTCTGTGATGGTGTCCCTACTGTGGGTCCTTTTTCTGATGACAGTCTAAGCTTCCTTAAGATTATTTGCTTGGTTCTTAAGGTCACTGTATGCCTTGAGGTGGCTGTATGCTTTTCTTGTGTCATGGGAACACACTGAAATATGTCTAACCTTAACACCCACTTACTGTCCTTACTTCTTTGTATCATATCTTAAGCCCCTGGGCTTGGTCATCAGCCCAAACCGCTCACTGCATCCATTCTCTCTAAGACAATTATCCTTTACATCTCATGAAATTTCTAAGCCCCAGTCTCCACTGGGCCTTCCTAGGTATGTGGCTTTTGCCCATGTTTTGTTTTGGAATTTTTTTAGATTTTATTTATTTTGATTTTATGTGTATTACCTGAATGTATGCCTGTGCACCATATACATACAGTGTTTGCAGAGGCCAGATGAGAGCATCAGATTGCCCTGCACTGGAATGATAGATGGTTGTGAGCCATCATTCAGGTACTGGGAATTAAACCTGGGTCCTCTACAAGAGAAAAGAGTGTATTTAACTACTGAGCAACCTCTCCAGCCCCCATTAGTTGCCTTTTGTTTTTAAAAATATTTATTTTATGTGTGTGTATGTGTGTGTGTGTGTGTGTGTGTGTATACACCTACACAAGTTTATGTACATCAAGTGCATACTGCTCATGGAAGCCAGGAGAAGGTATGACACATGTCATCTCCATAAGTGGAGTTACAGGCAGTTGTGAGCTGCTTGCTGTAGTGCTGGGAACCAAATCCATATCCTTGGAAGGAGTAATGCTGTTAACCATTGTGACATCTTTCCACTTGACAGTGTCCCCTTGTTCAGACTCCATGGTCATCAAAGTATCACTGCATCTGGTTTCTGAGCTTGCGAAAGGTAAGTCTGTTGAAGACATTTGAGTTCAAACCATTACATTGCACCACTGACTGCAAAGATTTATGGGCATCTGGTGATTCAAAAATGCAGTCAGTTCAACTTCAAAGTGGCAGGAGTCTTACCTGTTGTAGAACATTATTTTAAGATGTGTTACATTTGCTGTGGAACATCCACTTAATGATGCAAAGATGTGCTGCATTATTTAATGTTGCATGTGTTTACCTCTGTGAAGTTGTGTTACTTTGCCTAAAACACTTGATGGCTTAATACAGAGCTGACGGGCCAGTAGCACGGCATGAGAAAGAAGAGATGGGGCTGGCAGGCAGAGAGAATAAATAGAAGAAAATAAATAAATAGAAGGAGAAACCTGGGAGGAAAAGGAAAAGGGAACGAGAGAGAAGGAGGAAGACACAAAAGTCCAGCACCACAATCAGCAATGGAGTAAGAAATATACACAGAAATATAAAAAGCTAAAAACCCAGAGGCAAAAGGTAGATGGGCTAATTTAGGTTAAGGAAAGCTATAAGAAACAGACGAAGCTAAGGCTGAGCATTTTTAAGTAGTAATAAGCTTCCGTGTGATTTATTTGGGAGCCGGGTGGCAGCTCCCCCCCCCCCCCGCCCGCAAAGAGCAAAAACAACCAACAACACTTACCAGTTCTAACATTGTTACAAAGTCCCAGAGAGTCTACTGATGGACATGAACGGTCACCAGTACCGTTCCTAAGACGGTCCTTGTCCCATCGGAAACCTCAAGAACAGATTTTATTGTCCACACTTCTGTTGGCACACTGGTCTTCTGAAGTCCAGAACCACCTAGGAAACTCTGCACACAGCATCCTTACCCTCATCTCCAGCCTCTTTACTAACACGCAAGCACAGTGTAGTAAAAATATTTGTCCATCTGCTTGTATATGAATTTTTGCCATCATTAACACTTAAATTGCCCAAGTTACCTTTCCTTAGTATGATAGTGGACACAAAATGAAAAGGGATCCAGCAAGTCATATAATGAACAAATCGATGGTGTAACTTTCAGATTCCATCTATACTCTATGGGGCCCCATTTTGCTCTGACCTCTTCAAGAGTCTGTTACCATAGAAAATACTCTGCTTACTGGTGTCCTGTTCCCAAAATCCATCCTTAGAGAGTCCGTGGTCTCTAGTGGTGTTCTCATCAGGTTCTGTGTTTTGAGAACAGTATAGAAAGTGGGTAGGTTGTTGGGAATAGAAGGACCAGGGATGAGTTGAGTAAGTGAAGCCTGGTTATTCCAGAACCTCTCAAGTTTCCGGGCTGCCATTTTCCTAGGGATTAAGGAAGCTAACTTGAGTATAGGGATCATATATTTTATTTCTAGCACCCTCGGTTTCTTCTTCTTCTATAAGGCATAAGGCTTTCTCTTAGAAGCTAGGAAAAACAATGAGTCATTTGTGGAAATGGGTCTGTAGCACTCCAAACGCAAATGTTTATCAAGACCAAGTAGAGAATGTAAAGAAAAATCAGGGACTGTTAGCAACCACAGTGAGCTCCCTCTCTGTCTAAAGGGACTGAGCGTCTTGTTAATGCGTCCTACAGGACAAATATGTGGGTTTGAAAAATGTTCGAAAGAAGCTCTCAACCTAGAATTTGATGTAAAATATGAATTCTTAAATGTTCACAGTTGTAGGGGTATTGTATTGTTTCATGGTAAACAATTGTCCCACCCACTGGTTTAATAAAAAGCGCTGATTGGCCAAAGACAGGCAGGAAGTGTGGGTGGGGTACCAGACTAAGAAAACTCTTGAACACAAGCAGAATGCCAGAGAGAACACCAGAGAGGAAGCAGAGGACAACCATGCTGCTCTAAAGAAAAGGTACCCAGCCTCATGGCTGAACAAGAGACGGGTTAGATGAAGGGTAGAGAGCTAGCAAGTGATATGCCTGGGCCTGAGGCCGATCAGCCTAAAATTATAGTTAGCCTCCGTGTGTCTCTGTGGAACTGTGGGTCTGCGGTCTGCAGGTCTGTGGGCCTAGACCTTGAGGTTAGGCCCGAAAATCTGGGCCAGAAACCTCATACTACACATAGTGGTTCACATTTCTGGGCAAGTGGGCCAATAAGCTGCCTATTAACAGCTTGGATTATAGGAGAGAGAGCTGAACAGTCCAATGGTGCTACCTGGGCTTGACCCCTGGCTCTAAGTACTGTGTCATGAGCAGTGCTATCAAAAGTCACTTAACCTGTGCTTCATTCTCCCCTTCTCTAAAATCAGGACAGAGCTTCAGGGATTGATAAACAGATGAAGATGATGTGGCTGGAAACCCACCCTTAGTTTCTTTCTTTCTCTGCACTCACTTCCCTTTCTCCTTACCCAATAAACTGAAACTAAACCTCCTCCCACCCCTTTATTTAAAGCAAACTAAGGAACACTTAAAACAAAATCACTTGTCACACATTTTTCCTAGGGAAATTTAGCATGATCAGCCTAAAAGGCACAGTGCTGGGCCAGCTGTTCATCTGACCCCACTTACAGCTATGATATTAAGTAAACCTGGAGGGCTTCGTTCTGTCCTTTTAGTGCTGTGTTCTTCAAAAGATAAAAAAGTATGGGGGCCATATTAAAGCAACGTTTCCGAAATTAAATTCTTGCAATATATTCACCAGTGGTTCTCATTAGGAAATGAAGAAAAGACCCCGAGCCAGCAGAGAATACATCCAGCATACACTCTCAGGTTTTCAAAAGGGAAGAAGGGAACATAACTAAAGGAGAAGGGGAGGGTGCCCCAGGCCTGTGACCTTACAGAGCTAGGGCTCAAATCAAGCCCAAGGCTTGCAGGAACTGCTCAGAAACAGCAAAAGTGCTTTGTGCACTTTGTGCAAGTGTGCTGGGAACAGGAAGAGGAGAGGAGAGCCAGGGTCAGTGCCTGAAGCAGCTGGTGTAATGTTAGCAGATGATAGACAGCAGAGTTATCCAAATTCTTTTTAGCTTCCGCCATCTCTGTGTCCAAGAAGAATCTTCAAAGGGGGGCAGGTAGTATAAACATGGTGAAGAAGACATTGAAGCCCTGGCTGTGAAGCTTCAGGGAAAATAAATACCCACCTTGGGTCTTGGGTAGATTCCTGGGGATGGAAAGAGCTTGGAGATTTAATCACAGAGGCATTGCCAGGAATTTTTTCAGGAGTCTTGGTATTCATGCCAAAGGATTAGTGATGGGCAACTGTCCGAGTTGTCAAAAGTGAGGAATGTGTAGGTTAGGAAAACCCTGAACTGCTGAGCTTAGCTTTGGTCCACAGAAAACTCTAACCTGCATTATTAAAGAAATTGTAATCGCTTAGAAAAGGAAGTGGTGATCTTAAGCAGCCAGGGCAAGCTACGTAGACAAAGCATGCCATGCTATCATCATCTCCTATTTTTCTCTTTTGAAAGATATCCAAAACTCACAAGATTGTTATTAGCGGGTCTCTCAGCAAGACTGTGGACAAAACATTTTATAAGCTGGGTAGCTAGAGACTGAGGGACCTACTGGTTGAAGGCCTCATTGGACTAACCACTATACCCAGGGAGCCAACAGAGAGTCTCACTAACAGAGAGACTGAACAGGATGTCAGCAGTCCTTGTTCGGACCCAGAGACCCAAGCAGTATGCCAGCTTGTACATGGACCCACACAAAGCGAGAAGAGTAGCTAACATGTGGTAAAGGCGGGATGGACTTCCACCACCACCAAGAAGCCAAAAGAAACAGCAGGATGGGATGGGAGGAAAACAAAGGTCCTTTATTTCAGTTGAAAAAAAGCTCAGTTCTTTGAAGCACCGAAGCAAGGCAACATGAAAAAGGTCTTAAGAATTTTAGTTAAGAAAAACCGGGCATGACCAAAGAACAATTCTTGGTACAGACACAAGACAAATGGAAAAAACAAACAAAATTGAGCAAACTTTGATGTTTAAGAGGAATTTTTTCAGAGCAAAGGGTGGTGAGTCTGGGACTATTGTTGGCCTTGTCAGCATCTGAGCTGTGCATCATGGCTTATTATGGGTACCACATTTCTCCTGCACTGCTAACTTTGTGATTTCTTAGTCACAAAAGAAAAATACAGTCATCATCACAAAGAGCAGAGTGGTAGAAAAAAGTTACTTTATATTCACCCCTTCGACAATTGCTGCCATCTTGGTATATAGCCTGAAGTGAGCTCCTCTCTCTCTCTCTCTCTCTCTCTCTCTCTCTCTCTCTCTCTCTCTCTCTCTCTCTCTCTCACACACACACACACACACACACACACACATGCTTCAAGGAACTACATGGAGAGAAATATTTAAAGTGAGGTTTATGCATTTACATTCTGCACTAATGAAACTGTCACTGTGCTGAGAATATAGCTCAGAATAGAGAGGTTGCTTGGCACATGCAAGTCTCTGGAGATTTTTTTTTCCCTTGCATTGTAAAATAAATAAATAAATAAATAAACCAATGAATCATTAGACAATGAGTATTTCCCTACGTCATTATATAGTCTTTGTGAACTCACTTTTGATAGATGTATAGATAGATGTATTAAACTATGGCACGGACATGCTTAGTTTCAAATGCCTCTATTTAGAGGCAGTGGTGGCAAGCTGGCACACTGATTTTAAAGAGGATACTGACAAAGTAGTGGGCAACCCAGAAAGAACACTGGATTAGCCAATTGTCCCAGAAATCATGTCATAAGAGAAGTGGTTCAAAAAAACCCTGTGATGCTGATTCTGGAGAAGATCCCTGACAGCTGTCCACCATCTTCCATTATGCCATCAAATGGGGAAAGGAGTGAATTCATTTTGTGTGGCTCCAGCGGGTCAAACTAAGAGCAGAGAAGTGAATGGAGGGATTTCATCCCTGTGGATAACCAATTCCTGCAGCCCACCAGCACACTGAACAGCCTATGAGGGAGGAAGATAAAATCCCGGAAAGTGGGTAGTTGGAGATAAGACCTGGATCAAGAATGTGTGAAAAAATTCCTCTATTCATTCCAGTTGCAAGACTTGGTGCTCTTTTTCTGAGTTAAAAAGAGGTCATGAGGAATGTATCACTGGCAAGAAACCAATGTTATCTAATGTGCTGTAGATATAAGTAAGCATTCTAATTCACAGACACAAGACCCATCATTTCATTTTATTCCTTTTTTCCTTGTTTTTTGTTCTTTGTTTTTTGAGACAGGGTTTCTCTGTGTAGTCCTGGCTGTCCTAAAACTCATTTTGCAGACCAGGCTGGCCTAGAACTCAAAGAGATCTGCCTGCCTCTACCTCCCTCCCAAATGCTGGTATTGAAGGCGTGTACTATCACACCCGGCTCATTTGGGGGGTTTGTTTGTTTTTAAACATCATTTAATTCTTATAACAGCTTTGGGAGATAGGAATGGACACTACCCTACTTCTATAGATATGAAACTTGAGGTCCAAGGAGGGCATGAGGATTCAGCAGGTAAAATGTGAAAGCCCAACTACCTGAGTTTGATCCTGGGAACCCACATAAACTGATGGGTCCGATGGCGTGCATCTCTAAACTTGGAGCTGCTGTAGTGAGCTGGGAAGTGGCAACAGAATCACCTGGAGAGTCACAGGCCAGTCAGCATGGAGTCTACAACACAGTGGGAACAATGGAGATTCTGCCTCAAGAAGGTGGAAAGAAAACAGATGCCTATAACCTGATCTCTAATCTCCACACATGCTATAACTTGTGTATACACACACACACACACACACACACACACACACACACACACACACACACACACACACCAGTCGGTTAATTAATTATGAAGAAATTTGAGCTCCAAAGTGCAGAGTGAAGTGGCAAAGCCCAGTCCCCAACCCCTTCCTACCACCTCCCTATCTCTCTGAGTTCCCAAACATAGCTTCTTTGTCTTTTTTTTTTACTGGGCGTATGCAGGATCCACTCAGGTAGGTTTTTAAGCCCTTTAGGGTAGGATTATCTGTTATTTTGCTTTTGAATCCTATCCTCTTTTGGTCCAAGAATCTGTATAAAAGGCAGATCTGGTCCTGCCAGCCTCCTGTTTTAAATTCTTCATCCCTTCCTATACCTCCCACAGTGACTCTTAACCCAGTTGAATGGGAACCTGGGACAACAGATTAATATCGGGTACAAATCCTAGGAGGAAATGACGCCTGGGTTGAAGCAGCAGTAGCAATATATTTATTGAAAAGAATAAGTGAAGTAATCACGTCATAAATGCATTTCCTTTTGGCAGGGATCCAGGGGCAGTCCTAGAACTCACAGCCTTTGGGAGCACACATTACTTTGAAGTTTGGGAAGAGTATATGAAATATTTTGCTCTGATCAAAGGAGTCATGGGTTTGGCTATTGTGTTTCTTTGAGAAATTCTGCCAGTTATTCTTCCCATTGCTGTGATAAAACACTGAACAAAAGCAACTCAGGAAGGAAGGGGGTTTATTTTCTCTTACAGATTTCTGCCCACTCTCAAGGGAAACCAAGGCTTAAGGCAGGAGCTGGAAGCAGTAAATAAGGAGAAATTCTGCCTCCTGGTTTCTCCTGGGTTTACATTCAGCTACTTTATATAGTTCAGGCTAAAGGGCCTAGGAATGGCACTGTCCATGGTGGGCTAAATCCTTCTACATCAAATAGCAGTTAAGAAAATGCCCCCCCCCCCAGACATGCTCGAAGGCCAGCATGGTGAAGGCAGTTGTTCAGATGGGGTTCCATCTTCCAAGGTGTGCCAAGCTGACAACCAGGATTAGTTCTCACAGAAACATTGACCTAAGAAGAAAGATAATGTCACATGTATTGCATACCAACTTTCAAAAATACACGACTCTGTGCCTGGACCCTCCTGTGCCAAAGCCCTACCATCTGAATCGACATGGCTCTTCCAAGTGTTTGATTTCTAGTAGATCAGGTGCTCCTCATTCTCCCCTCCCCTCCATACAGTTGTATTAGATATTTCTAGCCCTTTGTTCTCATATGTTAACTTTACAATGAACTTTCGTGAAGAAACTTCATTCCAACTATTGGTTGCTGTTAGACTTAACTCACAGATTATGAGAGTTGACAGTAAGACTGGGCCCTTTCTTCTTATTTGCATGGTCTGGGATTGTCTTCACCTCAACAAGTTACCTCTCTCTGCCCCCTTTCTTACTAGCAAGGAACTCCTCTCTCTGAATAAAACTGGACAGGTCTGAGGCCCTCTTCATCTCCCCTTGATGACAGACTCAGTTCCAGGGCAGTGAGACACACAGAGTTTTACTCAAGTGGATGCATGAAGATACCAGATCCATGTGAAGAAGGCTCTACGTGAAGTCCTATCTATTGGGAGGATAGAGCTGGGGAATAAAAATCCACGCTGGGGTGATTGAAAAAGAAGTTGCAGACAGCCTGAATGTTTGATGGGCATATTTGAGTTGCCAAATTAACCAATCCTGGACCCACACAAATTAGATTAGTCTTCCGGCTGTGAAAAGAAAAAAGTTGTTTACATTTACTTATTTGTTTGTGTGCACGTGTGACATGTATTTAGAGATTCAGGGACAATTTGGGCAGTCACTTCTCTTCTTTCACCGTGTGGTTTCCAGAATTTGAACTCAAGTCATCAGGCTTTATGGCCAATGTGTTTACTTGCTGAGGCATCAGGCTGTGGGTACATTAGATTGATCTGACTGACTGATTATCTTGCACTGGTTGAGAAGATGGAACTCAGGACCTTTTGAATGGCAAGAAAATGCTCTATTCCTAGACATAAAAATATTATTTCAAGATGTTTCTTTTGAATGACTTACACGTAAAGTGATTCTAATTCACATGTCAGTCATTTTTTATTTCCTTCAAAAATATGTCATCATTTATTCACATTTTGTATGTTTTTTATAATTAAGACATTTTACACTATTTTTGTAATTGTTCTTTTTTGGAGATGAGTTAAATTATTTTGTTGTTGGTCTAGGATTAAGCCTAATGGTCACTCATTAATGCCAATTATTTGCCAAGTTCATTATGGGATACTGTGTCACCTGTAATTAGGGGCAATTTTCCTTTGACTTAAAATTCTCATACTGATTATTTATCTCCATGTCCTATTGTATTAGCTAAGACTTCAATCATGCCATCCGAAAGCATAGCTCTGCTTCTTCTTGGCTTAAGTATAAATAAATATTCATTCCAGATCATCCATAGCGCAAGTCCATTGAGGTCTATTCACAGGTGCTGGGCATTACAAGTAATTTTGCAGTATTTTTTGAATAAATATTTCTTATTAGATTAGTGTGCTTTTTGTGTCTAGTGGGATGAGGCTCACTTGCAAAGATGACAATAAGCTAAAAGCAATACATGTACAGTGGACACTTACTTTTCATATTCGAGATGCTCAGAGGTAGCCATGTCTGGATGTAAAGAGGGTGACACAGTCTAGCTGTTCCATCACTGGAAAGGAACACATGCTTTCCTCCAGGCATGAGGAAAAGCACTCATTAAAATCTCAAGGATGAAGAGTGTGGCTAAGGCTTGAGACCTCCTGCCTCTGCCTCCTGAGTGCAAGCATGTGCCACCACACTCAGTTTACCTGGCTGCTTCAGTTGACTGCAAACTCAGAACTCTTAGTCTTTCATGTAAGTTCTAATTAGATCTGTTAATTCACTTTAATGGCATTGCATGTTTTTACATAACTCATTTCATTCAGTTTAGATTATTTTACACTTAAATCCAAATGATAACTGTGATTCTATTTCTGTATTCGAAGACATAGTTTCTTTCATATTTCATTTGTTCTTTAAGCTCTCCATTTTGTTTGTAGATGTTTAAGTAGTTATAGAATGGTCAAAATATGTATGATATGAATTATCTGAAAATCATAAAACCTTTTTCATGATATAGATGTCTCAGTGTGAAAATTCTCTAATCTTTATGTGTTGCATGTAGGGGTATAAAGTCTAATAAATAAAGTTATGAATACTTTCTTCAAATATTATAAATTGGTTCATATTTTCTAATAGAGAAAAATGTCAAGAATATGTTTTGTATATAAAACTAGGTTGGTAGGCACATGCAATATCATGACTGCTCCATAAACTTGAAGGATCCATTTTTTATTACCTGGTGTTTCCTTTTTCTTTGTCCTTTTAGCTAAAGTTACATTTTGTCAAATATTAATGTTAATTTTCAACACTGGAATTTTTTTTCCATCCTTGTTGTGGGAATTTGTTTGGCCAATAGCTTTGGGTTACAAGCCTTAGGGCGTGGATTCTTGACCAAATATGTGTCCACTTAAAAGGAGAGAGATAATAGGAGAGAGAGGGGGTTGTGCTCTTTCTTGAGTGGTCAGAGACAAGACAGTTGGTTCTGCTCACTCCCAACCCCCACCCTCCACTCCCACCCCCGGGCAGAATGGAGGACAAGGGCTGTTTACTTTGTTCTGTAGCCATGAGTTTATTACCCCATTTTAAATCTTAATAAATTCTTGATAGCCTTTAACAGACTCTCGTGGATTTATGTAACATATCCTTGGTCTTTTATTTAAGTTTTCTTTTATGTATACGGTGTTCCACCTGCAGGCCAGAAGAGGATGCCAGATCTCATTCTAGATGGTTGTAAGCCACCATGTGGTTGATGGGAATTGAACTCCAGACTTTTAGAAGAGAAGCCAGTGATCTTAACCTCTAAACCATCTTTCCAGTCCCACGTTCTTGATCTTAAACATTTGATTTTATGCTTCCTCAAAGGGTAGTTCTGGTGAGATGCATAGCTGGATCTTGCTCACTGGGTTAGATGATCCCAGTCTTTATCATTAGCAGGCTGTCCTCCTGACCCTGGGCACTCCTCCTGACCCTTGAGTAGTTTACCACCGCACACATTCATCCCAGTCCCTACATGTGCATCCTTTGCAATGGGACTGTCATATGCTTCCTATCAAAAAAAAAAAAAAAAAAAAAAAGTGGTGTCTGTTTCTCTCTTCTTTAATCTGCTCTTGGCTGTGAGACTTCCTTTGGCCAGTGGATATTGGTAGATACAATTCTAGCAGTGGCCTGACCAGTGTTTGGTACTTGAGTCTTGAGTATTGAATATTCTCTCTCTCTGTCTCTGTCTCTCTCTCTCTGTCTGTCTCTGTCTCTCTGTCTCTCTCTCTCTCTCTCCTGTGTGTCTTCAGAATATATTTCTGAATTGTGCTTGTCCTGAATATGTACATATATATTTTTATGTTTATGAGTGTTTTGCCTGCGTGTATGTACGTATGTGCAGCACATGTCTGCCAGTACCCACAGAGGTCAGAAGAGGGCATTGGATCCCCTGGAACTGGAGTTAGAGATAGTTTTGAACAGCCAAGTGGGTGCTGGAAATTGAACCCAGATCTTCTGCAAGAGCAACAAGTGTTCCCAACCTCTGAGACGTAGCTCCTGTCCCTACATAGTTTTCTTGTCTTGATTCCCTGAGCAAAGCAGATGACAATTATTTCTGACAGTATTCACATTGTACCATGCACAATCTAGTGATGATTAAAAGTATTTAGGAGCATATAAACACTACACTTTTTTTACAGAAGGAACTTGAGCAACTGCAGGTCTTGGTCTTTACAGATGCTCCTAGCACCAACCCCATGGAAGGACACTGAGAGATGACTTCATTTACATGTGCTGTTCCTTTTGCCAGATAGATCTCCTACTGTACGTTTATCTTTAAGTCTTCATCAAAAGTCATTTCAGCCAGGAAGCCTCAGATCCTCCATGTAAACTTGTTTCTCTTCTGAAGGCAAGAGAGTACTCTTAAATACTATCATATACCACCTTTTTAAGTTTGCTATTGAGTTTTCTTCCTATGTCTTTTGTCATCAAGCTTTGAGTTTCTTAATATCTCCTCACCTAGACTGAGAGCTTGTGGCATGAATAACAATCGGTCTTAATAAAAACCAGGAGCTGGATATCGGGGTAAATGTTGAAAGGTTAGAGAAGCAGAGGAGCAGCCACTAAGAACTTCTTACGGGGGGGGGGGGGGGTAGACTGAGCTCCTGTCTCCTCCCGCCTTTCTCTGCTCAGCCATATCACTTCCTGTCTCAACCTCCCTAATGCTGGGATTAAAGGTGTGTGACTCCCAAGTACTAGGATCTACGGCATGAGATTCCAAGTGCTGGGATTGAAGGTGTGAACCACCACTGCCTGGCCTCGGTGGCCAACTAGTGGCTGCCTTTGGCCTCTGATCTTCAGGCAAGCTTCATTTGTTAGAGCAGACACAAATTATCACCACAAGGGCTTCCTGAAGTCAAATGCTGTTCAAGCCATAGTCACATGATTGGAGGTCAGTAAATGGCCTAGCACAAGCTAGACACTCAGTGTATGAGTACTGAGTAAACAAATGAATGGATGATGGGAAATAGAGGAAACACATGCTTTATTGCCATGTTGTTGTCTGCACAGTAACAATCACTGTCTATATTTCTGCTAATGTGCTGCACTTTGTACTTACCCACTGCACTTAGAAATGAGACACCACAGTAGACATGTCTTTCTTGGTGAAAGTTCTCTTACTGTCTGGACAGCGCCATATGAGGCACCGAAGTGCAGTGTTTGTAACTGTTAAGGCACAAGAGCAAACTCGTTGTATTTCCTTTCTCCGTCTCATGGTGCTGCATGCTCTAGGGAAGAACAGACTGGGCTGTCAGCACCAGCTCTCTTCTCTTATTTTCATAAAAGCTAAAAATATGATGGAAAAAACTCGGCTACTTCAAGGTCTAAGGGGTTTAATAACTTCAATACTTATAAAATCCCAGATGTGTCTATCCATAGATTAGATTTTGATCTCAGGAGGACTACATTTTAGTCTGTTTGTGACAAGGAGAAGATTAATTGTCAAGGAAAATGGTACCTAGTAGTGTGCTGGGTAAGCATCAATGTTTGCTCAGTTGTTTAACTTTCCAGGAATTCTTCAAGCTACTTTTTCTAACATAGCAAAATAAGCCAAAGATGACAAAGTGGCCTTGGACAGATAGAAGGATTTTCATCCTTGGAAAGTGATCTGAGCCTTCTTTTTCTCCAGCTCAGTGGTACAGGCACGGTGAAGACCAAAGTCAACTGAATAGGATTTTTGTTCTAGAAACATCTTAATTCCACCTCTGACCTGCGCATCTTCTGGGGAGAGAAACTAATGCACTCAAACAAGTAATTAACGAAGAAGAAGATACCCTAAAACTACAGTCTCCCTCTGGTGTCTGTCTGCATCCCTTCCACATGGTCCTTTCCCAACCCAGGTCAGCAATGGTCCTATAGCAGCCACCTGGTCCAGTGGTCTCTGGGAAAGGATGCCCTGTCCAGAGCAAAGGATGTGCCAGGGATAGCTTCCATGCTGGAAGTGTGTACAGAAGAGAAGGTGAATGTACCATCTCTGCCTTTGCGCTTGAACTTTATGCCTTGCTTCCAGGAGCTCACTTTTCTGAAAATCCGGACTTAACTCATGTGAGATTCTTTGTCTCCTCCTCCGATTTAACAAATCCAGACTTAAAATTCTCCACATTGCTATTTCTGCGCATGCCTGATGAAAGCTCACAGCTCTATTTCACATCCCCACATTTAACAGATGATTATCAATACTTACCCCAATCAGTGTTCTACTTCTGAGAGGCAGACTTTGAATCCATGGGAAGTGTCTGGGAATGATTTAGAATTTAACTTAAGATCTCCTAAAATGTGGAATTCCAACCTCTACGTTCTACATTATATATATACTTCGTAACAACAAAGGCAGCAAGTTGCCTTTCCTCCAAGGCTGGCCATCTGCCCCACTGAGCTAGAGAGAGTGGGCACACCCAGAGAAAAGGAGTGGAAGGAAGAGCAAAGGAAGCTTGGGCTCTTAGGAAAAAAATATTTGAGGCTTTTGTTTTAGTTAGGGTTTCTATTGCTGTGAAGAGACACATGACCATACCAATTCTTATAAAGGAAAACATTTAATTGAATGGCTTACAGTTTTAGAGGTGTAGTCTATTATCTTAGCAAGACATGGCAGCATGCAGGCAGATATGGTGTTGGAGAAGGAGCTACCTCTTGATTCTTGAGACAACAGGAGTGGTCTGAGACACTGGGAATAGCATGAGCATATATGAGCCCTCAAAGCCCGCCCCCACAGTGACACACTTCCTCCATCAAGGCCACACCTACTTCAACAATGCTACATCTCTTAATGGCACCATTCCCTATGTGTTTATGGGGGTCAATTATATTCAAATGGCCACAACCACTAAGGAAAGAATATAGCTTAAAGGAAAGGCACGGGCCACAGCTCCATGCACAAACTGTACATTTAGCCTTGTTTCATGTCATACTTAGAAGCCTCCACTGTGACTAGGACTGGCAGTAGGTTCTAGAACAGCCATATATCACAGATATATGCAAAACAGCCTTCTAAGTTTAGAGTTTCTATTGGCTGCATTGAAGACATTAAAAAGTTATACCTTCCATGCATTTAAAAGAAATAGTTAGGCCAGAGTGGAGCTCAGCAATAGAACCTATGTTATGTAAGGATCTACCCTAATACTACTTACTAATTTTTCTAAAAGAAAACATGTGAAATTAATATACATATTTGTATTTGGCTCATTACAACCAAAACGTTAACACATATCATTTCAATATATAACGCATATAATTGGAGCTGTAATTTCTCTTTCCTGTCTGGCCCCCTTGGTCTGGACAAAGATCTCCCACTCACGGTCCTGCATCTGCTTATAAAATAATTACTCAGAGGTTTATATTAATTGCAAATTGTTTGGACTATGGCTCAGGCTCATTAATAACTAGCTTTTATAACTTAACTCAACCATTTCTATTAATCTATTGTATTTTCGTAAGTTCTGTGGCTTTACCTGTGTTCTATTATATCTTGCTTTCTGGGCAGCAGCTTGCAGCTTTTCCCTGACTCTGCCTTTTTTTTTTCTTTATCTCTGCTTAGATTTCCCATCTGTCTTTAAGATGCCTTGCCATAGGCCAAAATATCTTTATTAACAAATGGTCATAAAAAATATTCACAATGCACAGAAAGACATCCCATATCTGTACAATGATATTGAGCTTATTTACCTTATCCCCAAAGTATCTTCAAGGTGTGTGTGTACATGTGTTTGTATGTTTGTGTGTGTGTGCTTATTTGTCTGTTCATTCGCTTGCTTCTTTGAAATAGTGTCTTACTTTGTAGCCTGAGATAGCTGACCTGGAGCTGACTAAGCCCAGTCTAGTCTCAAACTCTTGGCTGCTGTACTGCCTCAGTCCTCCCACCACCTAAGAACTAGGATTAAAACATGCATCATCACATCCACTTTATTGAATACTATACACAGCATATCTCAAGTTGTTCTAACCCAGAATGAGGGGTGCAGTAGCCAAGTGTATCTCTCGCTACCATACTGAACACCAGAGATACCAATAGAACCAGAGCCTTAAGGAAGGAGTGATGCTGTGGGATTATGCTCTTGAAAATCGTAAATATTTGTTCCTCCTATTGGTTTAATAAAAATGCTGATTGGCCAGAAGGCAGACAGGAAGTGTGGGTGGGGCTACCAGACTAAGAAAACTCTGGGAAGAGGAATAGCCAAAATGCCAGGCAGACACAGAGGAAAGATGAGAACACTCTGAGAAAAGGTACTAAGCCACTTTGTTAATGACGGGTTAGTTTAAGAATAAGAGTTAACAAGTAATATTCCTGAACCATAGGCCAAACAGCATGTAATTAATATAAGACTTTTATATGATTATTTGGGACTGTGGATCCAGACCTCAGAGTTAGGCCAGGCCAGAAACTTTTCACTACACAGTGAGAACACTATAGAAGAACAATACAGTGTGAAAGCTACAGATGCCCATGTCACAGGATGCACACAAGGAAATGGCAATCACTTGCAGAAGGGCAGTTATCTTGCCTGAGGTCTGTGGAAATCCCTGGCTTTTAGAGTTGCTACCTCAGCTCAGGACCCATATCCCAATACTGGTGCAGTGAAGAGAGACCCATAATGTTTAAATTTCCATCTTGATGAGAACCTCTTTATCTCATGTACAATTTGCTATGCAAGAGGCAAAGTATGTATTTTGTCAAAAAAAAAACCCCAGTTTTTGATAGTAATGGAATATGTTTCATGAACAAATGACTTAATGATTCTTTTAAAAACTGTTTTGCTTTTTGGAAAGTCACATTTTCTAATTCAGATTGGCCTCAGACTCTTTCTTATTTCAGGCTAGCCTCGAACTTACAATGTTCTGCCTCAGTTTCCCAAGTGTTGGTATTATGAATATACACCATCACCCTCAGCTCCTTAATGTTCACCTTTTAAATATCACCAAGAAATAATTGCCCACCAAGAAGTTAAATATTACACACTGGTTTGTTAGATGGGATCAAGCCTAAAGAAAGGATAGCTTGTGGGGACATGTTTCAAATTTAATAAAAACAGTATGTGATATCAGAGGGATCTACCCACAGTCAGTCTAGGAGGATCAGACAGTGGTAATTCACACCTTTAATCCCAGCACAGCGAATATCCAGGAGTGGTGACCTACACCCTTAATCCCATCAAATCTGAGTTTAAGGTCATCTTAGTTTACAGAGGGAGTTCCAGGCTCCCCGGCAGACAAAGGTGGTGCCACACCTTTAATCTTAACCTGGATGTGAAACAACTGAGCGAAGAAGGTATTTAAGGCAGACATAGAAAGACAGAGCAGGCAGAAGAAGCCAGGAGGAGCGAGGCTGAGGAAGCTGGAAGACAGCTGGGTGAGATCTGACTGTGGTGTTTACTCTCTGATATCTCAGACTGTTTTTATTAAATTTGAAACATATCCCCACAGTAGCCTTTACTTTCATAAATACCATAGCACACAGAACCATAACAGAACATGGATCCCCCAATCCTGCATCACACAGCAATGAGATGCCCAATAAAAGGTATGAGTTTACATTCACAGGGATCACATACAATGCTAACATACCAGGGTTTTTTCAGGTTCATGAATTTGTGAAATACATTTAAGATAGGTGTCCAGTTCAGAACCCTTTCCATACACCTTAGATTACCTGTCCATCAGCTCTTCTGTTTCTTCTCCATCCCATACCCCTCTGCCAATCTTCTTATGGGCTTGAGCTGTAGAAAGTTAATGGCGGACCTTTGAGGTTTGGGAACAAAAGGGTCAAGCAGGGATAGTCTCGAACGTCTTGAGCACCAGGAAAGAAATCTCTAGAGCTATGTATCTATGTCTCCCTTCCCAGGTCTAAGGTAGATCTGATAATTGTCCAGTAGTGAATTTATTTTATTGTCTTGTTTTCTGTGACATCCTGAGGTCTTCCTGCTAACCCTCCCAGTCTGCCCTCTCAGAGGGAGATGCCACTACCCTGGGCATGCGTCTTGCTCTACTATTTACTTTGGTGTCCCCTATACCCGGCAGGAACAACTTGATAATGAAAAGATTTATTTTAATTTACAGCTTTGGAGGGTTTCAGTCTGAATGGTGGTGGAGCAGTTCATTTCACAGGGACAGGATGGCATGGCAGAGTCTCCTCAGAGTATGGTGAACCAGAAAACAGAGACTGGGCCACAGGAAATTGTATGAGATAGCAGAACCCCAAAGACAAGGTCCCAGTGCCTTAGTTCCAGCAGCCAGCTCCACCAGCCAGGGAAGCAAGTGTTCAAAATGTGAAGGGGTCATTTCAGATTTAAGTTGCAACACTTGGGATCTCCTTCTTTGCTGGGAATTTGGTAGTAAATAGTGTATTGATCATGAAAAAGAGCTGAGTATGTCCTCACATATCAGTATTCAGGAGTACCTGTACTTTATAGACTGGTGGGTAACAATACTTCTGTCCCCTCTTAAACACCAGAACCAACTGATGGAGTGATGGCTTCTGGGACAACAGGACTGAGCAACAATATATATATATATATATATTCCTAAGCAGATTCAACAGGAGCCCCAAAGTCCAGGTAGTTTTTGCTTATACTAAAAACATCTCCTAAATTATGACTGGCATATTGGAGCAGGAAGAAATGGGAAAGAGTGAGAATATTCTAGATTCTTTCTGGTGATAGTTAAATGAATAGGATTGGTTTTGCTGACTGGTTTGTCTATGAGGAAGTGTCACTGGAAGAGTAGTTTGGATGCAACAGGATAAGACCACTCGTGGCTAGGTCATGGATGCCTGTCCCTGGAAGGCCTCATCTAGGGTGACTCCTCTCTCCCGGGTGTTGGGATCACCCCTGAGAGAGCACAGGGCTAGAAGCTGCAGTTTCCCACTGTCAGGGGAACTCCACTTGAAAGCCAGTGAGCAGGCCATGAAAGAGAGGACTTCACTATGGCCCAAAACAAGACTCTGTAAAATATTTGCTCATTTTTCTTTTTCTAGTTTCTCCAAGAAAACCCCCAAATCCAGACCTAAGAATTACCATAGATGTGCACATCCCAAACTGCACACAATGTATACAAAGGCAGTACAAGGTCTTGCCTGCAAGATGTATTTTATTTTTTTAATTTTTGGAATTTAAGTTCGTAATTATTTTTATGTACAGAAGACTTAGCAGTGTACATTTAACCCAGTTTAGAGGTGAGTCCTTTGGCCTTTGCCTTTTCCAGCTTGGGAATTCAAGCCACAGATTAAAGACCCAGGGCAGTGCCTCCCCAGTGGCAGCAGATCCCATCATATCTGTCATTGTAATTGGTCCTAATAGCTTCCACCAGCTCATCCAGAGCACGCTTGTCTTCTGGGTTAACTTGTGTGAAGGCAACAGTGGTGCATATCTTCCTGTGGACCAGCCACCCAAGCCTGATATTTCCCTTGATGATGCAGAAAAACACTGATTAGATGCCACAAAGTAGATGGCAATGCCTTATCCGTATGTGTATTGTTAGGCCCAAGGGCTTCTTCCATCCTTGTCAAGGGAAGTGCTAACCTTCTCTCCTTTCATACAACACTCAAGATATGTTACCAAAGGGAGAGAAAGCATTCTTTTTTTCTAAGAGGACACAGGTCTGTGAAGGAGCTTGGGGCAAGTAGTGTGACAGTGACCTTACAGTCTCATTCACTGTCTTGGGTTCAGGTGTCTCACACACACACACACACACACACACACACACACACACACACACACACACACACACACACACATACACACACATCCAAACATGTGTGCGAGTGTTTATCTGCATATATATCTGTGCTACATATATGCCTGATACCCTTGGAGATCAGAGAAGAGTGTCAAATCCATTGGAACTGGAGTTACAGACTGTTGTAAGTCTCCACATGGGTGCTAGGTATTGAACCCAGGTCCTCCACAGGAGCAGCTAGTGTCTTAATCACTGAGCCATCTCTCCAGCCCCAGCTTCTGGTCCTGTCAGTGGTAGGTGGTGGTGGTACACATCTTTAATTCTAGCACTCAGGATGCAGAGGTAGGCAGATGGATCTCTGAGTTCAAGTTCAGCCTGGTCTACAGAGTGAATTCCAGGACAGCTAGGGCTACACAAAGAAACCCTGTCTCAAAAAACCAAATCAAAACAACCAACCTACCAACAAACAAAATCCTGTCATCCTGCCCTCCTTTTTTTTTAATGAATGAATGAATGAAGCATTCTCCAGAACTTTCCCTCAGCTCATTCCAAGATCTTAACAGAGGATGCTACATTCATAGCCTTCATTTCCGCTTTGGATCAGGTTTTCCTCATCATCCTCCAAGTCCAGAGCCTTGCTCATTCATTATCTGGAAAAACAGGAGGTTTTCAAACTCTGAAAACTTCCTTCCTTTGTATTTACAGTCTCTAGTCTGAGTTATCCCCCTGCCTCAAGTTCTACCAGCAAGAAGCAGCCAAAACCCCCTTCACCCCTTTCTGGATATCTACTTATATACATCACTCTGTCTGTCAGGAACAGCATCTTCTACTTCCCTTGTGACTGTAGAAAAGTGTGCTGACAAATTTTCTGCTGCTTCATAACAGAGCTTCCTCTTTCCAACTTCCAGAAGCATCTTTTCATGTGTTTCTCCAGGGCCTGGTAGACAATCTTTTTAAGATGTAGACTAGCCGCCAACCATCATTGCGAGTCTGTTCCAGTTGAGTGTGTAATGTGCCCTCATGGGCTCATGTGTTGAAAACCTGGTTCCCAGATGGCGGTGTTGTGTTAGGGGATGTTGTGAGGCCAGGCTGGTAGAGGTTGGCCACTGGAGGGGGGAGGGGTCTTTGAGGGTTAGCACCTTGTCTAACTTCTGACTCATGTTCTCACATCTTCCCCCAAGACGTGAGCTTGCAATGCTTCAACTTCCACTGCTGTGGATGGAGCTGACTCTGCCTTTACTCTTTTCTGATGTGAAGAACATTATTATCTGAAACTGTGAGCCAAATCAAGCCTTCTTCCCTTCAGTTGCCTTAGTTGAGTATTTTATCAATATAACAAGAAAAGTATTAAATATATTGTGTATTTTTTCTAATGTTTCCTTCAAGGTCCTTCCAACTTCTACCAACACTGCTCCAAAGCCATTGCTATCATGTTTAGACTATTATACCCACACCCAACTTGCCACTCACTTTCTGTGCATCCCTTACTTTAGACTACCCTCTCTGTTTACATCTCCAGTGACTGACTGACTGCCAAGCTTGCTTTTGTCTCGGCCTACAATGTTTACCTCACCTTTTTCCCACTGAAGCTGCCCAGAGTGACTTGGGCTTGCTTCTGTATCAACATTCTGTGAGCACCATGGTGTCATTCTCAACCCAAGAAAGAAACCAGCTCTGGAAGAGAGACTCTGCTAATTAGTTTCTGATAGGCCTTCCCACGTTTCTGGAAGGAGGGTGTGGAAAGGAAATAAAGTTGATTGGAAGGATGGATGGATGGATGGGTGAGTGGTTGGGTGAATGGATAGTTGAATGGGTAGATGAATTGATGAATGGATTGATGGGTGGGTAGATAGATGGGTGCTCTCCAGGTGTCAATCAAAAGGCCATTGTGAAGGGTCTAGTGAGGGAGAAGAGTTTGATACAAATGATAAGCATGATAAAAACAGAGAGATGAGAAGAAAGAGAAGTTGCAAAGTATTTGGATCAAAGAAATGCCCACGTTGGCTAGGATCAGTGCCTTCTACCCTGTGGCTTCTGATGTTGATTCTAAATGAAATTGGGAGTAGGTTGGGAGGGGCATAAACACCACAGCCAGATCTCTAAGGACTCATTTACTTCACTGAATCATTTGCCAGGCTTCCTGGACCTCAGATGTCCCCCTTTCTTTAACTCTACGTACTGCATCTTTAAGCCCTCCCCAACAGGCTCCTGTTACCAGGTTTTTCTCTTGTCCCACTGTCCCCACTACCTCACCATATTCTACAGGGCCACTCATTTTTTTGTGTCTATTTGTCCATATGCCCCAGCAAAGGTGCATTGCATCTACCTTTCAGCTTCCCAGTGTCACCATGGATGCGCACAGATACCCAGCCCATCAGTGCTGCTAACCTTGGACAGGGTTTAGAGGGAGAGTCCCTGGTTGGCTTGAAGCCTTGGTTTCTAACCTCAGCACTGGCTCAATCCCAGCATTTGGAAGAAGGGAACAGAAGGGTCAGGAGTTCAAGGTCATCTTTGGATACATAGCAAGTGAGATCAGCCTGGGCTACTTGAGACCCTGTGCCAACAACAAATAGATGAAATAAACTGCAGGCTGTGGACTGCATGCCCTCTGAGCACCCATAGGACTCAAGTCCTCTGGTGGCAGATACTGACGTTTCTGTGTGGTCAGCGATTATCCTCGAGAGTCTTACCTATGTAGACAGGGGATGGGGCAAAGAAGCCAGTCACTGCCTATCCTGCTGCCTCTAGGCTATCCTCCTAGCCTGTCCCTGCTGCCTCTAGGCTCTGTCAGAACAGACACCATCCTCAGAGCCGGAAAGTCCCACCATAAACGTCTATGTTTATTTGCAATTAAAAAAGACAAGGCCCCTCTTTGGATGAACTGGTTAGTGGGGTTCAGAGTTGTTACAGCCACCTTGATGCCTTCCCCAGCCTCCACGATGGTGGGTGGCTACCCAACTACAAAAGAGTTATATTTATTTTTATATAATGGAAAACTCATTGCTGGACACAGAGTTCCTCATTTTGATTTTGTTTCTTTGGAAGAAGCACCGGCGGTGGAGGCAGAGCCCCAAGCTGGGTCATTAACATGGCAGCGACAGCAACAAAGACCTTCACAGGCGCTGCCTGTAAACTGTGGATCAAGTTCAAGCATTTATTCTGTTTGAGGCCTCCCAGGGTCTATAAAAGCCCAGCACGATTATATGATCAGTGTCAAGACCCACTTTCCCCTCTTTGTGCTCTGGGATGCGTTTCCTTTGCCCTGTCCCTCCGTGTTGCCTCCGCAGCTGCTGTGGCTTTAATAGCAACCCAAGGCACAGACTATTGGAGTGTTCCTTGGGCTTTGTATTAAACATGGTTTTTGCTTGTGTTAACTACCGCCTGGCTCTCTGACACCCGTGAATGGGGCTATGCAGAGCTGTCAATCAACAACAATAATAATGCCATCTGGATTAGAATAATACTAATGAGAAAAGACGAAGAGGGGTTACTGAGCATTTACATAGCACCTTTGTCCCAGAAGCTCAGAGGGCGTTCGAGATAATCATTTATTCAATGCTCTTGGCTCTGCTGGGCAGTAGATATTATGATCCCACCACAGGAGATGGAGACACAGAGAGGGCAAGTGGCTGGCCCCAAGGTCACACAGTAAGTCACAGACGACACACTACTTAGTCATTGTGAGGCCCCTAAGCATTGGTCCTGTGGAGTCACATTGCACTGTAACTTTCTGTGTGTCTGTTTGTATCATGTATCTGATTTTATGGGATGGATATGAAAACGATGTTCTATGGTGAAGGGCAGACTCATATATCCTCAGTGTAACAGAAAAGTCCATCCAAGTTAGGGACAAGGGAGCCTCATGTCACTCCAAGTATTGTATATGTAATAAAGAGATGGGAACAAAATCAAAACTGAATACATTAGTAGAAAGAATCCAGTTGTATAGGAGAGAGAGCAGACTAATCACAGACCCAAAACATCCAGGGAAGGCAATTCAGAAGAACTCATACTGTTATTGTACTAAGAGTGTTCTTGTTTGATCTAAATCCCCCATGCTGCCGTTTGCAGATTATATCAGAGTGCTGGGACCTTATCTCTTCCTTTTCAACCACCACCATCGTCATTACCACCATCACCATCATCATCAGCACCACCACCATCAACACTACCATCTCCGTCATCACTATCATCCTTGCCACCACTGTGAGCATCCTCACCACCGTGATCACCACCATTGTCAGTGTATGTATCACTGTCACAATCCCTACCCCTGTCATCACCATCATCACAACTACTGTCATCATCTCTACCATCCTCCAATCCACCACAATCACTGTTCTTATTTCATCTCTCAATCTGTTTTTCACTACAGATGGAGGGGAGAGACAATTCCCAAGAAGTCATATCAAGACGTGTAATTAAAGTATCTGGCATTTCTACTGTATTCATGACTTAAATAGCTGTATTTACAATGTGTTCTGTGTCTTGATTCCATTTTCCAACACATGATAAACAAATGCACACAGAAATGCAGATAACTGGTCTTCCCCAAGAACCTAGCACCCACCAACTAGTGGCCTCTGTACAGAAGGCACACTCTGCTTTTCCATATTTTCTTAAACACATGGATGCTGCTAATGTTTGGACCAAAGGCTTCATGGATGCATTTGGAAACACCCTGGTGCTGGGAGAACATGAGTTCTTTATAGACAAACTAATCCCTATAGGAAAAACTCTCCAACCTCAGTATGGGGCAATTGTCCTGGAGAGCTTGTTTAAAGCAGAACATAAATTAAATGACCTTGAATGTCCATTTGATTCCAGAAAGATCTACCTTGGAAATCTGCAGAGAACAGATAGGACAGATTGAAGTGTCAATAATCAGTTAGAAGTGGTTCTAACAGGCTAGGTAAGTGCTGAGCTAAATAACTCAATGGGTTGATGCTGAAGTCTCCCAGCCTCCCAGCAACTCATTATATTCTAGGTTCCACGTCCCTCCAAGAGAATCTCTAAATGCTTGGGTTGACACCATCTATCCTGTAAGTTCATTATTTATGGTGTTGCCTGTCCTTCGCCTTTATCCCTGACCCAGTTTAGAGACACTTCATCACCAGGTCTGAGTCTGAGTCTCTTTCATTTCCAAGGCAAACCTTCTTTGCCAACAAGCAAGTAATTTATAAGCTCCCAGGCCTTCAGTGGGAAAAAAATCAAGATAGAACACCCTCTCCATTTCTCAACACTTCACAGGGCTTCTGACCCTCATTTGATGCAGGACCCTGTCTTCTCTTTCCCAGTACACTCAGCCTTTCCTAAGGCCATATTCCATACTGGCCTCCATGTTATATAGAATGCCAGTGAAGGAGCTATCACGGAGACAGTGCTGGAGAAACCATTACTGCAAAATAATAACGACAAATTTGTTTTGAAATGTTCTAATATTGTTTATGGATTCAAATATGCAGCACCATCACATGCTTGCAGTTTTTCTCCTTCAGATGGGACTCACTATACCTGCGTTGGAAGACATATTTGGAAAGTCCGCCTTCAAAAATGGAGACGGCTCAGCAGTTAAGGGCACTCAATCCTCTTGCAGATGACCTAGGTGACCTAGGTTGGATAACCCAACACTCATAGCAGGTGTCTCACAGCTGCCTGTAACTTCAGTATGAGGGGATCAGAGATCTGGCCCCAAAGGGCACCTGCACACATGTGGTACACATAAACTCTCTCTCTCTCTCTCTCTCTCTCTCTCTCTCTCTCTCTCTCTCTCTCTCTCTCTCTCTCTCTCACACACACACACACACACACACACACACACACACATACACATTCAGAGTAATAAATAAGTCTTTAGAAAAATCATATGAAGCCATCTCATTAAGTGGTATAGTTTTCAACACCCTCCTCCCGCCTCCTTTTATTCTTCCCCTTACCCTCCCACTTTCCTTCCTTATTTCTTTTTTTCTTTCCTTCCATCTACTTGTTCTTCCTCCCCTTCCCTTCCCTACTTCCCTTCACTTTCCCTCCCTCCCTTCCTTCTTTTCTGTACGAGTTTCTTTTCCACTCCCCGTGATCAAATACCTAACAAGAAGGAACTTAAATGAGAAAAGGCTTATTTTGGCCCATGGTTCAGAGGTTACAGTCCATCGCGATGAGGAAGTCATGGCAGCAGGAGCTTCGGGAAGTTGGTCACATGACACTCACAGCCAGGAAGCTGAGAGAGATGAAGGTTAGCACTCAACTAACTTCCTCCTTTTTCCTTTATTCATTCTAGGACCACAGTCTACAGGATGGGTGCAGTTCAGGGTTTTTTTTCCCGTCTCAGTTAAGAGGAGGTCTTTCCTCCTTTCTGGAAAAACCCTCAAGAACAAACCCAAAAGGCATTCCTCATCGTTCACTGTTTCTTAACCCAATCAGGTTTAAAACAGAAATTAAGCATCACTGTGGATTGAGAAGATGGCCCAATCACTGAAACGCTTATAGGAAAGAGCCAAGTTCCGTTCCCAGCATCCACTTGAAAAAAATCTAGGTGTGGTCTTGCATGTGTGTAACCTCAGTGCTGTGGGAAAAATCCTTTTGTACATCGTGTTGGTTTGATAAAGAAGCTGACCAGCCAGTAGTTGAACAGGAAAGTTAGGTGGGAAAGCAAATCTGAGAATGGGATGCAGAAGGGCAGAGTCAGAAGAGACACCAGCCAGCCACCAGGAAAGCAGGACATGTAGAACATGAAGTAACAAGCTATGAGCCATGTGGCAAAGCATAGATAAGAAATATGAGTTAACTTAAACGTAAGGGTTATACAGTAATGAGCCTGAGCTATTGGCCAATCATTTATAATTAATATTAAGCTGCTGAATGATTATTTGAGATGTGCTGTGGAAAAGGAACACTCACTCCATCTACCCCTCAATGCTGATGAAGGGAGACCCTGAGGGCATGCTGACCAGCCAGACTAGCTTAATGGACAAGTTCTAGACCAGTGAGAGACCTTGTCTCCCAAAGGCATCTGAGGAACAACACCCAGCGTTTTCTTGTCCTCTGACTTCCGAATGCGTACACACACAGGGCAGCATTGTGGGTAGGTACTTCCCTCCTTTGTTCCCTTCCTTCTTTTCCCTTTTCCCTTCTTAAGAAATCTGATCTCAGGACTGGAGAGATGGCTCAGCTGTTAAGAGCACTAGCTACTCTTCCAGAGGATCCAGGTTCAATTCCCAGCACCCATGTGGCAGCTCACACTTGTTTGTAACTGCAGCTTCAGGGGATCTGATATCCTTACACAGAATTTATACAGGCAGAACAACAGTGCACATAAATAAATAAATAAATAAATAAATAAATAAATAAATAAATAAATAAATAAGTAAGTAAGTAAGTAAGTAAGTAAGTAAGTAAGTAAGTAAGTAAGTAAGTAAGTAAGTAAATAAATAAATAAATAAATAAATAAATAAATAAATAAATAAATAAATAAATAATCTTTTTTAAAAAGGAAATCTGATCTCCAGAAGAAGATACAGTCCCTCATAGCTTAAGTTTATAAATTGAACTTATTTTAGACGCAAGTAAGATACAGAAGTAGATGTAGCCTTGCAGAGATTAAAAACGAAGATATCAGCTGGAGGTAAGAGCCAAGTCTTCAATAGACAGAGAGAGGAAATGGGAAAATTGAATGCTCAACACAGGTTGTGATGGGATGGGTCTGTAAGCTGGTTCTTAATCAGTCATAATGTGGACACTGGGCTCTTCTCAAAGGCACAGGATGGAGACAGAAGTCTTTGTAACAGTGACCATGGATCCTGCATCTAGTTTGAACAATCACCACACACCACAGTAGCCAGTGAGTGTTGCCCTGTGGCTTGAGGCGCTGTGTGCTTTCTGTGGCCCTTGTCCTAAGATGGCAGCTGTAAGCAGACATCGTGGACACTTCCCTCTGTAATCTTCCATACAGATCTTTGACAGCAGAAGAGGTGATGGCTTTTTCCTCAGAGCAATAGTTCCTGAACATCCCCACTCTTGCCCTATCCTCACCTAGGACATAGCCTTTCTATTCAGCTGAGATGAAGCTCCAGGACACCTCTGGTTTTCACAGAGGACTGAGCACCACACAGGACAAAGAGCCTCAGAACACTGACCCTGCCTCTGGCAGACTGTGCTGCCTATTCCTCGCATCATAGATTTTCCTGGATGCCAAACTGGCTAGTTTGAAAACCTTCCATTCTGTCTACACAGACAGAGATGGGAGCCTCTGGGAAGAGCTCCTGTCTGCCTCAGACTCAGCACACCTCAGGTGGGAGGTTGTTACTCTCCCTTTTACACACTGAGGTACTGTGGGGCTGAGGCTTGTGGGTGTGACTTCAAAACCCCAAAACTCTTCATCTTTCTTCTGCACTGGACATGGTGGCGTCTGGGGACCTTTTTGTCCCAGATAGTCTGAGCGTCCCAGGCAAGAGGATCTTGGAAGGGGTCTGGTAAGCTTCAGTGAGTCGAAGAATGTAGCCCTGCCTTTTTCACCCTCTCTCTCCACCCTTCAGTTGCTGTCCCTGAGCTTAACAGTCTGTCCTAAAGTCTCCCCTTCCTGTCCTGCTTGGGGACTTCTTTTCTATTGCTGTTCTGTATTTAGGAAGACATGCTGTCTCGCCATCTCTGTTTGTGCCTGAAAGTGCTGAAATGGGATTTACTGCATTGTTTTGTTTAAAGACCACACTAATTAGACATCCTGAGCTGCTCAAAGGCAGTATTGCTGGTTATTTTGAATTGCTATCTTCACATAACCTGGAGTCACCTGGGAAAAGTTCCTTAGATCATACTTGTCAGTGGGCTTGTCGGTGGGACACTGTCTTGACTGATGAAAAATATATGGGGGCCTGTCCCACTGTGGGCAGCAGCATTCCCTAGGTAGGTGGGTCTGGGCTGTGTACGAAAGCTAGCTGAGCTGAGTCAGAGAGCGAGAGCACATGCAGCGTCTCTACAAGGTTTTTACTTCAAGTTCCTGACCCTACTTCCTCTCATTGACTAGGACCTAGGAGTGTGGGTCCAAAAACCCCTTTTCTCTTCACATTGCTTTTGGTCAGAGTATTTTATCACAGGAACAGAGATCAAACTGGGTGTGGGGGAGGACGGGGCAGAGATAGTGAGGGCCTCAGGGGACAGTTGTGTGGATTTCATGGCCTAACTCTGTGAGGCAGAATCACAATGTGGCCTAAATTTATCTTGCACAATCCCAAACTTTGGGAATGTTAAGCCTTGTTTTTAAGCAGGTATGGAACACAGTGAAACTGTTTCACCCAGCAGAAGGCAACTGCCTTATTTCTGCACTTCTTTGCTTGGCCAGCTAAGAAGAAGAAACTGTCGCTAACACAATGACTTTACAGTGAAAGTGCCCAGTTCCCCTTGGAGTCAGGATAAGGTTCTAGACTGAGTTCCCTTTGAGGGCTGGTAGTTGTCAGAGTGACATGAACAAGGCCCAGGGCTTTACTGCCAGCACTGTACAAACTGGGTGCAGAAGTGCATGCCTGTAAACCAAGGGCGTGGATTAGAAGTTCAAGGTCATTCTCAGACACCTAATGAGTCAGAGGCCAGCCTGGGCTACCTGCCTGTGTCACAAAAACCAGCAGCAGCAGCAAATAAGTTCCCCTAGTCCCAGTGTGCTCCCAGGAGGTCACAAGGGTGACCCTAAATTCTGAGTTGCCACGTCCTGAGCAATGAAGGACAGTGGGTGGTGAAGGAGGTTCTGACCATTGACCATGACACAGTCCTGGCATAAAACAGAAAAACTCATGTGAACACAAGGCTTCCTCCACTTGGGCTCTGGGCATGGTGCTATGACTGGCTCCCAATGGTAGGCAGGATATCTGATAGAGTCCTATCTTGCTCTGGGGTTCTTGGGATGATACAAACCCCAATGAACTGCTGTGGTTGTACCTTGGGTTCTCATCTGCATAATAAAATATCTTTCTTTTAGCATTTGGAGGAGTAACACTGAAGCCATCAGGACAGCCTTCCAAGAACTGGCAGTACCTGGGACCCCTTTCAATTACCTGACAATCCACCACATGTCACTGTAGTCAGAAGTTTCTTTGTCCTGTCTGGCCGGTCCTGATTAATCATGGTTAGCATATCAGAGTCTCCCTTTGGTTATTGAAATTAACCAGACAGATTGTTCCACCAACTAAGAACAGCCATGCACCACCACCCCCGAAACTGAGAAAGAGCTATCAATCTCTCAATCCTGTAGTGTCTTCCACAGAATATATGCTTCCTTCTGGCTTTATGCTGATATTGGAGAAAGATAAGATGGCAGGAACGTAAAGACAGGTACAGGTCACAGTGAGCTCAGATTCATCTGTGCCCTCAGATGACCAAGTGGGTGGTCCCACATCTCTGACTCTGGAATCCAGAACCACTTGGCCTGAGCTATACCCTAACTTCTGCTGCCTAAGAGTGTTGGGCCCTTGGGTAAGCCACCTGACCTGATTCTTCCTTCCTTTTCGGAGCACCAGGCCTGGCGCCACCTGTACCTACCTTGCAGAACTGAGGCTGGAGTTTAGAATATGAAGTCCTGGCCAGAGCGAGTCTGACTCATGTGGTATTTCTGTCATCCCTATCAGGACTGCAGCTACCTCTGTGGTCCAGGGTTCTTTTCCAGTTCTTGAGAACTGGAAAAAGTGGACAGATGAGATAGAGCAGAAACCTCTGAGGATGGCCTCAGGGCTCAGCATGACAAACCTGCCTCCTTTTGACCACATCAGCCCACCGAAACTGCTCTTATTATGCTAACCTTGCTGACATTCTGCATAACCTCATGGAGGAATCAGAGCAGACTGAGAGGAAACCAGCCCTCTGTAGACTGAGCTCAAAGCTCGCTTGCCTCAGCAATCTTTGTCATTTGGCCCTGGGCCCCATGAACACTTGAACCTCTAAGATCAGCAGATCTCTGGGATGAATCTGTAAAAACCTAAACAATGTCTACGTTTCCAATCTTTCGGTGTTGGCTCTGTGTTAAGTGTGATAGCAAGATCCTGGAGGGTTCTCATCCCTCTTCTTCCTAATTTGCACACACAGAAAGGGCAGTTCTTCCACATATCAATGCTGACTCCTCTGTCTGAAAACCATGCCTCTCTTCTCTCCTTGCAAAACTCCTGTGCATCCCCCCAATGCCCAGAACAGCTATCACCTCCTCTGAAACTTGCCTTAGTATTTCTTGGCCTCTGAGAAAGAGTTAATAACACTTTCTTGTGAGAGTTTGGGGGAGGGGAGGGGTGGCCTGTATTTTATAGTAGATTTTCTGATGTTGTGGGTTTTTTATACTTACTATGACCTGAACCGGGAACACTCAAATTTATCTATAAATTATTGGAGCCTGCACTGAGTTGGCATTTATTATTTTTTGTTAAGGGACTGGAGAAAGGGCTCAGTGGCTAAGGGCACCTATGCTCTGGACCAAGGTTCAGTTCCAGGTACCCACACCAGGTAGCTCACAACTGCCTGTAACTCCAGTACTGGAAAATCCAACTCCCTCTTCTGGCCTCTGTGGGCATCTGCATGCACATGAATTCATTCAGGCACACATACATGCATGAAAATAAAAATAAATAAATCTTTCTTTAAAAGGAGTTTGTTGAATGACATTCTTTTACTATGTAAGAACACTTGGGGGTCTAAAGGTCCAGAAGTTTGAGATTTGCTTTCCAACTGTGGATGCCTAGCTGCCAAAGGAAACAGAAGCAAATATGAGCAAAGATCTGCTAGTCATTGGGGCATTTAAACTCACTAAAGTTTCTAGAATCCATCCTGGGTGAGTAGCTCCTTTGGCTCCTGACATCTAGTGATGCTTCTGTAGCCACTGGCCATTTAGTGATGCGCATGAGAAAATGAAGATCTCACTCGGCCCACTGCCTCTCCCTCATGCCACTGTGCCCAGAAAATGATACGTAGCTCTTGCTCTCCTAGCCCAGTTGTACCCTCCACCAGCCAACTCAAGAATGTCTCTTCAACAGAGCTTCTATTGTCGTCTTATTCCAAAAGAAAGCCTCCTTCCTTGTGGTCCAAGGGCACTCACCAGGACCGCATACGATTTAGGAACAAACTACTACTTGATTTCCCAGTGAAGAGTCCTTTGAAAACAATACATGCATACATGCATACATACATACATACATACATACATACATACATATGTCAGCCCCAGTACTTATTCACTACTGCTAAGTCCATATTGGGACATCTTATGTGTAAGTGTGTGAATGTGTGTGGGGGGTGGGGTGGGGGGAGATGGCATGGCAATGTGACATGTGCATCCAAACCAGAGCTCCTGGTATAATACATCTAGAAAAAAAATAATAAACTCTCTAATGGCGTCTTCCATCCTGTGTGGCATGTGTCTCAGATAGTGAGCCTTCCCAAGAAACCAACTAAGCTCAAACAGCGTGCAGAGCTGACATTCTTTCTGGCCTGTTCATACCCCCTTGCACACTTCCGCACAGGCAGCTGGAGAATTTCAGCGGGGAAATAATCTTGGACAGCTGTTGGTAGAGATCATGCAGACTTCCTCACATCTGTTAACAAGTGGTGAGCTCATGTCCCTGGTGAGGGAGTCAACCTGTGCGGTCCACCACCAGAACAGAGCATGCTTTGGGAAGGAGAGAAGCAAAATGGCCCTGGGTGGGGGGCCTCATGCTGTCAGGAAATCCACTAGGGACAGTTACAGGGAGAGTGATCCTGCAGACTTCTTCCTCTATTGAGGCAATTTCCTTCTGGAAAAGTGCTGGAGCTGTGATAGTTTACAGGGAGATGCTACTGATCGGACAAAATTTTTAATTTGAAATGCATTTTGGATATAAGAAAAAACATTGAAAACCTATTTTTCCTACATATTACTGTTTATATTCCCTATCATATTACCTACTATCATTAGTAATTCACTTTATTGATTTTAAGGAGGTGTATAAAATAATGGATTTCACTATAATTTCACACCCAGTATTAGTATAACTTCCATGTTATACTAATACTGGGTGTGAAATTAACCAGACAGATTGTTCCACCAACTAAGAACATGCCCCTCCCTGCCCTCCATGCCCCTCCCTGCCCTCCATGCCCCTCCCTGCCCTCCATGCCCCTCCCTGCCCTCCGATCTCCTTCTTTCTATAAGATAGTCATCCCCCTCTTCTGGGTGTGTCCCTGTGTGTGTGGGCGTGCATGCGTGTGTGCGTGTTCAGATCCAGAGTCTGCATATGAGAGAACATGTGGACCTGCTTGTCTTTCCATTAGGTCCCCGTCCACCCCTCTAGAATTTCCCTCCTCTCTTACAGTCCCTTCACCGATTTCCAGTGGCGATTATTTGTTTTAATTGTTTTTCAGCTGAAAGGGTGTTGAGTAGTCCAACCTGGCTTCCAAATTATAAGTAGATAAGGATGACCTTGAACTCCTGATTCTTCTTTCTCCACTTCCAAGCAGTGCCAGTGTGCTCCACTGCCTGGCTGACAACTGATTTTCCATAAACCCTCCTCCCCTCCTTTCCAGATCCCAGTTCAAAGAGCAGTGGTGATGTCCAATACCCCTACAAAGGAAGGTCATGGCCCATCGCAGACCCTTGCCAAGTTTTTGAATGTTAGACTATGTGTATATTCTAGTGTTGATGCTACAGAAGTCAACCCTGGGAGAAGCATGTTGGTAACTGTTGCTGTCAGGGCCGGTGTCCCTGGGCTGCTACTGTATCTGCATAGTCCCATTAGTCCTAGTCTCTCAAAGCCAAGGTTTATGGGCTGGGGAGGGATGTCTGGTCAGAAATTGTCCAAGTTTCCTAGGAAGGAGAGAACTAGGACTCTGGTGATGCCTTATAAGCCCAGGCACTTTTCCTTCCAAAACCTTGAAGTACAAAGCTGTTTCTCACAAAATAGCAGCTCATGGAATAAGCTTCTTCTCCCATTTCCTGGAACTCAAGACTCATGGAATCCAGCCTGAGATGCAGCTGGGTTTCGGCTCTACACCTCAGGGCAGCAGTGGGGTAACCCAGAATAACTATTAAACCCCCTTGGATGGGCAAAGTTGGTACCCAGTAGAGTATGAGGCCAGGAGACTCATGCTGAAGCTTCTGCCTCTGCTGACAAGATCTACCAAGTCATCCATCTATTATGAGCCTCAGTCTTTCCATCTATCAAATGGGTAGATCTGGCTGATATGGATAACTATAATGTAATAAGTCTATGCGTTGATGGCAGACGGTCCATCTGGGAATGGGGAAGTCCCCTTGAGCAACTGTGCCCCAAAGCCTGGCCTCTACCCTCACTCTTTGCCTGCTGTTAGGCCAAGCTAGATTGACCTTGCCCAGCCTGGAGACATCCTGGTGCAGCATCAAGGGAAGGTTTGGGTGAGGGCCGGCTGGGGCCAGCAGGGGAGGGGGGACCCACCGGGGTATTTTTTTTTTCACATGCATATGTCCCCTCTCAGGCAGCCCTTTCAGAGGCCCGGACAATGTGTTCTTTTTGTCCCCAACCCTTTCAGCCGCCCGTTCATTCTCTTTGCATCTGCTGTCACACAGGACATCCCGGCTGGCAAGCGACCACGGGGACACATTGTACTGCCTTAATGAAGCATGGGGCTGGTGATACGGGGGTTGTTGGGGCCTGCAGAGGCTGGAGGAAGCAGAGGGGCACCCCATATTTCTACATCAGACTTCTTCTTGAGGGCAGGACCATTAGCTGCCACCCCTACTTTACTTCTCATGGTCCCAACGGATGTATCTGTAAAAAAAGAAATTGAAGCTTTAATGATTGGGGACCAAAGGCTTCTCAGGAACAGAGAGGGTTGCACTGCTCCCCTGGGAGCTGAGCAACAGAGGAAAGTCGGAAAGAAGGTGTATTGCTTAGACAGACAGATTCTGTACACCTCCAACATATGACTGGGAAAGAGGGTCACTGGAGAACTGTAGTGGGTCCTTAAAAAACATCGTGTTCCCTTTCATTAGCACTCAGGTTCGTGAGTGAGATGATTTCTTAAAAGACATTTTCAAGCCCTCATGAGGCACATCTGGGATTGAAGAAAAAGGGAGATTCCATCATTTCATCTCATGGCCAGAGACACAGAAAGGTACAGTGGTATGTCATTGAGCAGCAGGGCAGGTGGTGGGTTCAAGGACACCCTTCCTCCTACCAAGCGTTTGTGACAAATTCATTTCCACCCTTCTTACCACATGCCCACTACTAAAGGAAAAGGAAGGTGGGGTGGTCTGGCAGAGGCGGAAGGCTTATCTCCCTGAGTGGATGGTGGCGTGTCTCGTCTTTGCTCTGGAGGAGGAAGCTACTGATTCAGATGCTTCACTACACTGTAGATGTGACTCGAAGCCCGCAGCACAGAGCCAGTGACAAGGCAGCTCTGCTGCTCTTACTTAGGGCTCTTCATTGTAGCATGGGCTCCACCTGCAACTCTCAGACTTACCCCACAACCCCGGCTCTTTCCTGCTAGCTGCAGCAGAAGCCTCACAAGCAGAAGCACCACAAGGATCTGTTGTGGGATTCTTCTTCTCCTTACCACTTGAGATTTGTCTTTCTGGTCTATTTACTGCACACACACACACACACACACACACACACACACACACACACACACACACACCCTCCAGCCCAACCCTTACCCTTCCTGGCCATGCTAACCCGCCCACCACCCAAAGAAAAAAGCCTGGGTCTTGTCCAACAAGGCCCCCTGTCCCCTTTAACAAGCAAAGTGTGCTGGCATTGCGATTGGTGGTCTTCTCCCCGAAGGTCTTTAATCGGTGCAGAATGTAGACCTCACTGTCTTGCCAGCCCCATGCAAACGCAGCTGGCAGGTAGCCGAGACGGAGGAATTCGTCATAGGTTGGATGGGCCCAGGCTCTGAGCAGGAGTGTACAGCTTATGCAAATAGTTTTGCTTAGCATGGATCCTGTGTTCTTATTCCCTCTCTTTACCCCCAGAACTTTTTTTTTTTTCCACTCAAGGGTGGGGAGCGACTGGAGAGGGAGAGAAGGGGGGAAACAAGGCCTTCCCTGCCAGATCTTATTCTCAATCAGAAAGGAGCAAATTGCTTTTCCTAAAAAAGAGTAAAAGGCGTGCGGGGGGTGGGGGCTGGGGGGTGGGGTGGGGGGAGATGTACAAAACACCCACCCTTTGCTCTGTGCAGCAAAGCATTTGAAAGCTGAACTGCTCAATGAGAAAGGCCAGCACTGAGTGTTTGGAGGGATTATTATCCCCACCAGGACCCATTTGCTCTCTCTGGGAGGCCTGTGGAGCACCCGGGTGGGGACTTGGATCTCAGCACTTCCAACCCTCTCCAGGCCTTCCTTGACAGTTCACTCTCCATGCATGCCTCACCTTTTCACTTCTGACAGACTCTGAGTGCCAACTACAGAACTTGGCCGCCCCAAGTCCCCAGCAAAGAAAGCAGTTGTGGTGGCTTCTCTGGGCTCATGTAGCCCTAGTTGACATTATTTAAAGAAGAATAACCCCCAAGTTCAACTGGGAATGTCACGCAACTTTTCTGAGCTTCAGCTCCATCACGTATAAAAGACAAGGCTAGCAGCCCTTGACCCTCACGTTGCAGTACATGGTGTACCTGGCTCATAGGAGTGGTTTGGTTAATGTCTGATGAGAAGGGAGAAAGCCAGATAAGGAGGGGAAGCAGCGAGCATGCTGCCTGGTGGGTCGTAGACACAGTGAAACGTTAACTGCTCGTGGTAAGGTCACAAAAGAAGTCAAATGAAAAGCTGAACTCAAGGGGTAGGTGTTAAAGCATCAACTTCGTTCAGCAGGTTGACCTAGGATGGGTTCTAACCAGGCAGTGCTTAGACTTTGGGACAGGACCATTCTTTGCGGGGGAGGAGGATTCTTTGGTGAGGAGCTTGATGCCGGGTACTTCCCCATTTGTAGTGAGGACAGCCAACATGTCTTCAGACTTGAGATCCATCACAAAGGTGACAATGACTTGCTGAAGCCTACACACTGCAAGCTTCCCTCTAAGCCCCTCAACACCAAGAGTAAAGCAGCAGTCAACCACCCGAAGGGCTGCTCTGAAAGTGAAGTACAAAGCCTGGACTTTTGTGTAGGGAATCAGACTTCCTTCTTGTATCCCGTGTAGTGCTTAAGAAGTATAGAAACTGCCATTTGGCCCACAAGGCACACACACAAAAAAATCCATCAGGGAAGTGAGGTCACGGGGTAAATGGCTGACCCCAAGGTGGTAGAAGCAGATTGCCAATCATGGGGAACCACAGAAATGGACTAGCAGAAATTGCTAGAGGCACCAGAGCTGGCAGAAAGCCAGATTGCATCTGGCAGGGTGCTGCAGGGTCTATGGGGAAAGTCTGAGTTCAAGTCCAGAGAGGCTTCTATGTGGGGCAGCCACACTTTCCTGGATTTGACCTCGGGAACTCTGCCAGTTCTTACAGGATCGAAGAGTGTTGTCCTTAACAAGATCTGCCCTGGGGTTCGACCAGAACCTAATTCTCCTTCTGTTTTCATGATAAAATCCTTATTTCTCCCCTACTTTAGAAGGGAAAAAATTCTCCTTTACTTTTTCTTGGCCTGGGAGAAGGAAAATATTTTATCCCTGTCTCTCTGACTATACTGTGAGGAGTGGAATGAAGAACTGAGGAGCCCTGGTGGAATTCAGTCAGGGTACAAGCTCACCAGCCACTGAGACCGGATCACAGTGTGACCTGCTTATCTTTCCCCTGCCTTGCCCACACTCTCCAGAGGCCTGCAAATTGCCCTACCTTCCACCCAATCTACCGTGTCCAACTCTAGGGCAAAGGAGCTCTAAACGGCTAAAGGCAGTTTAAAAAGGCAGAGCAAGCATCCGAACCAGATTCAGATATGACAGGAGTGTTGAGCCTGCTCTATTGAGGCTTTAAAACAACTGATTCATATGCAAGGGCCGGAAGGGATGAAGGAGACAGCTCGCTGGAACAGATGGGCCTTGTGAACAGAGATGGACATTGTAAGCAACGGACAGCCCAAAGGAAACATGAAGGGCTGCAAACACGAACCAGTGGAGACTGCATTTGATGGACTCATTAGTAGCCTGGGTGGAGCTGAGAAAATAATCCCTGAGCATGAGGGTATGCCATTAGGAAGTTGCAGTGTGGAAAATCAAAAAGAAAAAAGGATTGGAGAAAAAAAAGAAATAAAGAAAGAAAGAAAGAGAAGAAAAATCCAAGAAGAAAAAGGCATCGCTTTTGTAAGGTGGCTGTATCAAAGTGAAAAAGATTGAGCAGGGTGGGCTAAGGATCCAAGTCCTAGTGGACCTTTTGTTCAGCGCGCAGGAGGCTCCAGGTTCAATCCCACCCCCACAGGCACCACACACACATACCCCAGGGGGCAGGGAGCTGTTTGAAGTCATAATGACTGGGAATTTCCCCAAATTGGGTTTGGTCAGACACCAAAACCACAGACCCGAAAAGTTCAGAGAACAGAAGTGAGATAAATGTTCTAAACAAACAAATCTCCCTACATCCAGGCACAGCACATCCACAGGGTGATGGGGAAATCTTGGAAGGGGCCAACCGGGACAAAGGTTTTACCTGGAGTGGAAGAAAGATAAGAATTACATCTAAATCCTCACAAAAAGCTTGCGAGAAGAAAACGGAAAAGATGAATGTTATTAGAGAAAAGACCTGGCCAATCTGGAAATTTTTAACCTTCAAAAATAAGGAGAAATAAAGATTTGTTTGTTTTAGACAAGGTCTCTCTACACAGTCCTGGCTGGCCTGGATTTTTACTATGTCAACCAACCTGGCTTCAAATTCCCAGATACCCTCCTGCCTCCCTGTCCTGAGTGCTGGAATAAAGGTGGTGCCACCATGTCTAGCCGGATTTTTAATCATAGAAATTTAAAAGAACTCTATTGCCTGCAGATCAATGCAAAAAGGGAGGGTCCCCACAGAACATGCCTGTGAGCCCAGTGCTCTGGAAGCTGAGGCAGGGAGATCATGAATTGACATCAGCCTGGATAACAAAGTAAGACCTTATTTCTAAAAAGATGGGGCAGGGTCCAGAAGGGAGAAGAGACAAGAACAGGAAAAGTGGTTAGGAGCGCTTGTTGCTCTTGCCAGGGATCCAGGTTCAATTTCCAGCACTAACATGGCCTCTCACAAGCACCCAGAACTCCATTCCAGGGGATCCAGGGACCTCTTCTCCTCTGCAAGCGAAACACCCGTACACATTAAATAAATAAATACTTAAAAAAAAAAAAAAAAAAAGGTGAGATCAATTTGGGATGGAAGAGGGCAGAGCTGGAAATGTAGCTCAGAGACAGAGCCCTTCCCTGGTATATTCAGGGACCCGTGTTCAATCCCCAGCGTGGTAAAAATGCTCCAAAGGGTAAGACAAACTGGAAGCCAAAGGAAGAAGTAAAAGAGACAGGGAAGAGAGAGAAAGAGAGAGCAGAGGAAAGGATGAGAAAAGGAGAGACAGGGTAAAAGGAGAACAGAGGGAGGGAAGGATGGGGGGTGTGACTCGTGTACTGTCAGCAGGAATTGAGAACACTGCCTGATACGGGATCCAGGAACTCCCCTCCTCCGAGCTCATTTAAAGCTCTCATTCTCAACAGCCAACTAGTCCAAGCCATCCGAAGGTCTCTGGGTTGATGGATGGGAGAGGAAAGCACAGCACTCAGCTGCCATCACATGACCGTGCCGCATGCTGTGGGATAAACACTGTGTGTCTACTACCTTGAGGCATCCAAACTCATCCTATGCCATGAAAGGTGTTTTGTGCCTGGAGATGGCATTTGCTCACATGGGGAATCATTCAAAGTGGACAAAAGACAAATGCCAAAGACACCTCCCATGAAAATGCTGATGCCAGACCTTCATTAAAATGTCAAACTTTGATTTTCCAAAAGATACCATCAAGGGGTCACCCAGAACCACAGACTGAGTCTAGGTTGGATGGCCTAGCTGGTAAACACATCAGCCCTTCTAGCCCACGTTCAGTCCCTAGAACATGGGTGAAAAGCCAGACCCTGCCGTTCATTATGGAGCATAGATTCATAGAGAGATGCTCAGAAAATTGTCTTCATGTTCAAGAAATAAAATATCATAAAGGAATAACACGGTGGTGTTCTAGGAAGCCAGAAGATCCCCTAGTACTGAAACTCCAGGTCTGTGGTGAAATGTCTGATGTACACACTGGGAACAAAACTTGGGTCCTTTGGAAAAGCCACCAATGCTCTGAAGTGCACTTCTCCAGCCTAGGGACATTTTTTTTTTAAACAACAGCACATTTTGTTTTCCCAAATAAGCTATTACACAGCAACCTGTGAATGAATCAACTAGAAAGTATTGGTCCATCAACCGTGCCATGCTGGCAAGTAACTCCTCAAAGAACATCAGCTCCCACAAAGCAAAGCTCAGAAAAGATCAGCCAGAGGACAGGATGGAGCTCCCTGCTCAGTACACACAACTCTTCACACCTCGATGCCATGATCCAAGTCTCAGCATCCTACAGGTTGCAGGCCCTGTCTTTTACCTTCCACATGTGTGAACATCTCTGTGCCTCAGTGTTGTCAGCTTTAAAATGGGAATTAAAACTCGCAACTGCTGTGAAAATTAATGAATCAATACACTTAAAGTTTTTAGGGGGGCTGGAGAAGCAGCTCAGTGGTAACGCACACCCAAGACATGGTCTGAAAGGAGGTAGAACTGTGTGTGGCACATAGAAAATGCTCGATACACTGGGCTTCTACTGATTTTGTATACTAGCTTATAACATGGCTCAACAGAAAAACCCAATAGTTTCCAAATGGTGTTCTTTAAAACATCTGTGAAGGGTTGGGTTGTGTTTGTTTTCTGGCACAAGCGTATCTGTCTGTGTCTGTCTGCCTGCCTGCCTGCCTGCCTGTGGGCTCCCACATGCCATAACACATATGTGAAGGTCAGAGGACAATCTGCAGGAGCCTGTACTCTCCTACCATGTGGGTCTCAAGGTTGGAGCCCTGGTGTTCAGGCATGGTGGCAGGCACCCTCACACGCTGAGCTGTCTTGATAGCTCTCCTGTGTTTTAGCCATGCTGTTGCCCCTACCCAGAACTCTCTGTTGTCACTCTTTTATTCTGTTCACGTGTCTCCATGTGACACAAAAATGATGACCTAAGGTGTATCAGACCTCAGTGAAAACTGAAACAGAATTTTCAGCATATCCTTCAAAAATGATTCTACACCTCTATCTGGCAGACAGAATAAGTGCAAGCATGCTTTTATTTCTTAGCTAGGATAATGTTACAGTAGGAACCTCCTTATAATCAGGAATCAGAACTGGTAACTAATTGGTTAATTATTTTCTTAAAGTTTATTACATTCATTTAGTGTGTATGTATATATGTGTGTGTCCATGTGTGTGTAAGTGGTGTGTATGTGTGTGTGTGTCTGTGTGTGTCTGTGTGTGTCTGTGTGTGTCTGTGTGTGTATGCATGTGTATGTGTGTGTCCGTGTGTGTGTCCGTGTGTGTGTGTGTGTGTGTGTATGTGTGTGTAGTCACAAGCATGCCATAGTGTTCCATGTAGATGTCAGAGGACAACTTATGAAAGTCAGTTTTTTCCTTCTGCATGTGACTCTTGGGGATTGAACTCGGGTCATTGGCCTTAATGAGACGAGTGCCTTTACCCACTGAGCTATCTTGTCAGCTCTGATTGACTAAGTTGAAAAATTAATAATAAAGTACAGTGGGAAAACAACAGATGAGAAGGCTGGAAATTGCTCACTTGTAAATAAATTTTATGTGGATGTTTGCATTGTAAATCCAATGTTGAATACTGTCTAAAAGCCTCCAGGGAAGAAGACACTAAGCTGGATGCTTGATCCTTAGAAAATAAATAAATGAAAGATTGAATGCTTTTAACCTACATGAGGTAGAGCGGACAGGGAGGAGGAGAGAAGGAAAAGGTGTCTTTGAAGAGGATGAGCCTGGGAGATAGCTAGGTCAGTGATGCTAGGCCGACGTATCTCTGAGGGATTCAAGGCTTGGGGTGTCCTTTTTTTTTGCTCAGATCTTATCTGGAGTTATTGATTTAACTTTTCCCACAGCTGACTCTCTTCAACTCTGTGACGCTGCTGCTTTCCAGACAGCGTTCTCATCTCTTGTTCCCCTCTTCCCTGTCTGTCAGTGACAGAGCTTCTGGCTGTCGCTGAGATTCAGAGTTATCTGGAAAATTGTTTCTTCAGTCACTCACAGTGTCATCTTCAAATTTCAAGTAAGAAACAGAAACAAAAACTCACTGGGTAGGAGGAACCAAATGTCTACACAGTCACAAACTGTGTGCTATGCTCTGTGTCAAGCAGAATTTAGATTTACCCAGTACCCTCACCCCAGTGTCCAGGTAACACTTCATGTTGTCTCAAGCTCAAAAGAAACTGCTTTGTTCTTAGCCTTGGCTCCACTGGAGAAATAACAGAATGCCCGTGGAACTGACTGAGCAAAAGTCTCAAATGCTTTCACCCTAGTCTAGCCATGTGCATGATTTAGCATCTTCAGGCTGCGATGGAGGACCATGGTCCAAGAGGCCAAAGGTGACTGGCATTTTTCACACTCTATGAGGTGTGGGAGGCAGCAGCCTCCTTTCCACTCGGTCACCCTTGGAAACGCAGCTCAATGACCCTGCATCATAGGAATCTGCCCAGTGTTCTTTGAGGAGGCCAGGGGAGTCTGCTCTTCAGTGGGGCAGCTAGACGTGTTTCTGAAATGCTAACAAGAGTGGTTCATTTCAGACCTCTATGGCATTCTCGGACTTGAAATGACCTGAAGTCCACAGCAAGGAGTTATCGCTCTCCCTGGAAGATTTCCAAGCAAAACGGTGTCCAGCACACCTCTGTTCTCAGCAGCCAATGGTTGATTCCTCTGGCCTGTCTCTGTCTGTGTTAACCTTGTTTCCAGATCTCTGCTCTTCACAAAACACACATCCACATACATGCTGCTCCTCCCTACAATGTTCTCATCCTGGAAAAAGGCGTGAAGGGGAGAGCTAGGTCGCTAGGTAAGGAAGCCTCAAGGACTGGCGATCATGAAGTGCCTGCCACTAACACAGGTACTCAGTCTAGTTATTTTCTCTAATCCTCAAAGTCAGCTTGGTAAAGCTAAAGAAACAGGCTTGGAAACACAGTGAGCTGCCAGCCTACCTTCTTATCCATACTGAACCATCCCAGGAGACAGAGGAACTGGCTCGGCTGTGCATTCTTTGTGATTTTCACAAATCACATACTTGCTCTGCACCTGGTTTCTCAACAGTTAAGTAAGAACACACACATACAGACACACAACCACACACATATACACACACACACATACACACAACCACACACACATTCACACACATATACACACACGTACACACACACACCACACGCAGCACACAGATATACAAGCCTCCATACTGTGTGTGTACACAGGTCCTTTGCAGAGTTGTTTCTAGAACCTACAATACCCTTTTCCTTTAGCCTGTTAGGACTTCCTGCTCCTCTGATTTTCAGAAGTTACCACTTCCTTCTGTGATGCCCTCTGCCCACTAGATTCAGCCAGGTACTGGCTCTCACAGCACTGATTACCACAGGCAGCCTCTTACTTAACTTTCACTTTGCTGATATTCCAAATTTAGCAACAATGTTGGCTTTCTAATACTGTAACAAAATATCTGAGCTAGCAAAATTAAGAAGGTTACAGATTTATTTTGGATCCATTTTGGAGATTTCAATAGTTCTTATTGATTTTTAGCTTGTGTAGAGGTACGTAGTGGTGCAAACACATACAAAGCCATTTTTTTTTCATCTCCCAATACAAAGTTGCACTTCCAATTTTAAAGAAACACCCTGAAACAGCCTAACTTTCTCCCATAATGCTCCATCTCTCACAACATCCACTACCTCCTGACAGTATCTCAGGATAAGGACCAGTCCTTTAATATATGTGCCTGAAGAAGACAGATATAGTGTGATCCATGCTTCTGTGATAAAAAACATTCTGGTCAAAAGCACCTTGGGAGGAAAAAGTTTATTTGGATTATACTTTTATCACAGAGGGGAAAACTGGAGACAGTAATGGTAAGGGAATAAAATTTGTAGACACTGTGAAGATACATCATTCCGATTGGTTTAATAAGAAGCTGACCTAGAAAGAGTTTTCAGGCACATGGGATGAGAAGAAGAAGGAGAAGGAGGAGGAGGAAGAGGAGGAAGAGAAGAAGGAAGAGTCTCCAGCAAGACAGAGAGGAAGCAGCATGGGCAGTAGAGAGTAAAAGTAAAAAAACCACAAGACAAAAAAGTAGATTTCTAAAAATGGGTTAAGTTGTAAGAGCTAGTTAGCAACAAGTCTAAGCTATCGGCTGAGCTTTTATAATTAATAGTGAGTCTCTATGTGGTTATTTGGGAGCTGGCTGGCAGGATAGAAAAATCCACCTCTGGGGAACTGTGGAGGAACACTGCTAGTTGATTCACTCTCTAACTGACTACTACCAGTCTCATGCTTTACAGGCTTTTGTGTGGAGCCCAGAACCACCTGCCTAGGGATTTGTTATATCGCACAAACTCTAGTTAGCAAATAATAAAAACCTAGAGCCAGATATTGGGGGAAAGCTAGAATATCAGGGAGAGGAAAGAGACCACAGTCAATTCTCACCCAGTCAACTTCTCAGACTGAGCAGGGTAAATGCTATCTTCATGGGTCTTCAGTCTGGCTGGTCATTTGTGGTCAGATTCAGGTGTTATTGAAGGAGACCTACAGGCATAGCTTTGGGATCTTGAGGGCCCTGGATGGGGTGTGGCCAACGCTCACTGAAGACTCGGTTGCATGCTGCCTGCCCCTTTTATTTCGTTTTTGCTTTCTGGAAGAGAGAATTGACAATGTTACTGTGTGAGACAGTTCAACTCTCTAAAAATTGCCTTAAGGTTCAATTTATATATAAACCCCTTAATAAATATTAATCCTTTATATAATCAATTGCCAGTAAATTATTTCTACAAATCTGGTGCCCAACATGGGTTTTTCAGACGTCTACAGAATGAATGAAGTTCTGCCTTCTCCGCTTTATATACATCTTCCCTACCCAGCTATTTTCCTTCCTGGTAAACTCTGAATTATAATTCTAGAGTTAGGATTAAAGATGTGAGCTACTACTGCTTGACTGTTAAGCCTTGGGCTCACAGAAATTCAGAAAGATCTCTGTCTCCTGAATGATTGGATTACAGGTGTGGGTCACTGGTCTTCATGGCTTGACTGTGGGTAATTCTGTCCTCTGACATTCCAGACTGATTTTATTAAGTATGCAGTATATCACCACAGTGCTGTTCATAATGGGTCGGTTCTCTCTCATCAGTTAATATCCCCCACAGTGATGCACATAGAAATCTGATCCAGGCAGCTCCTCCTTGATAACTTGATAACTCCTTGTAGAAAACTCTAACCTGTGTCAACTTGATAATTAAAGACAACTAGGTCAGGGACCAAATACTCAAGCTACCCAGCATTCCCATTTCTCCATGAGACAGAGATCAGTGTCTACAGCATCCTGCGGCCACCTGGCCACTCTGTAAAATGACCCCTGCTTTTGTTTCTTCCTTGTACTCTGTCTGCTTTGTAATTTGCTCTTCTATCCAAGTGTATTCATGCTCATTGTGCATAGGTGAATCTGGTACTACAGAAACAAGAAGACGTGAATGTGAAGGATAACCCTTTACCTGCAAACTAGGTTGTATAACCCAGAAAGGCATTCTGAAAGTGAAGAGTCCCCTTCAGCAGCCACCTCCTTCAACAGCCACCTAAACAGCCAGAAAGGCTGGGAAGTGGACGACTACAAAGCTACAAGAGTCTGCAGCCAGAATCTTCTCAGGTGCCTTTAAACTCTCCCCCTGCTTCAGAGAATGCAAACAGGAAATCCCCACAGTGAGGGTGTGGTGTAGACAAGATCACAAGAAAGATTTGGGCTTTGCACAAAGAGATGCGGATGAGACAGATGTGAGGCAGGCCTGGTGGTGCATGGCTGTGATTCCAATACTTGAGAGATGGAAGCAGCAAGATCAGGAGTTCAAGATCATCCCCGGTAATGTAGAGAGCCAAGCCCAGCCTGGGATACATGAAACTCTGGACCAGAAAACCAAAATCAAAATAACAATGAAGTTGTGTGTGTGTGTGTGTGTGTGTGTGTGTGTGTGTGTGTGTGTATGTGTGTGTGTACATAAATCTTCTGGGTTAAAAATAAATGCTTATGGAATGCATCTTTTCCTGTGATTCCTTGTTCAGTGACAAAATCTTCCTGGAGATGACAACACAGTCCCACAAGGACTTGTCACAGAAATTTCAAGATGGTGATGGCACTGTGTTAGACCACATGAACACGGTGGTGTTGGGAGCAGATATCTGAGTGGAGGCTTGCCATGTAGGCAAGGGGTCCCTCTAGGCTTGGTGCCCTGGGATGCCCCAAGGTCACACCCATACAGCAGCTCAGACCACATCCTCCTAGCACAGAACTTAGTAAGTCTGGGGTGTGTTGCACTGAATGATCCCCTTTGGAGGGCCTGTTAGTGTTGGGCTGTTTTCTAGACTCCAAAGGCAGTCGGGAGAGAAACACAGATTCTGGCCCTTCTCCAGCCTGGTTTCTATTGACGATGTTAAGAACTGAAAGGACCTGATGGCTTTCAACCACTTGTAACTTCAGTCCCAGGGGATCTGATGGCCTCTTTTGACCTTCATCGGCATTAGGCACACATGTGGTGCACATCCATATGTTCAGGCAAACACCCAAACACATAAAATTGAAATAAAAAGTTTAAAGAAAAACAGACTCAGAGAAAATCAGAATATGGATAAAATGAAAACCTGGGGTGGGGACTGAGCGCTGTTTGAGGCTCAGTTTTGTGCTGAGTTTTCTGGTAACAAAAGCAAAACGCACATGCACCCACCCCACCCACACACGCATGCAGTTGCAAATCTTACTAACAAAAAGGAATATATACATGTGTCCTAGGAGAAAAAAATGGAGGTCTTGGCAGATCTACTTCCTTTGATAATAAATGTGACTGAAACTGGGCGGGGGGGCGGGGAATCCAAGCATAAAGCACAGTGGTCCACAAGCTTTTAGTATCAGAGTGCTTTCACAGAAGAACGCCATTGCATTAAAATATTCGGAGACCAGAAGCCACTGGCTGTTTTCATCAGGTGCCATTCATTTTGTTTGTTAAGGTGATTCTCTCTCTCTCTCTGTATATGTATGTATAATATTTATATGACATGCTTGTGTCCACACTTGTGCATAGACATGCTATGCGGCAAGAGCCCACAAAAGTCTACATATCAATTTATTAAGGGAAGCAATGGGAATACAGACTCACTAATACAGAACAATGGAGACTCCACTGCTGATCCAGCTGCCTTTCTGCTCAAGGCTGATGAGAACCTCCAAGCCACTCTCTCACTTGATCTAGTCTCGACCACGCAAGAAAGCGCATGACTCCTCCCCCTCAGCTCTTAAGGGGTCACATAGGCAGACAAAGCCATGCCCTAGGACTTGCTAGATGAAAAAACAAACATAAAGCAAACACATCATTAAAATAGGGGTACCACAAACTCTAAATCAACTTCAAATAAGTTAGCATTAGAAACATCTTTCACATTTTTTGTTTTATTACACATGAGAAAAAAATTAAATTATATACCCTAATGGAGTATATACTGTGTAAGATGTCCATGCATGTATACATTATGTGGGCAAGTCAGGGAGATTTGTCTGTTTCCACAATCATCCATCACTTCTTCATGGTAGAAAGTAAAAATTCTTTCATTCAACACATAGTGTGATGTTATCTATAGTTACTCTGTTCCAGGAGATGACAGGTTCCTTATTTTAATGCATGTGTGTGTTTGTTTATGTGTATGCTTATATGTCTGTGTGTCCGTGTATAATCGTGTGTATGTGTGTGCGTATCTATGTGTCTATGTGTGTGTCTCTCTGTGTATATCTGTGTGTCTGTGCATGTATGTGTGGTATGAATTTGTCAGTGTGTTTGTGCATCTACATGTGCATATTTTTATTGCTGGTGATGGAATCTACAGCCTCCCAAATGCTAGGCAAATGTTCTACTTCTGAGCTACATACACAGCCACAGGACTTCCTAATAAGCATTATTTTATTTTATCTTTGTTTGGGACAAGATCTCACGATGTATCCTAGGCTGACCTTGAACTTACAATCTTCCTGCTTCAGCCTCCCAAGGTTACAGACTTTAGGACCTGTAAGGTATCATTGAAACAGCGAACCTGTAGGCTCCCTCAGTCCCCTGTTCCAGGATCTGTTCAGGTCCTTCTGGTCCAGCTGTCAACCTATAGAGATTGTTTGGGTCCAGAGGAGAGAAACTGAGTGCTTCCAACAGGGGTGCTGCGCATCCCTGAATGTGACCTCATTCCATTGTCTAGAGAAAAGACATGGCTAAGCTCTTGCCAGCAGCCCTGCTTGAGGCATAACTGCTGTGAGTCCCTCACAGACCCCTGTCTGAGTGAGCAGACGTTGTTAGTGAGAGAAGAGCTAGCTGCCTGCTTTCCAGGCCCCAGACTGTAAATATAAGTGTTCACACAGGCTGGATCTAGGCTGAGCTCCAACACAGCAGTGTCTGTTTGGAACAACAGAAATGTGGTTTCTGAGCTGCGATGTGTGTGGTTCTATCTCTTTCTTCTTCTCTTTCCATCATAGGGTAGCTGGAAATTGCTTGGCCGTGTCTTGCGTCATGTCCACGTGAGCAAGGCAAGGATCTAAGGGCCGTTCACTCACACCCACCTCAGCTGAGTTCCTATCTGTATCTCATAAGTGATAAAGTGTGTATTGTGTGTGTGTGTGTGTGTGTGTCCCTTTAGTCTTCCCATATTTCTGGACACAGCCTTGAATTCATTTCCTCCTTTGGGAACCATGGCAGGTCAGTCAGGTTCTTTGAACTGTAAGAGTCAACAGCACATTGCCGACCTGTCCCCTGGGGCTTCCATCATTCTGACCATTCAAGGTCAGCCCAGAGGTCTACCATGCCTGATCGATTAATCTGTCGACATCATGGTTTGCTCTAGGGCATCCCTACTGTGTCCTCATCTTTCGCCATCTTTCTCCCTCACTCCTAAGTCTTGGCAAGTTTGCCCAGCATCTTTCCTTCTGTTTCTCTTGGCCTTCCTGTAGCCTGAGTCTTCCTGTCTATCTTAGTGAATGATAAGCCTGCTAACTTTCTGTGCTGTCTGCCTCTCTTTCCTGTTCTACCAAAACCTTTTTTGAGATCTCCTTTTTTTTCTAATGCAGGATTGCCTCAACTTATAATGGAGTGGCATTCCATCGGCATTCCATGAAAATCTCATGTCAAAAATGCCTTTAACATGCCTAGCCTGTTTACACATGCTTAGGTCACTCATGAGACCTACAGTTGAACAAAACCATCTAACACAAAGCCCATTTTATAATAAGTTATTGATTATCTTATAGAATTTACTGAATAGCAATATCTGGGGAAAATGCCTTCAACACAGTATGCATTAGATTAAAATGTAACATCATTTACCTTTGAGACCACTACAGTGGAAGATACAGCCCTAGGCTACAGTTTCTGCTGTGTGTGTATAACTTTCACTTCGTGAGCACTGAAAGATTATTCGTTGGACCATTGGACACTGGAGTCCACCTGAATAATTCTTAGAACTCAAACACTTCCTTAGAGTCAGGACCTCACAACCCTTGGGGACTCCCAGAGTGTGCTGTAAGACTCCAGTACTTCTGGCCTCTGAGCACAAGATACTGGCCATTGTGCCACTCATGGCTGTGACATTAAAAAATGCATCCACACTTTGCTAATGTGTCTTGTGAACCCCTAAGAATAACTGCTCTGTGTTGTGGGCCTTGGTCTTTGTTAGTTGAGGTTTAAAATTTCGTTCTCTCTAAATGTTTACTGATTTCTACAGCTTTTCTTTAATACAATGAATTAATTAGAAATGCTTTCAATGTAATGGTGTTTCTTTGTGTGTGTGTGTGTGTGTGTGTGTGTGTGTGAGAGAGAGAGAGAGAGAGAGAGAGAGAGAGAGAGAGAGAGAGAGAGAGAGAGGGAGAGAGAGAGAGAGTGGGAGAGAGAGAGAGAGAAGGTATGCACCTAAGTACTGTGGTGCACAGAAGACAACTCTCAGGTATTAGCTCTTTTAAAATAATGTTATTTTTTAAAAAAATGATAGTTATATCAATTAAGAATGAGCGTCACCGTGGTTCAGCACGTGGCTCACATTCCCCTCAGACCTCTGCTGCCTGGCCTCATTTGAGAGCCTCGTCATCAGTCTCCTTTTAAAGGAAATTCACATTTTTCTCTGATTGCTTTTCCCCTTCCCTGGTTACTTTAAAGATCTTTTGTAGGGATTTATTGATTTTGTCTTTCCCTTTACAAGGTTTTCCATGATGCTACTCAAGGCTAATTTTATTTTTATTTATAGGCCTTAAGCCTCACTTTCTACCTCTGAAGACTCACTTCTCTCCTAAGTTCTGGAAAATCCTCAGCCATCTTCTCTCTTGTTACCCCTCACCCACCTCCCCTTCTCCTCATGTTCACCCGGCATCCCCCTGAGTCAGATGTTTACCTCCCTTCTGGTCCTGGGGTCCTCCATCTTGTTATGCTGTCTTCCTGTGTCTCTGTACTTTTCTCAGACCTACTGCTTCTGAAACCCTGATGGCAGTTCTGTCAACCATCACATGGCACTTTCATTAAGTTGCGGTTCTTCGTTCAAATCTGCCTGTTCTTTTGTCTCTCCCCCATTTCTTCTTATGACATTTTCAAATATAAAAATATGTATATATAAATAATTATATGTGCATGTAATTATTTATTTTAAAAATACTAATATGTAGTACCTCTCCACTCACTGTGCCTTTTGAAGATGTCTAACTGAGGTATCTGTGTTTGTTTTCAAGTGCTAATTGTAAGACTATAAATTGAGAAATGAGCCATCTCTGGTTTTGTCATCCTCAAGAATTGTATTGCGTTGTGGCCCTCCAGACCACTGCATGTGTCTTCCTGACTCACCCTAGCTTCCCAGCAATTTCTCCCTCCACAGCATCTTCCATGGTTTTTACAGACATCAGAGCTTTTGGACCACTCAGGACAGTCACTGCAAACTGCTAGGATACCCGAAGGCAGTTGGATGGGAATGAAGGCTTAGGGATATTTCTCTTCCCAGCTAGGCTCAACACACGGGCATCCCTGATGTCTTTCTTGGTGGGTAAGAAGAGAGGGTGAGAACAGAGTTTCATTCTAAACCTGTGCCTGACTTTATGTGACGGTTTAAACCATGGCTCTCTGCTTCACATAGACTCAAGGCCTCTTGTCAAATACCCTTGTGGATTAAACAGCTGAGTCTGATATTGGAATATAATTTGTCAGCCATGAGTGATGCCACAAACTCCATCCCAGCAACATGTCTCAGTAAATTCAGTTGAAATTTTGAAAATATGAAATCCTAGAAACCTAAAGACTCCACTCTATTAGTTTTCCGCTAAAATCCCATGTTGCCTCATATCCCTTCATTCTCCAACTTCTCCCATTTCAATTCCTTGTGAAATCATAGTTTTATGCACTTCTGAAGTTTTGAAATGGGATGGTTTTCAGGTTGTCTAGCTTGCCATATTGTGGGAAATTGGGACCCTCCGTTAAGACATGTATAACCAAGAGTACCTGTGCCTGAATCTCAAAGGTACGCTCTTTAGCACAGCTGTTCTGCATGGACTGGGCTGAGCTCAGTGGAAGAACACTCGCCTGGCCTTCAGGAAACCTGGGGTTTGGTGCTTAGCATCCGAAGAGGTAAAAACAAATACAACCAGCCTGCACGATGCCTGTCTACCTGTCCGTTTTCCATCTGTTTGTTTTCCACATTCTTACCACAAGGATAACTTCTACCATCCTCTGCATCCATGTGACTCGGGTTACGTTGAGCCCCCTGACAACTGAGCCCTTCTTTATATCCACCAGCTTCCATTCTCCAACCAAAGCAAATGTCCAACAGTGGCTTCTCCGTGAAACTCTTTCCAACATCCTAAAATACAACGAAGCAAGCCTGTGCTCACAATGAGTTTGAACAGACTCATTTGATAGCACTTGCCACACCAAGCACCAAGTTTTTAGACTCTCCTAGACTTAGGTCTTCACACAGATGGAAGCAAGGTCCATTTATCACCTCCAATACACGGCACATTGTAGTTTGTCTATGGCAATTGCCTATGATTGGGAGACCACACAACTCTGGACCCGAGAAATACAGTTTGAGAGCATACATTTGAGTGTTATGAACAGTACTAACGTTCATGGATTTCACAAAGCTTCAGACAGTGGTGCCGATTTGATCACAGTACAGATCAAAGAGACTGAAGGTTTGCAGTTTTCACTTGATATTGTCCTGATTCACAACATCATTCCATTTCTGTATCTCACTAGGGAAGAACTTACAATTTAAAACAGACATTGTAAGTACTGATTGGATCATGTATGGTAATAGGTAGGTAATGGATAGACAAGTATGTGGTTGATGGGCAGATGGACGGATGGATGGATTGGTGTTAAATGGATGAGCCCCAACACATAGGCTGATTGTCTCACCAGTGGTCACCCCACAGAACAGTGACTGGAATGGAGCAATGGCCCAGCTAACTCCTGAGGGCACATGGCCCCACTGCTGGATCAGGGCCTGGTTACATCTGACTCCTTTATACTTGATCTATACTCATATGCAGTGAGTGACAGCTAAAAGAATGTAAGTAGGTGGAGACTAAATACATAATAAAATCTCACATATATATGTATATGGGTATGATAGTATAGGTAGTTTATGTCTTTAATGCCTACATTCAGAAAACAGAGGCAGGAAGTTCTCTGGGTTCAAGGCCAGTCTGGTCTGCGTAGTGAGATAATGTCTCAAAAACAAAATACAATCAGAGAAAAAGAAATCAGATGTTGTTGTTTGTGATGAAAATTAAGAATTAATTATTTAAGTGCACTATGTTTTATCCTATTTGTGTACTTTATTCATTCACCCATCTACACACACAATTACACATACACACACATACACACACATACACACACATACATACATACATACATACACACACAGATACACACACAGACACACACACACAGACACACACACACATACACACACAAACATACACACACATACAGACACACATACACATATACACACAGACACACATATGCACATACATACACATACACACAGAGACACACACACATGCACACATATACACGGACACACTCACAAACACACATATACATTTATGATTCAATTGATCAAGATAATCTGAGCCAAGCTCTGTACTTTGTGTTTAAGAAAACCTCTATGATTTTCTAAGTGTATAATGATATCACTGATGCTCTGGGAGCTTGTATCTCTCAAATTTTTTATTCTGTGATTCATTCATTCATTCATTCACTCATTTGTTCGGTATACACCTTTGAGCACACCTCTCTGTGAGATACCATTCATTCGTTACTTCTCCCTTCCCCCGTAGGCTGAAAAGCAGCTTATCCAACGTGACTTTTCACACATCACTTGTCAAGTAATGACAACTGGTGTATGCAATAGAGACGCAGGCAAAATATTCCTACAGTATCTGATAAAATCTTTCTTCTTTCTTTAATTTGCCCATTGATCCAATAGTGCGTGCTTAACAAAGATGTTGGTAGTGTGTTTGCTTCCAGAGACCTTAAGTGTTGACAGTGGTAGGGTCCTGGTGATAGACAGATCAAGAAATCAAGTTTTAAAGCTGCATAACAATGAGACAAAAATGGGGAGAAGATGGCAGATGCTTTCTTTATGCTGAAAGAGCAAGAAAGAGCCTTTATCTTTTGACAGAGAGATCTTAAGTAAATGGGGTGTGACCTGAATAATTGCTCCCTACCTGGGGTCTTTCAACATAAGTGTGTGACCTGGCCTGGGGGCCATGAGGCAGGGGCCTTTGAGAGAACAGAGCCAGAAGGATGAACCCCTCGCCCCTACTCTGAGGTCTCTCTGACTTTTCACAGTGTCAGCAGGGATGTAGTCTCCTACCCTGTGGCCCAATCTGACCTGCCTGAGCTGGCTTCTGGGAGGGCAAATATCTGCCTTCAAGCCACTTAAAGGGAACACCTGCTCTACCTTCATTGGTCAGAAACTTTGACTCACTGGTGACCTGGTTCTGAACTAGTGACCTGGAGGTGAATGGCTCTGTATCTCATTACTAATTCCTCATGGCTGTTCGCCTCTTCCTCCATCAGGAACAGGAAGATCTGGTGAGGGTGAGGGCAGAAGTCCAGCCAGGGGCTCTGAACTCAATATCAGAGCTTCTGCTCCAGCTTCAGCCTTGCCATCTGGCCTCCTGACATGCCCCCAGCCTTTAGTCCAGCCTGGCTGAACAGGTTTTGGAAGAGGCCAAGGTCACCCGGGGGCTGACCTCCACAGATGGATTCAGCCAGAGACTACACCATGGTCCATCTTGCATGTGAATGCTTAGGATCCACAAGCACACTCCATCCCCCAGAGAACTGAAGCTAGATAAGATCTAGACCTCAGAGAGGTGGGATCTAACTAGATCTAGAAATTGTAGCACCCCCTCCCCCCTTTAGCTTTATTCTTTTTCTCTACTCCGTTTCCATCGGAACCCCTGTTTTCTTGATGTCTAGTCTTATATCTTGGTACTCTTATCCCTCAAGAGACCATTGCCATGCCTTTGAGATTAGCATTGAGCTGAGAGAGGAAAAAGGTATTTAGGAACACTCCATGAGCTGTCTTCTTGCTCCTTTCTAGGTAGAAGTGCTCAAATGTATTCATTCAACAGCAGTCCAGAACACTCAGGGAAGGCCAAATCTTAGCTAAAACCTGGCCTTTTTGAGCCTCAGACCCCAGGAGAAACAGGTTGGGGCTCTGGAGAATGTGTGGTAATGGTCAGGACACAGATACATGAAGTTTGGATTTGGAATTTTGGAATTTGGGCACTGGAGCTAGAAGCAACATCTTGCACACAGAAGCAGGCAAGCACTCTGCAGCTGGGTTTCCTTACTTACCCACAGACACACTAAACTCTTACTCTGTGGGGTCCAAGTCCTCTATGCCAGGTATTACTACCTCAAGTTGGCATGGAAGACATTTTCTTTCCAAAGAAATGGTCTTATGGTACAGGGATGTGAACATGACCTGTCTTTCCTTAGCAATCACACACTGTGTGTATTGCTATACATGATTACTGCCCTTTTGTATACAAATAGTCTCTTCCTAGGGCCACCTCTACCCTATGATTTCCTTCAAATCGGGAGCCCTCCCTTATATAATACATTTTCTCACCCATGATCAAGGACATGATCAAAAGCAATGTGTGTGCAGAGAGCCTGAAAAGTGAATTTTATTCTACGTCTCTTTGGATTCATTGTAGAATTCATAGCAGTAAATCTAATAAGACGAGACAGAGTGGGGCAGGGGGAGGTGATGGTGTGAAGCAGTAAAATCATAGTTTACTGCCAGTTGTGATGGTTTTCAATTGTAATCCTGTCCTATTTGAGAAAGAAGAGTCACAAGTTCCAGGCCTACTTGGAATACTCAGCAAGTTTAAGACCAACTTGGGCATTAGTGAGACTTCATCTCAAAATGAGCACTAGGCTCAGTGCCTCACATCTGCAATTCCACATTTGGGATGCTGAGGCAAGACACTTGCCATGAGTTTGAGGCCAGCTTGGGTTACAGCATAAGGCCCTGTCTTAAAACAAAACCAAACAAAAAAAGACAATAGTATAAAAATGTAAAAAAAAATTAAGAATTCCTCAGTGGTAGGACGCTTCCACAGTATCTACAAAGCTTTGGATTTAATATCCAGTATCATTTTTTTTTCCAAAACCGATGTTAAGGAATAATATCCTGGTGTGTGTGTGTGTGTGTGTGTGTGTGTGTGTGTGTGTGTAGAGAAGGAGTGGAGGGAGGGTGAGAGGTAATCCTGTGGTGTCTAAGAGCTTCAGTTTGCTGTGGCTTAGATGGTTGATGCATCACGTGTGCTTTGCCCTATTGAGCTGGTGACTTCATCTTCTGGAGCCTCAAAATCCCCATCTTTAAATTGAGGGCTAACCTCAATTTAAGAGATTTGAGTTTGTTTTTTTAAAGTAAAATTCTTGGAATGCCATCTAGCATGTCAGAAATACTCATGAAGCACTGTGATCAAAATTAGGACAGGGCCTCCAGCACAGTCTTCTGTGGGATACAGACTTTCAGTATGTGCATATTCTTCACTGGCAATAAGGACACTTCAGGATCTGGAAACAGCTTCAGTGGTACCCACCCCAAGGCATCCTGACTTAAGAGTGGGTGTAGGTAATCTGGTTACAGGAAGAAAAGGTTATGTAGAGTGGAGAGGAAGGGCAGGAAAGAAGAGAGACTCTATTCAGAGCAATTCCTTCAACCACTTGTGTGGATTTAGGGAATGGAGACGTTGGGACAGTTTGGACGCCATTTTGACCACTAGAGGTCAGTGGAATGTTTTCTAAACTCAGAAGGTCTTTGAGGGCACTATAGGAAAAATTGTCCATCCACATCACCCATAACAGCATCCTTTGGAGGATCCAAGTTTGTTTTGTTTTGCTCAGGAGTCCAAGCCATTCACCCTTCTCTGAACTCTTCCCTTAGAAGGTAGCTTTTGCAAGGCAGTGCTCTAGGTTAGTGATTGGAAGAAAAGAAGATGTGGCTGAAAGACACCACTTTTCTCCAAAGCTGAATAGCCCAGATGTTCAAGACTGTCAATGACCCCTTTTTTCCCTAACAAATATTGTCTAAGATCCTTAAGACTCTACTCACTTGCAGCCCTCCACTGGGACATCCTGTGGTTTAAGCATCTGTACCCACCTCTGCTCCTTCTGTGAGACTGTTTTCCAAGGTCAACAGTGAGCACTATAGCAGAATCCATACATTGACAGATATCTCACGCCATTCCCTAGACATTTTTGCTCCGAATGAAGGCTGCTTTGTTCTCAAGGCTCATCTTCTTTCCCATGAACACCTTAAGAACTCAGGTTATTATTCTTCCTGTTTTTATGGCCAGTAGATCCTAGTCCAAATGTGATGCTGATGGTGATATATTTGCTGAAGAAGGAGAAGAGGAAATGAGTGGGTGTGGCCATTATTCAAACTAATCATACAGTTCTCATCACAGACAGCTGTGCTCTCTGGTCCAACTCGATAAATTGAAACTTGTGAGCACAGTGAATGAATTCTCTCTTTATGTTTCCCAAGGCAAGCCAGTCTAGCCTCTGCCTTGGGGCTACCTGTACCCCAGTACCCTGGGTTGTTAAGACTTGCCTGGGGCTGGTCATATTGTTCTCTTTGTAGGCATACAATGTGATTGCATTTTTTCCCCTAATTTCCTTTGTTGTGAGAGATCATCCCATGACTTGAAAAACTTGGAGAAATTTAGTAAAGCACATGGATGCTGCCCTCTGAACCAAGAATGAGTGTTATCAGCCCCATGTTGTCCCAAACGAGGCAGACAAATAAAGAACTAGAGCAGAAGTCCTCAACCTGTGGGTGGCGAATACCCACTTCACACGAGTCATCTCAGGCCATCTGCATATTAGATATTTACATTATGATTCATGGCAGTAGCAAAACTATAGTTATGAAAAATAGTAATGAAAATAATTTTATAGTTGAGGGTCACCACAACATGAGGAGCTGTATTAAGGGGAACGGCTGGTAGTGCCAGACATGGTGGCTCGAGCCTCATGTGATCCATGCACTCCAGAAGCAGAGGAAGGCACATTGCTCTGAGTTCAAGGCCAGACTGCTGTACACAGTGAGTGAGAAGACAGCCTGGGTTACATAGTTAGGCCCATCTAAAAAAATACATTTAAAAAAAGAAGAAGGAGAAAGGATAAATTATGGCCCAGGTCACTGGAAGAAAGAACAAATGGAATAGGTAAAGGAAAATAACTCTCCAGAAAATCTCGACCTACTCAGCCTCTGGGTCTAGCACCAGGACTACCCTCTGCTTTGAGTTTCTCCAAGCTCCAGCCCCACACTGTACCTTCCAAATCAGATAAATCAAAACTCAAAGCTACTCATCCAAGACCATACAATGTTTATCAGCCTTTGGCTTCCCCTCAAGTCCTTTGCGAACCATGAAAGGCTTTGACCCCTTGTCCCAGTGTGTGGGGTACCAGGCCAGGCCCGTCACACAAGAGCTATGAGCCACACAGCTAGACGGTGAGGCCATGACATGATGTGTATGACTTGACAGGCAGGTGTCCAAGAAAATGAATGCCTTGTAGAGCAAATATCAGGAAATGATTAGTGAAGACTCAGCTTTGAGGGGAAGAGCTGAGGCAGGAGAGTTTGAATAGATGCTTCAAGGCTGGGCATCTCAGCAGCTGTGTAGAGTAGCTCCTCCGAGATGTTCTAGATTTTTTTTTCCATTCTCTCTGAAAGTTTAGCAACTTCTACAGAAATATTTGGCACAGGGCTTTACTCAGCCAGCCCTGTGTGAGCCAGGTATGAATAAATTATGTCTGTTTCTATCTCCTCAAAAGAGGTTCTAGAATTCCTTATTTCTAGGGTGACCTAGGTGACATGAACCCTTTGATATCAGGGAATGAGATTCCTTTCGGAGGGTTCTCATTCTCATTAATTAAAAAAAAAAAATTAAGAGTGAACTCAAGCAACAGCTCAAAGACAATTTTATTAGAGTTAAAAAAGAAAAACTACCAGGGACAGCAGATGTGCAAACCCCACCAGCTCTCTGGAGAAGGGGAATGGAGGCAAGAAGGAAAGAGCTGTACCATGTAATGTTACAGCTGTAACACAGCCGCATGGCAGGGAAGGAAGACTAGAGAAAAGGAGCAAGGAAGCCAGAAAGGCTGGGGAAAAGGAAGTGCGGAAGTGCGGAAGTGCGGAAGTGCAGAAGTGTGAGAAGGAAAAGGGGATGGTGCACTTCTCTGAGTAACTCTGAAGAGCAGGCCGACTTAAGTCTGCAGCCTAGTAAGCCATGGTGCGGGGTGGGGGGGCGGGAATTCTGGGAAGGAAAACTACTATAAAGTATGTCATTAAATGACTAATATAGTCTGCCTAACTCCTTTATTTTTGGTTGTGAGCCTAGCCTTTAATGGCTGAGCCATCCATCCCTCTGCCTAAGGTGAACCTGCCTTCCTTAGCCAAGCAATTGACCAGCCCAGTCTCCTACAAGCCAGAGATTTGACTCTCTTGTCCTGAAGTTTTTTTTTTTTTCTAGTCTAACACTTCATTAATGTTTTGTGTGTACTGTGAAAGAGAGAGAAAGGGGGAGGCAGAGACAGACAGAGACAGAGAGACAGAGAGAGAAGGAGTCTTCACTTTGAAGCAGGGTCTCATTCACCCTAAGTGTGGCTGGACAGAGAGTCTCCGAGGAGGCCTGTCATAGGAACAGTGGGATTACCAACCCATGGATGACATTACCCATGGGTTCTGGACATCCAGAATCATTTTCTTACACTTACAGAGCAAGTGCTTTCACCCACTAAGCCATCTCCCAAGGCTCCCTTACATTTTCATAACTTATTATATTTCCTCCATCAATTTTTACAACTTGCCCTAGACGATGGGTGGTATTGGCACCCTACCTCACTGAAGTTCTGAAAGGTTCCCTAACTTGTCCCTAGGCGTTCTGTTACGGCCATTGAAACCTGAATCCAGAGGGTGTGACTTTAGAAAGCATGTGCACCCAGTATTAACACAGCACCATCTTTCCACAAGATATGTGTGCATGGTGTTCCCATGTAGACATAAGCAAGGGGAATGTGGGAAGAGGGGCAGACAGGTAATTTCTTTGTGTGTACACTTAAGAAGCATTCTGCTTCATATAATAATCATTTTTATTCAGACTTATGTAGAAAGTCAAAGGAATACCTCAGTAAGTAAAGGCAGCAGCGGAGATATAGCTTGATGATTAAGCAATGGCCTAGCATACGCAAGGCCCTGAGTTACCTCCTCAACATTCCCAAATAAAATGAGATACTCATTTTTTAAAAATCTCTTTCTTTTATATCTTGGCCACAGCCCCCCACCCCCTGACCCTCCCAGTTCCTCTCTCTCACTACCCCAGGCCCTATCCTCTCCTCCTCTGTTTCCATCCAGGAAAAAGCAAGTATCTAGCATACTCTTTTTGTTTTTCCTTGCCAAAATGAGGGCCGGAGAAGGAACAGAACACAAACGCAGTGGATGGATCAATGGTAACTCTCTTTCATTCACTCATGCATGCATGTATTTCCTGTGTACACAGCCCTGTCTAGTGGCTCTCAGGGCTCTGCTCTGGGATCTGTCTCCCAGTGATGAGAACTGACAGTGCGGAGGCAGCCTCGTCCAGGCCTCCCAGTACCTGGCTAATCTCCACAGCGGATATAGCCTTTGCCCTGGCATTCAGCGGTGACAAGGAAAGAATGTGTTTTCCCTTTTCTTCCCAGGCTCTACCTGGGTGTGGTGGGCTCTGCAGTAACTAAAAGGCTTCTGGAAATAAAGCCTGCTTAATCTATTTAGCCTGAAGGCTGTGTCACCCCGGTCTGGGTGACAGGAAGGCAGCTCGTGCCTTAGATTCCCCAGATTGTTCTAGGCAGTGGCTGAGCCCCCCCGTCACATCCCTTCAGCAGAAAGACCTGCATTGGCTTGTCCACACATCTGGGCATGCTCTGTGAGCCTGCTTCAACACACAGAGGGGCTTGAGTAAATATCCTGAATGCCAGGCAACTGGACAGCTTACAGGCTGTAACGTCCCATTTCATTCTACTTGGAAGTTCTCCAGGGCTCCCAAATGAAGTCCCATGGTGCAAGCAACAATTCGGCTTATAGCCAGTGCTGTATATGGGGGTAGGGGGAGAGTGTCTAACCCTACACAACCAGCAGATCCCTCTAAGAGAAACAACACAAAATAGCAGTCACACCCAGGCCCTGAAAGAGAGTCAAGAAAACAAGAGAATGAAAACTTTATATTCGTTAGCATCATGGAAAAAAAGCAAAAACATTACCTTGTCTCCATATACTTTCACACTTCCATCACCCAGTTCCTTCAAGTTCCCTTCCTTTCCAGATGTTTCTACCACTCAGATGGTATCATAGTTTGCTTTGATAAAACACCATGTCTAAAAGCAACTTGGAGAAAAGAGGGTTTATTTCAGCTCACGGTTTACAGTCATCTTAACGGGAAGTCGAGGCCTGGATTCCAGCAGAAGCTGATTCAGAAGCTATGGAGGGGTGCTGCTTACTGGCTTGCTCCCTATGGCTTGATCAGCCTGCTTTTTTTTTTTTTGGAACCCAACACCAACTGCCCAGGGACGACGGCTCAGCCCCCACTGAGCTGTGACCCCATATCAATTAGTAATCAAGAAAATGCCCAACAGACTTGCCCACAGACCAATCTGATAGAGGTATTTACTCACTTGATATACCTCTTCCCAGACGTTTCTAGCATACACCAAATGGACAAAGAAACCTATCAAGACAGAGGACATCTTCTAAGTCCTGTCTGAAATACACAGCTTCTGTGAGATGCCTCTGCTTGGGAGATGAATGCCAGCTTCTCTGAGGGACTGGGAACAAGAACCATCAGGGATGCTTTGCACTGATGGTCTTTGCACATAGATCACAAGGTCCATCAAGAAAAATTACTATTGTTCTCAAATTCTTCGCTATAGCTTCCCGATGTTAAATGACTTGCTGTGGGTCTTATTTAAGTACAAAGAAAGAAAGGAAGGAAGAAAAAGAGAAAGATGGAAAGAAAGAGAGAGAGAAGACAAGACAGTTATAGTTATAAAATGAGAGCTTTCACACACCAAAGCCTGCACCTGCCTTGTCTGTACCAAACTGTCTTTCTGTATTTCTAGAGCTATCCTACATCATGGTGCTCGTGGCCACCTACAAGAGAATGCCTGTCACAGTGAGTTCAAGATTGTTGCCCTTCACTAAAGTGGGACCAAATGTTCACAAGTAGATTCCAGAAAAGTTCAGGATGTCACCATGATCCTAAACCTCCTAAATCATTATAATTTAATGTGGGCACATTGGCCTTTTTGTAAGTTACTTCATTTCTGCTTCTCACATGCACCAACCAGCCTGTGCATATCAGATAGCTATCCCATAATAGTGCTGTGAGGGAAAACAAATGGTCACCCTAACGTTCATCTACAAGAAACCATTCTAAGAACTCGGGCATCGTAGACAAATGCCCTGCCGCTGAGCCCACAGCCTGGGCCCCAGCACTTCCCTTTACTCTGTAGTTTGACTAGGCATGACTTCATGTAGATACTTTTCTTATTTTTCTTGGACCAGTAGCTTCCCAGGATAAATTCATCTCAGGGTCAATGGCAGGTTCACAGATGTGAAGACCCACCTGATAAGCACATTGATGTCTTTGTTTGTGTTATCTTTACTTTTGGTATGTACTCTAATGCATTGTTGGCCAAAGAAAAACAAGAGGCCAAGCTGAAACCCAGCACTGAAATTCACACCCTGGCCATCAGAGAATGATAGAATAGAAAATGGAGAATTGGCAGTGAATCTCTTGTAGCCCAGGCTGGCCTCAAACTCATTCTGTGGTGGAGGCTGGCCTTGAACTCCTGATCCTCTTGCTTTCATGCATGCACGTGCTAGAATTGCTGCATGTGAACCATGCAAACCACTTTGTATATTGCTGCAAAGATACATTTGAGACATAAGCTGGAGGTCATTTCTACATCTCTAGGTTTCATCTTGAACAACTCTGACTCTAGGAGGGAATTCCTGTCCCTTAGCATCCACCTCCCAGCCCCAGCCTCTAGCTACATATAATAAATAAACACGTATAATAATTAAAAGATCGTTGTGGAAAATTCCAAGTTACTGGCTATCAAGTAATGAGTGAGCTGGTTTGCATTCTTCCAGTCAGTGTATTCTTGTTAAGATCTTGATTTTCTACCTGCATGGGAACTAGTTCTCTGTCAACCAGGACTAACTTTAGCCTGTGGGAATGTCACAAACACAGAAGACAGCAGCTGGAGTGTATTGACAGGGATATGAAGAGACAAAGGGTTAAAAGAGCATGTGGGAATTCCAGAGGAAGAACACCATTCTTAAGCCGTCAGGAAAGAAATTCTAGTCTTTTCTATATTATGTTTATGTTCTATTTCTTATCTGTGAAGCCCTTGCTACTTTTGTAACAAAAGAAGTGAAATGGAGACTGGATGGTTCTTGAAGCCTCACTTCTAGAAACAGCCATCTAACAGCAGCAACAAAAAGGGTATTCCAGGCTACCTCCTCCAGGATACTCTACCACATGGGATTTGTGAACCTGCCAAAGCCCTAGACAAGTATCAAGCCCACATTTGTGTGCTTGAAATCAGTGATGATGAGCCTATGTGTGTCAAGTTGGCTGGACCCTGTGTGCTGCATACCAAATCAACCTATTTAAAGTTGATGGCAAGAAACTAGTAGAATGGGTAGATGCCTAAAAAATCAACCAAGAGGGGAAATCCCAGAAAATGGTTGGTTGCTGTTAAGGAAACTTCATGGACAGGATCTAAACCCTCTGAAGGAGGAAGACAGTGTGGGCAGTCTGTGGAGCCTGCCTCTTGCAGTAGGACCAGAGCATATTCCCAGTGCATGAACTGGCATCTCAGAGCCCATTCCCTACAGAAGAACACCTATCCCAGCCTTAATACTGGGATGAGGGACTTGGTCCTTCCTCAACTGGATATGCCAGACTGATCTGACTCACTTTGGGATTCCTTGCCCTCCTTAGGGAATGGATGGGAGGATGTGGTCAGGGAGGCTGAAGGAGGACTGGGAGGGACTGGGAGGAGGGAAGGGAATAGGAGCAGTGGTAGATATGAAAAAACCCGTTATAAATAAAAAAAGAAGTTGGTTGCAGTTGTGTGGTGGCTATGGAGTATGACAAAAACTCTTAGGCCAAGGATGTCACCAAAGAGTACCTCAAGTACAGGAAATGAATGAGTAAAGAATTTGGTTTATTTTAAGAAGAAGAAGAAATAAAGGTGGTTCTCCTCAATGTCAAAACATGAACTCCAGTAAGGAAAATATATATAGACCTCTTATACAAGTGAGAGATGTGGCTATTGCTAACACAGATGCTAGAGGAAGTCTGCACCTCCCAGGCTTTGTGGACTCTCCCTTTGATCTCTACAATTTTTTCCATTGTGTTTACCTCCCTTCAGTACAAAAGCTTCGTAGTCAGAACCATCAGAGACAAGATGGTAAACTAGACATGTGAGGTTTCTCAGACTAGACTTGTGCCACACTGTTCCTGAGGAAACATGAAGAGATATATATTCGTTCCAGATAGAGAACCAACAGCAGACCAAAGCAGAGATACCATAAAAATCAAACTTGGTGAATTAATAAATTTTATTGCTGATCCTTACAGTAGTGTGGGTGAGGGGTTACTTACTTACTAGAGGATGACTCAAAGACAGCTGCATTACTAGAGTCCACCCCTATATAGGTGACAGCTCACAAAATCCCAGAGCTGTCTACATAACTTCATGCAGTTTGACTTGTCTGAACTTCTTCCAGGCAGCTCAGCTGGTCAGAGATGTTTCCTCAGCAGTCATTATTATTTGTATAATCTTGTGGAGGAAAGAACCTTCTGCATTTGCTCAGTTTCAGGAATTCCCTGAGACTTTTGGGTTGTTTACTTCCTGAATCTCAAAGAGGTTTCCTACAGGATGGAATGTTTCACTTCCCTTTAGGATTTCCTATATTTTAAACAGTTTCTTGGAGGAAATTGTTACTCAGCAAGACTGGGAGCCACTTATCCACTATATGCTGTTTTGGATCGTCCCAAAGTTATGTTTTGAGGCTTTAGACTTCAAAGTGATAAAGGCTTGATCCCTAGGGCAATGGAACTTTTGAGAGTTGGGTCCTAGTGGAGGTCTGTAAATGTCTGAAATTATGACTCCCCAAAGGGGACTGTGGGACCCAGACCCTTCCTCTCTTATTCCTGACCCTGCCCAGCTCACAATGTAAACAGGTTTTACTACCCCATGTATCTCTGCCATGATGTGCTTGTCAAAGGCACAAAGAGTGAAGCAAATAGATCAGAACTAGAAACTTGAAATTGTAGTAACTGTGTTAAGAGATACCCCCCCCCCCAATAAATCCACCAGGGAGCTAGATTCCAATGCAAACACACAAGGGTCAGTTTATTCTTTTGGACATGTTCAAATCCAGACCGAAATCCTATGTTCCAATGCAGTGGAGAGAATTCAGCCCTGAGCTCAGGAGTAAGAGTGTTTTTAAAGAAAAAAAATACATAACTAGGGTGTTACACATCTTGGAATTTCAGAATTGGGTAAAGGGATATGAGGTAGAGTAATTTTTGGAAACTATTGTTAAACTTTCGATGCAAAGCCAAGTTTTGACTCTCCTATCTAAACTTTAGGCACAAAACCAAGTTTTGAATATATTTGCTGTCAGGTGTGCTTCTGAGATTTTTCCTAGATTCATCTTAGACCTGGGCCTTCAGGCACTAGATGTTCTAGAAAAATGGCCTTTCCCTGAGATAAAGTTTTATAAAAATAAATCTATGCCTTCACAGAAATGTGGGAGCCAAAAGTAAATATTCTTCTGTTGCACAAATCCTAACTGATCTCAGAAAAATCCCTGAGCCAGATAGTGGAATAAAGCTGAAAGATCAGAGACAGAGGAACAAGCCACTAGAGAAACTTCTTTCCACTGCTGAGTCCTCAGGTCAGAAGGGGAAGATCCTGTCTCCACGAATTCTCAAACTCAATGCCTCTGAGTCTTCAGTCAGAAGGAGGAAGCAAAGAGGAGAACCCAAGTGCTGGGACTGAAGGCATGGTCACCACTGCCTGGCCTCCGTGGCTAACTCTGTGGCTGGCTTTGTCCTCTGATCTTCAGGCAATCTTGGATCTCAAAAGGCACAGGGGTGCTAGCTTCTAAATTCCACCCCTGACCTCCATACACATACCCTAGCATAAGCAGGTACCCATACACACATGCATGGAATGATGGCAATGAAAATTTTTTAAACTCTGAAAGGTAGATAGGCAGTTCCCTAAAACAGAATGGTGAGAATCACTTTGTGCCAGGGAAGACTGTCACAATAAATTAGCAATTTTCCAAAGCATGAGTCATCAGTTTCCAGCTAAGGACACAGGAAGTGATTTCCAGGCAGAGGAAAGAAGGATACAGGGCTTACAGCAGCAGGAGTGTTGTGGGGTGTGGTTCTGTCTGCTGTGAAAGTGCTTTATTGCCATTTGTTAATAAAGAAGCTGTTTTTGCCTATGGCAAGGCAGCTTGTAGGCAGGTGGGAAATCCAAGCAGAGATAAAAGGGAAGAAAGGTGGAGTCAAGGAGAAACTTCAGGTTGCTGCCCAGAAAGCAAAATGTAATGGAGCACAGGTAAAGACACAGAGACATTAACGCAGGTTAATAAAAATTCGTTAAGTTATAAGAGCTAATTGATAATGAGCCTGAGCCATAGGCCAAACAGTTTGTAATTAATATAAGCTTTGTGTGATTATTTGGGACTAAGTGGCTACAGTCCAGACTTTGGGGGTAGGCCAAGCCAGACACTTCTGACTACAAAGGAGCCTACCTCTCATAGTGGCTGGGGCTAAGAGGAACAAAGTAGATAGCTCCCTAGCTTTAGAGGAGCTGGGTGAGGGGTCAGTATCTGTGTGGATTGTCCCTTCTACTGCGCTGGGACCAACAAAGGTAGCAGCATGTCTAACCTTGACAGCATTGAGAATCTATGGAGCTAATCTTCAAATCATACAGGGTGACAGAACCAAGGTGAGATAGAGGGGTAGCCAGCAACGAGCATAACCAGGAATTCTGTGTCCTCTGAGGTTCATGGATGTTTTGGTGGTCCTGCTGCTCTACCCATCTCTTCCTTCCTTTGAGACTACAAATGCAGAGAGCTACCTGGCAGTTGGCATTCCTGCCAATCCGTATAAGCCACAGTGTCCAGTCTGTCGGTAAGAAAAGTCACAGATTACTTCCTGTCTTCCTTCTTTGCATATTCCTGTGATAGATCAGAAGATCAGAATTAGTTGGAAAGGGGAATTTCCTCTACCAGATCATCTCAGACACCTCCACAATGACACTCCCTCTCCTGTCCCTAGTGAACTCTGACCTCTGAGGCTTCCAGAATTGGCTTGATCGCATGTTTATGCCATCCTTCATTTTTTGGTCCTTGTAGAATGATCTGACCATCATTCTTTTATCCATTTGTTTAATGAGTGGGACAGAGAAAGCTCATTTTCTACCTGGGGCTTATGAGAGTCAAGCTAAGGCAGGGACGCATAAGAACAAAGAATAGAAACATAGAACAGTCTAAGACGTTATGTGCAGAGCTTCTGCAAGCAGCTTCAGACTGAGTGGTTAGGGGCTCGTGTTTAAATGGAAACCTGAATGACAAGTCACCAGGGAAACACCCGGAGAAATAACAGTCTAGACAGAGGAAGCAGCATTTGCAATCCCCAAAGGGATGGGAGTGAGCATAATGAGTTGAGAAATCAGAAGCGAAGAGGTCACAACCAATGCACAGTGAAAAAGAACATAACTAAGACTGAAATGATTGGAGAGAGGAATGGAGACGGGCTCCGGGGCCACTCTCGTGGGCAGTGACGGGAGATGGGAGTTTTGGTCATTGACTTCTGTCTTGACTAAAAGTTGCTCCAACATGATGTTCTTGTTTGTTTTGCTTTGAGAGACAGGGTAAGCCCAGCTGTCCTGGAACTCACTCTGCAGACCAAGCAAGTTTCCGACTCGGCCTCTGCCTCTTGAGTGCTGGCAGAAAAGGTGTGCAGCACCACTGTCCACTCATGGTGTACCCATGTCGAGGGAGCTGGACTCGATGCAAATGCATGAGGGTTTTTATTGTTGTGCACAGGTTCCAAAGGAACCCTGGTCCATACCCTTTGTTCTGACACAGCGGCTATCACCTGAGCCCCAAGGTGAGGGGGGTTTTAAAGAAAAGCCTACATAAAAGGGATGTGCACATCTTGACATTTCAGGATTGGGCAAAGGGGCTTGGGGTATACAGTAGCTATCGGCTGAACTTTCTGGTGCCAATCCAACTTTTGAATCTATTGTCAGGCACATTCCACCCTCAGGCACCAAGCGCTTCTCTGAAACAAGGCTTTGTAAGGATAAATCCATGCCTTCACACTTGAATATGATATCCTTTAAAAAATATTTATTTATTCATTCATTCATTCATTCATTCATTTATTCATTCATTCATTCATTTATTGTGTATATAGTGTTCTGTCTGCATATATGCCTGCATGCCAGAAGAGGGTATCAGATCTCATTAGAGATGGTTGTGAGGCACCATGTGGCTACGGGGAATTGTACTCAGGACATCTGGAAAAGCAGCCAATGCTCTTAACCTCTGAGCCATCTCTCCAGCTCCAGCCATGAAATTCTTAACCCCAGACTCTGTGCTCTGAATCTTCCTCATGTCAGTAAGAACCCAGGCCTTTCTCATTATAATTACTTTCCTAATGAGTAACCATTTTCCCCAAATTTATTGATGTTTTGTTTCGATTTTTAAGAACTATAACGGGTTAGAGAGATGGCCCAGTGGTTAAGAGCACTTACTGCTCTTGCAAAAGACCTCAGGTTTTGTTTCCAACACCAACATGGTGGCTAATAACTGTCTGTGACTTCAATTCCAGGAGTAACAGTCTCATCCCACATCTGCTGGTGTTGCATGCATGTGTGCATACATACACTCAGGCACGCACACATACATGTAAGATAAAATAAATGTGTTAAGAAAGAAACACAATGTAGGGTCAATGCATAAACTCAAAGAGTAGCCCATTAGTAATAGAAGACTACCAGGCAGTTCTGAGAAGATGCTGTCAGGACCCCTCAGAGCTCCCAACAAGACTTAGAAACACTAGGAATGGGGAGCAAGGCCAGTGAACTCAGCAAAGAAGCTAAAAATGCATTTACCAAAGACACAGAGAAACCCATTCGACCTCAGGAGGGAAAGTCCAGCCATAGCCAGCTGAGTATCTATTTGTTAATGAACTTCTCAGGAACGCAGGAGGTGAGAAATCCATGTTATCAGAACTGGCTTACAGAACTGAAGGTTCAGCATTCTTGTGGCCGACTGGTACCGGGTGTTTAAATGGAATGCTTAGCATGTGAGCATGCTCTTCAGGGGAATACCCCATCCGAAGGAAAACTTTTTCCTTAGTCTGTCCTAGGAAGAATGACACCCAGAGCTGGAGGATTATCAGCTGTGACCAGTACTATCACTGCAGCTGCATGGGAAAAGGCACCCAGCAGGGAGCCGGATCCTCTCCCCAGGTGGAAATCCCCACCTCTCAGGTCTATGAGGCCTTCAGCCTCACTTGTAGATGTGGAGGGAAAAAGCTGGGGATTTGTTTCTAGTAATCAACTCTTAAACTGGGAGAAAGCTTCTGCAGTCAAGGCTGGTCATAGGACAATTGGACTTGATTCTGAAGTTCCGGTAACCACAGAGTCTCTGGTTCACAGCCTTTTGGATCCCCAGTATGATGGGATATACCTGTCTCTAAGCTGCACTTTCTCAACTCACATACTTCACAAGTCACTTCGGTGCAGCTGGAGCAAGAAATCTTCAGTATTGGTTGGAACATTTTCCCCCTTTGATCTGTGTGCCATGCTATCAGTAGCAGAAATCAGAGAGCAGTATTGTGCTTTGCTCTACAGCCAAATGGAGAACCACTAAATTCCCTGGAAGATTCCCCTTATTTACAATGCCAGGGGGCAGCCTGGCAGGGAGTCTAGCCGAGGAGGCTGTTGGCCTCTTCTGTCCTTGGAGATATCTGTCTATCTCCAAATTGCCATCTGAAACCTGCCCTGTAGAGAGCAAGAGCCACGGAATTCACAGGGAGACTTGGATAAGCCAAAGTGCCTATGTATTCCACTGGGAACAACTATTACAAAATACACAAGTGTTATTCAGGACAGAAAGAATGGCCAAGGGTTCAAACTTGAACCCTTGGCTGCTGTCTGAGCATGAAACAGGATGAGGCTTCTTAAAATGCTCCCTACCCCTCTCCAGTGAAAGGAATTTGATTCCCTTCCACCAGCAAAATCCTACTAAATGTCTGTCATGTGCCAAGCTACCTCTGATATGGTCGAGCTCTCAGGAAGCTCCCAAAGAGATGAGAAATCAACTAGCCAGAGCAGGGCTGGCAAATTCTGGGGCCACTGACCAAATGAATCTCACTATTTTTGTGTGCCTCACAAGCTAAGAAAAAATTTTACCTTTTTCCTTATTTTCTTTTAAAGCAGAGCAGGAACTCCGTGAGGCGTTGGCAAACATATGAAATTCTAATTCGAGTGTCCCTAAATAAAGTGCGAATGAAAGGCAACCATGTCCAAGTGGTCACCTACCATTCACGGCTGCTTCTGCCCTACCGGGGCTGAATTAAATAGTTGTAACTAAGACTGTGTGACTCAAAGAGTCTAGAAAGCTTTGCTGTCTGGACACAGTCAGAAAACATTTGATAACCTCTGGGCTAGAATGATGTCTCCAAACAGTTTTTACACATTAGATGAGAATAAAGGGTCACTTTGAAGTTCTATGTGCCGCTTAAGTGTTATGGCTTGAATGTGGTTTGTCTCCATCAAAACAATCTGAATTAGGATGCCAGTGGATAGAGTTTAATTAAGAGGGATTAATGTCATTCTCAGGAGACTGGATTAGCATTTACAGCTGTGGGGTGTCTATCCCCTTGTCTGCTCCCCTCTTCTGTCTGCCATAAGCTTTCATCAAAATCCAAAAGGTGTTGCCTTGTCCTTTTAGAGCTCCAGAGATGTGAGCCAAATAAGAAATGTTTTTCTTTTATACAGTCTCAAGTACTCTGGAATAACAGAAAACAAGGTGTATATTATTGTTTCTAACAAATCATTTAGCTACCTGCCTGATTTAACTATCACATCATGGTTATGTGGTGTTTCTAACATTTCTAGAGGAAAAAATATCTTAACTTGTCCCCACCAAGAAGGTTCTGATGTGAGATCAGATTACCACTGTGAATAGAGACATGTATCATGGGTATTATTCTGGTGTCAAAACTGAGCCCCAAAAATTGAAAATACAGCTTTTAACAAGTTTCTTGATTTCATTCTTCTTCAGTTTAATGATCTGTAATTTGAGTAAAATAAAAAAAAAAAAGATATAAAGCACTTCTGATAGCGTCCATCCAGGAAGAGCTAGCCATTAGCTTGTCTGTTTTGTGAGGCTGAAGATTGAACCAGAGCTTTGAAGATGCTAGCTAGGCAAGTATCCACTCTGCAGCCACACCTCCACCCCTAGCCACACTTATAAGAGATGTGGCTACAATGTCTCAATAATTTATACACTGTTCTGTGGGTAGCCATGTTAGTTGGCATGGGGGTCACCTAATGAACACGACTGGTAGTCTGAATGTAATTGGCCCCCATAATCTCATAAGGAACAGCATTATCAGGAGGTGTGGCTTTATTGGAATGGATATGGCCTTGCTCGAGGGGATGCATCACTGTGAGGTGGGCTTTGAGGTTTCCTGTGCTCAGGTTACTGCTCAGTATATCAGTCAGCTTTTTGTTGCCTGTGTAAGATGTAGGACTCTCAGCTACCAGCACCGTGTCTGCCTGCACAGTGCCATGCTCTTTACCATGATGATAACGGACTGAACTTCTGAAGCCATAAGTGAGAGCCTTCAATTAAACGTTTTCCTTATAAGAGTTGCCATTGCCATGGTGTCTCTTCACAGCAATAAAACAGTTAGCTTGTTTTAAGCAATGTGTTAAAGGGAACTGTAACATAAAGACAAAATTTTCCAGGGGAAACCCATCACAAAAACACATCGTAAGTTTATTTTCTGTAGCACTTAGAGGTCAGCCAAGGGTGCATCCAGGAAGATAAGCAGGTTCAATCTACTCTTAAAAAGAAGTCTCTTTGGAGTCCAATATGTGTAACATGCCTATAGTCCCAGCATTTGGGAGCAGCAGCAGGTGGATCTCTGAGTGTTCAAGGCCAGCCTGGTCTATAGAGAGAGCACTTTAGGACAGCCAGAGCTACAGAGTGAGACTGTCTCAGGGGTGGGGGAAGGGGCAAACACATCTTTTTCTGATAACAAGTTCAGTGCAGAGGTTTCAAAGAGTCCAAAGGAGAAAGTTAAAAGCCAACACATTAATGCTGACAATCAACCAAGCTAGAAAGAAGAGCTCCAGAGGCTGTTTATAAATGAATGTGCATGTTATAGATGAATGTGCGTGCAGGTGGGTACACACATACACAACACACACACACAGAGATAAAGACATAACTCAGTGTTATCTGATAACTTTGAAGTTACGTACCAAGATAAAGTTTTCCCATGCTTGTTACTTTGAGCTTTGATCTAATTTCGCACAAGTAGAAATGGGAGAGCAATTTTGGTGGATGTTTCGAAACTAACAAGGAATTACAGGGGCTGGGGAGGTGGCTCAGAGGTTAAGAGCACTGGCTGCTCTTCTAGAGGTCCTGAGTTCAATTCCCAGCACCCACATGGTGGCTCACAACCACCTGTAATGAGAATTACATATCTATATAGAAAATGCACCGGAAAGAAGATCTCTTGACCAGTGGGACCTTTTTTTTTTTTTTTAAAGTTTTCCTTACATGTATAGCCTTGCTCCAATAAGAAGGCATTAGTATCATTGACGGTGACAACCCAAAACACACAAAATCTATCAGGAAAAATTCATCTCTTCTACAAGACACACCTAGGGACCCACAACCCTCTGAGCAACAGTTAGCACCACGGAATATTGAAGAGTGTGGAGAGTCTTTGCTAAAGAGTCACGGTAGCCAGGCTCTTCCCTAGCGTGACGTTCAATGAGGCACTGACCCTCTCATTTACTCATCGGAAAAAGACAGACAAGTGAAACTGTGGACTGGTTAATGTTAGGCTTCCCTAAGTGGTCCAGTACCATGACCTTTAAGGTGCAAGCTAGCAGCTGCTTTTGTCATCTCTTCCACTAACCGTGCTAAGCATGTGGGTCTCTTAGCAGAGGCACGTAGGGGACCAGTCAAATGACTAAGGCGATCCACACATCTTCTGAAACTGCTTTTGGTGGGTTTGCTTCCGTCTTGTGAAAGAAACTTCAAAAGAAATGAGGAGTTGGATTCAGTCTCAGCCTTTTAGCTCTTTTTGTTTGTTTGTTTAACATCTGTCACAGCCAAGTGGAATATGTCATACCATAGCCCTGCCTTCAGGGAGTTCATGATACCGTAGAAAATTGTCACTTCCACAATAGCATTGTGCATTTATGGGACAGTGGCCAGATAGGAAGATCCCAGGAGAGCCTGGGAAATCTCTGAGGCATTTTTTTTTTTTTTAGTTATACAACCTTGGGCATTTATGTTTATTGTTTGTTTGCTTGTGCTTGGGATGGAAGCCAGAGCTTTGGGCATGCCAACAAGTGAGCTAACCTGAGTCAGTCAGTCATCATCATCAAATTAGTTTTTGTGACACATTCAGGCCAAACTTTCCTTGAACTTGCTAAAAAGCCGAGAATGATGTTGAACTCCAGATCTTGCCTTTCAATCTCCCAAGTACTGGAGTTGCAGATATGCACCACCAAGCAGAGATGGTACCTCTGGTTTAGGTTGTATCTTTAACTGTGGTCCAGCCTCTCTCTTTTCCCATCCTTTTCTGCTTGTCCATCCATCTTTGTAGCTTCGATCAAGGAGCTCTGGTTCATCTCGTTGTCCTTACACATCAAGATGTGACACTTGGCTCTGCAGAGAAAGGAGGGTAGCTGTTGCAATACCTCTTTTAAAAGGTGATTATGAAGAAGTGCCTAAACCTGGGAGATACACCCATCAGACTTAGGGAACTTATAGAACATGCCTATAAATTCTTTGAAACACAAATGATGTGAGAATGTCTTTCTGTATGCTGTGAATACCAATCTTTAAATAAAAGAGCTGTTTTGACTCTTGGCGAACACCGTAGCCAGAGACAGGAGCAGGTATGAGAAGTAGGGTGGAGTCGGAGACAGATATAGGCAGATGCCTAAAGGAGAAGCATGTAAGGAACACAGGTGAGCCACAGGGCACGTGGTGACAGATTAATAGAAATGGGTTGCGTTAAGATGAAAGAGCAAGCTAGCAATGTGCCTGAGCCATAGGCCAAACAGCATGAACTTAATATAAGCATCTGAATCATTTCTGGGGGCCTGAGCAGCAGCGGGCAGCTAAGGGGTCTAGGGCTGCAGGCCTGTGGGTCTGGATCTCTGGCCGCCCGGGACAGGAAACCTCATTGTAACACACAAAGAAGGAAAACACTGGACGTTTTTAGAAAGACAGTCTTAAACTGTCAGACCACGACTTCCCAGAGCATCTATCTGAAAATTTCACAATTTTCTTTTTATGTATATCTGAATAGTATTCTATTTTTTCTATTACCACATATTTGTTATTCATGAGTTGTTGAAAGATGTCTAGATTGGTTTCATTCCACGGCCACTGTGACTATGGTGGCATTAAGCATTGCCGAGCAAGAGAGTCTATGGAGTAGGATGTCAAATCCTTTGGGAGTATGTTCAGGAGTCATATGGCTGAGTCATACAGTAAGTTTATTTTTTATGCTTAGAGGATTCTCCATGATTTCTAGAGTGGCTGCACAAATTTCTATTCACACCAACACTGAATGACGGTTCCTCTTTCTCCACATCTCCAACATTTGTGGTCAGCTACTTTGTTGATCTTAGCCTTTGTGTGTGTGTGTGTGTGTGTGTGTGTGTGTGTGTGTGTGTGTGTGTGTGTGTATGTGTGTGTATGTGTGTGTGTGTGTGTGTGTGTGTGTGTGTGTGTGTGTGTGTGTGATGTGAAATGAAATCCATAGCTGCTTTAATTTGCATTTCCCTGATTGCTAAGGACGATAAACACCTTTTGAGGTATTTCTTAACCATTTTTTCAATTGAGAATTCTGTTAGATCCCTAGTCCACATTTTAATTAGGTCATTTATATCCTTGATTCTTGTGGGTTTTTGTTTGTTTATTTATTTGATTTTTGGATCTTTTCAAGTTTGCTTCTTAGCTATTGTCTATTCTGGGTGGTAATCCTCTGTCAGATGTACAGCTGGAAAAGATTGTCTCCCGTTCTGTATGTTTCTTCTTCACTCAAAAGATGGTTTCCTAGGTTGTGAGGAAGCTTTTTGGTTTTATGAGGTCACACTTGTCAATTATTAGCCTTTAATCTTGGATAAATGAAGTCCTACTCAAAAAGTCTTACATTTATATTTTGTAGGAATTGACCACAGGTTTCCTCTAAGAGTTTCAGTGTTTCAGGTTATCTCAGGTGGAGTTTACTATTGTTGTGAAGAGACACTATGACTCTGCCAACTCTTACAAAGAAAACATTTCATCAAGAGGGCTTGATTACAGGTCAGAGGTTCAGTCCATCATGGTAGAAAGCACAGTGGCATGCAGACAGGTATGGTACTGGAGAAATAGCCCCTGTAATCCTACATCTTGCAGACAACAGGAAGTCAATTGTACCAAGGAAAGTTTGAGAAAAAGAGACCTCAAAGCCTGCCCTGACGGTGACACACTTCCTCCAGAAGGTGAGGCCCAGATTAAAGGTGTGCTCTCCAGCTTCAAGGTCTGAATTAAAGGTATATGTCATTTAACCTCCTCCAACAAGACCACACCTCCTCCAACAAGGGCCACACCTCCTAACAGTCCACTCCTATGAGCTTATGGGGCCAAATACATTGAAACTACCACACAGGTTTCAAATGAAAACCTTTTTGGTTTCACATAAATTTTAAGATGATTATTTTTTATGCTAGTGAAGAATGTTGTGGGTATTTTGATTGGGATTGAACTGAATCTGTAAATTACTTTTGGTAGGAAGGTCATCTCCACAATATTAATTCTATTGATGCAGAAACACAGGGTGCTCTTTCATTTTCTAGTGTCTTTCTTCAGAGGTTTGAAGCTTTTATTATAGAGCTCTTTACCTCTTGGTTAGGTTTATTCCAAGTATCTACTAACACCTTGTTAGACAAGCAGAATTCCTTCCTACATTCTAAGTCTTAACCTTACACCCACCAGTTAGTGTAGTTACTAATCCTCACCAAAGAAGTCTCTCTTTATAGCAACTGGAAACCACCACAGAGATCTACAGCTAGAATCAATAGAGACATAAATGAATAATCCGAAGCCCAGCCACAGTAGATACATCTACATCACAGCTCCTGCATCTATGGCTTAGGGAACACCAATAAAGAGGGGACAGAAAGATTTAAGCATCAGAATAGCAGGATGTCTGCTGTGGAACCATCTCTCTTAGAAATGGCTGCATAAACAAGACCAGAACCATAGCAATATCACTGGACACGATAACATAGGAGGGGGCCATTTCCTCAGGGTCTCACCCCTAGACAAAGAACTGCAGGCAACTATTACTGTGAAAAGGAAAATTAGTTTCTCCTAGGGATGATGCCCCTTATTGGAACATGAGAGGTATTAAAGGGAGGGTACATAGGATGGGATGGACAGGGAAAAGAAAGTGGGGTAGACAAGCAATTCTATTTCAGTTAAAAATATATTTTAAAAAGAAAGGCTCGTCCCATGGCCACAACTCAAAATGGTTCAGCAGAAAGACAAGTAGCCTAAGAAGTCAACCTGGGTCTTTCTCATTAGTAGAAGATGGAAATTTTGATTCTGGAAGTTTTGACCAGTTTCTATGGGAGATTGTCAAAGGCAATGGAAAAACTGGAAATCTTGGGGATATTGTTCATGCTGAACGCTTGAAGAATAAAATCATAGTAGTTTCTGAGAAACTGTTCACTGAAAGGTGTTTGAAATAGCTTACCAAGAAATACTTTAAGAAGAGTAATCTCATGGTTGGCTTTGTGTGGCCATGTCTGACAAGGAGACTAATAACCTTCCTTATTTCCGGGTTAGTCAAGATGGAGATGTGCCAGAGTCTGTGGACTCGCTGCCCTTTGCTTTTAATAAAATGGAAGTATGCTAAAGAAATGAATCTAAAACTGGACTTTATCAGCAAATAAAAATCATTGTACTCTATCAAAAAGTAAAGAAGAAAGGAAGGAGAGAAAAGGAAGGAAGGAAGGAAGGAAGGAAGAGAGGGAGGGAGGAAAGAAGAAAGGAAGGGAGGGAGGGAGGGAAGGAGGGAGGGAGGGAGGGGGGAGGGAGGGAGGGAGGGAGGAAGGAAGGAAGGAAGGAAGGAAGGAAGGAAGGAAGGAAGGAAGGAAGGAAGGAAGGCCAAAGCACAGGCAGGATAGAAGAATTTGTAGATCTTCAAAATGGTATTTAAAAAAAAAAAAAAAAAAAGGCTATCCCAGGAGTCTGTGCAATAGAAGTTTTTGGTTTCATTTCTTTTCTCCCAATAACTGTTACAACAAAGAAACAATTAGCAAGGCTATTTGACCAACTTGGCATACTAGATATGTATATAATACACCATCCTCTAACAGCAGAGTGCCCTCACAGGAGTGCGTTCAGGGACGCCAATGGGCCCCACTGCTGCTCATCTTTTGCTAGGGACCTGAGAAAAGCTCTCCTTTTTCCTCACCACCCTGCTAATGACATCATTGTATTTGTTTATTATAAAATGAGGTAAAAAGAAGTTTATAGAGGGCTGAAGAGATGGCTCAAGGGTTAAGCATGTTTGCAGAATATCTGAATTAGTTCCTAGCACTTATAAGTAGCTAGCAATTGTCTGTAACTCTGGCTCCAGAGGATCAAATGCTCTCTGCTCTCCTTGGGTACACAGTGCACATAAACTCATACAAGCATCAAAACATATACAAAAATATAGATAAATAAATCTTAAAGGATAAAAATTTAAAAATCTATAGAATATTTATGAGACTATTATCTGGCTTAACATTTTATTAAAAATCTTTACCTGGCTGAGCATAATGGCAATATGAATGTCTGGCCATGAACACCGGACAGAGGCAGGTGGATCTCTGACTTCTTGACTAGCCTGGTCTACACAGCAAGTCCCAAACCAGCTATGTAGAGAAACCTTGTCCCCCCCGCCAAAAAAAAAAATCTTTTCTATGTGTATATGGTATAGGTGTGTATCCATCTGTGTAAGGATACATTACATGCTGGTGTGTGTGTGTGTGTGAGTGTGCACCTACACACTCCAGCTGAGGGCAGACGTTCTTCAATTGCTCTCTACCCTGTTTTATAGACAGGGTAGCTCACCAAACCTGGAGTTCACCGATAGACTAGAAAAGTTAGCTAGCAAGCCTCCTGGGTCCTCCTGTCCCTACCTTCCAATGTTGGATGTACAGGCGTGTGCCACCACACCCTGGTGTTCGCATGAGTGCTGTGGGAGGTTCGTTTTTAAAGATGTTTAAGGCAGTTACTTATTTTTCCTTTCACACAAGAGCTTTGCAAGGTAAAAGAGCACAGCTCTCAATTTTATTGATTAACTCAAATACAATCCATACACGTTAACTGTTTAGGCAGGGAGGGGAGAGTGAAGGGATCAGGGCTAAGAATCTCTCTTCTCTTGGATGACCCACTCAGGACTCAGGGTGAAGAACTGAGACAGGATTCAGAAAGCCAGAGCCGCCTTCAACCTCACACACTTGTGGTAGGGAGAGCAGTGGGTGGCTGAGTTCAAACTCCAGGTAATGCTCTCAGCTGCACACTGTGGCTACACTGCTCATCTATTTCCTCTTTGACTTGGCTCTGGTTTGGACTCCTTTGATAAGTGTGCACTCCCACCAACCCCCCCCCCCTTAGAATTTCTCTCACATCAGGCCACCTCCACCCAGCTGCTGCAGCAACACTGCCTTAGCCAGGCTGTGGTTGGGGTCACCCCCCACACATTGCCCTGCCAACGCTCACTTTCCTGTGTTCCTGGAGCACTGTGGCCTGGCCCTTCCTAGAAACTGGGTTGCATCTCCCCAGCATTGCGTGTTATAGTCGCGGCCCTTGTCATTCACGTTCAAAGACCATCTTTCACTTTTCTAGCAAGGATTCCAAGTACAGAGACTTTCCAGTCAGATTGGCCCGGCCCTAGCCTTGTCCCCTTGTGGGGATGATGATGTGAGTGACTGAGCGGGATTATGGACAGATCTAAACAGCTGGGTTGTACTGAAAAGCAAGCAAAAGTGCTTCGTGGTTAGAAGTCTCTGTTAGCAATCTGAGGACAGCGAGACGGCCCCTCTCTCCAGAAGTCAAAACAAAACCTATACACCCCGTGCCATAGCCTTTCTGCCCTGTACTTTCCAAGGCTCATTGCTCTGTTTGTAACCAAAGCCCTCTGAAGATACCACTTCCTAGCCTACAGCCTGGGTCACTCCCTGTCCAGACAGAGGGAGGAGGAGAGGCCATTCACTTATCAAAGCCAAGGACATGACCTAGGATAACAGAAAGCGGAGTTGGGACAGTTCCCTTAAGGGTCATTTCATCCATTCTCCAGCTTTTCAGCCAAGTTGTCACACACTCCCCTAGAGAGACCCTTGACTATCTACCCTCCCTGGAAGCAGCCCCTGCTGACTCACACTTGCTCCAGTGAATAGCAACATCACAATCATGGGGGGGGGGGGGGGGATGACTTTAGGAGGTGAGGTTTAGATGTCATTTGCTTTAGTGTAAGACTAGTTTCTCTTGTCTTGATTCATGTGGAGAAGGGAATTCAAAAGACAATGAATGAACTGGAAGTTCAGAAAGGGGTCTGGAAACTGAATGACACCTGAGACCAACGCTGAATACCCTGGTTTATTTTAAACCTTTGCTGCTTAAAGCGTGGTCCATGGACCAGAGCTGTCAGCATCACCTGGGAGCTCAAAGTGCGGAATCTCTCAAGTCCCACTGCAGTTCACTGAGTTGGAGATTCTGCCTTTCCCAAAAACCAGATCATGGAGGGATTAAAGTTGGAAGAGCACAGGGATTACATTCCTCATCCCTTACAAAAAAAAGCAAGCAAGCTCTGGGCTCAGCCTAGAGCAGGTCATCAAAGTATCTGAATCAGTCAGTCCTCATTTCTCAGCGCCCTCTCCGAGCTCAGCCACAGAATCCTCTCAGACAAGCCATCCAATGCTATTGACTTAGGGCAGTGGGGGAGGGGTGCTGGTCCAGATGGAAGGGTCAGTCAGACTTCTACCCTGTGGAGCAGCCCTCCATATCCTCCCAATGATGGCCCATCCCTCTGCATCGCACCCTCTAGAGTGGAGCATTCAAACTCAATACAGGAAGCTTCATTTTGCTGGACAGTGCTGTTTTAGCTTCACATCTGTGTGATTCTTGAGTTGTTCCCACTATTGAAAAAAAAAATTATTTCTGTGCTATTAAATGACACCCTTATAGCCCAGCCCAGTTTGCCAGCCTCCTTTGATGAGCAAGCCCTCTGTTTTGGAGCATCAGGGTTCTGCCACCCAGACCTGCTGAGGCATATTTAAAACTGTTTAAATTGACAGACCAGGAAAATAGGATTAACTCCGTGGACCCAGAAGGAGAGGTGGGGGTGGGGGTTGAGCCTCAGAGTGGCTTACATGGATGGCCAGGAGGATAGCCGACTGGGCTGGGGAGGAGCCTAGAGCTGGAGCTGGCCAAGAATTCTCGATCTGGGAGGTAGGCAGAGTGATTGGATTAGACATGGTGTGAAAATCGGAGCAGGGCTACACGGCTGGGGCTGGGGCCCAGGCTGCTGTGAGGCCAGGCTGCCAAAGCCCTGCTGTGGAGACCACATCAGGGATGCCTGTCCCCACCCCAGCAGGCCTTGGAAACAGCTTCAATGTCACAGCCCTCAGAGGCTCCCCTATAGCTCAGCCCCCTTGTCTTCCCCATCCCACCACATCTTGAGAGCTTTCTCAGGGGAAGCTGAGGCCGTTGGCCCTATTCACCAGTCTCCTTTACCCTTGACCTCCCAGCAGTGGCTTGGGCCTCCAAGGAGGGAAAGGCCTGTCTTTCAAGTCTCTGGGGTCTGAACAGCCCTCTCTTGATGTCTTTCTTTGTCTGGCTTTCTTGCTCCTTCTGGCACAGTCTGGTTCCTTCCAAGGGATTCCACTCTGCATTTGTTCGGGATCCAAAATCAGCTTGTGTTTTCCACTTTTCTAGGGTCTTGAGAGTTCTGACGAATATCCCTGAGAATTTTTTTCAAGGGGGGGACCTCATCATCAATGATACTTTGACATTATCCGATTCTTTATGGCAGTATTAGTAACACAAAAGGACCCATCTAGTAGGCATAGATTTTAACGGGAACCCTCAAAAGGACCGTGTTTTAGTATTCGGCTAATGTTGGTGAGGCAAGGTGGTAGTCACAGAATGGATTCATGGACCCCCCAAGTCCTGAATCCCTTTGATCTCCCTCTTGATAGTTTATATAAAAAATGCAAATCTGAAACCCAGAACTAGCAACTCAAAGCCAACTTCACCTATAAAAGCCTTTGACTCTACTCTGGTCCTATTAGACAAGCACCCATCACACTGGTCAAGTCTCCCTTCCCTTGTGTGTCCAGTCTCAGTGTTTCTGAGTGTGTGGCAGGGGATTGGTGATATGTTCCCTTCCTTCACTCCTTGGAATGTCAGCAGTGATCCAGGAGGCTCCAAAGGTCATCTTGTTATACAGCCACATCTGGGGAAGATGCTCCACTACTGTACACACAATCAGCTGGAAACCCTGAAGATCCAGGATCCTGCAGACCTTGGGGCATGCAGTCATTTGTACCAGGGACCCTGTTAAGAGTCCAGTACTCTCAACAGCAAAGGTGAAGCCGGAGAGAGCACCTGGGTCATAGACTAGATGCTCAGGTTCTTTTCTGTCGACTAGGGTATCATGTCTCTGCCAATGGGCACAGCTGGATATGGCTTCCAACATGCCACAAAAGACCTGCTGTCTCTGAGGAAGCCAGAAAATGCCTATCAGGAGATTCCTTCTACATTCTCTTACAGTCTGAAGGCACGCCTAGAGGACAGGATGTGGCCTGGCCTTGTCTTGATCACAGATTTGCTATCTACTTTGTCTCTTAGTGCCCCTCAAATGCCCATTGGTGTGGATTATCTGTATTAGTAAATAGATATCACTCAGCTATCTGGTTCAGAGACATTTGTGTTGTCTGCCTACATTCTCGTGTTTCCAAGAGTTGAAGTCCACTACGTAAGGGGGTTAGGACTGTTTGAAACATTTGTGTGGATGAGGAAAGAGATGATGGCAACAAACTGGGACATACATCTTTTAAATTTGATGCAGAAGGAGGCAAATTGGGTTGCAGTGTATCTTGGTGACAGAGCCTTTGCCTAACTTACTTGAGGTCCTGGGTTTGAACCCCAGTACTGAAATTGTTTTAAAAAGAACAAAGAGACTTTGTGCACCTCAAAAGCGAATATGCCCCCAGATCTGCACCATTCCCATCCAGATTTCACAGTTACTCCTCTCCTACAAGGCTCCCTCCCCTCTTGCTTTGGCTAATAGCAGACAGCTCAGAACTTCCCCTGCCTTTGCGTGATCATTGAGAGGAGCCTTTTGAACATTTTAATCACCAATATGCAAATCAAAGCCAATTACAGACACACTGGCAGCCTGTGAGGCCTGTCGGAAACATCCTGATTCTGGGGCCCCGTCCTCCCTTCCCACAGTACTCACTGTGCTGTTCATGTTAGTGAGTGTCCAAAGGCATCATTCTCCAACAATGTTTTGTCTCCTTGGACATGGATGCACTTCCGGGATTAAATTAAGGCACAGAATCGAGTTCCCTTCCCCCTTGATTAATGCTGAGCTCTTACTTGGTTTGGTCCCAGAAATTTGATAGATCTCATCTAGAATTTCCACCCCAGGTCATCAGAGAACCAGTTGTTTCTTCTTTTGCCCTCCCTCCCTCCCTCCCTCCCTTCCTCCTGCCTTCTCTCTCTCCCTCCCGCCCTTCTTCCCTCTTTCCCTCATTTCATTTCCCCCCTCTTTTTTCTTCTGTGGTACTAGGGAAAGAATCTAGGGTCCCTTGCATGGTAGGCAAATGCTCCACCACTGGGGTCCAGCTTATCTCTTCCCTTTAGACCAGTAGGACTGTAAGAAGCCTGGGTAGGCTATGCAACTCAGTGGCATAAGAAGGCTGGAGAGAGGCCATGGAGAGGGCTGTGGATGACTAGACATCAGACACACACGTGCAATTTAGGACACTAGATACAAGTGTGTGGTCAGGAGACCTGACTAGTTGAATCCTGCCTGAATTCCTGACCTTTACATTGAAGAAAACAAATGATTGCTGTTTTGTTACATTAAATTTTGGTATGGGTTAGCACACAACAGCAGAACTGTGGAAACACTGTGTATATGTCTATATGTATGCATGTGTTGCATGCGTGTGTGCTGTGCATGTGTGTTACATATGTATGTTCACATACTTGTTGTAGATGTGTCTTGTATGTTTGTGTTGTATTGTGTGCTGTTGTGTGTTACATGTATGTGTATAAGTTTTATGTATATGTATGTAGTATATGAATGCACATTTCATATGTCTGTGTATACTCCCACAAATGAAGGTACTTGTGGAGTCCAGAGGTTAATTTTGGGACATCCTTCTCAATCACTTCTCCATTGTCTTTTTGGAGGGTGGGATCTCTCACTGAACCTGAAGCTCTCTGCTGAAGCTAGACTGGTTGGCCAGTGAGACCATGGGACCCACATATCTCAGTCACTGGGACTGCAGCAACATGACACCATGCCTACCATTTTCATGCATTAAAGAGATCTACATTTAGATCCTCACACTTGCGTACCAAGCACTTTACTCATAGAGCCAAGTCTTCAGTCCAAGATTGTCTCTTGTGACGATGGATGTGGTCCCCAATCAGGTAGGAGGCATCACCTCTTCAATCATTTAACTTAGATCTCATCTGGGTGAAAGAACGGGAACTGCCTGCAATAGAAAACACAGGAAGAGACAGCCAGCATTTCTTACAAGTCACTTTGACACCCTGGTTGACTTCAAACCATTGACACCTCTACCTTGATCCTTGGGGCTGAGATGCCAGCCCAGCTTCCTGGTAGCCACACAGAAAGGCCGACAGGGCTGGGACACCACGACACATCCTTGAAAAGGAACGAGGTGGCACATCATGTTTCTTTAAAACCCATTGCCCAATGTATCATACCCTCCTCATTCCCTTGGTCATGTGTGCGAATGTGTGCTTATCAGAAGCCATGCAGCTTCAGCTACTCGCAGCTGATGTCTAGCTGACTTCAGCACCAGGACTCCCGTCTAACCCATTCTCACATAAGCACGTGCCACCCTTCTTGTCAGAGGAACTCTAGTGAATGCTCTTTGTCAGAACTGTTCCATGCTCATCCAGGGTTGTCTTGAGGCCCAGACTGTGTGCAGAGGTCTGGAGGTGGCTCCCTGTAGTCTGAGGACAGTCATAGAACCTTTCAGAATAGGTCACCCCTCAAGCACTAGTCCCCAGAAATGGCTGTGGTAGGTGTCAGGCACACAAGCCCTCAATAGTTCCGAATTATTCTTTTGTTTAGTGCTGGGGATCAACCTCAGAGCTGTATCCATGCTAAGTATACATTCTACCCCTGGGCTTTACTCATCGCCCATGATACCATTTCTGCTGTTGTTTGAGATGGGGTTTCATGTAGCTCTGGCTGGCTTAAAGCCAGCCACGTATCAGAGGATCACCTTGGATTGTTTATACTCTTACTTCCCAGGTGTTGGGATAATAAGCAAGTGCCACCATGACCAACCTGTGACATTATTTGAAATAGTATTAATAGTAACAAAGGCTGCAGAGAGGAAAAAAAACCAATTTAACCAATATGAATAAACCCCACCTATCCATAAGATACTAGTAAAACAAATTGCAATATCATTATGAAAACAAGGGGCATTTTGAAATACATTTATGTGGAAAGTTATACAGCATGTGCTATCATGGGGCAGAGGGGGATTTCAAAATGGTACACAGAGCGTGCTTCCTTTTTGCCTAACGGGGAAAATCAACACTAAAGGGCAGTTGCATGTTCGTGTTTGTATTAATGCTGAGAGAATGAACAGAACGTTCCAGCCATGATTACCTCCAGCAGGGGAAGAGCAGAGAGACACAAGAGGGGCTGAGGAAGATGAGGTTGACTCAAATCTACTTGAAGCTGTTTTATTGTCTTGGTTGTTAGCCCATGTGAATTGCATTACCTAGCCCCCAAACATTGTTGCAGATGTGTACTTTGTCTAATTTGATTAAGGAATGGCACAAGAAAAAAAATGTAAGTAAATAAATAAACCACCCGTGTCAGGAGCTCTGGGTAGAACCATGTCTGTTTAAATTGTGTAGAATATCTCCAAGATAAACAAAACGAAAAGAATATGAGAGGAGGGGCATTGATAAAGGGAAGCTTGATCACATTTCCCATAGCCAACAGCCAAAATGGGCACCTGAGCCAAGAGATGGACAGAGCTTCTGCAGCCTGAAAAATTCCAGAGAGGGTAGGGACATTTCCCATCTGGACCTGGGAATCTCACACTCCTAACTTTGTGGCTTCGACTGAACTTTCAGGTTCCGCGAAAATCAGCCCAGGTCATTCTGAGCAGAGACGGGATCACTTGCTATGCTCGGTGTCCTGAGCGAAGGGGCAGGCGCCAGTTATGAAGCTGTGCTCTGTGGGTCTGGGGCTGCAGCTCAGGTGTTAAGCCTGACTGTGGGAAAGTCGGTGGCACTCAGGAAGTCCATCGTCCTCATGACTGAAGCATCCATAAGAGCGGATGTGCAGCTGCCCACTTCACCTGCTGCAAGGGGCATCTGAAAGACATGAAATGCACTTTATTGGCAAATTGGCTGAAAAACTGATTGCCCGAGTCTTCAAATTGTTTGTCACCAGCAAAGAAAAACTCCAGGACCTCTGCAGTGAGAACACATCTGTCAGAAGAGGGCAGTGGTGCCTCTGTCAATTACTAGCGCAATGATAATAAATTAATCTTCCGGGTTTTTAATTATATACACACTTTCCTATTGTTTCTCTCGAAGCTACTGCCCTTTCTATTGTTCTCTTCAAGACAGAATGACCTATCTGCGGTCAGTTTCTATACATGAGTGATGGACAGTTGAGGTCACAGTACTTGGTCACAAAGTGCCACCACCCCCCGACTTGACAAACCCACTGGGGCTGAAATGAACTTGAATTCTACATGGTAACTCCTCCTTAATAACTCTCAAAGATGATGGGGATTGTTCCTGGGAAAAGGAGACCCGGCCTCTTTTCCTCTCCCCTCTCAGGGCCTCTGACCTCCCTTTATCTCCCCCACGGAACCATATCTAATTGTGAGAAGAGGCCAGGCTCAGGAGACCTGGGCTCCTCTGGGCAGAGAGAGCAGGCAGGACACACACCGGCCCTGAGAGACACTGTTCAGTTAGTCTGGGTTCAAAGGAGCAGCTGTCCATGCCGTCACAGTGAGGAAAACCGCCGAAGTGACAGAGAATGAATCTGCATCCATTCTTGTCATGGCCCGTTTTTTTCATCTCCCTGGGGCCCCTGTGACCCCACAGACTGTGTTCGGAGCAGCCCTGCTGGTGGAGTTTTCCTGTATTCGTCTCTTCAAAAACTCTGAAAACTAAAACCTTTTACTCCAGAATAATAGACTCGTTTCCCATAGACTATGGGGAAGTCCTTTGTCCCTGGGGTTTTCTGACCTTCACCTGTTTCATCTGATAAATAAGAGAATTCCATTCACTGACTGGCCACTTCCAAGCTGACATATCAAGCAGTTGGAATACAGAGGGGAATGCCCACATAGAGTGCTCTCACATACTCAAGGATGCATGCACATCAACAAATTCATGAGGCATGGGACACAGAATGCAAACCATGACTCTGCTTCAATCCCCAAGACAATGCAAATTCCCAAAACTCAGGGTTATATAAAGTCAATTTGGACTGCACAGGGCAGGGGACAGCAACGAATATCTTGATGACATGAGGAAGGGTAAGAAAAAAAATGTTAAAGCACCCAAACAAGGGCCCCATGTTATACAGAGCAAGGACACAGTTCTTTGGAGGGTTTAGGGAAGGCTTCCAAGTGGGCGGTCCCCAAAGCACTTACTAGTTATGAGCTTGGCCTACTGCAAAGCAGAAAAAAGCATTTTGCAGAGGTACAGGCTAGGACTGTTTGGTGTTTGGAGTTCGTTTGCCTCAATTACAGCAAATACTCACAGCCTGATAGAGGCACCCTGATCCTGGAGAAAGCACAAAGCAAGCATTGCCTGCTGCCCTCTCTGCTTTAATGATGACATTTTTCCTCTTCATGGTTACAGGCTATGCTCCCCTGTGTACTGACTGGGAGTCCACATGCCTCTGAAAGCCTGGGGTTATGAGTGATCTGGAAAAACTGAGAAGGCATGCAAATTGTATGTGTGTGGCTGATGCAAATCCTTGCTCCAAAGACATGTTAGAAAACCTTTAAGGTAGACCTGATAGGGGCTGCTGTTATTAATAACTGCTACTAGACTGCTTTACATAAAGACTTTCTAAGCCCAAAGCATCTAGCTTGGTCCCTGCCTATTTGGGATACTTAAAAAGTAGGGATGATCTTTGCTCTTTTTCTAGTGAGAAACCTTGTGGATGGAAGAGATTTAGTGCAGAGCCAGCCATGGTGCCTCATATCTATAATTTCAACACTCAGGAAGCAGTAGTAGGTGTATCTCTGTGAGCTGAAGGCCATCCGGGTCTGCATAGTGAGTTCTGGGCCAAACACAGTACATAATACAGTGAGACATTGTCACAAACAAAGAACAGATTAGGCCTGGAGTTTTTAATTGGGACATCTCTGGGCTGAAACATATGACTTTTAACTCCAAACAGATCCAGTTTTCATGATAAGGTGGGTGACACCAGAAGCAGGAAGAGCCGTAGTACCCTGCCTGAAAGCCCTGTGGCTCTAGCTCTGGAGATGGCCGAGGTAGTTCACAATAAGCTATCTACAAGCTGAGGTGATCAGAAAGACTCTCCTCAACTGAAAGTATGAGGAGATGAGAATGACTGGAGGCAGGTAGGAGATGGGTGCAGAAGGGAACGGAAGGGAAAGCTCTGGAGCAGTCCCCCTCATCTGAGCCTAGGTAGAGCAAAGCATTGAAAGGTAGAAGTCTAGGATCCCTCCCCATTCTCAGTCACAAGGACTAAATATCCATCTGCGTTCACATGCACGTGCACACAGGGTGTAACTGCCTTTAGCATGCTGATTGAGTAAATCATTAAGGAGCTGCTGAGTGCCTGTGTTGTATCCAGCCATGCTAGTCTGTAGTAGTGGGTGGAAAGTGCACATATTCCAAATCTATTTTCAACTTTCAAGGTAAGGCAAAATATTCATGGAGGTCTATCAGATCTGTGTGGACCAAGAGGTTGGGAACAAGATGATTTGAACTTGTAAGAAATGTACCCCATATTAATACCAGCTTTTAATAAGATAGAGGATTATAATCTGAAATATACTAGCTAAACCAAATAACTGACTTTTCATGGAAATGTCACAAGATTAAAAAAAAAAAAAAAACCAAAAAACAAAACTACATGAGCGTTATAAACCGTGTCACCTGCCCAGTTCCCTCCAAATAAGATTTGAACTCAAGACATAGATCAAGAGCTTCTGACATTTGAGTTTTCTCCTTCTGCAAGCAGAAAGCACCCTAGGATGGAGAGGGTTAATAAAGATGGTTTGCTGGTGAGGCACACATTTCTCCTGCCCTCTTACGCTTGGGGATTCCAGGGAATGAGACACTTTCCTCGTCTTTCCAATCATATCCACCTGCCTAATACCTCCAAGAGGCCAGGTTGATGGAGGTGCAAGCAAGGGATGCCATTTACCTAAGACACACATAAGGGAAGCCAAGGGCCCAGGCCCACACAGGCTAGCAGAGGCAGGGCCGCAGCCAGCCCTGGAATCCATAGGCTCTGCATTTCACTTCTAGACATGTTTGTGCTTCCTCACATGTTTGCTTAATGGTAGGAATGTTTCAGCAGAAATCAGGGTGCTGGCTGCTCTGAAGCTCACCTGTTGCTTTGGAATGTATTTATTTATACCTGGGGCCCCATCTCAGCAAACTGTTCCCTTCCTACAGCCAGAAGGCTGATGTGTTCAAACGTCACCATCTCCACAGCAACAGCTTGTGATATTACAAACAGCAGATTGTGCCTCCAGGTAGATAGCAAGTGGCCTGGGCAGGTAAAGGGGGCCAAATAAACTTCCTGTTTCCAGGCCAAGGTTTAAAAGGTTTAAAAGAACAGTAAAGTACCCTGGCACTCCCTACCCAGCCCTAGCAGACACAGGCTCTTCTCTAGAGAAACAAAGGCTTGGCAAATTGTGGGTCTGGTTTACAGTTTACCTCTCTTCATGTCGGGGAGGCAGGGACATTTCGGTGTCTTCCTTCTGAACCCTCACCCCCAGACCTATCATTAATTTACCCATAGTCTAAACCTTCCTTGGCATGTTGGTAACCTCAAGAGAATCTAGACATGGAGATAAGCTTCCCTGGTCACACATACGCTGCTCCAGTTGTTCTCCATGGGAAAGGAAAGGACGATGGTTAGGGAGAGGGGACTTAGTGGGTAGAGTACATGCTGTGCAAGCATGAGGACCTGAGTTAGAATCCTAAGCACCCACATAAAAGTTGCCTGTGACAGTGTGCGTCTGTAACCCCAGTGCTGGGAGGTAGAGGTAAAAGGATCCCAGGGATGGCCTTAATGAATGGTCGCTTGACTGAAATAGGAATGCCCAGGTTCGGCCAGAGACCCTGCCTCCGAAAATAAGGTAAATGTGGTGGCCCATGTCTTTAATCACAGCACTTGGGAGGCAGAGGCAGGCAGATTTCTGTGAGTTTAAAGGCCAGCCTGGTGTACATTGTGAGTTCCAGGCCAGGCAGAGCTACATAGTAAGACAAGTCTCAAAACAAACAAACAAACAAAACAATAATAATAAAATAAAAATAAAATGAGCAATGGCGGAAGCTGCCAGACATCTACCTCTGGTCTCCACTGTATAGTCAGTCATGGCTACACACACACAGAGGTGTGCACAAAGAAAATTAATCTTTTAAGTAAGAGAGACAGGAGGAAAACTCGGAGGGTGGCACCATGCTCATCTCCACAAACGTCTAAGCAGCACAGTAGACCTTCTGGGAGCTTGGCTCCAGTAGTGCCCACAGCCTGACGGAGGTCAATATCCCGCCATTACTAAGCTGCCCAACTCCCTACATACTTTCATCGGGTTGTAGGGTTTCACTTGTCACTCAGCATAGTGACACCTCCTGTACTTTGATTCTTCTAAGACCGTAGAAGTGGACCAAGAGAATAGAAGAAGTGGGTACGACCAAGAGATGTGTGCAAGGCCAATCTGTCCATCTTCTAGTACCTGACAGCCACCTCCTAGTGACTTCTTGTGTGTCCAGACTCCCGACTATGGCCACAGTGTTCTCAACAGACTTCTGGGCTTATCTGACTAAAATGTCACATCTGTGGTCTGTCTTACTAACAACCTGAAGACAAGACATAAGCTGTCTCCAAGCCACCTGCATTTTCTATAGCTTAAGACTGTACTCTTCTTGGAGAGAGGTACTAATCTCTGAGCAAAAGAGGCATCTTGCTGGTGTTGTGGGCAAAGCAGGAATCTCTAAAAGGCTCCCTTATTCCCATGAACCTTGTAGGTCTAGATTTTTGCCATCCTACAACCCACAGACAAAGCCCGGGGAAGATCCTCCAAAACACACCTAGTAGGACCACCTCTCTCTGCAGATTCACAACACTTAAGCTTTGTCAGTTCATCTCCATTGTCTTGATAAGCAGTCTGGGGAAAGAGTGCATATCTGGTCATCTTAGTATCCCCCATGGCTTTGAACATAATAGGTGTCTCCTAGATGTCTATTAGATAGGTAACATCATGGTCTGGATTGTTTGGCCCCACTCTCCCCTATTGTCCTCCCCCTCTTTACCTCCTTCTCTTTCTTCCTGTTTGAAACAGGGTCTCACATAGCCCAGGGCCAGACCTCAAAATTGTGTATATGCAAGGCTGGTCTTGAACTTCTGATCTTTCTGCCTTTAACTCTCCGGAGCTGGTTAGAGGTGGGAAAGAAAAGGAGAAAAAAAAATGTCTTTGGGTTTCTCATTCAGTCTGCCACACCAAAAGAAACTATTTACACACAGCCAATGGTGTCCATACTGTAAGCCTTACACAAAGGCCAAGGAAGGATGTCTGGTGTCCTTTCTATCATCCTTCACAGTATTCCCTTGAGACAGGGTTTCTCAATGACCTAGAGTTCACTGTTTTGGCTAGATTGGATAGCCAGTAAGTCCAAACAATCCTCCTGTCTCTGTAGACCCATGACAACTGACCCGAATTTCTATTGGCTAATAGCTCCATCTTATTGATAAGTTATCTGGGAACAGTCTTCAGATGGCCAGCGCTGGGGTTAGAGGTGCCCATGTCTTACATGAGTGTTGGCAATTTAAACTCAGATCCCCATGTTTGCACAGCAAGTGTTCTTTCCTACTAGGCCATCTCTACAGACCCCTATTATTGTGGTTTGAATGGAAAAGGCCCTGATAGGTTCAAAGGATATAGCATTATTTGAAAGAATTAGAAGGTGTGGCTTTGTTGGAATAGGTGTGGCCTTATTGGAGGAAGTGTTGCACTGGGAGTGGGCTTAGAGGTTTCAGAAGCTCAAGACAGACCTGGGGACTCAATCCCTCTTTCTCACTCTCTCTTGCCTCCCAATCTCTCAGCTACCTCTTCAGCACCATGTCTGCCTATATGCCACCATGCTTCCTGACATGATGATAATGGACTAATGTAAGCCAGCCCCAACTAAATGCTTTTCTCTATAAGAGTTGCCATGATTACGGTGTCTCTTCACAGCAATAGAAACCTTAACTAAGATACCTATCTTTCAATTATTAAATCAAAGACCATTTTCTTGAAATTTTTTTCTCAGGGTTCTAGAATCCTGGGCATGGCCATGCCTCAAGAGTAGAACAAATATCTATCATGCATGGTGTCCTGTTTTTCAGCCAAAGGTAAGATCCTTTCGGGGACTCCTGATCCTTTCTTGTACATGAATCACATCTCATCGTACTCCAGCATACTTCCAGGCCTGACCGTCTCTTCCCAACACACCAGAAATTGTCTGTTTTTAATTATCAGCTTCTGCATTTGTTGCAAGAGGCAGAAAATCCAAAGTGTTACCATAAACAAGTTAAAAACTGATTTCTTTGTTTCAGAAAGAGGAATCTAAAGGAGATAGTATAAAAAATAAAATAAAATTTAAATTAAAAAGCACCAGGGGAACTTTCCGATATCATCAAAGACCAAAATCCTTCAATGTGGACCTGCTAGTCTTAAAACATACCTCCTGCTTCACGGATGAGGAGGGTTGATCGGTTTCCTGCTTTCATGCATTGTACCCAAAAGAAAGTGAAAAGGGGCACACACCATCAATACAGTGGGCAGAATCTCTGTGTCAACTTTGTGTGTCATAGATCTGGAGCTGACTCAGGAGACCTGAAACGTCTAGGGGACTATTGGGCATCGTAGAGAGTCAGGAGACATTCCCAAAATGAGCAGCAGGTCAACTCTCACACTTTCCCCCCAGGAGGCTTAGTACTCTTGACACCAGAGAGATGTGAGGGCATCCTGGCCAAAGCAACCTCCAGAAGCTATCCTTAAGCAATCTGTGACCTGGGGCACTGGCTTTCAGTGTGTTCATTCCAGCTGTGACACAGGACTCGTGGCAGGCCTCCCTCGCGCCCTCTTGCCTGGTGAGGTAATACCCTCCCCTTCCAGCAAGAATTCCATTGCCAGCCCCACCAACCACCCCCACCCACACAGCGTTGCAATCTTTGACACCTGGCAGAGATCTTGGGATCAGAGAAGGCAAAGTGCTGCATCCGCACCAATTCTGGGGTCTCCCTGAGTCTGCAGGCCAATTGTTCCCTGCCCAGACCCGTGGCTGCATGAGGACATAGACCTTATCTTCCCAAATCCGGCCCAGGCCCTCCAGCTCTCCTGTTGCCTCCCACAGCAAGGGCCTCAGGACAGGGAGCTGAGCTGGCAGCTTGCCTGCCTCCCCTCCCAGGGTGCCAGGCTATCTGATCATCCCTCCCACCACGGGTGGTGGCTCTACTTATGAAACTTGGTACAACCATTTGAAGACGATATCATGGCTGTAGGATTCTCCCCGAGGGCTGGAAAGCAGGGTGCTGTGGGTGCTATTTGGCACTAAGTGAACCCACAGGGGGAGGGACGCCGTATTTTCCTTGAGGTGTGGGAAGTGTAAAGCCCTTGTCTAGCAAAGAAACAAAAACAGCTAACAAATAAGGAGCGTGGGACTCTCCAGACATCTGACCTTGGGGGATGTTTTTCCTGTCTGCACGGGATGACAACCTATGTTCAGATAAGGGAACTGTTCTTGCTCCTTCTCCATAGGTGAGGCTGCATTACCAGGCCACTGGGATGGGCTGTAACGTCCGATAATGTCTAAGTGCTCTTGCTAGTGTTGTGGGACCTTTCCAAAGGGATGCCAGGGGCACTGGCAAGTCAGCTCTCAGAAAAGCTTTGAATCAGAGAATCTACCCTGAAGAACAGCTGAGCTTTAAATTTCATCAGTGCAAAACAAGATTCCCAAGGTCTCCTTCTTCCCACCTTTCTCCCCCTCCCCTCCCCTTCCCTCCTCTCTTTTCTTCTCTCCTCTTTGCCTCTCTTCTGTCTACTCTATGCCCTGCTCTCCCTTCGCCACCTACTCTCTTGTGGAAAACGAATAAAGTCCTGAGTGAGTGTGTATTGTTGTCACGAGTGTAGTCACGCCAAGGATGCCAATATCTCAGACCATGGCAGATGGCAAGGCCTTCCTCAGGTCATGCTCTGGGAATGACAAGGCCTTCCCTTGGTCCATGTAGAGATGTTGACAAATAGTTGACCTTTAGCTAAAATAAGCATGTACAGAAAGTACTGACCAGAGCTTCCTCATCCTAGATAACTGCAGCTTAGAGTTCCCTTACAGAGACACCCACTCCTTACTGAGATAGCAATTCTGGACTGCTGCAGGTGAGTCTCCATCTAAGTGGACAGTCTACCTGATCCCAGCCTTATGTTACATGTGTCTGCCATTTTATCATTCCCCATCGCCCCAGAGAGATCAAGTCCAAAGCCATGCATCCTATCTTCTCTCTCTTATCCTGGGGCTGAACCCGGGGCCTCATGCTTGGTTAATGAGGGCTCGCGTCATTACTGAATCTCACTCCGACCTCCTCCTCCTCCTCTGTCTCTTCCTCATAGCAATACCGTCTTTTGACCCTGAAATCCTCACACTTTCTTTTTGTTTCTTACCAATGGAAATGCTACTGTCAGTCTGCAATGTGGTCTCCTGACCTGATGCAAATAGCTACCTGTGGGTGGTATAAAGGGACCCCCTTTAGCTACAGAACAATAGCTTGGAACAAGGAAACATTTGGGGGGTACCGTCTTTGCACTAGATGCTGATAGTATGCCTTCTCTTGGTTCTCCTCCAGGAACCCTTCACTGGCAACCTTCTTTCTTGACTTACCTTTAGGGAGACACTGGCTTTTGTACCTATCCCTCATTCCCTGAACACCCCAGACCCTCACAGGAGAAGTAGCCTTGTGAAAAGTGGCTTTCAGGTCTGCATAAAGGAAGCAGAGTTCATCAGAAGAACACTGCGGAGTGAGTGCCTGTAAAACCCCAACCAGGGACCAGCATGAAAGGGGTATCCCCAGCTCAGAGAGATGTCATTTATTCCAGTCGGATAAAGCCTCTAGAATCTTATTGCCACAGAAACAAAATCTGAGTTGAAAAATAAGTGTGCTTAGGACACTCAGCTCCTATATTAGTCAGGGCCTTGTTGGGGGCAGAGAGTACCTGCTGTTCACAGTGAGACTGGGGCTTTCTTCTTGTCTTAGGAGATGGAGTTATAAAGACCATTATATAAAGACCTGGGCTCTTCTTGTCTCATTAAGCCTTAATCAAGAACTTTCCATGTCTTATGCTGTTTCTGTACAAGATAGGGAGGAAAGCATATTTGCTTCTCTCTTTGATACCAAAGTTCCAAAGAACGACCTTCAATCGTAGCCCTTCCTTTTTCTGACACAAAGTCCTGGAGCCGATTTTGAAAAGCATCTCTGGGCCTCCTGGTCATCTTTCTAGTAGTTCAGTAGATGGACTGCGCAGCTCGATTCTGAAGAAGCATCAGCACAGGAAGGGAACTGGCACCAGACAGAGATTTAGGACAAAGTTGGCTTCATAACCAGCTTTGTTTTTTCTTAGAGAGAGGTATCGTCTTCTTTAGTTAGTTTAATTTGGTGGACTTTATGCATTAAATATGTGTGTGTGTGTGTGTGTGTGTGTGTGTGTGTGTGTGTGTGTGTGTGTGTAAATTCTCTGTAGACTTGTGAGTCTGTGGACAGTCTAAATTAATTCCCCAGTGCAGTGACAGGCTGGAAGGTTTGTTATTATTGTTGTTGTTGTTTTCAGAGATGTTTGTAACAATGGTTCATTGAGAAGGGCTGCACATGAAGAGTGAGCAGCTGAGGCAGTTTTCCAGATAACTCCCACCCAGATTGGGTCATGTGGGTCTGATTGATCGTGATTATTGTGCCAGGCCTCTGCCCCAGCTTGCCCTTCCCAGCACACAGTCTTTGTTTGTTCAGTGTGATGTTGATTCATTATTTCAGACCGTGTGGAGTCACTCGGATTCTCCTTTCCTTTGAAAGGAAGAGAATGGCTGTCTCAGATCAAATGCTGCTTTGGAAATGGAGGGAAAGTCTCGAGCAACCATTTTAAAAGTCTCTTGTCTCAAGCACTTACCCTTGGAGAATCCTGAAGGGTAACCCTAGGCAATTCTAATCTGTGTGTATCGGGTTTAAAGAGTCAAGGCCTATGTGAGGACTTCCGGTTTCCAAGGGGAAAGTGAAACTCTAGTGAGATTTCTACAGGAGTCCAAGGTCATACAGTCAACCTGTGGTGGGACCTGAACCTCAGTCCCAATCTTCAGATTCTCACTGGGACCACAAGGACCCTGAAGTCACAGGTATAGGAAAAGGAGATTGAGAGGTCTCCCTCCATCCTTCAGGAGTGAGCAGCCTCACAGGTGACAGATTGTAACCCAGCCAGAGTGTATGACAAGGGATGCTGGAGGACCACCCTTCACCCTGCTCTGCCACTTTCATCAGAAAGAACTGCTTCCGTTTCGATGCCTGAAGTGACTCATTCCTTGTAGCGTTCTCAGTGGCAGTATGATGCTGGGTTGGCTGCACCAAAGCCACTCTGTCAGCAGGCCTTAGTACAGCAAGTGAGCTCAGCTGGGACAGTGCATGCTTAGCAAGCAGGAAGCCCTGGCTTCGATTCCTAGCACTCCATAAACTGGGTGTGGTAGTAGCTGTAATGATTCATGGCATGTAGTGGCCATATGGTAAACCCAATATGCCAACATGGCGCTGTCAGAACACTCCAAGTACGGAGGGCACGCCCCTGGGCGTGGCTACGTAAATCTGTGCCCAACCACTCTCTTAAAAGGAGCTGCCCCCCCTCCAGGTGAAACTCTCTCCTCCCTCTTCTCTCCCCCTTTCTCTTTCTTTCAGTAACTCCCCTAAATAAACTCTCGTGTGGCATCTAGTAGTGTGCACGTCTATCTCTCACATGCGAAGCTAACAGTAGCCACCTGTAATCCCAGCATCAGGAGCAGAAGTTCAAGGCTATCCTCAACTACTTAATGAGTTTGAAGCTAGCTTGGCCTAAAGGAAGGTGAGGCTTTCGAAAATAAACTAACAGGGGTTTGCTGCTAGGATTGACAAACTGAGTTCAGTCCCCGGTTTCACATGGTGGACGGCGGAACCAACCCCTGTCTGTTGTTCTCTGACCTCCATATACACATCAACATGTATGCACACGAGCGCTCACACCCACCGCCCCATGCCCACAGGCACACATGCATGCATGAGCATACCCACGTGAACACTCATTTTCCTTTGTGTGTGCACACAAATGAAGAGAATGTCGTTTTAAGACAAATTTCTAAATCGCAGGTGTTAGGATTTCTGGCACTTGGTAGATGCACTAGTCAAAGCATTATTCCAACATGGCACCCAGACGCCCTGCCTCTTTCATCCATATGCATAAGCATGCATGGCCATGTAAACTCTACACATGCCCTTATAAGCCAAAACCCCAACTTGTTCTCTCTCTATTCTCTCTCTTCCTCTCTCCCTCTCTCCTCCTCCTTCTTCTCTTACTGCACATTTCCACGGGCATCCGAGTCACAATCCTGTTAAATGATCTCTAGCATGGATTACTGGTATTTGTGATTCAGTTCCTGTACATTTTATAAGTGGCAACGTATGAGCATCTAGTTAGCTCAGGGGGAGTCTGAGGCCTGAGACTCATCTTTGGCAGAGATTGTCTCCTTGCCCACTGAGAGAAGAAAACACTCAGAACCAAGAACGACAAACCAAAGACCTCAGATCACAGAGTTGGACTTAGAGGTGGATTTCTCTTATTCCTTCTATTTTTCTAGCCTTTGAATGTTAGCTGTTTCATGGTAGAACAAGGGCCACCGCGGTGAGCCATGCGGGATTGAAAATATTCATAAGTGTGTCTAGAGGAAAGTACACAGGTGTTGTGAGGTCAAGAATACAGGCAGTTCTAATGTGAAGATACGGACCAAAGTCATTCTAAACGGATAAAGGAAGGTTATTACATTTGACATTCTTTTCATGACCCTCACTTATTTAGACACCTCTGACATTTTTATTTCCCTCTTTCCAAGTGAACCAATTTCTCAAAATCTGTCTCCACACTTTTTTCTCTCAGAAGTCCTTACAGGACTCAGTCCAACTGTCCCTGTCCTCAGCAACTGCTACCCAATTGTCTTTGAGACACATTTTTGCTGATGTGGAAACTGCCAGTGTTTGTGAAACCTTCTCCATGGGTCAAATACATGAAAACTTCCCTGAGAGTCGGAAGCTCCAACTTTAGTCTCCTTAGACAGAGAGTCCTCAAACAGGACCCCTTGTCACCTTGCATGTCAATGTCTTTATCAAGAATGGGGCATAGATTACCTGCCTCTAATCCCAGCATTCAGCCCATGAGGAAGGATTGTGAATTCCAGACAAGCCCTGGTGTCCAGCCCTGTGTCAAGGAAAAACTGACAACATAAGATAAAATTACTATTTCCCAAGATGTGTTCCCAAGATAGTCCCTCTGGAAGTTGCTGGTTGTTAGAAGTAAAAAGTATTCTGCAGCTAAAGATGTCTCCTCCAGAGCTAGAGATGGCTCAGCACCTAAAGAGCACTCACTGCTCTTGCAGGGAAACCAGGCTTGGTGCCCAGGACCCTCATTGGGAGGCTCTGAATTCAAGTCCTCTCACTTTTGTGGCAAGTGATTGCCCACTGAGCCATTGGCTGGGCCCCCATTCCCTTTCTCCTTCTGATCAGCCAGCCTTCCTCCTTCCCTTTCTCTCTACTCTCTTGCTTCTTTTGCTCTCTTTACCCTTGAGCTATATCTCAGGCTACCAGAAGGCGTTCCATGTTGCTTTTCTTTGACATAGTCGGTATGAGTACCCCTATTTATTTGCACAGAGAAATTTAGTAATTCACTTACATTGCACAGCTCTTTAGTGTCACCTAGGGCAGACTCAAAACTACACCTAGCTTGAGAACCTATAATCTCAGCTATTTTACTAGGTCACCTCATTTTTGTTTCTTGACGCAGGTGCTAGGATTACAGGTATGGGCCACCACCCCCAGTGCAGATTGCTGTGCTAAAGAGTCATTCTTTGAAGCCTAAAATAAAGTTATGGAAAGCAATTCCAATCACACTAGTACACATGTCCTCCCATATCCACAGCCTATAAACAGCAGCTTCAACAAACTCAAATCAACAATGTCTGCAAAATCATTATATCTGTTTACTGATGAAATCGTGAATCAGCAATTTATTTGCACACATTCATATTCTGTTAGGTAATGAACCTACACTGACTGAATGGATACAGGTGGTTGTGCAGTGGGCTTCAGTTCTGTGCAGACACTCTAAAGAGGACATGGGCATCTGTAAGTACTGTTGTATTCCAGAGGCCCTGGGACAAAATCCCTTCAGATATTGAGGATCAATGTTTTTCATGGAGCAAGATAGTGTGACCTTGTGATCAAGTTAAGACAAGAAACCGAAACTCGAGCAGGCCTGAGCATCCACTTGAATTCTGCTCAGCTGAAAACCTTCAGGTCGCATCCTTCCCCTACGGGCACTGCACCCTTACCACACCCAAGGCTGTGAGTGAGCGTATACACATACAAACATGTGAACATGTGTCCTTACACGTGAGTGAGTACAGCCTCTTCAGAAGCCGTGTCTCCAGTCACCAAAAAAGGCCTCTGTAGCTCATTGACCTCTAAATCTGGTACCCTGTGACACCAGAAGAGGATGTCACTGAAGCTGGAGAGGAGAGAGGGTCAACAGGTGCGACCAGAGGGAGCTCATTCATTTCTTCTTCTTTGAGTTTCATGGGTGAAATACAGGTGTGAAATGCTAAACTTTTAATGGACTTTGGTAACTTAGATCAAGGTCATCCCTGTTAGAAGCCTAGGGGACCAGTAAGAGAGAAGATAGAGGGCCACAAAGTGTCACACAAAGATAGCTCTGCAGGGCTTAGAAGAGGAGTGTCGCATTGGGGAGATCCTGCAATGCTTTCTGGAGGAGGAAGAGGAGCTGGTCCTCCCCAAGTGGGTGCTCTGAGCAACAGAGTCCTCCTAGGACCCTTTCCTGGACCCTCACAGCTCCAGCCCTTAACTGAGAAGTAACACAGCACCCAGAGGTCCTGCGAGCCACTTTCCCAATGACTCTCTGTTTGAGCGGAGTAAGCCTTGAAGGACAGGAAGATGAAGTCAGCTTGACTCCCTGTGTCCTCAGGTCCAGACCCTAAGGAGAGAGCCTAGCAGTAATGCATAGGAGAAAGGGTCACTGCACCGACCCGAGACCGTGGTGCAGTCAGTGGCAGAGATTAGGGAGGCAGATAAAGGCCCTTTCCTGTTCCTCATTGCTCTGAGGTGATTTGTGCAGTTCATTTTTCTCCTTCTTCCTTCCTTCTCTGCTTATTTCCTTGCTCCCTTCCCAGGCTGTTAGGGCCTCAGGAAGATGTGTGATCTCTGCCTGTGTGCTCTTGGCATAGGAGGGTGCCAGAAGGCTTGGGTTCCCAGTTCTGCCTGCCTTCTGGCACTCCTGCAAAAAGACACAGAGAGGGTATCAAGCTGCCATGAGCTCAGACGGTGGGGAGGGCCAGGGATAGAGGCAAAGAAGGTAAGAGACCAGCAGAGACCACCCAGGAGGATGTGAGCCCTCCCAGAAGCTCCTATGAGCCTTTTCCCAAAGCTGTGCATCTCCCCTCAACTATTCATCCATTTCTCCATTACAGAAGACATTCTCAAACACCTAACCTAATGCAGGTGCCCCAACAGAATTCAGTTTTGTTTTCAAGGGCCTTGGTTTTGGTGTTTTTTGGTTTTTTTGTTTTGGTTTGTTTCCTTTTCTGTCTTTTTCACAGTATTTGGCACGAAGTCCAGGACCTTGCACGTGCCAGGCAAACACTAGACTACAGCCTCATCCTATCACCCATCATTTTTAGATGGATCTCCTAACAAAGCAAATGGACCACAGAATACAAGAATCGGGTCTCCGCACAATTTGAAGCCCGAATGCATTTGTTTTAGGCATATGAACTGCACGTGTGGGTTTGACTCCTTACAGCACTATGAAATTTCGTAATTGTTGGACTGGCTTGTTCTCGGAGGACAGATGCTCACATGTACTTGCTGTCATTAGCCATGTATTTATTCATGTATTCATTCACTCATCTGGAAAACATGCTCTAAGTATTCCATGCTACTGCCTTCACTGCAGTGAGTTCCTGGCAAAGATGAAGATGCTGAGGTAACCCACACACAGTCTTTATATCTCCTTAGTGTGCAATACTTCATGCCCTCTATCTTGCTGCGTTTTACCCTGAACCTTATGGGGTGCTGCTGGAACTGCGGAGAATTTAGGCCAACTGTATATCAACCCTTACCGATGTGAACAAGTGCCAGACCCACACAAGAGTAGATTCTCATACAAAACAGGCATGTGACCAGCGATCATGGGATAAGGCTGGGAGGGGAGTGCAAAGGCCCCAGGATACAAAGTTTGCTCTCTGAGAACACCAGTGTCCTCTGGTCCCCAAGGACAATCAGTCAAGGCCATTGCAGAGACAGGAGTGAAGTCATCTGCCACCAGGAAGGAAGATCAAGGTGATGACACTATTCACACATGTGTGTTCTTGACTTTCCAAATGCCCTGTCCATTGCTGCTGCAAGAGGGTAGCCAAACCTGTAAAGGTGGGAGAAGAAGGTGATGCTAGGAAGCTTGTTTGGTGGTCACTAAGGAAGGATGCAGGCTCCATCCATCTCCTGTTTGGAATCAAGGAGATAGCATGAATGGAAGACTAGACGAGGCAGGGAGGCTCGAGAGCCATCAAGATTGACTTATGGGCTGGAACCCGGGGCACAAGTTTAATTTCAGAACTTGGAAGGCCTAAGTGGCCAGGGCTACACAGTAAGATCCTTGTCTTTTCTTTCCTTAAGATTATTACACCGAGGAACACAAGACAGAGGAGGAAGCCCCTTCAACCACAGGCTACGTGGAACACAAAAGAACACATGGATAAAACGCCAAGCTGGGAGGTTGTGATGCACACCTTTAATCCAGGCACTTGAGAGCTAGCGGCAGGCTGACCTTTGTGAGTTCTAGGTCAACCTCCTCTACAGAGTGAGTTCCAGGACAGCCAGGGCTACACAGAGAAACCCTGTCTTAAACCAACAACAAGTGGGGTGGGGAAAAAAAAACCCAAATAAAAACCATATGATCTTCAGATATAAACTTCAAATGTCAGGGAAAGTGGGAGATGTATGACAGATTGGGGATCTGTGCTCTAATGACCCAGAGGCTTTGAGCCTCGGTGCATATCTGTTCCAATTCTTCATTCTGGGACTAAAAAATCTGGAAGTTTCAGTGAATTTTCTCTGGATTCAGAACTGTGTGAGTAACAGGAAGAGGAAAGCCTTCAAACAACTTCCTTAAGTAATCCACACCAGGGCACGTAAATGAAGATGGGCTACAGGACATAGCCCTGACCTCCTTGGCAAGGTGATGGCGGCAAAAATACAGAAGGAAGCAGCCCCTTGGCCTTGGCCCCCAGGCCTTGTCTCAGGCTTCAAAATAAATGAGGCTTGGGTAGGTCACCTCAGAACATGACTCAAGACCCAAAGTACTCATTAGCCAGCTTAAGTGCTGGCCCTTATGTCCTTGTCCTTGGCCAGGAAGAGAGATGAAAGCTGAGCCGCAGGCTCAGGGTGAGGCCAGTCTGATAGCTCAGTGACTATCTCAACCTATGGCATTCTGAATGCCTGGTACAGCCAAGAGGGAGGTCGGGCTTTTGAACAAGCCTGCACCCTTCACATCTCCCTTCATTCACTCCACCTAAACAAACAGAAGTAAAGATGAAGAAAAGCCACTCATGGAGATTCTAGTAGCTGCCTCTCAAAGCAACGAGTACTTAAGTCAGTATGGGTGATTGACCCCCCAGGATCTGGAAATGAGTCCTTCTAAAGGTCACATGAAAGGGGTTGCTCTTTCACTGTGCAGATGAGAAAAGGGTACCTCAGAGGCAGGTGCAAGCTACAGTCAAGGCCATTCTGAGATCTGGTCTATTCAGCCTTCCCAGTGTAAGTGCCTATGTGGCCATGCTCAACCTTGCTTCTTCATGCTCTCCACCCACCCTTGACTACCAGGGCTGGAAACTTCTAGAAGATAGCAGGCTTTTCCCTCAACACTGTCTGAGAGGATCCAGTTGATAACCACATGTCCACATGCCCCGACTGTCTCAGCCCAAACATGACCCTGGAACAAGCTTTGTCACCGGGCTCTTGTCTCTTGACCTTGGATCTTTAGTTGCCCACTAGGGAGCCTGTAGGTTGACTGTCAACATGGAGATAACTGTAGAAGAGGGGGAAGTACTGGGCAGGTATTTGGAGATTCTGCACAGGAGGGGGGTTGGGGGAGTGGGGCTGGTGTCCCTGCTCTCGACTCTTTAACAGGGAATTGTCAACAGCGATAAAACATGCAGCAGGACATAAAGGTCAGACAAAGGTCAGCAAAGATAACAATACGAAGCCCTAGCCCACTCTATTTTCTCAGCAGCCAGGAAATAGTGTGACTATAATATGCCAATGGTTGATTGAATGATGGAGTAAATGATTGATAGCAATTTTAAGCTCCAAATCTCATGGCAACTTCTGAATTTGGGGAAAATGACAAGCACCAATAATGATTATGACCAAGGGCTCCTGCTGACCAAGCCTCCCTTGCATGCTCTGCTGTCCACTGCAGCAAATAGAACCACCTATCATCGTTCCACAACAAGCCCAGGGACTAGCCGAGCAACAGCAGGATCCTTACTGCCTCCGGTAGCATGTGACAGGAAGGAGCTGTGTCAAAAGCAAGAGTTGCTCACTGGCATTCCTCAAGGCATAACTAGGTAAACATAGTGTATTCAGGACCATGGGAGCAAGCATATGATCATGGCAATGGAGCTTTATGGAAAGGAAGGGAGAATGTATTCAGGTTCAAATACCAGGTGGGCAAGTGGAAATTTATAACCGAGGAACAGGCTGAGGGGTAGGGCAGGAGTTACTCAGAGAAAGCAGCAATGTCAGGGGAATTCTCAGCAAGCCAATCCACAGATTCTTGGTGGGAACAGGTGAGGGGACCAGACAGTGCCTGGGGGCTGCTGAATGAGGAAGCAGGTCTGATGTCCCAGGTGTGTAGGTGGAGTGGAGTGGGGATCCTTGCTAAACAGTCAGGGATAAAATATGGCCAGGCAAGAAATCTTTGTCAGAAGGCAGGTCTGAGGCTACCACCACTGGGGTGAATCTTACTTCATGTCCCAAATTGTGACTGTTCCATAGTCTTGGCTAGTTCTGTGACACAAAACTTCAATCATCTGAAGGGAGGGAACCTCAATTGAGAAAATACCTCCATAAGATCCTGCTATAGGACATTTTCTTAATTAGTGATTGATAGAGGAGGGTGGTCCTGGGTTCTATAGGAAAGCAGGGTGAGTAAACGCTGTAGTACAGGCTGGGCTTGGATTTAACATTCTTCTACCCCTCCCCTACTCCCACCCCTTCCCCCACCTCCCCAATACTGTAATTTCTTGCACATCACTAACCATACCCAGCTCAGCCCTGGGCATCTTTTTCTTTTCCCTTTTGAGAGCAGGCTAGTCTCCAACTCATTATGTAGCTGAGGGTGACCTTGAACTCCTGATTTCCCTGCCTTCATCTCTTCAGTGCTAAGATTACAGGGCCATTATATTTGTTTTCATGCAGTACTGGAGACAAAATCCAGGGTATGATGCATGTTAAGTGAACCCTCAACTGAGCTATAGTCCCAGCCCAGCCCTAAGGTGTCAACAGTGACCAGATGGATCATTTCTAAACCTGTGTCTCTAGTTTCCACTTCCCATCATGCTCCAGGTTCCCTACTTCCATCTCCAAAGCATGCTAGGTGCCTCTGGCCATCTTGTCATTTTCAGGCTGGTGTGAATCCTCACTTTAACCTCCCCGCTTATGTCTTCTCACTCCCTTCTCTGAAATAGCAGCTCTCATCTCATATAATTCTCTCTCTCTCTCTCTCTCTCTCTCTCTCTCTCTCTCTCTCTCTCTCTCTCTCTCTCTCTCTCTCTCTCTCTCTCTCTTTGGTTTGTCAAGCCAGGGTATCTCTGTGTAGCCCCTGGCTGTCCTGGAACTCCCCTCTGACTACACTGGCCTCAAACTCATTTAGTTGTTTTATAAAACCTCCTCAGTGAATTATATTGGATATCTCCAGAATTTTCCACATTCTAGTACCCAGCCTACTCTCTGTTCTTCCCTTCTTTGATCTCTTGTTCTATAGTAAACACCCATATCCTCAGCGCTTCAGTTCAGCATCAGCCTGTGCCCAGAGACTCTTGGTACCCTTCAACAGAACAGGTCTTTATGGAGCAGGTTGGTGTCCCAAGGCTAATGTGAACCCTCCCGTGTGTTCCCAGATCACCTTGTTTCTCATGTCTCCAGATGTTCAAGTCTGTCCTCACCTTGGAATTTGGAACAGAAAAAGCCACGTGACTTCGTGTGGCAATGCCCTTGATCTGGGTTTTGTGGAGGCCTGTTAGGGAAAGCTATTTCTCTGACCTAGGAGAAGGTACAAAGGCCCAAGAAAAGTTAATCCAGTTGGGCAGGTCACTCATCTGGCCAGAAGGCTGGTTCACCTAAAGCTATGCTAAAGAGATCGGAGGAATAATTAGCCCTCTAATGGGATGATGTGTCTTTCCTTCCCAGAATGCCCACTCACTATCTTAATCTCTACAGAGCCACAGGCATGGAGGTGGTGAGTGTGCCTCCTCCTGTTACTCAGGGAAATATAATGTTTCCTTTTCTTCTGTTCCCTAACTTTGGCTTTTGCTCCTTTTTCTAAAGCTGCCCTCCTTGCCATGTGGCTTCTCACCCTCCATGAGGCTGACATCACTTGGCTGCCATGCACACATGACTCAAACAACATGACTTTCTCTTCTCCAATGTGCCTCCTCCAGGGAGCTGCTGAGATTGACAGCTTGCTCACCTTGGACTTACTTTTTTGAATTGAATTGTCCTCAAGTTTCCTTTTAAATTTTTTAGGTTTTTTATTTTTTTATTTTAGTTAAGTCATTGTTAATTGCTTGTTTTCGTCTGAGACATGCTCTGACTGTGTAGCCATCACTGGCCTGGAATTTGCTATATAGACCAGGATAGCCTAGAACTATCATCACAGAGATCTACCTGCCTCTGCCTCTCTAGTGCTGGGATTAAAGGTGTGTTGGCATAGCACACATCTAATCATTAAATTCTTTTATTAGCAAGAGCAAGGAATACAAGAGGGGAACCTTGATGTCTCTAATGATATGCGGAAACTCTGCCAGGACACCCCAAATTACTTGGATCCTTTAACTATGGCTTCTTGCTAATCTGCAGAGTGTAGATATGATCATGCTATCAAAGACAGAAATAATAAATAATCCCCCAAAGGCGGGAACCCAAACAAGCACGCCATGATAGGCAGTAACTATATTTATTCTATACTAGAACATGTTTTTAAAAATATTTTACAGACCAATTTCTATTCATTTTGCATCAGCTCCAGACTCCCACATAGTGCCAAGCAAGCCATTACATGCTGATCAATGAAGGGAAGTCCAGACCTTCCACTGTTTCCTTTGTAGATACTCTGCCAGCCTGAGCCATCCCTGCCTGGAGGCAGAGCCCAGAAGTTTCCAGCTGCTGACTCGGTTTCCCCATGCCAGCCAGAATGCACCTACATCTCCCTCTTGCCATCTGGCTAACATTCTCTTTGGGGCCATTGCATGAAAGAACAATGGAAATGAATGTTGAGAGTTTCTCAATGGACTAGAATTGTAAATCACCCTGACATTGGGATGAAACCCTAGGAGCTGTGCCATGCAAACCACAGTTCCCTAAACCTCTGTTAAAAAATGACCCCAAGTCTCTGGAGACCAGGCAGGGCATTCCTTTCTTGTTGCTTGGCACTTGGCTGCTCTGGATCTCGCTGAACCTCACAGCCTCCAAGCCTAGGTCCTAGAAGAGAACGCTTCCAGGGCCTCTGGTTACTTTCTCTCTAACCTCTAAAGCAAGGGAAAGCCCTTTGGCTTGGGGAGGAAGGTGAGGTGTAAGCAAGGGCATATGGAGCACTAGCCTCTCTAGTGTGCCTCTGTCCGATTGTCCTTGCTTCGGTAACTGGATCAAGACTTGAGTTTGTCCATCAGCTGGGCTAGAGACCTTGCTCTCCAGTCTTTGCAGTTGTGCTAGGAAATACTGGAGGCCAAGGCCCTTGGGCCTGGGAGGGAAGAACATGGGCTGCAGATGGAGCTTGCGGGAAGCTTTGAAGTTCTGAGCAGCACGGGGGAGGCGTGGGAAGTGAGACGTCTGTTTCCCTGAGTTCCCAGGAGGCGAGATGTCTCTCTGTCATCTTATAGACCTCAGCATAGCCTAAAGGTGCTGGCTAAAGCCTGTCTTGGCCCTGAGTAAATCAGGCCAGAACCAAAGAATACACTTGAATGGAAGTGGAAAATTAGCCGCTATGCAGGAGAAAGCCTCCTCTCCAAAATATATATGCATCAAAGTGTACCCCTGTCTAGCTGGGACAGGAGCCATGAAGATGCAAATGTGGGTTTTGAGAATGCTAATGTTGGAAGTGGAGAACAATGGGAGACAGACTTCTTGGGGCCAGGCAGAGGGCCCCAGGGCAGGATGTGGGAGCCAGTGGGGGCAGGGATGAAAGGGGGAAGGAAGCGGTGTGAGGGGCCTGGAGATGAGAAAACAGCAGGAGCCTGGCAAGGCTGAAAGACTGGAAAGAAGAGAGTGGAGAGGATGGGGCCGGAGGACCTGACCGCTGACCGCTGACCTGAGACCGTGGGCCCAGAAAACAGGAGGGGGACTTCAGGGACCCATCTCTGAGTGGCAGCCCAGCAGGGTGGGATGGGCCTAGAGGTCAAGGCTTGGAGCAGGAGACAGAAGGTCTCGGATTTCTTTAAGAGCCAGGAAACAAGAGGCAGGCTCGGCTTGGGTGCAAGGGCCCTGTGAGGTCTAAAAAGAGAAGGTGTGAGAATCAGGTGTTCCGCCAAAGCCAGGGCTGGGGTGGCACTGTCACACCCAGAACTGTGTCACCAGCTTGCCATCCTCTGCTTGCCAATGGAGAGTTGCCTTCTCTGTGTTCTTTTACTCTCTTACCTGTGATAAAGAGCTCAGTGGACAGTGGTAGGTTGGATGAGTGCAGAGTTTGCTTTGTGGATGTTTGCCGGTATCTCTGCAGGTAAAGAACGGGCTTCATAATGCAAGCCACATCAACCTGTGGAGAATTGATGAGGCTCCCTCCAAGTTCCGTCTAGAAAACCAGGGCTTACCTCTTCACCAAGCTGTCTCCCTCTCCCAGAGATCCTGTGTGCCCTCTTGCATTGAGAACTTCCCACCTTAACCACTACAGCCTCATGAATAGAAAGCAGACCTAGGGATATGTTATGGGATTCCAAAGTGGTGAAAACTTGGTCTGAGCTGCCAGGCCAAGGTCAGAGCCCTGTGGGAAAACCTCCATTTGGGGAGTGACTACTTCTTTTGGAAAAATGGATCCAGGTGACATGTTTGGCTTAGGGACTTGGTCATTCTCTCGTGCAGGCCCGGCCTACAGGTCAAGTTCAATAAATCACTGCTGAGTCTCTGGGTCTTCCCATCTAGACTCTAAGTTCCTGGAAAGGGAAGAGTAGTGGTCCCTCACTCTCTTTGCACGCTGTAGGGCTCAGCCCAGCACCTGTTGAATGAATGAATGCTCCAGTGAATGAGTCCATTCATTGGAGAGTCTGAGGCCAGGCACAGGGCAAGGCAGTGAAAATACACAAGGGAATACGATACGATCCCTGATCCCTGCCCTTGCGCAATGCCTCCAACTCCTTGGCCTAGTGAATGAATAGAAGAAAGCAAGTATGAATGGAAACCATGGGAAGGGCCAAGCCCTTCTGCTAATTGCTTTATGACCTGGTAGATAGCTCAGAGATACAGCCCTCTGGTGCCCTGCTCTCTCCCTCTGGCCATGCTTTGCTGCATGCAGCACTGATGAGTGGCTGGCAGCTGTCTGGATCAGAGCTTCCAACAGGTGTTTTTGTTTGTAGAGAAGGGGATAAATTACCCTGCTTTTTGATACACACCTCAAGCATAGAGAAGGGTGATGGCTTGTTCAGTTCCTGGAGATATACACAATGTATAGGTTCTTGTGGGCCCAGTGACAACTAGAAACCACAGAGGTAGAAAACCAAGGCCCTTGTGCATGTGCATGTTCCCATGGGTGTGTGTGTGTGTGTGTGTGTGTGTGTGTGTGTGTGTGTGTGTGTGTGGCTACTTGGTCTCAAGTGGCTTACAGAGGTCTCTGTGATTGCTGCTGAGGCTCAGAGCTACCTCAGGTTCCACCTTTTGCCATGCAGCTGTGGGCCTCAGAGGTCAGTAGAAAGGTTCAAGGAAAGTGTTGGATCTTGAAAAGATGGGCATCTTTGCAAAATACTAAACACACACCTCTTCTGTATGCAAGACTCATGACGTCTAAGGTCAAACTTAGAGTACAGGCGATCAAGTGACCAATTCTCTCTGCAGCCTTGAGACAGTGTATTCTTTCTCTCTCTCTCTCTCTCTCTCTCTCTCTCTCTCTCTCTCTCTCTCTCTCTCTCTCTTTCCCTCCCTCCCTCCCTCCCTTCCTTTTTTCCTCTTTCTAAAAAGTGGTGTGTGTGTGTGTGTGTGTGTGTGTGTGTGTGTGTGTGTGTGTGTGTTTCTTCCCGGAAATTGAAAGTGAAACAGACTAGGGACATGTCTAGGGCTCATCCGGAACAATAGCAGGAAGGAGCAAGGTTGGCCCACAGCCTATGAATAGAGCCTGGCAAGACTACAGTGAACCGGGGTTACATGTGAGGAAGCTGTGAAACAGAAAATACCCCACTCGCCACAGCTCCTCTACCTGCTTTGCCCAGAGTCCAGACTGCGGGTGGCAAACCCCTACTGTAATCACAGGAGTACTAAAGAGGCCAGGAGTAAGTCAAAAGCAAGGACACCTCCACCAGGCGTCCCAAGCAGGTGACAACTTAAGACTATTGGCAGATTCATAAGAAGGAAATGAGTACAAGATAGTTTATTGCATTGGTTGGCCTTGCAGTCCCATGGGACCAAGGACAGGCTGTATCCCAGATAGAAATAAGCACAGCAAATACTTACCAGTCTCCCTCAGTGCTGGTAGAAAGATCTGGGCTTTCTGATCTGAGGCATAAACATTGTCCTGAAGGGAAATGATGATGGACGATGAGGAAAATGGCTTTGAAAAACCCTTCCATATGGATTGATTCTCTGCCATTACCGTGATTCAAGACTCCACTCTATTCATGCCTCATGCCAAACGTAATGATTTTAAAATACAAGTCATACTATTTATTTATGTGGTGGCGGGGGACTGTTGGTATTATGTATTTTAAGGAAGCATTGTACCTCTGGGCCACACCCTTGAATCCAAAACAGGATCCTAGAACCCTCACCACAGTCTGCCATCACCATGATTCAAGACTCCATTCTATTCATGCCTCATGCCAAACATAATGATTTTAAAATATAAGTCATACCATATTTATTTATGTGGTGGCGGGGGACTGTTGGTATTATGTATTTTAAGGAAGCATTGTACCTCTGGGCCACACCCTTGAATCCAAAACAGGATCCTAGAACCCTCACCACAGGAGCCTCCAGTAGCCACCATCTTAGGATGATGATAAAGAACTCATGCTACGTAGCTCTGCAGGACCTTGGGCATCTTTGGCCTCTCATATTCACCTCATTCCTACAGACAGGCTGTCCTCCACATCCTTAGTTGTGCAAGACCCTTTCCCAATACACTCGCGGTGCCAGGGGGGTTATACACTGATGTGATCACTTTTTAAGACTTGGTTTAGCTTGTGATTATGGGTGTATGGTTGATTAGAGTTTAATAGTTAGATGATTATGCCAGTCTTGCCCACACTAGACTGAAAGCTTTCTAGTATATTATCGCGGAAAGGTCTTGTTTTATAGCCCAGGCTGGACTTGAACCTAGCCTTCCCACTTTGCCTAGTGCTGAGATAACAGGTATGAATAACCAAGCTTAGCTGGGGCTGTAAGCTTCTTAGGCCAGAAGAGCAGAGATGCTTTGTTCCCAACTGTATCACTCAAGTGCGCAACTCATGCCCCCAAACATCAGTCGACCTAGAGAAGGGGAAAAACAGTATAGCCAGTTCTTCATTGCAAGAAAGCATTCAGGCAGGACCAGGAGCCAGGTGGGCTTTTGCTGGGTATCTTCCTTCCTTTTTTGCCTTCTAAGGCAGGTTCACTCAGCCACAGTTCACTAGTGGCTGTTATGGAATGGTTAAGTACAAGTGTGTCTGTGTGTCTACATGTACTGAGGGTGATGATTACCTGTCATGAGATATTTGTAAAGCTGAGTGGCCAATAGATAGGTGGGGGGGGGTATGGGTGGGACTTCTGGGCAGAGACAGAACTCTGGGAAGAAGAAGGTGGAGTCGCCAGCCAGACGGGGAGGAAGCAGCATGAGCAGTATAAAGGGATGAGGTAACGAGTCGTGCAACAGAACATAGAATAAAATAAATGGGTTAATTTAAGTTATAAGAGCTCATGGGGGTAAGCCTAAGCTTAGGACAAGTTTTCATAAAGTCTTTGTGTCATCATTTGTGAGCTGGCAGCTCCCCCCCAAAAAAATCCTTCTATAGTCACCTAGCTTCTAGATCCTGGCTAAGAGCATGATACCCATGTATAAATCGTCCTTGCCTGAGCACCTTTCTTAATCTAAAGAAACAGCTATGACACACTTGGGTTTTGTTTTTTAAAACAGTCTTACCTAGCCCAGGCTGGCCCCAAACTGGGTATGATTTATGTGTGTGTGTGTGTGAGAGAGGGGGATCCATCTTTTAGTCTAAGATTAGGCATGAAAACGAACAAAATATCTGGATAGATGACTTGTGTAAAAGGAGGCCATGGACAGCCAGTGTTCTCTAATCTCACATTTTTCTGTCAGTCCCTCTCTGTAGAAGCTCATGTACTACTGGGACGCTGAGCTCATGTTAGGTGCTCTACCATATTTGCTGAATGAATACATAAAGAGACCTTTCCTTGGTCAGGAAAGGCCCTTGGATGGCAGGGACAAAGCCACCTTACCTACGTAAGACAGGCGTTTGTGTGTGCACTTATTTGTGATCCCTTTGAGGCCCATTATCCAATAACCTAATTTGCTAACAGATGTAAGAGAGCAGAGCCAGGTTCTAGTGCCCTAGTGCCCTTTGCCTGCTCCTCTAAGTTTCCATGGCCTTTACTTGTGAAATAGGTACAAACATACTTTACTTTGCTGAGGTTTTTTTTTTGGGGGGGGGTGGTCTAAAAATAACTTCAACCTAATATTTATCCAGTCAGGAACTGAAGAGGTAACAGAAAATAAAACAGAAGTGGCCTCTGTATTGTTTAACAGAAGAAACTATAATTGCCATTTGGGATATATGTGTGGCTGAGAACCTCAGGGAATCACAGAAAAAAAAGCAGGGGGGGGGGCCTAGATAAAACTAGAACGCAGAGAGAATGAACCATTTCTGCAGAGATCTGGAGGATGGGGGATGGACAAGGCGAAGGGGCTAAGTGATGGACAGGAATAAGCTGGGGGAGGGGAAGAGAGGACACCCAGTTCTGAGTCCATGGCTAGATGTCATGAACAAAAGAATGCACTTGGGCTGTTCCATGGGAAATGAGGGCTGAGGAGCTACAACCAAACCTCAGGGTTCCTCTCACACTCCAGATAAGAACCAGTCTTTGACCCAGGGACTGAGAAGGTGGTCAGCCTACATATCGCATTTTAGAGATGAGCAAACAAGGGCTGGGAGCTCTCCTCAGCAGTGGCCTGCTGCCGGACATGCAGGATATTCGCAGTACTGCATAAAACCAAGTGTGGTTGGTGCACTCCTGCAATGCCAACAATTGGGCAAGTGGAGGCCGGAAGATCAGAAGTTTTAGGCCATCCTCAATAAGTTTAAGGCCAGCCTGAGATAAACGAGACACTGTCTCAAAAGCAACAAACCCCAAACTAAACAAAACTCATATTTAAGGCGACAAAGACAAGAGCTATATGGTTTTGCTGGCCATAATGGCTGAGCACTTTGAAGGCCGGGGCAGAAAAATCCCACAGGTTCCAGGCCCTACTCTGAGCTATATAGTGAGTTCCTGGATAGGGCAGGCTACAGAGAGTCAACCTTGTCTCCACTATAGATGGATCCGTGGATCCGGTAGAGGCCAGGTCAAAACCCTTTCCCTTCTTAGGCGTGATGCTCTGCCCGCTTGCCCTCTGCAGCAGCAGCAGCAGCGGTGTGGCGGCAGCGGTGTTGTAAGGGAAAGATTAATGGGAGCGAGGCTTGCAAGCATTGTGACAGAGGAGGGGTCGCCCAGGCCGGGGATAGGGGTGGGAGTGGGGGAGGACGCGGGGGGGGGTGGCAGCCCAGGAATGCACCCCAGCCGGCCCGTAGCCTGCACTCTCCCAGGCCCTACGGCAGCCTCCCGGGTAGGTGGCTCCGCCTTGGATCTTTTTCTTCCCCTTGCAGACCTTACCTGCCTAAACAAACAGCCAGGGCCTCCCACCCGCAGCACGCCCGCCCCCGGGACAGGAAACAAGCGGTGACAGCTCCCGGCCCGCGCCTGCGGAGGACCCGCAGCCGGGTTAGCAACCCGGCGCCGCAGCGCTGCGATTGGCTGAGCGCGGCCCAAGAGGCGCCGCGCCGCTCCAATGGGCGTCCGCCGGAGGCCGCGGGGAGCGAGGTTTTACATGCCTGTGGTATTTGCTCAGAGGGGCATGACCACTTTGGGCAAGTCTTTAAATGTGAGTCAGCTTTCGGCCGATCCCTGGGAAAAATTCCTTCGGTGTTGTCAGGCAGGGTTCGCTAGTTGGAGCTTTCTTTCGCCCCCAACAATTCAAAAGGGATAATCCTACTGAATGGGGAAAGGCATTCGGACCCTGTCCGGGGGCTCCCTAACCAGAGGCCCCTTTAACTCGGGTGGGGGCACTCCACCGAGCTGGTTTCTGTAGGGTCAGGACCCCAGCCCTCTTTGCCCCCAAGTTCCCCCACCCCGCCCCCATCGCGTCTACGGCGTTGCACACATGGCCCAGGAGACACCCGGGCCTCCGGGGCACAATGCATAAGACCAGAGGAAGGCTTGCTTCCCAGGGTCTGCCTCCTGCTCCTCTCAAGGCGATTTCAGGCTTAGAGGTGGTCACCTCCCATCTCCCTAAATTTAGATGCCTCTTTGGCAAAGCAAACGTCTTAATGCTAGTTTGGTCTTCTCAGCTTGCTTGGGCAAGCTCCTTCTGCGTCCTTGGCCTCAGTTTCCACTGAAGAGGGTCAGGTTAGGTGTGGAAGTGTCCCTAAACATCTTTCCAGTTTTACGCGTGTCCCTCTGGAAGTTTGGGGTCCACATAACCGGGTTCCTCATAGCACAGCTGCACGGATGCCACGTGTCATCTTAGAGACACCCAGCAGCCAGGTGCAAAAGAGGTGGGGGACACCCCAAAAGGTTAAAGGCTGAAGGAAATAGCAGGCACTTGAGGATTTAAGTGTAATTTGGTTTTAAATGAACATCTTGTACAGAAGATGAGGCAATTTGGCACCTGCCGTTGGTGAGTTAATAGCTTAGGCACTTGGTAACGCCGCCACAATACTGAAAAGAGACCATTAGTGCATGTAGCATGTGGCAGAGTGGTGTAGGCAGGGCTGATGGCTTAGGAAGTCTCTCTCTGCAGCCAGGGCAGGCAGCACTTTGCCTCGTTTAGGGGGCTTTGCAGTCTGGGCCTAATGAAGCCCTCAGAACCTTGCATGCATGGGAACATGAGGGTATTGAGTGCTTCTGTGTGTGACCAGCATGGTTTGCCATAAAGAACTCAGTACTCCACTGCTAATCAGGTGTGACCATGGGCAAGTCATTAGCCTGCTTTGGTCTCTTTTCTCCTAGCTGCAAGGTGAGATGTTAATTGAATCGCCTTCTTAAAGTGCCCCACCTTCCTAAGCCCTGACCTCCATAATTAAATAGAACAATACATATGCTATGCATTTATTTATTATTTATTGATTTACTCATTCGGGGGAGGTGTTCCATATGGCAGCAAGGAAGCAACTTGCAGGAGTCTCTCTTGCTGTCCTGTGAGTGCTGGGACTTGAACCCAAGTCATCAGACTTGGCAGCGAGTGTTTATATCCCCCAAGCCATCTTGCCAGCTCCTGGCTATTGTTTTTAAGTAGTCAAAGGTAATCAATTGTTTATCAAGCTCTATGGACGGCTAGAAACTGTGTGTCTGCACCCACCGGGTCAGACATTTTTTTCGACAATAGGGTTTTGCTATCAGCCTGAGAATCTGTATTGTTTTCTTCATTTCTCCCCATCAGTGTGTACCCTGCCTTGGTAGCCGGAGCTGGCTACTATCCTCCCCCATATCGATTGCTCCACCTCAGCTGGCTTCTTCCAATCTCCTGTGAGTCAAGTAAATGGTGTTGTACCTTAGACACGTGAGGAGACCCTGGCAGTGAGATCGCATGTCTAAAAGAAAATAAAGCCAAGCCAGGCTGGCCGTTCCCTTTCTCTCCTATGAGGAGAGCATTTCTGAGGCAGGGAAAAGAAAGCAAGTTAAAGGAAAGAAGGAGCCACGATGGTAAAGGAAAGGATTCTTTTTTATTCACCGAGCTGGGGAGATGGTACAGTTGGCAAAGTGCTAAGTATCAGGACCTGAGTTCAGATCCCCAGGACTCTGGTAAAAAAGCCAACATTTTTAACGAGGAAGGTTGAGACAGGAGGCCCCTGGAGCTTCTGGCCAGCCAGTCTAGCCAAATCAATGAACTCCAGTTCTGTTTCTTGCCTCAAAAGATAAGATGAAGAAGAGGAATTGAGAAAGATATCCACCATCAATCGACCTTTGACGACTACATTCACTTTCATCTCCTTCCTTCCTCCCTCAGCCCCTCTCCCCTAAAAATTCAGCTGTAGAAAATATATTTAAGCAGGGCAGTGATGGTATAAGCCCCAGCACTTGGGAGGCAGAGGCAGGCAGATCTCAGTGTTCGAGGCCAGCCTGGTCTACAGGGCAGATTCCAAGACAGCCAAGGATAAACAAAGAAATGCCATCTCAAAAAACAAAACAACAAACACCACACATGCACAAAGGAAGGAAGGAAAGAAGGAAGGGAGGGAGGAAGGAGATGGATCTAAGCCACAAGCAGGTTCAGACAGTCATTTTGTGCTATATTTAAAAAGAAAGAATTTTTAAAATTCCTGAAGACTGCGGGAACATAATGGAGTTTGGTTCTAGAGGCAGACAAAAGAGCTTTCAGAGGAATGGTGTCTGGGATACTTCACAAAGTGAGAAAGAGGTTTTGTGTGCTCAGGCTGGGAGGAATGACTTATACACTTGTCACATACCAGATGTGTCGGCAGCTCAGGTGGCTGATGCTGAATGGCATTGTTCACTTTGATAAAGCAGTTGGCCATCGTTTTCAGGGAGTGGAGAGCAGCTGGAATTGTCAGGAAAGATCAGCAGTGAAGGATGTTATCTTTACACTTCAGGCTATAGCGTAAAAGTCAGGTTATAGTCGACATTTAAAAATGGAATAGATGACTATAGAACGGAACAGAAGACCTCCAAGTACATGCATGTGCATGCTCCATGCAATACATGTGCTCATGTAGTGATGGTGTGTTCTGGATCATGACATCAATGTACTTATTAAAGCTGTGCCTAAAAATTGTCTGAAATCTACTGTGTTTGTAGATCTTTCAGGCTGAATCCAGAAGGGTGGGTGGAGAGGAAACTATAGGAAGTTCATGCAAATAGGACCAGTCTCTTGGTTCCTTCGGGTGTCTGCTGCAGCCCCACACAGCCCTAGAACAATTTATGACCCTGTGACTTAAATATGATAGTCACTTTCCACTTTCTTGACAGAACACTATGCAATTACTGGGGTCCAAATTTTGGGATAGTGTACCTAGTGATTGGCTTCTAACCATCAGCATGGTGGATGTAGGAATGGCCATCCTTACAGGTGAGTAAGGCGTGGCTTACATTCAAAGCCCAGAAGAAGGCAGTTGTGGAACCTTTTATGATCAGAATCACCAGTACCCTAACAGACTTGAGCATAGGGGAGCTTTGGGGGCAGTGTGGATGCTCCTTGATCTGATGCTAATATATGTCTTTGGCTGGATTCAGAAAGACAGAAGAGCGACTGGCTACCAAGCCTGGCCACATAACTGACTATTTAAAGATGTCTTTAAGAGTTTCCATTTGCCTTTCCTGGCAGCCTTAGACGCAATTGAAGCTGTTCACTGTGCTGTCCCTTGCCAGGCACGAGAGGGTGTTTGATGATGGTTAAGCAGAGCACTTGAGTGGGGGGGCTTGATTTCCATCATCCTTCTAAGGGAGGGAGAGGCAAATTTCTTGTAGTGAAATAGTGTGTGCAGGCTGAAGAAGGACATGGACAAGGTGGCATGGGAAGAGAAAGCACGTAAGGCTCCTAAGAAAAGCTGTGTAGGACAACATAGTCCAGCCGACTTTTTTTTTTTTTTTTTTAAGGTAACTGACATTGTACACATTTGATTCATGTTGAGCACACCCAGGTCCTCTTCCCTATCTGTACCCACACCCAGCCCCGTGTATACAGTACAGATAGCTCCCAGCTCAGTTTACATAACCAGGGACACAGCCTTTCAGTTACACCTCCAGAGCAAACATAACCAAGGCTGCTCTTTGGACTCCACAGAAGTGTACATCCTTCCTATAGGAGTTGGGATTTTTCCAGTTCCTTTGATTTCAGCTGGTTCCTTGCCCATAATATAAAGAGCAATTTAACCATGGTTGAAGTAACACTGGGAGCCAAGCCCTGAGGGAGGCATCTTGTGTGTTCAACAAACTCTGTTAATATTATCACCGTTTGTAGCTAAACCCTCAAAGCGAGGATATGCTCCTCCAAGTTTCTCTTGGTTTCTGAGACACTCCACTTTCCCCAGTTCCCTTCAGGAGCCACTTTCCATGAAAGCTCGGGATACCGTGTGACCCTCTTCCCGTTCTGTCACCTAAACACCATGGAAGTCCATCTGATGCGGGAACTCTTGCTAGAGATCCCCTACATGGCTCATTTCCTTCAGGACTGGAGATGTGAGCTAACTTAACTCTCCATACATTTTTGAAGATTTTTCTTCTTAGGTCATTCATCTGATTATCAAGTCTTATCACTGCTTCCCTCCTGGAGACTAATTTCGACTTTGGGGTAAGGTTGAAATATTCAATTATGTCATCTATATGTTAGTCCTTTGGATGTTTGGAGACAGATGTAACAGCATCCTTGATTCTCTATTCCCCAGACGGAGGATACTCAGTTCAACATTTGCACCGATTGCCTAGTCATTTTAGTGACATTGTGGGTCACATTTGGGTGAATGACAGAGCTGAGAGCATTGGCCATTTGCCAACCCAATCCCCTTCGAAGACGTTACAGATTTTCATATCCAACATATGAACTGAGAACTCTTCCATTTTGTGGAAGAGATAAACAAACTTGCGAGATATGGGGCTTAGGCCAAGGTCATGTAGTTTGAAATGAACGGAAATGGCACATTAGCCAGATCCTTTTATCAAATAGACACATACTGTTTTCTTAGAGTGTCACCAGGGTAGTGTACCTAAGATGTAGCCATGTCATCTCTGACTAAACATGATTTTATCTCTATGGCCTCATGTCTTGTTTGCTAGAAACGTCTCCCTCTCCCCCTACCCCTCTCTCTTTCAGTTCTGGCTGTAGATTGTTACAGCATAGCAGCAGCTTTTCCATTTAAGAAAGAGAAATAGAGCAAAGATGTTCATGGTTTCTATCGATACTCACCCAGGGATACAGAAGACAAGTCCCCACACAGGCTTGTGTGGAGAGGGGCAAATACTGGAAACACTTGTCGCTTTTCCATAATATTGTTGGGATACAGGAGCCCTCTGGTGGCCAGAGCAGTAGCAGGAGGGTGTCCTTGGGAACTTGAGGTCTGTCGGAGTTAATCCTGCAGGATCTGAGCCTTCAATTGGGTCCACTCCTCTCATTCTTCCTATTTTCATGAAGGGGAACCTGATTTTTGAAGACTCCTCCTTGTTCTGTCTCCACTGGAGGTTTTCCCTCCAGCCCAGCTGGCCCTTTTGATCCCCCTGGAATCTCTCCCTTGACATCTTTGGCCTCAGGGAACCCTCCTTGAAATGGGGCCAGGTCCTTCATGGCAGATGCTGAGTGACAGCTGATGCAGCTGCTTTGGCAGTGTGGAATTCACATCCCTCTTGGGTGTTCGGAAGCAGTGGATGGATTAAGCAATGATGCCTGTTGATAAGCAAGCATAGACAGCATCTTGCTAGACTATGGTCTCCCAGAATCCAACTTGTAGAAAAGCAGATAAGCTCCTACATATTACCTGGTTCCTGGGGTTAGCCCTCTGCTCAGAACAGGGACCCTCTAGGTTTCTAAGGCATCCTTACATTGTACAGATGTCCTACTTATGTCACTAAAATCTGCACAGAATCTTCTTTAAGGCAATGACACACCACAACCAGCAGGAAATAAAGACACACACACTAGCTATTACAAATTGTTGTCACCGAGAATGGACCCAATGGTCCAGAGGCAGAAGGCCACTTTTGCATCAGTGGATTGTAGTGAATCAAATAAAGGGAAGAAAGCCAAGATGGGCCAAGAACAAGGGGCTAAGATTTTAGATAGAATCACCTTGGCTTCAAGTATAATAAGCTAACAGGGCAATATCAGACTTAGACTGAACTTTGGACCATTGAGGAAAAGGTATTCTGTAAAACGGAATGGGTGATTTTATTACACTATAGTGTTTAACAATTGGTATCTTAATCACTGGGTGATCAGGTGAGATAGGCCTATGCCTTAACTTCACCAAAGGGGCAATTGGAGCAGCTTTCCCAGGATCCTGAGTATGTTGTAAGAAGTAGAGGAACCTACTCGTGGGACAGCAGTGTCTGGAGAGAGTGGCCAGATTTTGGTGGTGTTCCTCTGCAGATGTGGTCCATCTTAGGAACCACACACACTGGAGGACTTTGGAGGAGTGGCAATATGCAGTTGGGTTTCTGTTTTCATGATTGCCCCAGAGAAGAAGTCTTTGATGAAGCCTGATGAATTTTTCTTTCTTTTTGAGACACGTTTCCGTTGCGTGATTCTGTCTGTGCTGGATATTTCTTTGTAGACCACACTGGCCTTGAACTCACAGAAATCCTCCCAACTACTGGAGTTAAAAGAGTCTGCCATGATGCCCCAGTCAGATCTCCCTTTTGGTTTTGGTTTGGTTTTCAAGACAGGGTTTCTCTGTGTAGCCTTGGTTGCCTGGAACTCTCTGTATATCAGGCTGGCCTTGAACTCACAGTGATCTGCCTACTTCTGCCTCCAAGGGCTGGGATTAAAGGCATGCACCACCACCACAGAGCCAGATTTCACTCTTCATAAGAGGGAAGTTTAAGTGAGACCTATATTTATGGTGAGTGAGGTCTTTGTATGTGCATGCAGGTGGGATTCAGAGAGCAAGTTGGTGGAGCTGGTTCTCTGTGTTCACATTTAGGTAGATTGTAGGGATGAAACTCATGTCATCAGGCTTGGCAGCAAGTGCCTTTACCAGCTGAGCTGCCTCAGAGATGTGGTGTCTTTACTCTTTATTACCCTAGCAAAGCACACACACCTAGCCTCTAGTTTCCCATGTCATTTACAGGATTCTCTGTAACATCATTGTTCTACCAAGAACCATGACAGATGCTTTGGATCACACGACCCAGCTTATGCTCTACTACTTCCATAATGATGTCCTCTTCCAAAATGACTATAAGAGCCCTTGACTGTGGTTTCCAGGATGCTCAACAGGACCTTGGCTTTGAAGACAGGTGTGTGTGTGTGTCTGTAGACAAGAGGATCTACATGTGGGTTCATCATCTCAGCCTCTGCTTAAGGGAAGGCTGATGGCACTTCAGGAATGAGAGGCACTATGAAGAGGCCAAGAGCCTCCTCTGTGCCACATTCTCCACCTCTCTTCACAAGGAATTGCAGGAAGCTAAGACTCAGGACTTAGAGGGAAACAGACAGCTGCACATTTCATCTCTTGCTCCAAACCCAAGGTTGAGAAGAATTCTCAAGACCTAGTGAAGAAAATGTTCCTCACTTCATGGGGATTAGGAAACTCTCCCTTCTCACAAAGCAGGATTTATGCTTTTCTATGAAAATGATGATGACAATGGAAAGAAAAGTCTGGAAAAATTGGCATCAAGCTGATTTTCTATGAAAGGTTATGATTCCTCAGCTGTTATAAGCATCAGTGGAAAGGAGAATGGGAGCCCATCCCAGCTTTTCACACACAAACATTTTAAGTGGATCATGAACCCATCTGTTCTCCCAACCAGTGAGGCTCCATAATGTTTCTAGTGCTTACAACTTAGCATGCCAGCGCCTTCTCTCCTAACCAAGTAGGAACACTACTTTGCTAGTGGCTGACTGTACAGGCATTGGAGGCAGGAGATTGGTTGAGTCCTTAACTCTGATAATTGAGAGAGAGGCTGTCTGGGCTTGATTGATGTGGGGTTATCAATGGAAACTGGCTCACTTCATTTCTGATAACCAAGGCCCAGCATAAAGGAATTATCTTTGTCAGACCTGCAAGGTGGGAAGTCTTGGCAACAGCTCTGGGCGAAACCAAGAACAGGATGAGGCCAAGTGCAAGCAAGGAGTGTTGCTGGTTTCTGATGAGGGGGTGCATATCAGAGGTACGTGGCCTTTGGGTGGCACTTGGCATAAGGGAAAGAGGGATTATTTTCTATTCAGAGGGACATGGAAAATGTAAAGGAGAAGCGGAGGCACCATTAAGGCTCTTTAAAGGGATCATGGATGATGGTGGGGACACCATCAACACTGGAGAGACACGGAGTTGTAGAATACAGAAATGGAAAAAAATCCCTGAAAGCTTTCTTAGGCTAGCCTTTCCTTTATTTTTATTCAGGTGTGTTTAATAAACCAGGCCTGACCCAGGAGGGGTGAGAAGGCGTGTCTCTACCAGTACAGCAATATGGTTTTAGGGCCAAAAGGTGGAGTCTGGAGTCAAACAGACTCAAGTCAGCATTAGAATCCAAATTACTAACTGTGGCCTTGTAGCACACGAGAACACTCACCTTCTATGACTCTTAAAAGGAAGCAGGACAATCTATGTGAAAATCCAAAGTCCCAAACTTGGCACTGTGCAGCCAGTGCTGGCGATGACTCATCCCCCTGCTGCAGTGACTGTGGGGAACGAGGTGAGTGAGGATTAGTATGTTAGGACAGTGAGTGAACAAATGTGAAGTAAGCAACCGCCATATGCTAGGTGCCTTCCCGTTACAGGCACTAGACTACTCAGGTTGTATTGCTCCAGGGAATGATGGTTAAAAAATGTCAACTGTTATACTCATAAACACATCAGAGGGAGAGGTCAGTACATCTAGGAACCATGCATGCAGTGAAGGGCAGTGAAGGAGAGGGTCATTGGACACTCATTCTTTGGTCTGCCTTGGTTATCAATAGTGAGTGAGGTAAGGCATGGGAACTCTGGGTAGAAACTCATTCATTCAGCCACTTATTCATTTCATCATAGAACAACATCCAGTCACTGTAGAGCTCAGTAGAGATGAAGCTCTTCATGTAGTGGAGGCAATAAACAGACAAGGAAATAGATATCACAGTGTCAGGTGGTGATAAGACATAAAAAAAAAAAGAAAGTAAAAGATAATAAACCGGGGTGAGGGAGTAGCAGGATCGGAGGTGGCTGTTTCAGATAAGGGGACTCTGTCTCCCCTGGGAGAACACACTTGAGTCAAGACCTGAATGGGAAGGGGGTTAATCATGTGAATACCATGGGGCAGAAAAAAAATGCATGTACAAAGTTCTTAAGGTGGAACAGGGTGGTGCGGAGGCTGCAATGTGGTATCCGTTGTAGCTAGAGAGCCATGTTCTGTTTCTTCCCAGATGCGGAGAAATAGTCAGTGAGAAGAGCCTCTAGGTAGAGAACTTGCCAGCAGCCCCAAGGCCACGTCTCAGGGTAAGGCCAACTGTGAGGAAGTAGACTGGGGTGTGAGAGACAAGGCAAGTTCCCTCAGACAATTGGAGGCTTGTCTGAGAGTGTGAGAAATGAGACCCACACTGAGCCATGTGGCTTTGAACAGTCCCTGGCTGTTATTGCCAGATGCCCAAGCTGGAACCCATTATCAGTCTCAGAGGATTGGGAAAGTGTCCTTCTCCCCCTTCTTCATTAATGTACCTGGGATAATCATATGTAAAAATACTTATTTCTTTGCCTTTAAGAAGATTTGTGTTTCTCGGCAGTGTTGTCTGTAAGTAGGACCTATGAGGACAGGGATGACATCTAATTCATATAATTCTCATGGGAAATAAGTGTAGAACGTAGTTGGGATAGAAGACCAAGCCAGTCAGTGTTCATTACCAATAAGCACATGTTTACTATCTACTCAATAAAAGGTCAGCCATTTTATTTATTTGACATTTTAGCTTGTTCAAACTCCAGTTACCTCAGGTTCCAGGGTTGTGAAAACAGGAAACAAGCCTTTTGTTATTTCTCCCATCCTTTGCCCCTGCCATCTACTCTCCTTTCTAACACTGGTGGACTCTTATAGACCAGTGGGGCGGTAGGAAAAGCCCTGGTAGGGGGAGCTCTTTCTAACATGCACTAACTGTGTCACCTTGTAACCTTACCCCAAGAAACCCAGAGTCCTCACCTGAAAGTTCCAGATGACATTCCTGTGTTTTATAAAGCACTGCCATAAGGTGCTTGGAAAACTAAATTATAGTTTGTAAACTGCAAATAACACAGGTTCCATCCCCAGCACTAGAGATAAATACATAAGCAAATAAATAAATAATCATCATACTTATCTACTAGGGACCTTCACACTGGCTACCCCCTCATCAGTCGATGAGAACTACCCCTTGATAAGGTTCTCCAACTGTTAATTCTTTTGGTTTTGTTTACTTATTAGTTTTAAGACAGAGTTTCACCATGTTACCCTGAACTCTCAAACCTCCTGCCTCAGCGATCTATTTCATCACCGATTAAATAATTTCAACTTGATATACACAGTGGAAGGTGGGGTTGAGAAACAGGGCAAACAAGTAGCTTGGGTCCGGTGGAGGAAAGAATGCATAGATAATGTTGGCGTTCTTTTGAGTGAAGCGCCACAAGATGTGCAGGAGGAAGCACTCAGAAGTGATGGAGAAGATGTATTATCACTACTGTGGCTACCTTGACTACCCGATATTTGCCCATACGAAGAAGTGCTCTTATGTTTCCACTGGAAGCCTAGTCAATGTTGGCAGAATGGTCAGGCATTTTTTACGCAGTGGGGAAGTGTACCTCATCCTGAAGGCAAAAGGCCTCTGAACCAACAGCTGGAGAGATCAAGAGGAAGATGGAGAAAGGTTGGGTCAAAGCTTAGAAAAAGAAATGAACTTGGCTTGGAAGGGGCTTGTCTTGTACCAGACCCCTTAGGGTTTTACACCAGGGCCCAACTGTGACACTGTGCTTAGCATAAGCCCTGGCAGGAGGCTTGGACTCAGCAGGGCTGAAAGGAGCCTGGACCCTGTCATTGAGACCATCCAGCCAGGCTCACTCTGTCCTTTGTCAGGACCCAGGAGGCTCCATATCGTTACCCCAGAGCATTCTGCTTCCCTCCGGCCTCATTACGCAGTACATTAGCTGTGGGAACGAAACCCATTACAAAAAAAGAGGGGGTGGAATTGGCACCAGGGAAAGAGGCCTTCTCAGATCAAGCTAACAACTTGTGCCTATTAACTAAAGAAGATCATTAGAAAACTCCCATCTCCTCTCCCCCTGCCTCGCCCCTTCCCCCACCACTTGCCATGTCAGATAGAGACAGAGTGGGGCTCACGTGAATTGCCTGTTTCTTGCTTGTCCCACAGCCATTAAGGGGCCTGGTTCAGGGCTTTGTACAACAGCAAGCTTGGGGTGAAAAGGACTCACTTGGACATTGGGCTGTCTTCGTTTTTTATCGTTACTTTAACTTATCTATTTTGCAGTGTTGAGGATGTAACCCAGGTCCTCACATAGCTAGACAAGTGCTCTGTCACTGAACCATACTACCAGCCCTTGAGTCATATTTTAAATGAACAAGATGTCTCTCTTAAAGATAACTCTTTGAAGGTCAGTGAAGACAGTGACCAAAATGATGTCAGTATCCACTTAGGGTTGATGTCTAGCCCAACATAACAAGATACAGGAGAAAGATTGTCTTCTGAGGTCCCACAGTATGAATTGTTTCTCTGAGATGAATTTCTTTAAACCCAGCTTTACAGATGGGGCCAAGGGTCAGTAAGAACCGGTGCATCCTGGTTGTTATGAGAAATGTGTCGAGAAAGCTTTCTCTACTGTACTATTTTTCCTTTTTTTAAAAAAATGCATTTTCTTTTAATGTGTGTGTGTGTATGTGTGTATGAGTGTATGTGTGTGTCTCTCTCTCTCCCTCTGTGTGTGTGTGTTTGCGTGTGTGTATGTGTGTATGTGTGTGTGTCTCTCTCTCTCCCTCTGTGTGTGTGTGTGTGTTTGTGTGTGTGTATGTCTCTCTCTCTCCCTCTGTGTGTGTGTGTGTGTGTATGTGTGTATGTATGTATGTGTGTATGTGTGTGTGTGTCTCTCTCTCCCTCTGTGTGTGTGTGTGTTTGTGTGTGCAGGTACCTTCATTTATCAGGAGAGGGTATCAAGTCTCCTGGAGCTGGAGTTACTACTGATGCTTGTGAACACCTTAATTCAGTCTTCGGAAAGAGCAGCGAGTGACTTTAATTGCTGAGCTACCTCTCCAGGCCCTCATTTTTCTTTCTTGGATTTTCATGGGCGTTCTTAATAGCCTGACTACCTCCTTAGCTATGCTCTCCAGCTAGGGTTGAAGAATATCTTCAAAGAAATCTAGTCAAGCCCCTTAGATTTTAAGCCATAGCGGAGTACTGAGCGTTGAGTAGTGGCCTCACGCCTTGCCTTTGTCTTCCCTCTAGTGCAGAATAAAAATAAACATAATAGATCTTCTGCAAGGCTGGGCATGGTGGTGCATGCCTGTCATCCAAGCACTCAGAAAGTGGGTGCAGGAGGGTTAGGAGTTGAAGCTCATCCTCAGCTACATAGTGAGGTTGAGGTTAGCCTGGGCTACATGAGGCCCCGTTTCAAGAAATCAAAAATAAACTAACACATTTATATTTTTTAAAAACCCAACAAATAAACAAAAGAAAAGAAATCTTACATAAGATATAGGTCATAGCAAAGGTCTGGTTGAGCCTTCATTACTTAAATGTAAGGGGTTCCTCTGCCACATGTGTCACTCCATGTCTGCCTGCCCACCCCCACTCCCCCCACCCCTCGCGCAAGAGTGCCTTTCACCCAGTGATTGACTAGACCAGTGTGCCTTTGTGTCTATGTGTGCTTCACTGCCCCCCCCCATCCCTCGCCCTGCATATTTTGGAAAAGTCTCAAACTGCTTCACTGAAGAGGGGCTGGTGTAGAGACTGTACCATGCATGGCTCCATCCCTAGCCTCTCAGGTCACTGGACTCAACCTACTGGGGGAATTTCAGAAGCTCAAGTATCCTTGTCCTGTGGCGTGGTGAGAACAGACTTCCCCCTTCCATCAGCGCCCCGTTTGCTATGCTCTCTAACAAGGTCTGATTAGCATTCCCTTTTCAGGGACTCCTTCGACATCCCAGCTGCACTGATTGTGGGCAGCGAAATGGAATCGGGTGCAGTGGTGACTCAGGAGAGCAGCTGACAGGCAAAGCAGGGGTAAAGACTCTCTGAGAGCCTGGAGAGACAGCTCCAATTAAAGGGACCGGCGAACACTACTTGAGGAGACACTTGGAGAGGGTAGCACAGGAGACAGACTTGAATGCACAGAGAAGGGAGAGAAATACCTCATACTAACGACTCTGAGAAAGAGAATATAACAAAAAGAACACGCCTAGAAAGATACAAAAAGAAACAAGCAAAAAAACCCAAACCATCTTTTCCTAGAAAAATGAATGAAACTGGGAAGACTGGAGTTTTAGAAAATGAAAGGTAGAGAGAAATTTCCTTTCTCTGGTCTTTGCTTTACGATGGCTTCTTTTAATACCTTAACTCACAGAGGGAAATGCAGACACTTGGCTTTTACTCCCGGAAGGGCTGCGTGGTTGAGTGGCTTGCCCACTGGCGCTGAGGAGGCTCTGACTCCCCTTGCTTTGAGACCAGCTCCAGATGCCTCTCTAAGTTTCCCCCTTGTCCTTAAGCATCATGTCCTTCTGCTCACCTGTCTTTCCTGTCCCAGTGTTATCAACGGAACGCTGACACAGCCAATGAAGCCGTAGGGAAAAGGGCCTGGTGCCACTCTGGAGAGTAATGCACAGGAGGTAGTGTGAACACTGCATAAGTTCATTGTTCTTGGGGTCTCCCTCTAGCACCCCAAGACTCAAGGTGTCCTTTACAATGCTGTCGATGGAATCCAGGACCTTCCACCATACTCTCCCAAGTCTTTTGTTTTTGGAGATAGGATCTTTGTTTCTTTGGTTGTTTTTGGAGACAGGGTTTCACTTTTTCAACCAGGCTGGCCTTACACTCAGAGATCTACTGGTCTCTGCCTCCCAAAACTAAAGGCTTATGCCACCATTGCCAAGTGAAACTTTCTATGTAACTCAGGCTGATCTGGAATCTCTGTATAGCCCAGGCTTATCTTGAACCCACAACAAATCTCCTTCCTTAGCCTTTTGAGCTAAACCTAGGTCTTGATTACTTGAAGAAGATTGCATGGCAAACACTTCTGGGACTGGCCGTTTTCTTCAGCCTGTAACTTGTCCACTTGAACAGTCTTTCTGGCTTGCACTTTCAGGGAGTATGTCCTTGGTTAGTGGGAGTTACTGATTCATCAACTTTTGGGCTTTTTAGAGATAGAAGGGACCATCTGTTTACTGAAATGTGCTCACACTACACTGGAGACGGCAAAGAATGTCACTATTAGCAAGAAGAGGAGTAATAATAAGGGACCACGTCCCTTCTACCATAACAGGTCACTTAATCCTCTATTTTCCCATCTAAGGAAGGGATTAGAAGCTAGACATGATGGTACACATCTATAATCATAGCACTTCAAAGGTGAAGAGGCAGCTGATTTATCATTTCAATGCCAGCCTCAGAGACACAGCAAGTTCAAAGCCAGCCTGGGCTATGTGAGACAATCTTAATAAATAAATAAATAAATAAATAAATAAATAAATAAATAAATAAATAGATAGATAGATAGATAGATAGATAGATAGATAGATAGATAGATAGATAGATAAATAAATGAGTAGATTTTGTGATTGTTCTCAAAAATACCTAATAGATAAATCAGAGTTCTAGAGATGCCCCCCATGAGCACCTTTATACACCCTTCATTGTTCTTGTCCTACATTCTGGGCAACCCCCAAACTTACTGTGCTTGAAAAAACATGTAGAAGCTCCTTCCCTCAATGCCCATAAGTTGACAGGCTATGGAATAGTGAAACTGGACAGATGATTTCCAAGAAGAGATTGAGGAGGCTGTGAGGGGAAGACTGGAGTTTGAATCCAGAAACCCAGGTCAATTTTGGGTGAGTATAGTAACTCATCTGTAATTCCAGCCTCAGAAAGCAGAGGATGGCAAAGCAATCTGGCTATCAAGACCAGCCATATTAAGAAGTTCTGGGTTTGATTAAGAGAGCCTACCTTAACAAATAAGGTAGAAGTGTGATGGAGGATGATTCCTGATATCACCCTCAGGTCTACACACACAAACATACACACCCCATGCATGCACACACACCACACACACCACATGCATGCACGCATGTGCATGAAAAAATGGGAAAGGAACAAAAAGAAGACATTGGCATGCAAAGCAAAGTTCAATTTGCCCAAATTAGCATGGTGATTATATAGATTCGGGGCCAAGAGAACAGACTAGAGTGAGCCTGCTGAGAGCCTCTTGTTCGAGTTTTGCCATTCAAACATTTTCACCATGGCTCTGGCTTGATTTCCCATTATGTGTTTCTGTGATAAAGACCATGACCAAAGGCAGCTTTGGGAAGAAATGGTTTACTTCAGTTTACAGTTGAAATCCATCATGATAGCAAGTAAAGGCAGGAACTCAAGGCAAAAACCTGGAGGCAGGAACAGAAGAAGAACCATAGAGAAGTGCTTGCTTCTCCTGGCTTGCTCTCTTTGCTGTTTTATATACTCCTAAGGATTACCTGTCCAGGGATTGCACTGGTCATGGGCTGGGCTCTTCCATGTCAATCACCAATCAAGAAAACTCCCCACAGGCTTGCCTATAGGTCAATCTGATGGGGGCATTTTTTATTTGAGGTTTCTTCTTTTCATATAACTCTATCTTTTGTCAAGTTGACCAAAACAACAGGATAGGTATGATTTAGGGCCATTAGACCAAAGAGACCAGGTGAAAATAGAATGGGACAGTCCATGAAAAGCATTCGGCAAGTGACCGGTGCCTTATCAGCTCTCACAATATTGGCCACTGCTATGATTAATATTTATGTTGCCATCACCATGAAGACCTCACAGAAGAAATAAGTAAAGGGCCAGATTTGAGGGTTGGGGATATAGAGCAGTAGTAGAGCCTGGCATATGTGAGGCCCCAGGTTCAATCCCTGGCACTGGCAGGGAGGAAAAAGGTAGATTTTGAAGAGTGGAGAATTGAGTTTGGGTGTAGAAATGAGAGTCTAGGAGACAGGAAACATAGATATGCTGCCAAGGAATCTAACATCTCCATATTTTCAATGTTTTCCAAATGGTTTTGCCATATAACCAAGATTCATAAAAGAACAAGAAAGATTTTCTAGATGTAGACCGTAAGACAAGGAAGTAAGATTCCTGGATCCTGGCACTTTCTGTGCTTCTAACTACTGACCTACCTTGGCAATGGCTTCGGGCATTAAATGCTACCTTCCTTGGAGTTCCATCAGTCTCTTTCCAGCTGTGACAGGCAAGGGGGACTTACACAGCTGTTCTTGGCCCAGTAAGAGTCCATACTTAAGCTTTATTACTCACTCTCCTGTTCCAGCTCATCTTTGGTATAGTCCTGCAAATGTGTTGAGAGGGCCCATTCTGCTTCCCACACACACCACTTCCACAGTGCGATTTCACTGGCTCCCTTGCCTCTTCCGTGGAAAGAAGCTGAACTGAAATGCAATGTACATGGTCTCAGGTGGCTTCCATAGCCTGGTTTGGGGGCTAATTTGAACTTTATAACAATGAGCCTCATCATAATCATCATCGTCGTAATAATAATAATGATTACCAACTGGAGCATTGGACATGCAAGTAACATATGGATAATTTCAAATGAAGAGTAATAGCTTCATGACCTCAACAGAATCATCCCATCTTAATTGTACATAAAGAATCCCAAGATTAATAAGAGTAAATACCTTGCTCCAGATCACACAGTTGGTAGGAAGGCAGGGCCACACCCAGGTCCACCAGACCCCAGCATTAAGAATCCCTCTTTGTGCTGTCTTACTTTCCACAGGACACAGAAAACAGACAGGACTTTTGCTAGTGCATGACCACAAGAACATAACATAAGGCACTGCATTTGTATGTCAGGTTCCAGGAATTCCCTGCTAGGTTTTTACCCTCTCTCCTGATCTTAGATGCTCTTTTCAGACTCTGCCCAGCTTCCCGATCCTGCCACTCCGAGCTTCTGTTCTAGAAAGGCAGCCTACAATGGACACTGCATTGCTGGACTAAAGGCCCAGCCCATGGTCAACACTGAACTAATACAGTAGTCAGTGCCTATATACCTGGATTAAGCATTTGAAATACACTCATTTTGCCTTTAAATGTACTCTGGATATAAAAAATAAGACATCAGACTTCAAAGAAGGGAATTCCATGGCTAATAAGCAGTGCCAAGTTCTACGTTGGTTACTTTTATATCATTACATTAAATGACAGTGTTTAAGAAATATTGAGGCAAGTAAAATATTACAATTTATTTTTCCTCTATTATTTTTAATTTTAGGTGTGTTAGAATATTTAAGATTATAGATATCTCTAGTGTTTTTAAGCTCTATTTCTATTGGAAATGTACTGGAATGATGTTGCCTGGGTCTTAATCCTAGCTCTGACATATACAACCTGGAGAATGTCCACTCATCCTGATGTCCCCAATTTCCTCATGTGTATAATGAGGACAGTAGTGTTGAGACCTGTCTCAAAAGGTTGAGTCTTGGTTCCTTGGCCTGTTACATGTTCCTCATCAAGACCAGGATCTTCCTCCCTCCCACCCCCCACCCCTTCTTCTCTCTTCTCCTTTCTGTATTAGTTACTTTTCTGTGGTTGTATTGGTTGTATAAAATACCATGATCAAAACACCATACAGAAGAAAGACTTTATCTTGGCTTCAGAAGGGTGAGAGTCATTGCAGCGAGAAGGCATGGTGGCAGGAAATAGAGTTGAGAGATCACATCTCGATAATAAGAATGGAGAAGAGAGACTGAACTGGAAGTATGGTGAGATGATACAATCTCAAAGTCCGCCCCCAGTGATGTACTTCCTCCAGTGATGCTCTACCTCCTAAAGTTTCCCCAAACAGTGCCACTAACTGGGGACCAAGTGTCCAAATATCAGAGCCTTTTTCAAAGCACCTTTCCTTTGCCTACCCTTCTCTTCCCTTTCCCTTCTTCCTTTTTTTGGTGCTGAGGACTGAACTCTCACACTTGCTAAACTTGATTAAAAACATAGCACATACCATGTACTATGCCCCCAGCCCCTAGACTAATCCACCTATTACTTAAACGCTGTTTTTCTTTGGGCTGTGTGTCCACTAGATTACAGGCCTTGTCCTTTAAATTGGCATTAAGTTACCTACCCTGTGAGTCATCATTTGGTGTGAATACCTAAGTGGGGTTCAGTGCTCCCCCCTGATAGAGATGTGTGTGATTCATGTATTTCCCTCCCCGTGAAGTCCTCCATAGATCTAATACATTGAGATCTAATGCACAAAATGTCTTTGCAGAAGTAAAATGCCTGTTAGTTTGCTGAATAATTAATGTGCTCCCTCACCTTCATTCCAGGGACCTCCCACATTCTTCTGAACTCCTCCTTATCAGGTCAGATAGCCTTTTCTGACCTCCTTGGGCACCAGGCACACACATGCTACATACACTTACGTGCAAATTCACACTTATAAGCATGATATATGTATATGAGGAAAGATTGGCTACATACACTTACATGCAAATTCACACTTATAAGCATGATATATGTATATGAGGAAAGATTGTGTTTTGACTGGTTTAGCTACCATCTTCCCTGGTTATTTTTCATCACAGAACATCTCATCTCTGTAATTTAAATTTCTACACAGCCCTGCCACCTCAAATACATTTAGAATGAGGGACGAATGCTTTTCTCTCCCAGCACACAAAGAATGAAATCATCTATAATTTCAGGTTCTTCAAGAAGTGACCTGAGTTCATTAAAATTTAATTGCACGGAAGGATAAGGGCAATATCTACTTTAATTAAGAAGACCTCTCTTGGCTGAAGCTATGATCAAGATTTGCTGATGGGGCGGCGGCTGCACATTGTTTCAGCCACTAGAATGGAAGGTCATATCTGTGCTGTGCAAAGTGCTGATCCACAGCCTTGGGAAGCCCAGACTCCATCTGCCATATGGTCTGTTGTGATGCTTCTTGGGAATTTGCCCAACAGGAAAACCTTCGCGTGCTTTAGATTTCATTCAGCATTCAGGGAATGTATATTCGGGGAAAATAAACTCCAACCACACACTTTTGAGATTTTTCTTTCATTTTGGGTGCTGACAATTGGACCTGAGGCCATAAGTACACACTCTATCATTGAATTACACTCCTAACACCTAGGATTCTGGTTTTAGTTCTCTTTAGTAATATGAGGTTGATTTTATGCATCCAGAGAAGTTGTTGGGGCTGAAAATTCTAAGGACATATGCCATTGAAATAGTCTAACAAATACTAAAAATAAAAATTAATAAAAAAGTGAAATGATGTTTAAGTTTTAATTATCTTTTAAAAATAATGTTCATGTGAGGGTATATACTTAAATGCAGCTGCTTGTGGAGCCAGCAGAGGGCATTAGATTCTCTGGAGCTGTCGATTTAGGCAGTTGTGAGCTATTTGTCATTGCTAGGAACTGAACCTGAGTCCTCGGTAAGTACAGTACATGCTCTTAACCACTGGTCCATTTTTCTAAACCCATAACCTGATTTTAATGATTTTTTTAAATGTGCCTAAGACATCCCAGGCTGCCTTAGAACTCACTATGTAGTATCAGCAGGCCTTGAACTTGTGATCTTTTTGCTTCAGGCTCCCAAGTGTTTTCCACAGCATCAGGTCAATAGTCTGGTTTTTAGTGGGTCTCAGCAGAGGCACCTTCTGACACCAAAGTAGCACCATTAATGGTCCTTTTTTTTTTTTTTTTTTTTTTTTTTTTTTTTTTTTTTTTTTTTTTTTTTTTTTAACTGAACCTAGTTTCCACATACAGACCATCAGTAAAATACTGTGTAACATTTTAGACAAGGCAACCTAGTGAGTTTTACACTGGTATTGATCCATACTAAGACTGTGGGCTTCTGGAAGGGAGACGGAATGCATAGGATGGGATTCAGGTGTCAGCTGATAAGGATTCCAGGCTCCTGAAGGGGGAGTGGCCAACCCCATTCAAAAGGGGCTGCTGGGATCATCAAACCGGGGCCACTGCAGTGAGAGCACCGAATCCTAACCACCAGACTGAGCCAGCTGCCCAAGAAGAAGCATGTAAGGAACACAGGTGAGCCACGGGCCATGTGGCAGACAGATTAATGAGAATGCATTGAGTTAAGATGTAAGAACAAGCTAGCAATGTGCCTGAACCATAGGCCAAACAGCATGAAGTTAATATAAGTGTTTGAGTCATTTCTGGGGGCCTGAGCAGCCGCGGGCAGCTAAGGGGTCTGGCGTGGCAGGTCTGTGGGTCTGGACCTCTGGCTGCCTTGGACCAAGAAACCTAATTGTAGCAGGAAAACAGCTAGCTTTCCCAGTTTTTTTTTTTTTTTTTTTTGAGTACAGGATCCAGTTGGGCTCAAAAGTACCTGCCCTGAGGTGCTGCCTCACCCAGATCCCTTTGGAAGTTACCTGTTGGGTGTGCAGGTGTGCACTTTCTAGAATTGCTATCCCCGAGAAAGTGTTCATCCATGGACTTAGGGCTGCACCTAATGATGGCTGATATTAGTATATGAAGACTCATCATAGGACCACAGCAGTGACAAGTGGAGTTAGCTGGCAACTTCTGACCACAGGGCAGTCTGTTTCCCCACCTCTGCCCCCTTAAGTTGTGCTTAATTCCTTTAACTCTGCACATGTTGATGCAAGAATACATCTTACCATGGTTCCTTCACTAAAATCTTGGTTCCTAAGTCTGCATCCTGGAAAAGCTGACTTGTAATCCCTCTTGGGAACCTGGCATGCCTCTGGATTGAACCTTAACACATGACTGCAGATCCACTGGTCAGATGACTTTTAGAATCGTCAGGATCCATCTTCTTCCTGTCAGTGACTCCTCCCTCGGTTCTGGCATCAAACTCAGGACCTCATGCATGCTATGAGAGGACTGAGATCCTGGCCCACACCTCCAGAGACTCTTCATCCTTCTTGATGCTCATGGGTCATCTGATGAAGTCTCTGCAGTGCTCACGCCAATGCTGCATCTTGGTGGACATGTATACAGTGTGCGTCTCCAGTCTCCTCTCTCCCATCCTCCCAACATAACTCCGCTTCAGACTCAACTCTCTTTGGAGCAGCAACGGATGTTACCTTTCCTGAACCTTTTTAGAGTCAATGATCCTCTGAGCCTGTCACTGAAGAAGAATGTCATAGACTGTCACTGTCAGTAAAAGACTCTGGGGTCATTTACTGCAGCTATTCACACGGACAGGAATGCTCCTGTCATAACAAAAAAAAAAAAGGTGCTCACACATCTTAATCCAGAGCTATCATAATGTCACCCACTGTCACTGCTATGTTCTGGCCCTGAATCATTCTGAGGTCCAGCACCCCAGTTATCTGCTGTTAACCACACACAAAGCAACTAAACATAGACAGGTTAAGTTGACTGGTAAGAGACTCACAAAAGGAAAGACAGAATTTATTTTGTCTTGCCTATTTAAGAGCACGCTTGGGAAGCCAAACAATAGAAATTCAAGTCGCAGGCAGTCTGGTAAGTATGAAAAATCCTACAAGAAGGCTGGTCCTAGCATCTTGGGGTTAAATTCTGCCTGACCATCAACAAATACCACCCCCGTTTTTTCTGGAGGCAGCTTCTTTAGGTTCCCAACCAACCCTCCTGGTAACTTTCAACCCAGACAGGTAGGAATCATCCACGGTGGCCCAATCACGTCCTCTTGTACCAGCAGCACCTGTCCTCAGTGAAGGGCAGGGAAGAGCGTGCCCTTCATTCCTTTTGGGCTTGCCCACACTTGAGCCGTCAGGCCTTCCTGGGAAAAATGGTTCCTGTAGGGAAGCGGGGTGTGTGTCCACAGCTCCATTCCCTGTGGCCAAGTGCCAAGTGACGAAAGTGTCGGGGCCTTTGAAATTGTCAGAGAACTGATTTCCTTGTCAGGTCTTGTCCTGTACAGTTAGAGGGCCAAATTCGACTTTGGTGTTAGCTGCCACGCGAATGAAAGGCTGATGACATGGAGTTGAAGGGTTTGTGCCTGCTGTGCTTCAAGATGTCCACAGCCAGGCATGGAGAAAGCTCCTGCCTTTCGGCTTCCTTGAACTCTCTTATCCATCCTGCTTTATGGGCTACCAGATGAAGGGCCTGGGAAATAGTTTAGAGTAATTAGATTCCCAGACGCTTGCAGCAGAGGGAGGCCAGAGCAGAGAGCCTGTAAGTCTGAGTAAAGGCAGTCATCTATGGCCTCAGAAAACAGAATTAAAAAGAGCAGGGGTGAAGGACCCAGTGTTTCCGTGGCTACATGTGGGGGAACTCTACACAGAGACCCCACAAAGGGATTTATCTTTCTGTTGCTTGCTGTTGGGTATCAAATGAAGGTTTAGTGCCAATGACTCCTGAAGCCACTTTCTACAGTGGGCTTGTCATAAGCCTATGAGGGACAAAACTGAGCATGTAATGGCCAAATACAGGTTGTCAGGAAGCCTAGTGTGATGATTATTCTTGTTAGCTTGACTAAATTTAGGATCACCGTGGAGATACACCTCTGGGTGCATCTAGGAGCATGTTTCTAGGAAGGTTAAAGTGAGCAGGAAAAATCCGGAATGTGGGTGGTGCCATCTCATGGGCTGTGTGGTCTTAGGCTGGATAAAGAAGAAAACCACCAATACCCATGGCTCTGTGCTTCCGGACTGTAGATGCAGTATGATTGGTCACATCTCACTCCTGCAGCCATACCTTCCCATCACGATGTACCAAACTGGGAGGCAAAAGAAGTCTTTTCTCCCTTGAGCTGCTTTTGTCTGGGATTATTGTCATAGCAACAAGAAAAGTCACTAATGTACCCAGATAGATGGAAGAGCACAGAAGAGGTGAGGGCAAGCCTGGGGAGATGGCAAAGTAGAGGAACGCACAGAGCTGGGGGCAGTAGGCTCTAAACTGCAGACATCCCACGGGGGGGGGGGGGGCTCCTCTGCTTTTCCCTGGGCATTTTTAGACAGTGTTAAGCACCATCTCTCTGCCACCAACTCCTCTGTATCTCCTCCTTACACCTTAGACCAGAGGTTCTCAACCTGTGCATTTTGATCCCTTTGTGGGGATGTCATACATCAGATGTTTACAATTCATAACAGTAGCAAAATTACAGTTATGAAGTAGCGACAAAAATAATCACAACATGAGGAACTGTATTAAAGGATCAGGATTACGAGGGTTGAGAGCCCCTGCCTTTCCTGTTTCCAACCTGACTATGGACAGGCTTCTGTCTTCCCAGATACTCCATACCTCAGTGGAACCAGACAAGAAAGTTCTTAGTTTTAGGCATTACAGGAGAGTCAAAGTTCCTCCAAAATGCGTAGAGAATAAAACCTGGAATCCGACCAGACCCAGAGTCCAGAAAGCTTGCTATTTAGCAGACTAGGTTCTAGAGGGCTGGAAGACTCAACAGGATCCCCACTTCTTCCTGTGTATTCTCCATTCATCACTTCCCTGGCTCTGAGCCATGGATGATAAATTTGCATGGAGAGGAGGTGCCTCTGGCTTACTCCATTAGGTCTCTGCATTGCAGTAGCAAACAGTGAGAATCCAGGCAGTAAGGATTCTGCCTGACCCTATTAAGTTCTTGAGTTTAGACAGCAAGGTTTATTTGTACTTTTATTATTTCCATAAAATTATCTCTCATGGCCCAGTTTATAGCTGGCCAAACACAGTGTCTTTCTTTGTTTCTGCCTTGCACATAATGTACTACCTAAAGGCTTGGTAAACAAGAGATAGCCAAGAGAGAAGGTAGAAAACATTGGTTAGACATAAAGGTAGGAGAACTGGACTAGATAGGAGCTGATGAAGAAGCATATGAAAGTTTGGAATGGGTGTGCAATCAAATGCCCAGTCTTGGCTGTAAGAATTGACCACAGACATTTCTTTCAATGCATTGTTACTTAGACCTCATGCATGGCAGGGTGGAGTCATTGACAGCAACCCAGGAAGTTTCAGCGGGACCTCAGGGCCAGAACTGCTTTGGTGTAGATAGCCATGTCTTTTTTGGTTGTATTTGAGACAAGGACTCTCATAGCCCAGGCAAGGATGGATAACTTGGACTTCTCATCCTCTTTCTCCAGAGTGCTAGGATTACAGGTGTACACCATCATACCAAGTCCATATGGTTCTAAGACCCAGGGTCTTAGGCATGCTAGACATGTACCCTGACAGACCTACATCCCTAGCCGGTTTCCTGTTTCTATCAGCAAGTTCCATGATGAAGAGGTCCAGTTGGTGGTTTGGCCCATCCCAGCTGTCCAATGCTAAGAAAGCTTTACCACTCAAGGGCACCTGCATATTTACATGTAGCTGGGTGGGCATCTGGGTTTGGTGAACCATCTGATCCACTCGATTGGTGCCTCTGTTCCACGAAGATCAGCAGTATGCTAGAGGCCAGGAAGTCGATGAAAGTCCCTACCCTCAGGAGTCTTCTTGTCAAAGTGCAGGGTGGTCAGCAAAGAGGCAGTGGGGGTTCATAAGGCACGTCAGTTCATAGGGAAGTCTATTTGTATCAGGTTCTCCAGGGATGGGTGGGACCTGAAGAGGCAAGGAGACGAGAGAGATACTTCCAGTTCCGGGCACAGCAGTGTACTTTTAGCCTGGTGTCTCTGTCCTGCTGATGAGTCTCTAAATATGCTCAGTACTCCCGGCCTGGTGGAAGTTAGGCAGGGCCAGCAATATCTTTCCAGAGCATACACCTATCCTCTCTAGTCTTGTCACTTTTACTTGGCAGCCCTCTGATCTGCCTCTCCTTCCTATTTTCACGGTTCCTTTAGCTCTGCACTCTCTTGGCTTCAGCATGTTTGGGAACATCCAGTGAAGGAACTCTCTCCTGGATAGATAGCTCTCCAGCTTGGCCTGTCCAGTCTCCTCTTCTGCCCCTCACTATCTCCTTCAGAACCCTAAGGCATTGCTGTGGCCAGGGTCAATGAGGCTGCCACATTCTGTACAGCCCTGTGATTATCACGACCTTCACCAACCTCCTCCCGGCCCAGAACCATTCTCAGGGAATTCCTACCTTAAAAACAAAACATGTAATGGCCCCATGGATGATAAAGACAATATCAGAACACTTTAGCTTCAAGAATTAGGCTTTGAGGTTTAAAAGCCACGAGCCATTTTCCAATTTGTCCTTTTCTGCTTCCTGTTTGTAGTTCAGCCTTCGGGTTGTGAACCCTCAGCTTCTACTCCAGCCACCATGCCTGCTCTTTGTTGGCATGCTTCCCTGCCATAACAGACTCTTATCCCTCTGGAACCATAAACCAAACAAACCGTCCCTTCCATGTCTTGATCACCATGTTTGTTTGATCACAGTGATAAAGAAAGTAACTGATACCAGCTCAAATATCAGGGCATCTTGGTACCTATTAGCAGATACCCATGCTGGGCCGGAGGCACAAACAATCCTGCAGAAGAGACCAAGATGCAAAATGATTGACAGCAGCAGTCCCCTGGTGTTGGCAGGCTTACCAAGGGCCCCCTTCCCTTACTAGTAAATATGAGCTACACACCACCCTCCTGAGGTCCCCCTCGAGGGGGTCAGATGGAACCCCATTCTTGAATGCCAATCATAATGAAAGTCAGTGGCTTGTCTACCAGCAGCCAGTGTGGGGTGGGATGGCAGAAGGCAAACACAAGAAACCTTGGCTGCATTCACAAGCCTGCTGGTGATGAAGGACCAGGCACCGGACTAAACGTTGAGCTTTTATTTGGAAATACTGCTTATGTGGATGTCATCCTCGAGGTGGGCAAATGCTTAGATGCTTTCTAACCCCCACACTTTGTAATGTATCTCCAGCAGACTGCAGATACCCCATGGAACTATAAGTGGCTTGTTCATCCATTCAGTTCTTTATTTACTTTCTGGTCTTTAAAATACATTTAGTGGTTTGGGAGAGAGCACGAGATGGGGCAGGGGGAGGTATATCAATTGAGTTTCTTCCATTTCAGAGAAAGAAAATGAAACCACAGGGTGGAAAGCAGAGGTAGAAAAAATGCTTACTGGCTTGCTGTTAAGCTTTGTGCTCTCAAATCACTTTAGATTTGCCAAAATGTTGCAGTGAGGTGAAGACATCCTCATACACCTCACATTCAGCTTTCCTTTATGCAACATCTTACACAACTGTAGCACATTTGTCAATGCAAAGACATCGGTGCCTGCACAATGCTACTTAAACTGTCACTCTGAGGTCTGCAGTGACATCTCCCAGTCTCCCGCCGTTGCCGCCTCCTCTTCCTCTTACATCAGTGTGGATGTAGATTCTTATTTTATTCTTTGGATCAGAAGCACATTTTTCTTTATTCATTTATTTCCTTAAATTGTTTTAGCTTGGGCTATTAGAAGCTCTTCAAGGTCAGCATCTGTATCTTTTTGACCTGCCCTGTCCCTCCCGCCTTCTCCTCTCCCACACCCTCCTCTCCCCTGCCTTCCATTTCCCAGTCATTTACCCACAGAGACATAACTCCCTTTTTGAAACTCATTAAAAACAAGGACCCACACACTAGTTGTATTTGTTTGTCATTAAAGCCTCTCAGCTTCCAAACAGTATGTGTGTGTGTCTGTGTGTGTATCTGTGTGCTATGTGTGTGTCTGTGTGCATGTGTCGCTGTGTGTGTCTGTGTGCATGTGTCTGTGTGCTATGTCTGTGTGTCTGTGTGCATGTGTCGCTGTGTGTGTCTGTGTGCGTGTCTGTGTGTCTGTGTGCATGTGTCTGTGTGTGTGTCTGTGTGTGTGCAGTGTCTCTGTTTCTGTATGTGGTGCGGTGTCTATGTGTGTGTGTCTCTATGTCTGTATGCGGCGTAGTGTCTGTGTGTGTGTGTCTCTGTGTGTGTGTGTGTGTCTATGTCTATATGTGGCATGGTGTCTGTCTCTCTCTGTGTCTATGTCTGTATGCGGTGTAGTGTCTCTGTGTGTGTGTCTCTCTCTCTCTGTGTGTGTCTATGTCTATATGTGGCATGGTGTCTGTCTCTCTCTGTGTCTATGTCTGTATGTGGCGTGGTGTCTGTGTGTGTGTATGTCAGGGGGTACATTGCACTTAACCACCTATCTGCTTTTATTTCTATGTCTCCATATCTGTTAAACATGAAATAATCACACATTCCTATGCTATGTCCTCCTTGAATTCAGCATTTGCCTTTTACTTCCTTCCAACTTCTACCTTCTTTGAGAGTGAGAAGCCAGACTTCCCTTGTCCACTTTATTTACCCATCTGCTCAGCCTAGCACATATAGAAAGTGTCCAAGCTCCCGCCCCTGCCCCGTGAGAACCAACATCACCAACAGAATACAAGGCTTTTTCATACAGTTTCTCAGACTTAAAATTTCCAGCCAAATTATTATCCCTCAAAGTTACAGGAGTACCATCGTTTGCTCCCCAGTTCCTTTGGGTGAGGCTGTGCCACAGTCTTTGATGCATTTGGGTTCCTTAGTCAAAATGTGCGCCCCTCTCTGTAGCCACCCCACATCCTCACTGATTTCCTAAGAATTTGCATACAGCAACACCAACTCTTCATGGTGTGCAGTTCTGAGGGTTTCAAAAATGCAGCATCAGATCGCTGTTGCTGATTTTTTTTTCTCTTTTGGGGGGCCCACCACCCAGCTCCCAAACAAATCGCAAGCTTTTTCTTACTTATGAATGCCCAGCCTTGGCTCTACTTGTTTCTAGCCTGCATTTGTAACTTACGTTAGTCCTTCTTGCCTCTGGGCTTTTTCCTTCCCTACTCCTGTACACCTCTGTTTCCTACTCTGCGGCTTGTTGTGTACCTGGGTGGCTGGCCCTTGGAGTCTTTCTTCTTCCCTGGCTCCTTCTTTTTGGAGCTTCTTCTATTTATTCTCTCTGCCTGCCAGCCTGCCTCCTGCCTCACTACTGATCACTCAGCTTTCTATTAGACCATCAGGTGTTTTAGACAGGCGCAGTAACAGCTTCACAGAGTTAAACAAAAGCAGCATAAACAAAAGTAACACATCTTTAAATAATATTTTACAACAGAGCATCATCTCCCCAATACTGTAGAAGAGTTCCATCACCCCGTGGACCTCTGACAGGCCATTCTCATCAGTACACTTATCATCTCTTCATAGGTAACCTTCACAATGAACCAATTCCAAGCTGCTGTGTGACTTATACCTAGCGTATCTTTGAGGTTTATAGATACTAATATTTTAAATCCCTGAGTCAGTAGTGTTCCATTTGATAAATATGCTACAATTTATTTACCTATTCATTATTTTAAATTGGATCCATTACAAGTGAATCTTCTGTGAATATTTATGTGAACAAATGCTTTCATCTATTTCGGCTAAATGCCTAAAAGTAGACTTCCTGAGTTGTATGGCAGCAGCCTTATGCAAACTTGTCTAAGTTGTCAAAATGGTTCTGGGTTTTCATTCTCACCAGCAAAGCCTTTGAGTCCCCATTCCACAATAGCATCTCAGAGGTGTGAATTGGTCCCTCCGCTGTGGTTTGAATTTGTGCCTCCTGTTGACTCATGAAGCTTTGAGCATCCTTTTATAGGCTCACTGGCCATTTATAGCACTTTTCTTGTAAAGCATCGTTGCAATTATTTTCCGTTTATAAATACACTATTTTTTAAACAAGCATTTTAGGTTCCCAGCAAATTGAAAGGAAGAGCAGAGGTCCTGTGTACCTTTTGCCCTGACTCAGGCGGTGCCTCTCCCACTGACAATATCCACAGTGGGGCATTGCCTGCAGATAAGCACATTGATACACCTTTGTCACCTAGGACTCACATCACTGACATCAGGACTCACTCTTGGTGTGTATCCTAGGGGTTTGTACTACTGAATGATGACCTGAATATACCATTCCAGGTGGTACAGAGGATTCCTGGATTGTCTCTGAGACACTTCTGTGGCTTTCTGGTCTTTCATCTCTCCCCAGTCTCCAGAAAGTGTCATGGCTCACACTGTTAGTCCCACACTTGGAAAGCAGAGGCAAGAGAATCTCTGTGAGTTCGAAGCCAGCCTGGTCTTCAAAGCAAGTTCCAGGACAGCCAGGACTGTTACACAGAAAACTCTGTCTGGAAAAGAGAAAAGACAAAAGACAGGAGGAGGTGGATCTGTCCTCTGAGATCTCCGACTGTTTTATTATATCCCTACAGGAAAGCCACTGATCATTTTACTACTTCTACAGTTTTTTGTCACCTTTGGGATGTCATGAAGTTTGAATTGTGCAGCAGTAAGCATTTCAGATTGGCCTTTCGCACTTAGGAATATGTCTTAGCATGTCTTTCCATGATAAAAGGAGTCCATCACGTGCTTCGAACAATATTCGATTACCAGTGTGATAATATTCCATTATCAACATGTCCCACACTTTATTGGTCCATCCTCTTAAAGGACATCTTCTCTGAACATTTCAGCAACTAAGAACAAAGCCATTGTAAATATTTACATGTAAGACTTTGTATGGACATAAAGAGTGTGACTGCTGAAATACAACATGGGAGCATTTTGCTCTGTAAGATCTGGTCCGACCGTCTGCACAGCAGCCATTACAGTCTGAGTTCCCATCAGCAATACATGAGAGCACACCAGTTGCTTTGTGCTCTCCACAGCACTTGGTGGTACCGGGTTTCCAAACTTTTGCCATTCTAATAGGCATATAGCAATACCTTATTTTTGTTCTAATTCACCCCTCCCTAACAACGGCAGATCTTGTACATTTTTCCATGCTTATCTGTCATATGCACATCCTTTTTAAAAGGTCTTCTATCCAACTTTATTCAAGTCGTTATCTCATTGTTTAGTTTAAAGGGTTCTTTACATATTCTAGTTTTGAAATAAATTTAAAGTCCATGTAGCAGTGCCATGGGTCTTCAAATACTGGTGAAACAGTCTCCTGTCTAATATTTTCTGTAATTATTTCTCCCAGCTCTAATTTGTCTCTTCAGTCTGTCAGCAGTGGCATTTAAAACAATTTTTTAATTCTAATGAAATCCATCTTGTCATGGATTGTGCCTTTAGCATCATATTGAAACTGTCCCAAGATCAATTTAGAATGTCTTCCTATGCTATTGTCTAAGAATTTTATGTTTTAACATTTTGAGACATTTATTTCTATGCTACGTGCCTGGATTTTTGTCTATGCATCATTTGTATGTAGTGCCACCAGAGGCCAGAAGAGGGCGCTGGGTCCCCTGGGATTGAAGTTACAGACCTTTGTGAGTAAATGGGTGCTGGGAATTAAAACAGGTCCTCAAAAAGAGCAGCATTGCTCTTAACTGCTGAGATGTATATCTATCTCCAAATCTTATAGTTTTGACTTTTAGAGGTCCATAATAAATCTTAGATTGAAGTTTGTGAGACATATAAGGTCCATGTTCAGATTTCTTTGCTTACTTAATTTGTAGACAGTCTATAGATCTTCAATATTTGATAGAAGAACATCTCCCCCATTTTACTGTCTTTTCCTCTTTGACAAAGACCGTTAAACAATACTGATGTGGCTCTGACTGCATTCTCTTGTCTGTTCTGGTGATTTGTTGGTCCAGTGTTTTAACAGCAGTCGCCTTGGAGCACCCCTTGAAGACAGGTCATGCCCATTTATGACTCTGTCTTCCTCCTTCAGTAACTTTCATTGCCCTGCTTACGTAATTCTTTTGCCCTTTCATATGAAACTCATGTCCATTTTCAGATACAGACAAAAGAACTTGGTCAGGGTACTCGGACTGCATCAATGCTGTCACGAGGAAGGACTGACATTTGCCGCTATTGACCACGCCCCCATCCATAAACATGCCACTTTACTTGATTCTTCTGATTTGCTTCGTCAGAGTATTGTAGATTTTCTTAATAGAGGTTATATCAAAATATATAAGGCATACAATCACTTTTGTTAGGTGAATAATCATTTTTAGACGTGAATATAAATCAGATTTTTTTTTTATTTCAAATTCTACTTGTCTCGTGTGTCTAAGGAAGCTTTTCTCCACGTGACTCTTTTCCTCCGGGTTTCATTCAGGATTTTTCCTGTTCCCTGCATTTTACACAATCCAACCTTGTTATTTGCTCATGTTAGTGCTGTTTATATATATATATATTCATGTGTATATATCTCCATATATGTATGCGTCCACTTATATATGTATATATATGTATGTATATTATATATACACTGTTGCTTTAGTTTTCTGGCATTCCGGGAGCACTAGTGTGGAATCTGACATTATTTTGAAAAAAATTTTCAATTGTTATTATTTCTCTTTCTTTTTTCCTGGTTTTCTAATATCTGTACATTAAACTTCTGTGGTTGTCCAAAGATCTTGGATGTTGTGGTGTGGAGGGTTTGAGGTCTTGTGCTTACAGATAAGCTGTAGGGACACAAGGAACGTGAAGCGTGCAGGTCTGTCTCTTCAACAGAACAAATGTGCCTACCTGTTTTCCACCAGGAAGGCTGAGGGTGGGTATTGTGAATAGCCTGGTGATCAGTGCTCTCTAGAGCCAAACATAACCTCCAGACAATTGTGTGGTCCGAGCTTTGTTTCTCAGTCGGTAGAATCCATTCATATGGAGGAGGTGGCGGGCGCTCTGCCAAAGGCACGTACTTTACAGAGTCGATGTAGTCATGCGCTAAGCTTTATTGTGATACGTGTCACTAGGAAACTTTCCCCAAAGCTGTACTGAACTTAAATATGTCAGAAATAAACTTCCAGGGGTCAGACTCCAGAAGTTTAAACCAATACCAGCTACTGAGTCATGTTGAAGCAGATTTCCTTCTTGGGGCACACAGATCGCTTTTCTGCCAAACCTTAGCATTTGCAAGAACCCTATATTATGGCTTTGTTTGGTTTTGTGTCTTTACTGGTTTGTTTTTGAGATGTTAAATTATCCCCAGATGACTCTCTTTTCTCATCCAAGTCTAAACTCCAGTAAGCTCATCAATGAAATCCTGCTGTAATGTTTTTGGCTCTTTCTTAGACTTCTCTATGGTGGTGGGGTGGGAGTGAGGGTTGGGGGTGCCACGGTGGAAATCAGAGGACAGCTCATGGGTGAGGTCTATCCTCTCACTAGGCAGGTCCCAGGAATCAAACTCAGACTGTCAGGCTGGGTGGTGAGCCACCTTACCAGCTGCCATTGCATCTTAGGACTTGCTTATTTTCTTTTTACAAGGGTGTCTACTGTAGCTGTTGGAGCCCTTGGCATATCAATTAAAAAAAACATTTGAAATTCTCAACCTAATACATCTGACTCTGCTTGGGCAATTGCTCTGTCTTCCCCAACCTTCGTGTCTGTCAGTATGCCTTGTGCTTTTTCTTGATAGCCAGAAGTGAGGATCTGGGTGTTACAAGTTGGTCTTAGGGTACGGTGATGGAACAGCAGGGGTTAAGAGTACTCTGTAGTCCCACAACTGGATCTAGCTCTTTTGGTGAAGTCATGCCCTATATTTGGAACTTCAGCAGAGAGTCTCAGTTCTCTTTTCCTCCTAGGTAGGGCAGGATGTCTAGAGGAGTATTTTCCTTGCTCCAAGTCAGTTAGGCTCTGATTAAACAGCTTCTCCTGAGGGCGGGCTTCATCAAGAGATGAATGCCCCAATACATTTCAAAATGGTTCTTTTTCCTTCCTCTGATCAGAGCAGAAGGTACTTTTTTTCTAATGTCACTATGGGAAACGGATCCATGGCCCAGAGGTAAAGCTGTCTGAGAATGGTACTCCTCCTCTGGCTGGGGCTCTCTGTGGGAGCCTCTGGCTTCCGTTTCATGGTGCCAGCCTTTCTCTCCTGGCACTGGTTCATGCAGAGGCTTGTGTCTGAGGGATGTGATTCTGGCAGTCATCAGTTACCCTCTATTTGGAGACAGCATTTGTTCTGTGGCCCTGCCTCACTTCAGATCTGGGAGAGGTACAGGCTCCTCTGTTTGCTTAGCTTTTCCATGTGGTTCTAATGGTGGTAGGGTGTTATAATTTGCTTTCTGTTGCTATGATAAATGCCATGACTAAAGGCAATTTGGGGGAAAAAAGAGTTTATGTCCTATTACACTCCCAGGTCCTCCGCCAAGGGAAGCTAGGACAGGAGCTAACTGCAGGGATCTGGAGTCAGGGACTGAAGCCGAGATCATGACAGAGTACTGCTTACTGGCTGTCTTCCAGGCTCACATTTAGTTAGCTTTCCCACACAGGGCAGGCCCACCTGCCTAGGACTCACACCGCCCACAGTGGACTGGGCCATTCTACATCGATCAGCAATAAAGAAAATGGTCCATAGATACATTCCTAGGCCAATCTAAAGGAGGCAGTTCTACAGTTGAGATCTCTTCCCAGTAGGCTCCAGGTTTGTGTCTGGTTGACATCTAAAGCTAACTCTGACTAGGAACTTCCCAACATGTTGCTTGCTTACCTAGACAAGGAATCTACAGCATCTCTTGTATTGGGCTTTTCGGCTTCATATGGCATTGCTTATTCTGGTACAACTCTTCTGTTAGTTCGTGGATTGTAGATCATTTCCCCTGAACATATGGGGTTTTCTGCATCAGAGGGTCATACTTCAGCTAAGAATGGTGATGATTCCTTTCAATCTTAAAACGCCCGTATTAAAAAGACGAACTTTTCAAAACACACATATTTGAGCCACTTCGTGTGAGATATGTAAGAAATGAGTCTGTCAAAACTAACATCTATTGAGTCCATCGACTGAGTTGAGATTTTCTTTTTCTCTCTTTGACAAATGCTGAGTGTCATCTTGTAAATATATGCCTTTTCTTTTTGCCCCAACAAAGGCAGAGACACTAAGTTCCATTAAGTGAGTGATTGCTGAAGGACATCAAAGTAGTTGTGTAACAGACACACCAGAGCTTCTCCAACAATGTACAACTTGTTCTTTGCTGGGCTTTGGAGGCTGGCAGCAGATTTGGAAATGGTTGATTGATGCGCTTCAGCCCATTTGTGAACTCTTCTTGGGATGGCTTGCAGGTTTCACTTAAGCATCTCATGAGAGAGTCAGCTTGTATTCCTTAACTACCTTTAAAAGTAGATATCTACAAAGGCATTTACTTTAGGCCAATGCCCGACGTGATGTTTCATGTCCATGACTGCCTTTAATCTTATGTAATCTTACATAAGTCCTTGGTGGATGGGTATAATTGGCCCCAGGCTACAGACGGTGAACATGGCATTGGTTGAAGACTGACTTTCATGCCTAAAATCCACAGTCACCAAGTGGCAGAGATTTCAATTAACCCTGGCTTCTGCTAACTTCAGGCTATGCTAACCTAAGTCCTGATGTCTCTGCCGTACAACAAATTAATGACCGGTCACCTCTGTGATGCTTTGAGTCACAGCCACGCTATCTTTTTTCACTTTTCAGAATAGTATCTGTGAGTTGTATGAGTTACTCACTTTTTTTTTTTTTTTTTTTTACAAATTAGACTTTATGTTAGACTATTTGCCCCATTACAGCTACCAGTATAGGAGCTGAGCACTGTTAAGGTAGAGAAGATTAGATTACAATGCAGTTTAGATGCATTAATAGATTTTATTTGAAGCATTTTATCCACATATGTTAACTATACACAATGGGTTTTGTTATGGCATTTTAAAATATTTATTTTAATTTTATGCATATAAATGTTTTTCCTGCATGCGTGTCTGTGTACCATATGCATGCCTATTTCCTATGTAGGCTAGAAAAAGGCATTGAATACCCTGGAACTAGAGTTACAGATAGTTATTATCTACCTTGTGGATTCTAGGAATTGAATCAGGTCTAGCAAAGGCTCCTAACTGCTGAGCCATTTCTCTAGGCCCTCTCTAGTTCAAGTCCATTTTTTTCACTATAAGTATGATTTAAACAATAGTGATACTTAACAACATATACAGTAAATGTACATATGACATAGTGTTAGATTGTATCTATACATTTTATCAAGTTAAATATGTTCTCTTATTCTTTCCTGAGTGCTTTTAAGAAGAATTAAATTTTTATTTAAATTTTAATATGAAAATAATATTTCTTTTACATTAACTGATTTGATCCTGTTATTTTTATTCTTCTGTTTGTTAATATGGAAGACTAGCTGATTTTTAAATTTTGAACTGACATTACATCCCTAGAATGAATATTAGTTGGTCATGGTATACAATAATTTAAGCATATTCCTATATTCTTTTTGCTAACATCACATTAATAATTGTTTATCTATTATAGTGAGTATGTTGGTCTGTAGGTGTCTTATCAGGGTGAAGAGACACCATGGCCATGGCAACTCTTATAAAGAAAGCATTTCATTGAAGTGGCTTACTGATTTAGAAGTTTAGTTCATTATTATCACGGCCGGAAGCACAGTGGCATGTAGGCAGACATGGTGCTGGAGCGGGAGCTGGGAGTTCTACGTTTGGATCAGCAAGCAGCAGGAGGTGAGAAGAACCACTAGGCCTAGCTTGAGCTTCTGAAACCTCAAATCCCACCCCCAGTGACACACTTCCTCCAAAAAGGCCACACCTCCTAGTGCTACTCCCTAGAACAAGCGTTCAAATCTATCAGCCTGTAGGGGCTGTTTCTGTTCAAACCACCACAGTAGGTTTGCTTGTTCATCTGGTTTGACTTTTGGGATGATAGCAAGTACATCAAATGTTTTAGAATCATTTCTAATTCTTTCTTTTTTTTTTAATGAATCTGTATTGAGTTAATATTATTTTCTATTGCTTTGTTTAATTCTCAAGTAAGACCATCTGCATTTGGAAATTTCCTTTTGGGGGAATTTTAATATTATGAATTCAATTATTTTAATGTGCAATATATATATATAACTTTCATATTTAATATTTGGTAAGTTTATTTTTTTCAAGCATGTATCCATTTCATCTCTGTTTTGTGTGCAGTTGTCTACAATATTCTTTTAAAAGATTTTTTTATTTATTTACTTATTTATTTATTATGCATATAGTGTTCTACCTCCATGTACCCTTGAAGGCCAGAAGAGGGCACCATACTTCATTACAGATGGTTCTGAACCACCATGTGGTTGCTAGGAATTGAACTCAGGACCATTGGAAGAACAGCCAGTGCTCTTAACCTCTGAGCCATCTCTCTATTATATTCTTATAAATGATAGTAGAATATTCTTCTATTATCATTTGAGTAGCTTCATCATATTTCTAAGTTCAGAACAAGAGTCAAAATAGTTATCGTTGTATTCATCATCATCATCATCATCACCATCATTGCCACTGTCCTCATTCTCATCATCATGACCATTGTCATCATCACAGTCATCATTGCATCATCATCATCGTCATCATTATCATTTCCACTGTCATTATTATCATCACCATGTGGTCACTGTCCTCATCACCATAGTAACCAGCATCATCATCATCACCATGTGGTCACTGTCTTCATTATCACCATAGTAACCAGCATCATCATCATCACCATGTGGTCACTGTCCTCATCATCACCATAGTAACCAACATCATCATCATTACCATGTGGTCACTGTCCTCCTCATCATCATAGTCACCAACATCATCTTTCAAACTCATCAGTCTTCACTTTTCAGAACCTTCAAACATTTGTCTTAGACACAGTATTCAGTATTTTCTTTGTACTGTAGTCAGGGAGATAAAGAAACATTCTTCATTTTTCTAGAAGTGTAAGAAGACTTCACTTTAAGGAGCTGATCACTTAGCAGCAAAGGGATTGATGTTTCTTAGGATTCCTTGTATTTGAGCAGTACAGTCTTGAACTGAGGGATGCAACTAAGGCACGTCAGTGATAGATTATCATAAGACAGAACTGAGGGGCTGCTCTGTGCAACCGAGGACATCAAGATGGTCTAGATTCATCGCGTTTAGTAGAAGAAAATCAGAGCAAAGACCAGCATGTCCACGTGTATTCTTAGATGCTTTGTTTAAATAGCGGAGAGAGTACTCTTGCTTCATCTCCAAGCATTTTGAAGAGGACAAGAGGGCTGCAGATTCGCTGGTAATCATGAGTGTAGGCGGAGTTTACTTAGAAGGCACCAGTACCAGATAGATATTTATTAAAATATAAATCAAAACTCACGGTACAGGTAACAGATTACAGTAGCACCTGAACAGGGACTGGAAGTCTGGAGCGGTGGACGAGTGATGGACAGACGATGGAATCCGATCCTATCCCCAATCATCTAGGAACCAGGAAGAGAGCGTCTCGTGATCCAGAAGCCCCTTTTCAATGGGCTTTCCCCGCCCCCTTCAGGGGCCCGGTGCCCTGTATAAGTGTCTTTTGATCTTATCAGCTGACACCTGAATCCCACAACATCTCCCCCTTTTGTCTAACTAAGCAGGTTCTAAACTAAGACTATGTACAGTAGGAATTACTATGAGGTAGTATCTAGGAGAGGTCAAAGTACAATTTCTATTCAAAGCCTAACTTATATAAGGTACATCTAATAGTTCTAGAATATTGGTAGATAGTAGGGTGTATAGATTATTTTAAAGGGTTAATCTGGGAAAGTGAAAATTTAACACCTGAGTGTTCTTATCTAAAGGATACTAGGGTGATAACCTTAAATATCTATTCTTCAACCTCTTCAAGACCTGAGAAGGAAGGTGAATTGCCTGAAAGACAGAAGTACATGGAAGTAGTGACTTCCAAAATTTGGGAGAGGACAGCAACACAGCTACCTGGACAATCACCTCTGGATTTGTGCACCATTAGAGCATCTATCATATTGGCTATAGGCCTATGGTATCTAACAGATCTTTTCACAAGCAGAACAATTTTGGAGGGACTGTCTTATCCTGTCTAGGCAGGTTTCGTCAATCTCCATCCATCAACTTGTTCGTCCAGTTTGACACCATGTGTGTACTGTCAGCAATCAAGGTAAGGACAGTTCCTTACTCAACCGGCCATTTTTTGCCAAAAGGACCAACTCCAATGGAGTATCTTCGATGCTCAACACCATCTCGTGAAGGGAGCAGTGACACCAGGAGTCGTTGTGTCTCTCGTGGCTGAATTTTAAATGTTAAATGCCATATTCCCTGGGTCTATGAAATGGTTGAAGATTCTTGTCTATCTATGATATTCTAACCTGTATCTGATATGACTGGGATATGATACCTTAAATAGTGTTGACTGCAGATCTTATCGTCTTAAGGAATAAACTCTGTACTAAAAATTAGAATACCTATATAAGGGGTGTACAATCCCTGAACAATGACCCTTAGTAGAACTATCGAACATTAGCCAGGGGTATATTACCAGGTAAAGTGTCCACAGCATTTTAGACATGTAAATACATATATATCATCTAAACAGAGGTATATAAAACATCTTGTGCATATATCATAACTAGTGCAATCATACATTATATCTAGTATAGTTAAATGAAGGTAGTAATTGCATAGTATACATGACAATGATGTGCAAATATTTTAAACAAAGGTAGAAGCATATATAAAATATAGCAATTGTAGATTCAGTTTTACATAATAGTTACAGATTCAGATTTATATCAAAGTACAAGTTGCTTTGGTTATATAAAGCAATCTCAGATTAAACTTTGTACCAATGTACAAATTATCACAATTAAACATATAAAATGATTTCACATTTGTATCAATATACAAATATCTATGACAGTGCAAATTGTCTTTAGCTTAGCCCATACATTCAGCTAGAATGGAGTATAGGTAGGTAGAACAGTCTACCTTTATCTATCCCTATTTATCCCCCCTCTCTTCTTCAAAAAAGATCTCTGATGTTATATTATAGTTTTGTCCTTTACCCAGTTTTAACTTATAACTATTCTATTAGAATAATAGTTACCCACAACCTTCAGAGCATAAAACTTATTGGGAAAGGGGGCGTAGTCTTTCATAAGGTTGCTTCCTGCTGACTTAAGGGCGATGGCATCTCTTTGGGATCCTGTAAAAGCTAAAACAATGGTTAGTTCTTAATGGACTGACCACATACATCTATAACCATTCTTAGGATAGTGGTTAACTCTATCTGGAAACTTAATTAGCAGTGTGATCTGAAGGATAATCATAAGGAGCTATCTTGTATCTGTTTTTGAATTGTCTATTATCTGAAAACAATTATTGATTGGTGTGCACCAGGTTCTTGATGGTTTTGTGTGTGTGTGTGTGTGTGTGTGTGTGTGTGTGTGTGTTTGTGTGTGTGTGTCTGTCTGTCTGTCTGTCTTTCTGTCTACCTGCCTCTCTCATATTTTTTGTGTTATTCTTGATTAACTAATAGGAGTTGTTGCGGTGGAGGCCCCGTCTTGGTTCCATATTCTTTGTAGATAGCTGATAGAAGAAAATGTTATTTACAGTGGAAAACTTAAGCATTGCTGATATTCAAAAGATATTTATATCTTTTATGACTTTAGGAGACTGTAAGCAGACAGGATGAGATGTTTGAGAGGTACAGAAACAGAGAGGAACAAGGTTTAAGATGAAGTCACAATAATATTGGTCCCTAAATATTCTGTCTTCTGTCTCACACCAGGTGACTTTTGTGATATGAGACAGAATTTTTCATATTTCTTTACCAATATGCTTGGGTTTAGAGAGGGAGAAAGCCACAAGTTCCCAATCTAAATCCAGCCTTATTAATAGTCAAATTAGGACCACTTTTTTTTTTCGAGGTGTAGATGCAAGATGTAAAGCAGTAAAAATTGAGAAATTACCCAGTAGTGCATATGTTTATCAGTTGGTCCCATAGTCAGTCTTGTACATTCTTTCATCATCAGTCTGTCTTCAATTGCAGGTGAGTAATTATTCAATGTCTAGTCAATGCCTTAAAAATAGTTGTATCCGTTTTCCTGTAAAGACAAAACTGAGACCCTGCCCCAGATTTGTTAAGTGTGTTTTCCTTACCATGTATCTGTTTGTCATATCAAGGATGAGTAGTTACTTTTTTTTTTCAGGAAGAGACTCCTTTTTGAAGCGGACTTTTATTAGTTTTGTTAGTACCCATATCTTTTCTGTCCCTGTTGAAACAAGAGCAAAACCCCTACCCCATCAAAGCACATATCCCGGCTTCCACTCTGAAGTCAAACATCTTTGAAGTAAATGGGTTGATTTAACTCAGAAGATTTCTCTACTACCCAATGTCTCTCAGCAGCTGATGTTCCCTTTTCATCAGTGTTAAGAAAATTTAGAGTCAATAAGGCACTATGCAACCTCTCTCTGGGTTTTTTTCATTTTTTTCTTTTGTTTATAAAGCATCTCTTTTAATGTGCGGTGAGATCTCTCCACAACTGCCTGTCCTGTAGGATTGTGTGGTATCCCTGTAATATGCTTTATATCATAGTATCCAAAAATTATCTTCATTTTTCGGGAGACGTAAACTGGAGCATTGTCAGTCTTAATCTGAGTGGGAATTCCCATTATGGCCATGGCTTCCAAAAGGTGAGTAAGTACAGCATCAGCATTTTCAGAACTCAGGCCTACACATGAGTCCTTTTAATCTGCAGAGGCAGGCCTCATTCTATGATATCACCGCTGCACCCGGTCCTGCTGATCCACGGAGTGGGCTTACTCAGAGATTAGCATCATAGACTCACGTCATATAAACGGTGTGTTACTCAGCCCAGGATCCCTATGTGGATCAGGCTTTAGGGGCTCTATCCCAGCTTCTAGCCAGGTATGGATACTTGTTTGAGGAACGAAAATTTTGCTTGCCTTCCAACTGTTTGCAATGTGAGGTTTGACTTCCTCTGGCCATGTAGAGGTCTAGGAATCCCCAGGCTACTCAGGTGTGCTGGAGCCATACAGAACCCAGCTTCCACCTACAGAGCTTTGAGATGGCCCTGAGGTATGATACAGGAGAGGCTTTCCTCAGGGGAAGGGAGTGTGTCTGGCAGAGGAGCACAGGGGTGCAGTCCACATTGGGAGTAGCATCTTGTTCCCTCTGCTGCCTGGTCTCTCCCTCTCTCAAGTAGAGACTGGAGAACCTTCAGAGCACCAGGCCTCTTCTCTTCAGGAATACTTACTTATTTTGAGAATGAGTCTTTCAACGTTGTTTTGAACTGGAAAATGTCAACGAAGTGCCTGTTACCTTCCCCACCCAGAAATAATCCTAGGAGGGTTGTCTTTTTGGTTGAGGAACATGCATCTGACTCAAAACAAAACAAAAACAAAAATAAAAAGTAAAAAACAAAGCAAAGCTGGGTCCAGGGAAGCATGCCTCTAGTCGTTACTATTCAAGAGACTGAGGCAGGAGAATCAAAAATTCCAGGTCTACATGGGAAAAGTCAATGAGAAACTTTGTCTTCAAGTAAAAAAAAAAAAAAATAGAAAAAGGAGGGGCCAGCAAGATGGGTCAGTGGTTAAAGGCTCTTGCTGTGAGGTCTGACGGCTCGGTGAGTTCAGTCCTTCCCATCACACCCTCACCCACTTTAGCAGACAGAAGCTCATCTCCCTCAAGTTGTCTTTCGACCTCTTCAATGAGCCCACACAGCAAACATACACCCAAACCTAACATCCTGACACTAAATAAATAAATGTAATTTTAAATGAATTTTTCAGGTAGAATAAAATGTGAGACTGGAGACATAGCTCAGTGGTGGGACAGTTGCCTGGCAAGTAGGAGGCCTAAAGCATGCTTCCTCGTGGCTTTGTTCACTCAATACTATTCCTTAGACCTCAAAATTTCTCTTATAAATGATGGTCTAGGATCCGGCTGGTGTTTGCCTTCTGCTGTAACAAAGACCATAAGAAAAGAAATCAGTTTGAATAAATTGTTTTATTTATTTATTTTCTCATATGAGAGTTAGAGGGAGGCAATTGTGTGCCATCACTGATACACCAGGCTTCCTATCAGTTTATTGTCAACACCCTTACTATATCACCCTTATAACCTTGTGGTTGTCACAGCTGCACCATCCCACATTCCAGACTTCAGCAAAGTGAGGCAACGGAGCAAAAAAGCATAGGGAATGTTTACTTCCATAGCCCAGGTATATTCAAAGAGAGGGTATGCCCCACTGACAGGGCAGTGTCAAGCAGAGTGCCTCTCAAAGTGAGGGTGTTCTGAGGTGCCAGGCCACTGAGATTGCCATATACCGTGGATCCTTCTTCACAAGCTCCCATTTCTTCTGAATTAGCCCAACCCTAAAAAGAATTTGTAACAGCACGACTGCATCAGTTAATGCCATAGGTCACCACACAAATCCTCCTCATCATCACCTCCTTCACTGATTATTATTCTTGTGAAATGGGGCAAATGGGATCAGCCCCACTTGGAAGACCTGTCAAGAGTGACGGGCTGCTCCCACGCTGTGATAAGGCTGCAGTTCAGCATCTGACTCCAACCCCGACTCTTTCCATCATCTGAGACAGTGATCCATAGCCCTGTGTATTGTACCATCAATGCCTCTCCCTGCTCACTGGATTGTCTTGATAATCCTATGAGGTAGGCAGAGCACATCCATCCTTTAGCCATGAAAGACTGAGACATCCCAGTGATTAGTAGAAGAGTTAAGACTTGAACCCAATACTTAAAATTCCTTTATATTGTAATGAGATCACCAAAATACTCCTATTTGGGCTCCTAGTAGCTGGAGAGCAGATTCAGGGCAGAGGCAAGGCAGGCTCCCACACGTCCTGGGGGCCCCACTTCCCCTGCAAGACCATGAGACCCTCATACTCCTGGGTGAGCATTTGTGAATCCCCCAGCAGCCTCAGTGTAAATCACAGGAAGAAGGAATAATGTTCCCCCAGGACTGCCCTGAGAAGTGTTTTCTTTTCCCAGGGGATGTATTTGACACAAGATAAAGAGCTATAATAGAAAACAAACTTTGCAAGAATGTGCTGGGCACAGTGCTGGCTCTTCTCTCTCTCTCCTCCCTCCCCCACTCATGTGTGGGAAGATAGAGTGCTCCCTTCCACAAAATCCCTTCCAGGAGCTCCCTTTCACACAGATTTCTTTCTGCAAAGCATTTTCTTCGGGGATGCTCATTTGGAAACCTTGTAGACCTGGTTACCCCCCCCCCCCCCCCCCGGCTCACATTCTAAATGCACAAAATCCCACAGCCTGCTTACGGGTGTCATCAAGAAATGACAAGTCTTGGGGCAGGTTTGTTTTGGAGCCCAACCCAAAAGCCAGAGCGCATGTTTTATCTTTCACTGTTACCATCTTCTGTGACCACAACCTGACAGAAATAACCTGAGGGAAGAAATTATTCATTATTTTTACTTGTTTTGTGATGTGGGAATGTCTTTCTATATGCTGTGAATAAAGGACTGCTTTGTCCATGGCAAGCACCGTAGGTGGGGAAATCAGAGCATAGGTAGGAGAAGGAGGGCAGAGTCAGACAGAGAGATTGACCCAGTCACCCAAGGAAGCAACATGTAAGGAACACAGGCGAGCCACGGGCCGTGTGGCAGGACAGATTAATTGAAATGGGTTGAATTAAGGACGCAAAAGCTAGCTAGCAATATGCCTAAGCCATAGGCCGAACAGCATGAAGTTAATATGAGTGTCTGAGTCATTTTTTAAGGGGGAAAGTAGCCACGCATGGGTCTGGATCATGGGGCTAGTCATGTCCAGAAACCCCATGTTACAGTTATGTGCATAAATGTTTTACCAGCAGGTACATATGAGCACCACCTATATGCCTGATGCCCTTGGAGGTCAAAGTGGGTGACAGATCCCTGGATGTAGAATTACAGGTGGTTTTAGGCTGCCATATGGGTTTCTGGGAACTAAACCTGGGTCGTTTGCAAGAGCAACATGTGCTCTTAGCTGCTGAACTGTCTCTCCAGTGCATGACAAATTTAACTAAAAGTTTCAGAAGTCTGAGGCTTCTCAGCACCCTGTATATGGGAGGAGCATCATGTTGGTGGGGACATGTGACAGAAGAGGATCTTCATCACTCAGTAGACAAAGAATAGAGAGGCAGAAATGAGCAGAGCAAAGATACTACCAAGGGCCTGTCCCCTTCCCCTCACCCCCGACCCCCGCTTCATAGTTTTCCAGAGTCTTCCAAAACAGTACCACCAGGCAGTGACCTAGACTTTAACAGATGTGCTAAAGGGACAGTTCCTATTCAAACCACAATGCAATAGCAATCCACTTTCCTGGTCCAGCTGCCATCAGGGTCAATGACAGTAGACTTGGTCTTCCCATCTTTGTCCTAGCTGGTCAGGAGAATGCCCAGCAAAATAGGGGGGTGTCTGAAAGTCTGATCAAAGATACAATCCATTCTGTCAAGAGAGCCGCAGCTGGACTCCAGAAGAGTCCAACACTTGTACTCTTGGTGGCCACCACATAACCATCTCATAGCCAGTATAGCAAGCAGGACAAGAGAATTCATTTCTGGTCCCTGTGAGAGACCTTCCCTAATCTGTCTGGTATACATTTCCCTTTCAAGCACATGCTTTCTGCATCATGTAATTACTTTGTTCTGAGATGAGGTCTCCTGCCATTCTGGTCATCTCAATCCATACCTGCCACTGCCCTCCATTATCTCCTTACAACCAGTGCAAGTTTCTCAGGGATGCCTCATGTGTCCTCTCCCTCTGGGGGTCTGCCATGTGCTGGGAATCTGGCAAATACACTTGTATTGTCATCGATTGTCCCAACAATGCAGAGAAGACGTATCCTTTTTTAAATTGTTTTATTTTTTGAGACAAATGTCTATTTTATCCCTGGCTGGCCTAGAGCACACTATGTAGACCAGGCTGGCCTGGAACTCACAAAACCCTCTCTGCCTCTCAAGTCCTGGGATAATAAGAGATGCACAGCCATATCAGGCACGCAAGGGGTATACTTTTTAAAAAGACATTTTTTATTGTGTATGTGTATGTATACAGGTATACCATGACACACGTGGAGGTCAGGACATCTTGCAGGACTCAGTTCTCTCCTTTAGAGGTCGAACTCAGGCCGCTGGGCTTGAAGGCAGGCACCTTTGCCTCCTAAGCCATCAGACAGGCCTGCAAGTTGTATTCTTAGCACTGCTTCAGGATGATTGGCTAAGTTACATGACAAATTAAGCATTTTCCAGAGTCACCCTGAGCCCAAGGCCAGAAGCCAGTTGAGCCTAATTAAAGTGGGAAATAACCCAGGGCAGTTAATCCACTTGCAACTGACATCACTTTGTAGCAGGAAAAAAAGGGCTCTCCACATCTCCGGCAGCTCCCCTTCTCAGGTTCCCCAGAGTGAGGTGGCCTTCTGTCTCTACAGGTCCTCAGACTGTTATAAGAAGAGTGCTGGTCTAAGGGGGTGGGAAGGATCCCCGTCTATCAGGGCAACAGGGCACAGCCACCTTTGTCATCTTGTCCACTACCTCTTCTACTTCCTGGGCTGGAACAGTTGTCAAAATGAGCCATCCTGCAATGCTACTATTATTCAAAGGGACTCAGAATGGTCACACCAGAGAGCTTTCCAAACCTGCAGACTGTATCGACTGAGCAATGCAGACCAGCTGCCTGCCATTTCCTCCCAATACCCACAGGGCTACAACAGAAGGTTTGGCATCAACCACATTGGGGTGGAGTCTACTTAGGACCTAGAAGAAACGGTCTGAGGCCCTGCTGACCTGCTCTTTGTACTCTGCTGTGCCAAGCACTGTGTGCAGAGGCTGCCCTCAACCTCTTGATTGGAAGAAACTGTGGTGGAAAAAAAACCAAATTTAAGCCCAAGGTGCATGACTAGTTTCAGATGTGTGAGTCTTCAGCTCAAAAAAAAAAAAAAAAAAAAAAAAAAAAAAAAAAAAAAAAAAAAAAAAAAAAAACAGGCAGAAATTTGCATCAGGGACATAAATGGGAAGGTAACACTGACTTCCATGAGTATCATCATGGAGATCTTTCCAGAAGCACTCGCCTTGTACCTCTGGACACCTCTTTCCTGTTTGTATTGGCTTACCCATCTCTGTGACAAACAACTTAATCAGAAGAAAAAGTAACTAATCTGGATATGGTGGTACGTACTTACAATCCTGGCTATCTTAGTTAGGATTTCTATTGCTGTGAAGAGACACCATGACCACAGCAACTCTTACAAAGCATTTTATTGGGGCTGACTTATAGTTCAGAGGTTTAGTTTATTATCACCATGGCAACATGCAGGAAGAGATGGTTTTGGAAGAGTTGGGAGCAGAAGCAAGCATGTCTCATATAGCTTGAGCATATATGGGACCTCAAAGCCCATTCCACAGTGACACACTTCCTCCAACAAGGCCACACCTCCTAATAGTGCCACCCCAACCACCCAAGTCCCGAGGGGCGATGCCCATTCAAATCACCACACCAGCTTAGGTAGCCTGAGCCTGAATCAAGCGGAATGTGAGTGTGAGTGCCCAGGCTACATAATGAGATCCTGCCTCTCAGCAGGACAAGGACAATGCAGGGAAGAAGCAGGGTATGTATCTTGGCTCATGGTTTCCTGAGTTTCTGGTCACAATGATGGTTGGTTGGCTCTATTGCTTTTGTCCTGGGGGAAGATCAAACATCTGGGTAGAGACCACGAAACAGATCAAAGTTTCTCACCTCATAAAGGGCGGGGGTGGGGAGATCTTTAAGGGTTACACTTCCAATGACCCAACTTTCACGCACCGGCCTCTCATTTTAGAGGTTCTTTCATCTCCTAGGAACACAGACGAGGGACTAAGCCTTCAACATGGGGATCTTTAGGAACACTTAAGATCCAAACCATACCCGGGTGGTGGTGACACATGCCTTTAATCCCAGCACTCAGAAGGCAGAGGCATGCATATCTCAGTGAGTTCAAGGCCAGCCTGATCTACAAAGTGAGTTCCAGGACAGCCAGGAATGTTACACAGAGAAGCCTGTAGTATTGTGTTTCTGTCCAGGACTTTCCAGCTTATCCTGGTGGCCCAGACCTGCAGATTCACAGTCCCATAGTCCCATTGAAACACACAGACATTTATATTAATTGTACGCTGATTGACCTGGGGCTAGGCATATAACTTGCTAACTCTTTACCCCTGAACTAACCCATGATTCTTATCCTGTTCAGCCATGTGGCTTGGTACCTTTCTCAGAGCAGCATAGTTGTCCTTTGGTTCTTCCAACTTCTCTCTGGCCTTCTTCTCTGTTCTTCCTGTTCCTAGAGTTTTCTTAGTCTGGTAGCCCTGCCCACACTTCCTGTCTGCCTTTGGCCAATCAGCACTTTTTATTAAACTCATAGGCGGGGACAATTATTTACAATGGAACCACCTAATTGCCCGACAATCATCTTCTGGCTTCTGAGGACACTGTATACATGTACTGCACAGACATATATGCAGCCTTCTCTGATACACATAAAATAGAATGAAAACAAATAAGGTAGAACATGACTGAGGAAGAACCTGATGTTGACCTCTGGCCTCCACAGGCTCATGAATACACACATGTGCACCTACATATGCACATACATACATATGCACCACACAAGCAGGTATGCACACACAAATAGGAATTATGTTTGAATGAGCAGTCTGGCACAGGAAATAAGGCATATTCTGAAGAGCAGCCCGCATCATCTGAACATTATGCTCACTCCCATAAGGATACAATACTGTTCTTCCAAAACCCCTGAGGTACCAAAGGAAGGCTGGAATTTTCATCCTAATTTTAGCAAGCTTGCAAACTGAGATTCAGAGACAATAAAGAGCTTAGCCAAAACCACACCCTAAACTGGGATGGAACTAAGGAGTCAGGGTTCTTCATCCAGGACATCAGGCCACATGTGTAAGTTACAGTGAGCTCAGAACCACCACATCCCAGCTTGTAATAAAACCCAGAAGCCCCTGCTCACAGGGCATAATTAGAACAGGAAGAGGCCACTGAAAATAGATCCTGGAAGTTTTTAGAGGTAATGAGCAACAGGAAAAACTATACACAAATTGTCCAAATATGTGCTGGAGAAAGTAACATGTGGGTTCCAGTTTTTGCTATGTGCAAAATCTCAGGATAAATAAGAATCGACTCGCCTACAGATCATTTCTCCTCCACAATTTTATAAAGGCTTATATGGTTGGATTTGGCCTTTGGAAGTAATTTAATCATTCCTTCATCCGGTATCCTAAGAGCCATTTCTCCATCCTTTGGCTCGGAGACATTTCTCCTTTGAATTATAAAGCCCTCTTTCTTAATTCCCCTTGATGTGGTTCCCTTCAACACTAACTCTGCCAGGTCCCTCTCAGGGGCGGCTATCTGTGTACTTACAGCCATTCCCAGGCAGCAGAAGAAACAACTTCTGCAAGGCTTGCCATTAACTTCCCAAAAGGTGCCTCACTTCAAGAAGATTGCCTCATGTTGGAAAAAGATCAGTTCACTCACACCTACCTGGATCTTTGGAATGACTTCTCCTAAGCTTAATTCATTCCTCAAGGTCTGGAACAATGACTTTTTAGGTGACATAGGGCTAAGCTGTTCTTCCCTTGCTTCTTGATGCTTGGACAGCCCTAGGGAGACTCGAGGTCACAACCATCACCACCATCACTATCACCACCACCATCATCATTTTGAGACAGGTCTCATGTGGTCCAGACTGGTCTTGAACTCACTTTGTAATGAGGTTGACATTGAACCTGCTCTTAACTCGCCCTCAAGTACTGGGATTGCATGTTCTGCTTATGCAGTGCTGGGGACGGAACCCAAGGGCTTTGTGCATGGCGGACAAGCTCTCTATGGACTGAGCTCCATCCCTGGCCATCCTAGACTATATTTAAACAAGGCACCAGAGCCCCTACCTACAGGGCTCATCACATTTGATCCTTTTTGAGGCCCGAACAACTGCAGAAGACTTGTTGCAGGTCTGTCAGTGAATTCTCATTCTCAGAAAAGTCTGTGTTCCCTGCCCATCACTGTTTTCACCAGTTGCCCCTTTGGGACTGGAGAGATGGCTTAGTGGATAAGAGTGTTTGGTGTGCAAGCATGAGGACACGAGTTCAAATACCCAACACCCACATAAAAATCCAGGAGTGGTCCCACGTGCTTTCATATCCTTGGTCCTGTAGAAAGTGACGGGCCACCTAGCTCCAGACTTAGTGACCCTGACTCAAGGGAATGAGGTGCAGAGTGATATAACAAGACACATGACATTTACCTGGTCTCCATGTGAACAAAGGCATGCACACACACACACACACACACACACACACACACACACACACGACAAGTTGTCCATTTGGACCCCCTGCAAGGCTGGTTCTGCACAGTAGGTTGAGGGAGGATAAACTCCAGGCCAAATGATGGTCTTTATTCATCACTCCATTTCTTCCTTCTTCACCTGATTCACTCACTTACTCGAGTAGTTGTCTATACAGAAGACACTTGGTCAGTAGTTAGTGTTGAGGTAGAAGATGCAGGCACAGCACAATGGCCACCTCCAAGGGCCTGAAAGAGTCGGAAGACAATGTACACATGACACATTTGTTGATAGTTGCTAATTTTGAAGAGTCGGATTTGAAAATATATTATTGCTTAACTCCATCTCCTTTCCCCTCCCACGCATCCTCCAGATGAATTGGACCACTGTGAGCACTGACTGACTTACAGAGGGGAAAGCTGAGACCCAAGGCTGTTCACTGGCATCTGTACAGTCAGTTCCTCCTTCCTCAGTGAAATACTTTTTCTGAAACATTCCTTTCTTACCCTTTGTGAAAATACCAATTGTTATTCTGTTGGACATGGGAATGAATATCGACACATGCTACATTCTGCTTGGATACCTGGGGACATGATACTGGCTGAATGAAGGCACACGCGAGTTCATGGCTGTGGCTTAAAGTCCTGTGGGAAGCTCAAAGCGGACAGTTCCAGAACTGGGGAGGTGACGCACGAGGGAACTTCCCCCATGAATCCACACTTCCCACTGTGTCCTCTAAGAAAGGGAGACAACACTAGTCGAATTAGTTGCCGAAGTCAAGCAAAGTGGTTTACACTTATAATCTAGGTGAAGCTAGAAGGATCATGACTAGCCTGGACTACATATTGAGTCTGAGTCTAGCATGGGCTACATGAGACCTTGTCTCAACATCCCCTTCCTAAAACAGGTTCTTGATTCCGAGAGCCATGAAGCTTATTTTTATAGATGGGGTGTGCATATGTGTTTGCATGTATATGGGCATATATACCTGTGTGTCCAGGTACATGTGTGTATGCACTGGAGACCTTAAGCTGATGATGACTAGGTATCTTCTTTGATCACTCTCCACTTCATTAACTGAAGCAGGGTCTCTCACCCAACCCAGGGCTCTCATTCCTGTTAGAATATCTATGCACTTTGCCTAGGGCATACCCTGTTTCCCCTTCCCCAATGCATGGCTTAACTCTGGTTCTTACACTTGTCTGGCAAAGAATTTGCCCATAGAGACATCACTACAGGCCATGAAATGTTTTTAAACCTCTTTAAAGAGCTGAGGGTACATTGTTTTCAGACTTTAGATATCTGTTTTTGTCTTGTGATGATTTAAGTACAAGTAGCAAGCAGACCTGCAGCAAGCCTATAGTCGGTGAGACAGCCTTCACGCTGCTGCTGAACCAGGTTCCAAGGGCGGGGGGGGGGGCTTTCCCAGCAGTCCTCAGCGCACGGGGAACAGTGGACATCTGGAATGGGTTAGTTTCAGTCCAGCCTGGAGGCCGGAGGATGGACTAAATGACCCCTGCAAGTCCTCTCCGGTTACCTCCACTTATTTCCAGAAAGCTTGCTTTCTCTAGGGAAAAATGAATCTAGGGTTCCAGCTTGGGAGTCGAAATGATTCCACTCCCCAGCCCAGGGAATCTGAGTTTCATGAGACAAAAACCCTAAGAGAACTAGAGAAAAAAGCTGAACACCACACACCATATATTTATATATTTAGACTCGTCTTGCAACATGTGCTCTCCAGAAGCTGCATATGCATGGGAGACAGGAACCAGGAGTCTTCTTCATCATCACCTCTGTCCCCGAGTCCTTGACCACCCCAGGGTCATAGCTTATTTGACTTCCCTGCTCGGTGTCTGAGTGACCTCTCTACCTGGCAGCCTTCAGGAAACTGTTGAAGTCACAGGACAGAGCTATTCTCTGATTCCTCCTGTGAGATTTTTCTTTCAGAGCTATGGATGGAATCCAAGGTCTCTTACATGCTAAGCAAGTGCTTTAGGATTGCTGTTTTTTAAACTCAACATCAGATGTGTGGGCTGGCAGCAAATTTCTCTGATGCCTCTAGGTCTGGGGTTTATCATTCTGGTAACTTCCTTTGAAACCCTTTTCTGGACACCTGTCTTGTTGGTTACTTTTCCAAGTGACCCTATGTTATCTCCGTCCAGTCCCCTCAGAACAAGAGCTTCAGAAAGATAGAGTTCAAGGTCACCCAGCTAGGGCACCGGAACCAGTCCTGGATGACTTCCTGGAGTACACTGTTTATCACAGCCATCACACTAAGCTCACAGATTTAAGTTTGCACACTGTGAGGTTGCTTTACCATTCTTACCTGAAAATCCTGCCACCATGCCTCAGCCCTTCTGTGAAAGTGCTGTTCATAATGAAAGTTTTTCAAACATTCAGAAAAATTACAAGAAGCAGAAATGATCCCACCCTCCAGGTTTAATCATTCCCAGGATTTTGTGATGTATGTGTTCATTTCTGCTGCCCCACCCCCGTACTTAAAAAAAAATTCCTGACATGTGTGCCATTCTGCCCCTAAGTACTTCCATATGTAGATCTAAAGAGGAAGTAGGAGGGAGAAGGGGGGGGGGAACCCAACTATGAAACCAAATATCTAAATGATTTCTTCTCACCTGATGGCAGTGAGTTCAATTCAAATGTTGCCTAGTGTCAAAAAGTGAACATGCACTTCTACATTTGATTGGTACCAATAAAATGGTCTAAAAGACACACACTGCTTTTGGTGATGCTCTACCTCCATGGGGATTGGAATAAAGAGAATTTTATCTTCCCTTTTCTAAGAGCTGGTGGGAAACAAGCTGTATCATGAGTTGGAGAGATGGCTCAGCAGTTATGAGAGTGCACTGTTTGCAAACAGCCAAAGTTTGGTTCCCAGCACCCAGGTAGGATGGCTAACAACCACCTATAATTGCAGCTCCAGGGGTTCCAATACTCTGTTCTGGTCTCTGTGAGTGTTACAGTCACACAGCTCATGTGCGCATTGCCTCCAGGTACCTGTCTTGAGTCCCTGCCTGTCTTCCCTTGATGTTGTACTATATAAACTGTAAGCCAAACAAATCCTTTCTTCCCCAAATTGCTTTAAACCATATTCTTCATCACAGTAACAGAAACTCAAGACCAGCAGTTCACATCCTTTTCCTCCAGTGCTTTCTACTTAAAAGTTCAGAAGCCTTGATGAGGCTCAATTTACAAAGAATCATGGAGGCGTGTCCAGTGTCCTGCATCACTTCTGAGGACATCTAGTGCCTGGCGGTCCTAGCTTTGGCCCTGGGGAACTGGGGAAGGTTACTGCATATTATGGGTTCAGGTTTCCTGCTGTCTTAGAGACAAAGTGATGTGGGAATGCGTTTATGTATGCTGTGAATCTCAATCTTTAAATAAAGGAGCTGTTTTGGGCCATGGCAGGCACCCTAGAAGAAGTAGGAGGAGAAATCAGAGCATAGGTAGGAGAAGCAGGGTGGAGTCAGGCAGATCGAGCCAGCCGCCCAAGAAGAAACATGTAAGGAACACAGGTGAGCCATGGGCCACGTGGCCAACAGATTAATAGAAATGGGTTGATTTAAGATGTAAGAGCTAGCTAGCAATGTGCCTGAGCCATAGGCCAAACAGCATGAAGTTAATAGAAGCGTCTGAGTCGTTTCTGGGGACCTGAGCGGCGGTGGGTTCCTAAGCGGTCTCAGGCGGCAGGTCTGTGGGTCTCAGACCTCTCGGCCGCCCGGGACCTGAGAACCCTACTACTACAACAAAGTAGGCATTAAATTATATGTACTTTTGTGTTCTCTGGATGTGATCTCAAAGGCTAACGCTGGAGACATTGGGAAACTTTTTTTTTTCAGCTTTGAGGAACTTCTGCCTTTGAACACTATCGTCATCTCTGCCCAAGAAGGACAATCTCACGGAAAGTATGGCAGCAGAGCCCTTATCCTTGGAGACAGCTGTGGGAATGTCTCATGGCAAGGATGATCCAGAGCCAGGGCTAGTAACTGTCTCTGATATCAGGGCAACAGGAAGGGGCAGGCATGGCAAGGTGGTTGGCATGGTCATAGTGTCTCTTCACAGCAATAAAAACCCTAATTGCTGTGGGACTATGCTCTTGCACACTAAGTATTTATCATTGTAAATATTGGTTTAATAAAATTCGGACTGGTCAGAAACTAGGCAGACAGGAAGCATAGTTGGGGTGACCAGATGAGGAGAATTCTTGGGAAGAGGAAGGGCAGAGCAGTCGCCTGCCAGACTTGGAGGGAGGAAGATAAGAATGCTGTGCTGAGCAAATGAATAAGAATCATCTTACTTTAAGAGTAAGAGTTAACAAATAATATGCCTGAGCTAAATAGTTTATAATTAATATAAGCCCTTGTGTTATTATTTGAGACTAAATTGCTATGGGACTGGCCAGAAAAACTTCTGACTATACCTAACTAAGACAGAAGTTGTTTAAAAGCATTGGCAGAAGTTGGTACCAAGGCTGGGTATTTCTGTGATAGGGCTAACCATGCGTCTTGGTGGAATGTGGACCTTGGGACTTTGGAATTGGAAAAGCAGTAACACTTTTAAGTAGCCCTGAATGGGTCATACTAGCAGCAATGTGGAAGACAGTGGTGCTGACAGCATGTAGATTATAATGGTATGGCTAAAGAATGTTAGTGCTTGGCCTAGAGATCATTCTTATATTTTGGTCAATAAACATGGTTGTTTTCCGCCTTTGTCCCCTCAAAAGTCTGCTTGAGGTTAAATTGAAGACTTTTGGATTAACAGCTTTGAGATTTCAGAACAGCATGTGTCATGTAGTTATGAGTGCCAGTCTTATTTAGATTTATAATGAAAAGAAGCAACTGAAAAGGGAAAAATACAAAATGTACAGTTTGAGGAGAAAGAGGCCAGAAGGAAGTACAATGGTGCTACCTCTGCTGTCCAAGGATATAAAGAGATTAAAGAAAAACCTGATGTTAAATAGGATGAAGGGAGTGGTGACCTCAGGGCAAGACTTTATTCAGCTAAGCTTTCAACTGATAAAAAGGAATTAAAGAAAAACATGGGGCTGGGTATGGTGGTCCATGCCTTTAAATCCAGCACCCCAGAAAAAGAGGCAGATGAATCTCTACATTTTAGGCCAGCATTGTCTACAAATCAAGTTCCCAGACAGCCAAGCTCAGGCAGTAAAAGAAGCCATCAAAAACAGAAAGCTGGTGAAGATATAATTCAATGAGGGGGCCATGGTACAGCCCCAATGAGCAACAGAACTTGGTAGCTTTGGCTACATGGCTCTGACTTTACAGTCAAGGACACAACAAAAAAGGTTATGGAATTTCCTTCCACTGCTAAGGAAAGATACTGAGGCCAGGAGGGTGTCAAGGGTGTCTCTGCATAGAGGCCCAGAGAGTCTATTGTGTGAAGCTGTGAAAGTGAAGCCTGGATCACCTTGGATTCCCCAAGATGTTAGAAATGTCAGAATCCTGGACTACTTGCCAAGAAGAGCTGCTAATAGGGAGTAGAACCAGCCCAAGAGAGTGAAGTGTGTTGCAGTCTGGAAGAAGTTGGAGATCTGAAGAGTATTTTGACATCAGACACGAAGATACAAAGTTTGGAGTTTACCCTGCTGGTTTTAGGTCTAGTTTTGACCCAATATTCCCTCACTATTCTCCCTTTCCTCCAATTTGGAATAGTAATACATATCCTGCACTATTGTATGTTGGAAGTACATGGCCCGCTCTTTTATTTTGATTTTACAGGGGGTTACAGTTAAGAGACTGTTGTGAGTCTCTAAAGAGACTTTGAACTTTAGACTTTGAATCAGTATAGAGATTGTGATAGACTATGGTGACTTTTGAAGCTGGACTGAATGCATTATTTGAATTATGATATGGTTACCATCGATGGGGTCCAGAGCATAGAATGTGGTGTTTCAGTAAGAATGTCCCCCACAGACACATACATTTAAGTGTTTAGTCATCAGGGAGTGTCAATACTTGGTCTCTAGAAAATGTGTTCTTATTAGAAAGAGTGTTACTGGGGTGTGGGCTTTGAGGTCTCAAATGCTCTAGCCACTGATGTGGGATGTCTTTCTGTATGCAGTGAATACCATTGGTTAATAAAGAGGATGTTTGGGTGTATGGCAAGGCATTTTAGAAACAGGCTGGAAATCTGAGCATAGATAAAGGAGGAGGGCAGAGTCACACAGAGACACTGGGAGCTGCTGCCCAAGGAAGCAAGATGTAAAGAAACACAGGTAAACCACAAGCCGTGTGACAAGACATAGACAAATTAAAATGGGTTAAATTGTTAAGAGCTGGCTGATAATGAGCCTAAGCCCTAAGCCAGACAGTTGTAATTAATATAAGCCTTTATGTGATTATTTGTGGCTAAACAGCTGCAGGACTACAGGTCCATACCTCGGGCTGGACAGGCCAGAAACCTCTGACTACAACCCAGGCCCAGCATACCTCTCCTTGATTTATGCTGATTCGTTTGTAAAACTCTCAGTTACCTCTCCAGCATCATGTTTGCCCGTGAGCTGCCATGTTTGCCACCATGACAGCAATGGACTATACCTTTAAATCTAAGCCAGCTCCAAGTAAATGCCTTCTTGTCTTCTCTAAGAGTTGCTGTGACCATAGCATCTCTTCACTGCAATAGACAGTAGTAAGACAAAGCTGAAAGAGACAATAGTTTCCAGAACCTGACAAAGAGACAGAAAGTCAAAGAGATTCTGTGAAAAACACAGAGTCATAGCCAGGAACGCTAACAAACCACTGGATAGTGGCATAGGGCATGGGGGTGATAGTGGGATGCCGATAGAGAAATTTAGAGTCATGGAGTAGAGTCTCAGTAGATGGAGAAGATGGTCTCAGAAAAGAGAGGTCTCATTGAAAGTGAGGATTAGCCCTGGCACAAGATTCTATTCCCTGGATCTCATCAAGCCTTGCCCAATCTGGCCACGCTGTGTTGTCTCCTAGAGAATAAGTGACAAATCAAAGGAGAAGAATGTGAGGAGCCAGCTTTCCATGGTGAGCCAAACCAAGCCGAGCTTCCACAGCTGAACTACATGCATGCAACTTACAGTCAGGACATATGCCAAGCAGGTGATGTGTGAGCCCTTTTCTTATGGATATGAGTAGCAACAGAAGATACAGAATGAGGTAACACAAATATAAAGCTGGCCACGGGCTTGAAGATTGACACCCTGGCAGATATGGGAGATACTTTGGTTGATAAGTGATTGCTATAGAAACATGAAGACCTGGGTTTGGATCCATAGAACTTACATGTGAGAGAGAGAAGGGGTGCCAGATGTGAATGAGTGGAAACAAGTGGATCCTTGGAATTCACAGGCCATCCAGTAGCTGCAGGTTTATTTAGAGACCCTATTTCAGCTGGACAGCAATAGTGTATGCCTTTAATTCTAGCACTCAGGAGGCAGAACAGGCAAAACAGTTTGAGGGCAGCCTGGTCTATGGAGTGAGTTCCAGGATACCCAGGGCTACAAAAGAAACCTTGTTTCAAAAAACAAACAACAAAACTAAAACCAAACTATGAGAGAGAGAGAGAGAGAGAGAGAGAGAGAGAGAGAGAGAGAGAGAGAGAGAGAGAGAGAGAGAGAGAAGTTGCCTCAAAAATACAGTAGAAAGCAACTGAGAGAGACACCCGATGTCAACCGGTGAACTACCACACACACCCATGTATACACTCACAAGAACACAAATGAATGGTGCCCAAATGGCCTCACCAGCTGACCTGTCCCAGAATACAGGTTGGAGAATGGGGAGGGTCAGACGTCCTTTGTACATGCTGTTCCCCAAGGGTCCTTAGGGGCAAATGCTTTTCTCAGTGGGCGAGACATCTACATATGTCTAACATAGAAGCTGGAAGTATGGCTCAGTAGCAGAGCACTTTTCTAGCATGCTTTGAAGTTCTTGGTTCCATTTCAGTACTGCAAAGAACACCAGACAGTATAGTCCTAGCATTTAGGAAAGGGGAGGGCATGGAATGGTAAGTGGTACCCAATGCAGACATGTAGTAGAAGGTACAAGTAAAGGAATGAATGGAAATTGAGATGGTGTGTACCTTATCTAGATCCTTCATAATTCCTCAGCACTAGATTCTGGAACATGATCAATGTCTCGATAGTTTCCCCAACCCACTTTCTGTGAAATTTGAAAAATTATGTGTTCCCTCATTTGTAAGTCAGAATTCAATAGTTGGCATCAAAAGTTTAAATCTGAAATTCAAACGGATGTAGTTTCTAGAATAGTGTGAATATTGCCTTTTTTTTTTTTTTTTAAATTAAATCTGTCTCACTCTGGGCAAGCTAGCCTCAAACTCACAGTCCCCTTACTTTGGTGGCCCTGAGTGCTGAGCCACTGGTTTCAAATAAAGTTCTTAACTTCTCACTTTCAGCCATAGCCCATAGAAATGTGTACAAGTGTTTACTGACAAAGGCCCCTCACGTTGAAATTTCCTGAGCACCGTTCTTTCTGGCTGGAAATCCCCCAGTTTCTGCTCCCTTAAAAATTCTCTTTGAGGGTACCCGTTACAATGTTCTTCAAAAAAGATGTTTTCAAAAACAGGATTTTTTTTTCTTGTTTCTATAACCTGTATAATTTGATTGTCAAAATTGCTCTGTATTGGGCTATTATTCCACACAACTACTTAATCAGTATAAACACATTGGTAAAAAGATTTTGAAGTAAATGAATCAGGGGGGACCAGAAAATAAACCTTAACAAATTCGGTTTGTGAGTTTTGTTTAGTTTTGATTTTGATAAAGCAGAAGCTCAGACTGTAGCCCAGGTTGGTCTTGAACTTATAGCAGTCTCCTGCCTCAGCCTCCCAAGTGCTAGGTTTTCAGGTGAGGGACACCAAATCTATCTAATGTTTTAAAGAAATAGATTAAAGCCCAGTGGGGGTGAAGAACAGAAAAAGCGGGGGATAGCGCACCCCTGTGGGCCAATCCATGGGAAGAGAGAGTGTCTCAGGGGAAATCCAAAAATACATCGAACCAAAGGAAGATAAAAATACCACACATCTCAAGTTAAGTAACGGCATTGCTAAGTGAAAGAGAATTCTATGGTGAAATAGGGTCATGATGGAGAGAGAGAAAGTCTTGGATCCCAACCCCAACCATCCCTCAAGAACTGAGAGAGTGGTCTGCAGCATGGAGTCAGCAGCAATGACAGGGAGAAAGGAGTCTCCGGAAGAGAGCCAGGAAGATCTGTGGAGACAGAGCTGGCCCTGGGGCAGGACCTGTGTCCTCTGCTGGGACTGCCAGAGAAATAATCAGTGTGACTGTAAGAGAATTAAATTCAGCATCTGAGGAGATGGCTCAGCAGTTAAGAGTCCTGGCTACTCTAGGAGAAGACCTAGATTCAGTCCCCAGCATCCGCATAGCAACTTACAACTGTCTGTAACTCCAGCTCCAGGGACCAAATGTCCTCTTCTACTTCCAGGGGCTTCTGCCTGCATGTAGTATACATAAACTCAGGCAGGCAAACGCACATACACATAAAAACAATCCTCTTTCAGATAGGGAATTAAACTAATATTTTTCATCATCACATTATGTACGTATGTATGTACGTACATATATATGTTGTCCCCTTCCACCACGTGGACTTGGGAACTAAACTCAGGTGTTGGTCTTTGCATCAGGTGCCTTTACCCACTTAGCAATAAAACTGCCCTCAAATTCATTTTAAAGCCTTCACAAAATAAACTCAGACACAGATTTTCCTGACGAAGACTACCAAAAATTTAGAGAGGAATTAATGTTAGTTCTACGTATCTCTTCAGTACTTTCTAGCTCATTTTGTGGCACTTGTTACCTCTTTATCCAAGCCAGAAAAAGATAACATACACAAAAATACATGTCAGTAATGTACATAAATACAAAGAATCTCAGTTAAAATGCTAGCAAGTAAAACTGAGCAATGCATATAAAGAATTACATCCCCTACCAAAGATGTTTATTCCTAGAAAGCAAGGTTGTTGGATTTTTTTTTTAAATATCAAGGTAACCAACTCTGCTAAGAAGGAAAAGAGGAAAAATTACAAGGCCATGTTAAGTTATTTTTTTTAGCACTTGAAAAGTTCAACATGTATCTGTCATCTTAACAATTCAAAATAAGGTTTCTTGAAGAACAAATTCTGTTATCTTTAGAGGTAAAAGCAATAGGAATGCTAGAGTTTAGAACTAGGCAAAGATGTCTGCTTTTGACATGTAATTAACAAAATGTCAGAAACTCTTGTCCAAGAAATAAGGCAAGAAAATGAAATAAAAGAGCTTAGAAACAGATGAAAATCTGTATTGTAGATGGCTTTATTGCCAAGGAAGAAAATTCAAAGTCTACAAGATAACGAAGAGGTTATGAGTATATTAACTGTGTTCCTGTATTCTGACAATAAATATGTACACATTGTGGGCTGCAGCAGCAGCTCAGGGTTTAAGAACAGGGGCTGCTCATCCAGAAGACCTAAGTTTGGTTCCCAGCACTCAAGTCAAGAGGCTACTAATCACTGTAACTCCAGCTCCAGGGAATCGAAGCCTTTGGTCCCCAAGGGCACCTGCACTCATGTGCACACACTCATACACACATACAGAGAGAGAGAGAGACATACACGCACATGTGGCTATTTTAAAAACAACAATAATAAATCTTTAAAAATATATGTGGACACACAAATTAAAATAAAAAGAACGGTACTGAGTGCAATTGCTCCCTGACATGAAACACTCAGGTCGTACACACTACATGTACAGCTTTACAGCAAAACTAGTGAAATCCATCAAGGGAGTCTAAACAAATAGACGTGCTGCAGTTAAACATTAGCAGACTCAGTACAGGGCTGGTGAGATAGGATGGTGGGTAACCGCTCACTGCCCACCTCAGTGAGCTGAATTCAATCTTAAGAAGCTATATTATAAAAGGAAAAGGAGAGAACCAGCTGACTTATACACTCACTCCAGTTGCTCTCTGACCTCTACATGCGCATGCGACACGCATGTGCAAACACCTGCGCTCATGTGTGCGCGCACCCACATGCTCGCGCTCACATACACAAATACAATAAAATGAAGTACAAATGACTCAATATAGTCTCAGTAGTAAAGAACACATGTTGATCTTGCAGGAGACGAGAGTTCAATTCCCAGCATCCACGTGGTGGTTTACAATCATCCATAACTCCAGTTCCAGGGGACCCAACACTCTCTTCTGACCACTGTAGGCGCCAGACACACATGTGGGACACACACACGAAAAAATAAATCTAAAAATAATTCTAAGTAAATAAAATGTAAAAGAAAATATGTCAGTTCTCCCTACCTTGATACACGTAAACAACACAGTTCTTATCGAATGCTTAGGAAGACTGCAAAAGGGGCTGCTCTAAAACTTAATGAAAAAGGAATATGCACTGGAAAAGAAATCTGCCTATGTGATTTAAAGATATATAGCTTCAGGGTTCAAGTGCAGCTCACTTAGTAGAGTGTTTGCATAGCACTCGGGACACAGAGTCAGGAGGATCTCTGAGTTCATGGCTTGTCTACATAGCAAGATCTGGGCCGCCATGTCTACACAGTGTGATCCTGTCTAAAAAACATTCTCAAAATGCATTTTGAGAAAAGTAAGTACAGGAAAAGACACACAGCAACAGAGCTCATGGGGAAAGGTGAGCTGTTAGCTCGTGGTACAGTGCTGGTGCCCATGTGAGAGAGTGCTGTCACTCTAGAAGACTGGGAAATTCTTTAGCAACTTAAGGATGGCATGTCCTATGAGCTAGCAACTAAAATCCTAGTTCTTGGCATCCAAAGAATGAAATCCAGTGTTCTCACAAAAGCCAACATATGAGCATGTCTAGAAGCATTGTTTAAAATAATAATAAAAGCAATAAGCTTCACACAAGAAATAATTTAGGTGTCTTTTATAAATGAATGTTCAACACATCCAGAATAGGGGCTATAATTCAGCTGTGAAAAGGGAGAAGCTATTGATATCCACAATAACTTGTATGAAATTTACATTGCCTGGAGAAAACACAAGAACACAGAAATGGAGAAAAATTAGTAAAATCCAGAAGTTGCAGAAAGAATGTAATCAGAGAAAACAATTAAGAAAACAGGCTGTCTGAATACCCTAGAAGACACAGGAATGTTCTATGCCTTGACTATATCAATAGTGATACTTGGTATATGTGATAAAAGAGTAAAGTATACACAGACATTTTTTTTCTCTCTTGTACATGTTCGAATGAATGTGTGCATATGTGCTGACTTTGGGGTTGCGTTGCTAGGAAGAGACACCATGACCATGGCAACTCTTACAAAGGAAACATTTATTGGAGGTGGTTCAGCTATAGATTCAGAGGTTCAGTCTGTTATCATCATCACGGTGGGTAGCATATGGCAGCGTGCAGGCAGACATGGTGCTAGATGAATAGCTTAGAGTCCCACATCTCGCAGGCAACAGGAAGTCGACTGAGACACTGAGTGGAATCCTGAGCACAGGAAACCTCAAAGCCCACCCCCACAGTGACACACTTCCTCTAACAAGGTCACACCCACTCCAACAAAGCCACACCTACTAATAGTGCCACTACCTATAAGATCATGGGGGCCAATTACAATCAAAATATCACGGGTGCACTGTTGAACATGGACATGTGTGTATGCATGTGGAACACAAATGTCCACCTTAATGTCCTCCCCATCGCTCTCCACCCAACTTTTTGAGGTAATGTTTCTTCTTGGACCAGTTGTCCAGGCCAGCTCTACACTGGACTCCAGGGCCCTCTTGTTTATTGGTTTACCCCAGGCCTGAGGTTGTAGGTACACACTACCAATCTCAGCTGTTAAAGAGGTGCAGGGAACCTGAATTCTTAATGCTTGTGCAGCATGGAGGCATCTCCCAAGTCATTTCTACTTTTAGGATGGGGTTTCACTGTGTAGACCAATCTAGCCTCAACCTCACCATTCTCTTGCCTCAGCCTCCCATGTACTGGAATTGCGTGCACACGTTATTTCTGGCTCACACTGTTACTTCTTTTACTGTGTGGGGCTCTGAATTTTTCTCAGATAGTCTGATTAAGGCTTTTGTTTGAAATAGCTACATTACTTTTAAATTCTTGTTATTTATTTTTATGTGTGTGGGTGTTTTGCCTATCTGCATTTCTATGTAACATTTGCATGCAGTGCCTGTAGAGGTCAGAAGAGGGCATTAGATCCCCTAGGACTGGAGTTGCAGAGGGTTAGGAGCCATCCGATGGGAGCTAGGACAGGAACCCAGGTCCTTTGGAAGAGCAGCTGGAGCTCTTAACTGCCAAGTCATTTCTCTGCACCATGTCTGCCTGCATGCCACCATACTCCCCACAGTGATGATAACATACTGAACCTTGGAAACTATAAATGAATCACCTCAAGTAAATGTTTCCTTTGTAAGAGTTGCCATGGTCATGGTGTCTCTTCCTAGCAATAAAAACCCAAAGTCAGCACATATGCACACATTCATATGAAGATATACAAGAGAGGATGTCTGTGTATACTTTATCCTTTTTATCACAAAATGCACTAATTTTTTAACGAATTCCTCATACATGCGCTCTTTATTTTAGTACTAGTAGGGGAGTGACATTTTATAGAAGCTGTGCTGGGAAACCTCGTTCACATAAGCAGGTTTGCCTGAGGGTTTATTATAGAAACATGACTGTGAACTCCCTGAACTCTTTCCAACTTCCATGCCAAGAATAACATGGGATTCTGTCATCAAGACTTATTTTTAATAGTCTATCAGCACACAATTCTTTTGAATCTCCTCTGATGCTGCAGAATGCAAAGGAGCAGAGACCATCTGAGCTGCAAAGATCAGTTGCTTGGCCTTGTGGTCATTTCTCTTGTTTGGGAGAATCCACCTCCAGTCCTTTATCAGGCCCCATGACTATTACTTCTTCCCTCACAGGTACCTTCTACTTGGTGATTATACTGGCTGGTTTTATGTGTCAACTTGACCCAAGCTAGAATTCTCAGAGATGAAGCAGCCTCAGTTGAGAAACACCCCATGAGATCCAGCTGTAAGGCATTTTCTCAATTAGTGATCAATGAGGAAGGGCCCAGCCCATGATGGGTGGTGCCATTCTCAAGCTGCTGGTCCTAGGTTCTATAAGAAAGCACACTGAATAAGTCATGGGAAACAAATCAGTAAGCAGCATCCTTCCATGGCCACTGCGTCAGCTCCTGCCTCCACGTTCCACTGCCTGAATTCCTGTTCTGACTTCCTCCAATGATGGACTGTGGTCTGAAAGTGTAAGACAAATAAGCCCTTTCTTCCCCTACTTGCTTATTCGTCATGGTGTTTGTCTCAGTAATAGAAACCTAAACTAAGACAGTGGTTTAGGACAGGTTAGAGATGTAAACATGTTGCTTTCACACACATTTACCAAGCCTTTAGGGCCGACTGCACCTATCTGCTGCTTTGTTAAGAGTGGCAAGCAGCTCCCCACACTTATTTCAAAAGAACACCCACAGCAGGTGTGAGCTGTCCTTGCTTGGTCTCCCAGAGATGGCTTGCTCTGTCCCTTCCAAAATCTTCAGTCAAGGAGATAAGATGTAGATAAATATTCTGAGTTTTAACTCTAAGGTGATAGAAAATAGATGGATAGTTAGACTGATTGATAGACAAATTGTTAGATAATAGATAATAGATGATAAATTTAGATGATACATGATATATTGATTTATTGATTGTTGATAGCTAAATGGCAAATAGATTTATTGATGATACATGATAGATACATGATCAGTGATAGATAAGAGATGAAAGATAGATGATTGGGTAGATGGGAAAGACGATAGACAAATGATGGATAGATGATAGGCTGAGATAGATTGATCAATTGTTAGATGATGGGCAGATAAATAAAACTTACATGATAATTAGTTGTTGAAAATGAATTGATTAAGAATACTTAGAATGAGTGATTGATTATAATTGATATATGTATAGATTACAAAGATAAATAGATATAGATGGTAGATAGATAAATATATGATAGATAATTGGCACAGGTAGGTAGAGATAGAAAGATAGGTAAAGATGAATGGTAAATAGACAGAGGATGGCTAGACAATAGGTAGACAGTGATGATCACTGGCTACAGCAAGACTCCCAACAGGATGACAGTATTTTCTTTGACAATCATTGGGGGGGAAAGGAGGCCGGTTAACCAAGTGATATCAGGTTGTAATTCAAATTACCCCTAATTGGGTCAAAGTCTTCTCCTCTGCCAGCATTGTAAATGACAAAAGTCTTGGAGCCTCAGGCTGGGAATCCCAGCTACAGTGATCTAGGCTGCCTTTCTTTGCCAAGGATCTGGAAACTGCAGACCACTGGGTCAGGGAGGAGTGAGCACATGGCTTTGCTCTCTGGAACCCAAGAAAGGGCAGCAAGCCCTGAGGGCAACCTGATGCCAGAGACAGGCATGAGCAGAAGGTCAGAGGTAGAACTAAGCATCCAGCTGTCAATTCCAGTGAAGTCTGTGTCTTGAGAATTTAGCACCCTTTAAGATTGCCATGTCCTTCCCCCGTACCAATTCATCCCTAAACATTCTTCCACTGCATAGATCCATGTGGAGAAAGATGGGATGGCTCTGATATTCCCAAAGGCTTCTGGTCTTCACATTGCCACAGATGATGTCACAGTCAATGGGTCTTTCTGCCATGACCCGTTTTGCGGTAGGGGTATTTTAGGAGAAGCCTGTGACTTCAGGGGGAAAGTGCCCTTCAAAAAGGGTCATACTGAAGCATCAGATGCACATACTATGTGAAATGCAGGATTGAAGAGCCGTTTAGGTCTCCAGGACAGAAAGGAGCAAGGCAGCTTGAGAGGATGAGGAGACCGTGGGACCACAGAGACTTGGAGAGCTCCAACAGTTTTGTTTGTTTCAGAGATGGAGAGAGAGAGATACAAACAAGATTTTGATAGAGTGAAGCAGTGAACTGATACCTTCTAGAAATGTTCACACTTGTCTCCAGATAAATGAGAACTTCCTGTATTCTTCCTCTCCACAACCAACATCATGTTCAGTTACAAAGAAAGAAAGAGGGGTGTCTCCTTTTCTTGAGATTTCCAGTTTCTGGGACAACAGAAGTCATATGAATTCATTCGTAATATGGCACTTATGGTTTACAATAGTTATATCCACAGTTGGAAGTTTGTGCCCTGCCAGAAACTTTCAAATACCTAGCAGCCACTTCCCAAATAATTGACTCAGAGGCTTAATATTACTTGTAAATGCTCAACCAGTAGTCCAAGCTTGTTATTAACTAGCTATTACACTTAAACTAACCCATAATTTTTTATCTATGTTTAGCCATGTGGCTTGATGCCTTTTCTCAGTCTAGCATTCTCATCCTGCTTCCTCTGCATCTGGCTGGCAACTGCTTCTCTGTCCTTCCTCTTCCCAGAATCCTCCAAGTCTGATCACCCTGCCTAAACTTCCTGCCTGGCTTTGGCTAATAAGCGTTTTATTAAACCAATATGAATGGTAAATCTTTACAGTGTACAAGAGCATTATCCCACAGCATATACCTACCAAAGGTCCATTCTACCTTCAAGGGCCTGTGAAGTGTTCATAAAATAATCAAATACAAAGGATAGAGGGCTTATTTCCATCTCTTCCCTACGTAGTTCTATCAGGAGCCCCATGCAGCAGCACTCACTCATGGAGCTCTCTGATAGGACTAGTCTACCAGTAGGTGACAGTCTGCATATTAACTGCTATTTCTCCTGGATCATATTAGCAGGGTTGGTTGGTGTATGCATGCTTGGAAAGAAGGCAGCAGGCACAGTGCAAAGGAGAGAATCACAGAGAACCTACCCGCTAAAAATTTAACTTCCTCATGGATTTGTCCCTTCTACGTCTAACATTCCTACTTAGCCAGCCCTTTGGGGGTGGGGACAGCCAGTGGCACATGGGATAAGAAAAACTTGGTTAGTCATTAATAATTTAGCGGGAACTAACTTGGCATATTCAGTTAGGAAGGAAAGATCTTGAGAAAGTAGAAAGAGGCTGCTTGGGAACTCGGAGACGATGACAAGCAAAGCTTTGGCAGCTCTGGGTCAAATTCACCATGAAGCTCTGGGCTGCTACATGCTGTCAACCTCTGCAAAGCAGCAGGTGGCATGGCAGAGCAGGATGGACTGGCTGTATTTTGCACTGCATTGCTGCTTCCAGGTGCTTTTCCATGAGGAGGACTGGATCCTCACAGGCCTTCTGGACATCATAGAAAGTCCTCAGACCTCAGGCGGAGACAGAGGCCACATGTCTCCTCGGCACAGGTGACCAAGGGTCGTGGCTGAAAAAAATGAGGATACTGAGAAACTGAGAAGACTTGGTCCTTGATCCAGTAGTTTCCATGCGCTAAACTAGGGGGAAGTCGTGTTCAACAGAACACTTGCCTTGGAGAAGGCTCCTATGGCCCCTGTGGTGAGGGTGGGAGCCCAAGGTAGACTCGGACATTTTAGAGAAATTGACTGTGAAGCAGCCCTTCTCATTCCTTCCTGTGACTGTGAAGGGCAGGGAAAGGATTTGGATAGGAAGGGCTTATATGTATCACCGTTCATTGTTGATCACGGAGAGAATTTAAGGCAGGGACTCGGGGTAGGAACTTGGAGGTAGGAGCAGAAGCAGAGCCATGGAGGAATGCTGTTTTCTGGCTTGCTTCCATAGCTCATTCAACCTGCATTCTTATCCAGTACTTCCTGCCATGGACAGATACAACCCACAGTGGGCTGGGCTTTCCCACATCAATTATTTTCCGCATCAAATATCCTACAGACATGGCATAGGCCAATATGATGGAGGCAATTCCTCAGATGAGCTTCCCTCTTACATATGACTCTAGTTTGTATCAACAGCATAGCAACCTCAGGAAAATGTCACCTCTTAGGGATTTAAGAGATTCATTGGTTAAGAACACTTGCTACTCTTGTAAAGCGTCAGGATCCAGCTCCCAGCATCCACACAGAGGCTCACAACCACCTGGAGCTCCAGCTCCAGGAAATCTGATGCCCTCTTCTGGGCTCTGTGGGCACTGCATACACATGGTACACAGACAAACACTCAGGCAAACACTCATGTGTATAAAAGAAATAAACCTTAAAAGATGTTACTTTCTCTCAGAAACATCTGAATCTTAATGCCTGGAGCTGGGTGCTGGGTGCCACCGGATGACAGATGACAGCACTCCCATGACTTGGGCGTCTTCATTGCTACACTGTGAGGATAAGGACTTTCAGGCTCAGAGAAGTCCAGCAACACGTTTGGAGTGAAGCTGGCCTCTGCTCAGTGGTCATGCTGGCTCCTTAACTAACCAGCTGCCCTGGGGAGTCAGAGCATTTCCCAACATAAGGCTCAGGACTTCCTGAAGGAATGCAGCAGAGAGGCTCATGGGATTCTACCCTCACAAAGTCCGTCAACTCTGGGTAGCTTGTTTCCTACAGTCACTCGGCAAATGTGCGCAGAAGCCAGGCAGCATCCTAAGATCTAAGGTGACCAACCAAAGAAAAAGAGGATGGGAGAAGAGGGTGAGGGTAAGGGAGCAGCAATAAACACACCATTTAAAAAAACAGTTTAACAGAATGAGGCATATCCGTGACAGGTGTTGCCTTACAGAAGTGAAAGAGTGTTTTGAGAAAGCAGCCCAAGAGCTTGAACCCAGTCTGAGAGCCAGGGGCTTCCTTAGACTGAAGAGAAGCTAGCTGAGACACTTCATTCGTGGTTCCCAGAAGAGAGCCCTCGTCGGGCTCACACGGGAAAACGTGGAGAAGAGCCCATGCTAACAAGGCCAGAGGGTAAAGAGGGGCTCAGCATGCCAGCCAGGAGATAGTACAGACTACTGACAGAGCAGGAGGAACTCTGTAAGGGGATGAGACAGGTATCAGTGTCTTCCAAGCTTTCTCAAATGGTGTGGGGAGCCTGGGATGGAGGGTAAGAGCTACAAGGCCAGAAAGGAGACGGCACATTGGAAAAGCACTCTTTCCAGATGGTTCTCTAGTCCATCCATCCCCTCTTTACTGCTGATTAGGGTAAGTCCTCTTAAAGGAAAGCAGGGAGCCGCCTCATCATCTGTGTCTAGGCTCTGCTCTTACTCGGCTCTCCCATCCAGCAGTTCTGAGGAAACAGGGTGTGCCGGGTGAAAGTCTCAGTCCTCATTGTCCACAATCCTCATTTCCTTCCCACCAGCTAAAGGGAAGGTGTGGGGAACTAGAGCCGGAGACCACAGAAGCCCAGATGAGTACAATACAGTCTTAGATGAAAATTCCCAAATCAGAGCTCTAGCCTCAGTATACAGAAGAGCTAGTGAGGATGTACCGTCCTGGAGGTCCAGCCAGCCCAGAGACCAGCAACGCACTGAAAAAGCCAGAGGCATCATCTAGATCCAGACCTATTAATAATATTGTCGCCTTCATTCTGTCCCCCTGTGAAAACAATGCTCTTTCCATCTAAACATGTAAGGAGGCAGGGGCAATCCTGGAACCAATCACCATATATCCAGGGAGGAAAGGGGACGGTGGAACCAGCTCTAGGCACCATGATTCTGGGTCTCCTACAGGAGACTCTTTTCCATCCTCTTCATCTCTGAAGCTCAAGACCTCTGTCAAAGACAGTGTTTTGGGAAGGTCATTCACACTCAAAAGCAGCTTTGCCCAGTCTCTGCTAAGGTAGGAGCCCTCAGTGTAGTGGGGTTACCAGAGCACTCACCATGAGGGACTGAGTGCAACCTGAGTTAGTGTCCCCTTAGCAAAAGTGTCTACCAGGCAAACAGTGTTCCTGCATGTCCCCAGGAGACAGAATGATTTGTCCTGTATCCTTAGCTAGGTTACACAGACTCATCTAGTTGAGTAGAGTGTTTCTAATGATAAGTAGCCATGGGACAATAGCCTTTGCCACTTTCTAATGAACATAGAGTGGGGCTGCCCACTCAGCCATCCTGGATTAGTAGGATTAGTAAATGTGCAATATGAAGGTATTCCTGGGCTGGAGAGATGGGTCAGTAACTAAGAACACCTTTTGCTCTTATAGAGAGTCCAGGTACTGGGGGGGGGGGGGACTTCTGGAAGTTGTCCTGGGGGTGTGGAGCATCAAATGTCTTGACTCACTAACCCTCATGTTCACTGAAGGGCCTATTCATGAATTCAGATGCCTTAGGAGGAAGGGCGTGTTTTCATTTACTCAGGATAAAGAATAGCAGCTGTTGGCACTGGCTGGCAGGAATTCTAGTTTTATTGTGATTTAAAATGTGATCAGTTACTTTAAACACACACAAGGCCACATATCAACACAGGTGAATCTTTGCTGAAGGGTACCAGGGCATAGTTCACTCTTGGGCTTTGCAGCTCCTGTTCAGAGCTGGGTTCACTTCTTCTGGGTGTGGCCTCAGGCAAGTTGGGTCCCAGCTCAGAGGTTCGGGCCCCTGTGTCTGCAAATCAGAAATGGCAAACTGAGTAAGCAGAGTGAGGGGACATTGCCCTAACTTGTTGGCAACAGTGATGGGCCCTTCAGCAAGGGATCCACAGCCTGAAAACGAGCTGAGACTTATTAAACAGGCAGCCGCTAGGCAGTCTGAGTCTCTAATGCTATGAGGTGGTCTAGCAGCTCAAACAGACAGAAGCAACAGCAAAACAGGAAGCGAGAAGGGCAGGAAGAAATGCAGCTGTTTTGGCAGAAGGGCTGGAGATGTGGAAGTAGGCGCAGGACATCCTAGAGAGGAGTGTTGCTATGATCCATGCAGCAAGAAAAACCCTGGGAGGCTCCACATAGCCACAGCCACCACTGTGTAGCCAGGAGACCCTGGGGAGGTGCTTCTGTAGGATGGATGGTTCCAGAGCATCCTTAGAGTCCCTTCTGCTGCTGTGGCCTCTAGGCTCTAAAAAGGCAAGCCAGGAATTCTCCCACCCTAGACCTTCCTAGCTTTTGAGAATGAGTTCCTGATAAAAACCTAAGAATGTCTTTATTCATTATGGAGAGCTTCACCCAAATAGAGCCAACAAAGCAGAATTCCCAGTTCTACCCATAGCAAGTGCAGAGACTTGGAATAATTTCATCATCTCTAAGGGGTTGGCTTCCCAAAGGGTGCTGTAACAGCTCCTGTACAACCTGTGGGCTAGAAGTGTGAAACGGGCAGAGCTAGGACACCAGAGCCCTGGGCATTCTAACATGGGGGAGGGGCGCCCTTTTAGAAGGCAGTAAACCAGTAGCATTCACATCTCAGCCATTCAGCCCCTGCTCCTCCATCTTTCTGTCCCAGAGCCATTCTGCCCTCTCTCACTGTGTGAGAGGTGGAGGGAACAGAGTAGGCAAAGGAAGCTGAAGCCGTCCCATTATCACTGAGCTGGAGGAAGGGTGGCAAGCTGAATATAACTTGGTGAAAAAGAGAACCCCCCCCAGCTAGGCACGGTGCCTCACACCGACCGAGGCCCTAGTACTCAGGAGGCTGAGATAGAAGGATGGTGAGTTCAAGGCCAGCCTGACCTACACAAAGAGACCCGAGGGAGGGAGGGAGGGAGGGAGGGAGGGAGGGAGGGAGGGAGGGAGGGAGGGAGGGAGGGAATATTTCCCCAATCTCTCCTGGGCTCATTCTGCAGTGAGCCTCTGCTCCTAGCCTGTACTGGAGATGGGCCCAGGGACAACGATGGTTTCAGCAGCAACAAATTCCTAAAAGGCCAGAGCTGCGGACGCCGTTCCTTTGCTATGAGTAATGTGGTCAAACAGAGCCCCTGGTATGTCCCAATCCATTCACGGTGGCAAAAGTCAGACCCACACAGCTCAACAGCTGTGCAGAGCAGATGGCAGCCCCAGATCTCTGCCTGGGGTCCAGCCTTTCGGAAGGTTCCCAGTCCAGAAGTGGGAAGCATCATGAAAGGCTTCTCAGCCATGCCCCTGCCTCCTAATCCAACTGTTATAAGACAAGAGTGTTTAGGAATCTCTATAAGGTAGATGATGTGACCCACGCATGGAGTCTATGTAAGAAATTAAACATTCAGGAAGGGACAAGAAATTGATGTCCCCTTCATCTACAAAGGGCTACAGATAAAGCAGGGGAAAGAGAAAACCTCTCCCACCTCAGTGTCTTAACCTTTATTCCCAAGTTAGGGGTCCTTGTCTTTTTCAAGTGATGCATAGTATTCATGGACAGGCTCTGGAATCCCAAGGATGCAAGGTCCTAAGCTCACCTGTGAGGGATTACCTAGGCTAGGTCAGCCTCTTTTCAAGGCTGTGAGGTGCTCTTTAGACCCGCTCCCAATGTTAATGTCACATTCCTTGGGCTGGGGTACTGGCTAAGACAGTACTCATTTGACTTCCTGACTGTGGGTGCAATGTGACCAGCTGCCTCACACTCGCAACTTTCCTGCCCTGGTGGCCTGTACCCTGAAACTGGGAGCCAAAATCCTTCCTTCCTTAAAATTGCTTTAGCCAGGGTATTTTGTCACAACAGCAGACAGGTAATGAAGACGCCCCCTTCTGGCTACACATGTGTAACAACCACTCCAGGGGGAAGCTATCATTCCTAGTAGTAGCAACTGGTCTGCCAGTTCTCAGTGGCAGCAGTGGAGCGGAGGGGTCCTTTCCACAATGGTAAATGTCACTCTACTCAAGAAACCAAATCTTTGCCTCGGGTCATTTTGTGTTTGTAGTAACTGCTGGGGAGGTTTTTATGATTGTTCCTTCAGAAAGGAGAGGACCAAGACACAGCAAATTAAGACAAGGTCCCTCCAGCTGAGGTTTTGCCATTGTATGAGCATAAAGGCACTCCTTGGAATCCTCAGGGTGACTTTGAGGGACATGGGCACCCACTTCTCTCTGCTCTTTAAGCAGCTCCCACCGGCAGGCCACGGCACAGTGAACTGACTCAAGCCAGCCATGGGAAGGATCGTAAGTGTCTCCTCCAGAACGCTGACTGTCATTTCCCCTGGCTTAATTTCAAGGCAGGCAGTAACAGACCTAGAGAGCCTGCGCCTTTCACAGTCGCTTGCAGAAGCATTTCCTCCCAAGCATGCCGGAATTTCTGAGCTTCCCCAGGGATGAGCAAGGTCCTGGGGACAGTGGCAGAGGGCCAGGGGCATCCAGGGGCCAGTGCCCCTCAGGTCGGTATTCCGGAAACACCCCGGTCACTTTGGATTCAGCAGTGCAGGAAGGAAGGTTCTTGTTAGCGCCCAGTTTCCTGTGGGCAGGAGGATGATCTCAAACAGCTCCCCGCGTCTGGGCCAGCAGCCAGCTGTCTTGGATGGTCAGAAGGTGAAATTTGAATGCTGGTGAATGGGAGAGCGGAAGCTCAGCAAGGCTGAGCCGAGTCCATTCATGAAAAAGATCTAGTCTCACTTCCTTATTGCCAGGAGTCGTGTGTGTGTGTGTGTGTGTGTGTGTGTGTGTGTGTGTGTGTGTGTGTGTGTGTGTGTGTGTGTGTGTCTTGTCTGCTCACAGGAGAGCGAACAACTACTTTCTGTCTCATTTCTCCTCCAGATTCTCCCACTATTCTTCGGGGTTTTTTTTGTTTTTTTTTTTCCTTCTCAAATACGAAGCTATCCCCAGGAAACTGCCAAAAATTGTGTAGCTGGTCTGTGGTTTTGCCAACAAACAAAATAAAAAAGAGAGAGATTCATGCAAAAGAGCAGCATTCCCCAAGCCTATAAGCACCCTGAGTCTCTGTCTCTGTGTATGTGTGTGTCTTTCTCTCTGAGTCTCTCTGTGTGTGGTCTCTGTGTGTGTGTGTGTGTGTCTTTCTTTCGGGGTCTGTGTGTGTGTGTATGTGTCTTTCTTTCGGGGTCTGTGTGTGTGTGTGTGTGTGTGTGTGTGTGTGTTTCTCTCTGGGTCTCTGTGTGAGTGTGTCTTTCTCTCTGGATCTCTGTGTGTGTGTGTGTGTGTGTGTCTTTCTCCCTCGGTCTCTCTGTGTATGGTGTGTGTGTGTATGTGTCTTTTTTTCTGGGTCTCTCTGTGTATGTCTTTTTCGCTGGGTCTCTCAGCCTTTGTCGTTTTATCTGTGTGTGTGTGTGTGTGTGTGTGTGTGTGTGTATGTCTTTCTCTCTCGGTCTCTCTGTGTATGGTGTGTGTGTGTATGTGTCTTTTTTTCTGGGTCTCTCTGTGTGTGTCTTTTTCGCTGGGTCTCTCAGCCTTTGTTGTTTTGTGTGTGTGTGTGTGTGTGTGTGTGTGTGTGTGTGTGTGTGTGTGTGCGCGCGCGCGCGCGCGCGGTACCCTCTATTCCAGCCTCTTTTGGCTTGGATGGTAAAATTAGCCCCTAGCGGATACTCAAATGTGAAGGAGGTAAAAGCTGACCCCATGGAGCCATCCTGAAGCTAAACATAGGCCTTCCCTTGGGGGAAAAATTCAGAGCCATGCAGGGCTGTTTAAGTCCCAGGGGTGGTAGAGATGCCTTTTTGTTAGAATTAGGAACCCAGAGGCCCACCATGTATAACCAAGCACCCAGCACAGCTGTACCTGCTCCCTGATTTACTGGAGCCTGGCAGCCATGATTAACCCAAAGTTCTCAAGAGAATTCATGGGAGGGAGATGGAGATGTGAAACTCCCAGACACCCCAGTGTGTCTCTCAGATCGCAGCCAAGAAATGCTTAGTGAGCAGCCACAGTAACTTGGCAGCAGTCTTGAAGGTAGTGCAGGTGGTGTTCTCCGTGGGCACAGCAGGTGGAAACGCACTACGGTACTTTCCCTCCCACAGCCAACATGCCCTGCTGCTGATGCCCCAGGAAACCTCATTCTTGCTGGTCTTACACCTTCGTTAAGATTTTCACTCATGAAGATCTCTTAAGGAGTGTGGGAAAGAATTTTCTGAGTACCAGTCTCCTGAATTCACTGATGCTCCCCAGGGCCCTTGTGAAGTCAGCAATTTCTGTAACGTTCCCTGCTCTATCTCTTGGGATGTTCAAGAGCTTAAAGAGCTATTCTGGAGGTCTGGAGAAATGTCTCAGTGGGTCATGCTTATGGATCATTACCTGAATTTTCACTCTCAGCACTCACATAAAATAGGGTGAGACGTCTTTAAGCCCTGGGGGTCGTGTAGAGATCTGTGGATCCCGAGACTTGTTGACCAGCCAGTCAGACTGAATCCATGACCAGGTTCAGGCAAAGAGATATCTCAAAAGATGAAGAGCGGAACCTCTACCAAGCTTGAAGTTATGTGGACGTCATGCTTCCATGCATCAGTGCACAGATTAGGGTGTGTGTGTGTGTGTGTGTGTGTGTGTGTGTGTGTGTGTGTGTGTGTGTGTGTGTGTTCAGGTGCACACACATACACACATATTTATCTTCTTCCATCTGGAGTTATTCTTCACCAGACTGAACAGAAGTGGTAGGTCTTGCCACCCCCCTCAAGTTCCCTGCCAAGTTGCTCCTCCAGGAAATGGGTAACTCCCTCCTCCACCTCAATTCCCCTGGTTTTCCCTGACCCTGCCTTTGGCCATGCAATACACATACATCAGGTCATCCTATGATTTCAGAAGGGCAGCAAACCTCAGGTGGAGAGATGGGCTTCCAATAAGGAATCTCCACTGCCTTCACTTCCTCTCTCTCCCAACCCCCACATCCCCAAGCTGCCCACCAACAGTGAGAAAGAGGAAACATCTGGCCAGGGCTTAGCTCCCTTGCCCTACTGCCAGGGGAGCTTGTGGGAAGGGATGGCTGCAGGGCTTGCAACCTTGAAATAAACCAACGGTCCAGCTACTGTCCTCCCCACCCATATTAACATTCAATACAAAGAGCCCCACCCAGCCACCACCCAGCAGGCAAGCTGTTGACACCCGTTTCAGAAACTTGGGGGATTCCTGACTTAAGTGGGGTTCTAGGATGTCTCTGCCAAGGCGATGACAATATTGATGGTCACAGGGCCAGAGTGGAATGGCATTGTTATAAAAATGTTCCTCCTCCACTGCCCCAATCATCTTTATCCGTCTCTGGCAGATGCTTGCACAAATCATCTTATTGAATCCACCCCCATGAAGCAGGTTCACCCACTTCTTACAGATGTGAATGCAGCAGTAAAGAGGTAAAGCACCTTGACCAGGGTAACAATATTGCTGAGCGGCAGAGGTTAGAGTCAAGCCCACCCGACTCCACAGTTCACCCATTTCTGCTTGTGAGTCAAACTATGAACTCCCTGAGTGTTCGTGAATCCTTGCTCCCCTCTAGACCATAACCCAGGCAGCCATCTCTACCTTGCCATAACAGTCACCCTTCCCTCTCATTTGTTCATTCCAATCATTTATTCATGTACTAACTACTTGGTCAGCATATACTATATACTGAGGAAACCAAAATTGACTCATTTATTTGGTGTTTGGTGATGTTTTGAAGCTGAGACTTCATATATACCTCACTCTGGCTTTGAACTCTCCAGACTTCTGCTTCCAGGTACTTCATTTAGCATGGCTAAGAACAAAATATATTAGATTCTGAGCAGGCCTGTTCTGACCTCTGCTGTCTAGATCTTTTGGTAGTTTTAAAAACTATAACCAAGGAGATACGCTGGCAACTCGGAGAGGTCTGAGGAGTGTGGTGAGGCCTGGTCTTATGGTCATAGGGGAACTCTAACAGGTCTTCTTTGATGACTCACTATCTTCAGCCAAAAGAAGAAAAGAACTTGACATTTGGTGCCAGAGAGGACAGTAAATCCAAGATGCAGAAGAAGGCAGACCATTTTCAGGGAAGCTGCTGTGGCTGGGGATGGGGTTACAAAGGGACATTGGGGTCTTTTAAGGGAGTGCTCTGGATGACTCAAAGGACTAGCCTTGATTCAACAAGCCAGGAAGAGGTCACAGTTCCCATGGCATCAGGGGATCACCTTTGAAGGAGCTGGGGAAAGCAAGGGGAGCGGGGAGTTCAGCCCTCTTGTGATCTCACATTCCTGAGATTGCTGGTATCTCTGCTTCTAGGGTGATGAAGACAGAGAAGTTAGTACAGTGAGAGCCTGGCTTTCCAGGGTTCGATGTTACCAGAAGTATGAGCCCCAGCTGATTTTTTCCCCCCCATAGCTCCTATGAGGCTTGCGGTATTCACTGTAAAATGAGAAATCACATTGCTTACTTGAAGCGTTAGTTGTAAGAATTTTATGAATTGAACGTGTCAAGGATTTTACGCTCGGGAGCATGGTGGTGAAGTGCTTGGTAGGCAAAGGAAGAGGAACACAGGTTGGAAGCTAGCCTTGACTACATAGTGAGACTCTATCTCTAAAACTCAAGGGCTGGCATGGGGTGTGTCAATGGTGTGGTGTTTGTTTAGCATGTGCAAGGCCCTGGCTCCATACCTTGTCAAAGAAAAAAGAAATGAATAAACCCAGCAAACAGCTAAATGCCAGCTTGTCCTGCTCTCCTGGATGGAGCCTTAGTGACCGTGCCGGTTACTAAGGGAAGATGAAAATAAATATTCAGCAGTCAATGTACTGGGTATTACAGGCTCCCTCTCCATTCTTAAGAGGACACCTGGGGACATGTCTCCAAGTCTAGATGGAAAGCTCTGAGAGCAAGGAGCATCTAAGCCTCCAGCATCGTGCCAGCACCCTGCATGGTTCTGAGAACCACATGTGTATGCACACATACTGTTTGCTACACAGTGAACTCTAAACATAACTTGCATACTGAATGAATGAGCCTTTCTAAATTTGGAAAGGTAACATTGGTGAAGGACATTCAAGAGATGGAGGGTCCGTGTCCTGGACGCCGAGGTGCATGCTTTCCCATCTACTCAGTTCTGAGAATTTGGAAATGAGAGAAAAGTTCCATTTCCTCTCAGAGAGAGAAGCTATGAAATGAACATTTGACATACTTAAGCAGAACCTGCAGTCACACTAGTGAGCAATTCTTTGGGCTCCAACCTCCCTGAAACTTACCTGAAGGCTCATGTGCAGGACAGAAAGTCAGTCTAAGGAAGAGGTGGATCTCCCTTTCAGCTGTTGGAAGCACAAAAGGAAAACCCAGTGAAAACCCAGAGCCCTGGTCCGCCACGGTGGACTTTGGTCCTGAAGTCAGCTGTGCCTCCCTCCTGGCAATGGACCACACACTGAACAGTCCTTTGCATCCTCCCAAGCAACAACTGTGACTGCTACTGTACCAGCCTCTGCCTCCCCAGACTCTGGCTTCTTCAGCCTTCCAAAATGGACTGAATATCAAGAAAACTGACAGGGCTCTCAGCACAGGATTGGCATTGCTGAGGTATCTGTCCTCACAGACAGAGCCATTTCTGGGTTCTCAGCCTCTCTGGTGTGCAGACCATCATTGTTGACCTTCCCAGCCCCTGTGGGTTACTAGCCATTTTACCCAGTCTCCGAGTACTTGGTCCTCAAGAGGAAATGAGTATTAGCCCAAGTGCCATGTCATTTGTATGGCCACAGCTGGCCATGGGGGTAAGTAAACATTTCTCGCCCAACCCCATCCATTCTGGGCCTCTGATGAGACCCGTCCTTTAAGTAGAGATGGGTTAAAGGTGAGAATAGGTTACAGGATGAGTCATACAGATCAAAGTCATATGGGGTGAGCCGCTTCCCAGGGAGCCCAGCCTCCCCTGATCTTAACCTCCAGGTTGTACTTTTTCTACTCACGTGTACAGGACAGTGAGACCACTTTCTCCAGTGCACTGTGCCCACTTGTATTAGGCCAAGGGCAGAGGTCAAGGACTGACAGAAGGGCCATGTGGTGAAAAAGCCTTGTTTTGGTTTCAGTCTCCCTGTCTCCACAGTCCACGATCTTCCCCCAACTTTGTGGCATCCTTGACTTCAAGGACCTTCCTCTCCAGTCGTTTTTACTTAAGACATCATGTGTGGTGGGCCCAGTGGGGCAGAGGGGTTAGCCTACTGCCTGGGGCTCCCCTCTAAGGAAGACTTGAGTGTGTGACACCACTTACCCTCTTCCCTTCAGAGGGCAAGATGAAGAGGAAATGAGACCCGTGTCTGTTGGCCTCTGTCTTGTCCAGCAAGGGAGATGTGAGAACAGGGCTTGAGAGACAATGAACGAGTCTGTGCCTCTCTTTCTGCTTACAATTCCTATAGCTTTGATCACCCCCTCTTACCCCCCGCCCAGGCCTCCTAAGTGATCAGAAACTGGCAGTCAAAATGAGTGAGACTCTGAGGGGAGTGACGAGAGCAGAGGTCATACTCCCTAATACACACTGGGCAAGTGCTCTACCCTGACCTACACTGTAACCCAGGCATCCTTTGGTTCTTTCGCCAATCAGTTTTCACATCCTATAAAATGCACGTTTATTTTCTGCAGACTTTTTTGTTAAGTTGTATGTTCCTTAAGGATCCGATGATCTTTTCCTACATTCTGAATACTAATCCTATTTTAGGTTGTATGCCATTTGCTTTTCTTCCTGTGCTGCGTGCGTGTGTGTGTGTGTGTGTGTGTGTGTGTGTGTGTGTGTGTGTTCCCGTGTGTGCGTGTATGTATGTGTGGGTGTGTGCATGTGTGTGTACGTGCATGTGCATGCATGTGTGTGCAAGCATGCATGCATACACCGTGTGTGCATGTGTGCAAGTGTGTGTGTGTTTGACTGTGTGAAAGTTTTTGGTAGCACAAGGCACATCACTCTATCATATTTTAATTCCCGCTGCGTCATTCTCTCATGAGTTCTGTAAAACTGCTGGAACAAGGTACCAGAAGCTAGATAGCTCAAGCAGTACAAATGTGTCATGGTCCTGGAGATGAGGTATTGTCACTGCGTTCCTTGGGCTCTGCCTGTTTTGTGTCTTGAGGAGACTTGGCAGCCTTCGGTGCTCCGTAACTTACATAAGCATCCCCCTAACAACCCCATGTGGTGGCCTCCTGTGTCTACATCTGGTCTCTTCACTGCTGATGAGGTTCCTTCACAGGAACTAGGGTCAAGACCTCAACATATGCCTGGGTGACACAAATGCAACTCAAGAGGAATAGTGACATCTTTTCTCTCCTCCTTTCCCGTGTTTTCCTTTGCCCTCTTTCCTTATCTGTTGTTACTGTTACTATAGTTACTGTTGCTGCCCACTGCCCGTCACATTTACCACTTAATCTTCTTACATCTGTTTATTTATTATTTCATTTGCCTATGTGCACGCACTTGCAGGCCACAGTGCACATGTGGAGAGGTCAGAGGGCACTTTACAGGGACTGGCTCTCTCCTTCCACCCTGTGAGTCTCAGGGAGCAAACTCAGGTCATTAGACTCAGCGGCAAGCACCGTAACCTGCTCAGTCAGGCCACATTGATCATTTTAAAAGAGCATCTTTGAGCTTTGTTAACCTTCTCCTTTATTTCTTCTTTACGTCATTTATTCATCTACATCTTCTTTTTGAAACATTCCTTTGTTCGTTCTAATGCTCATATAATGCTTCCTTTGCTTGTCTTCAAAGACTCGACATTTTTCTCTGGCCACTGCTGTACCTGCATTTCCTGAAATTTAGCCTTCATTATCATCCACTCCAGTCACGAATGCTTATTTCCTCTTTCTATTACAGCCGTTGGCGTTATTGGTGTTGTGTTAAAGTGTGTCTTTAAATTTCCCAGCATGGACTCTAAAAATTATTTTTGTTACTGATCCCTTATTTAATTTCTTCATAGTCAAAGTATGCTATTTGCTAGAGACCAATTAAAAGTTGCAGAGACTTGCTTTAAGGTAGATTATGTAGACAGTATGTCTTAAGTGCCAAATGTACCTGAATAGACGTGTCTCCATTTTTTTAAGCTCAGAATTGAGTACACTTCCATTAGCTCAAATGCATTAACTGCAATTGTTTAAAGAATCCACATTCTATCATTATTCTAATACTTGCTCTATCAAATATTGAAAGAATGCATTAAAGCTTCCCACCACAATACAGATTTTCTTTTTAGTTTCTTTTTATGGTTCTTCCTTTTTTTTATTGTTATATATTTTGAAGTTGTGTTAATGCTTACATGCGAGATTAATATTATCAAATCCTGATAAGTTAAATGTTGCTTTTTTATGTAGGATTTTTTATTATGGAGATTTACTTTTATTTTATGTGCACGGAGTGCCCACAGGGACCAGAAGAGGGCATTCGGTTTCCAGGACAATTGAGAGCTGCTTGAAGTGGGTGCTGGGAGCCCCACCCTGGTCCTCTGAAAAAGTAGTGACTGCTCTTAATGCTAAGGCATCTCTTCAGCCTACTAGTGAATGTCATTACAATCTTTTGTCTAATAACACTTTCTTCTCGGTAGTAAATTCTGCCCGATGTTAACATCACTAAAATTCTAGGACACTTGCCAGATGCCCCTTTCTCCATGATTTGGCCTTCAACCTTTATGGTGTGTGAGTTTTCAGGATAATTTCAGAAAACAGCAGAAATATAATAATCGCAGATCTAGCCAGGTTGCTTTTTCACAAAAGAACCTTGCCCAATAATTACAATCTTTCTTTTAAATGACAGTGCTTAACTTATTTGTATCTCATTATCACCGATATGAACAAATTTCTTTCATTGTTTATTATTTCTTCCCTTTTAAATGTATTATTGTAATAAATAACTTTATATTTTTACTACTACTTTGGAAGCCTCATGTTTTCAAGTATCCCCCCTGTTTTCTTTCGGCTTCATGTGTGTGAGCATTTGCTTGCATATATGTATGCCTGTGAGGTACAGGCCTGGAGCCCATGGAGGCCAGAAGAGGACATCAGAGTCCCTGGAGCTGGAGTTAAGCTGCCATGAGGGTGTTGGGAATCAAAAGCAGGTCCAGTCCTCTGAAAGAATAGCCAGTGCTCTTAAGCACTGAAACATTTGCTTCTGTTCTTTTTCTCTTGATTTGGGGACTGGGGATGGAGCCCAGGACAGGAACACATTCAGTATATGCCACTGAGCTAGGCCCAGTGTCCCCCCTCATTCCTGGAGGAGTAAATTTGCTGTATTTGTAAAGCCATTCGGGAAGTTATTTTCTCTACACTGCTCCTATCATGCTTCAGTAGCCAAGGGGAAAACTACCTGCGTGCTTCTTCATAGTGGAGACAGAGACCTGAAAGACTCAAGCAAAGGCCAAGTCTACCAAGAATCCACATCTTCCAAAAGGCCACACCTACCAATCTCAAAACCGAAGGCTAAAAAGAGAAAAAGCAAAACATGGGGTAAGCTTTTTTTTCCATTTTGGTTTGGATTTTGAGATTGGCCTTGAACTTAATATGTAACAGAGGGTGACCTTGAGCTGTCCTTACCTTTACCTCTGGGCTGGGATTACAGGAGTGTGCCCCCACACCTAGCTAGGAAGTGCCTTGATTTCTGAATGATTGCTATAATTCCTATTGGTAGATATAATCAAAATGAAAATGTGTTAGTTCCTCTGATGCATTCTCAGACTCTTTCATGTATAGCTCGTCTCCAGAAAAAAAAATGTCCCGGGTGTAATTCCCCCAGTTGTTAAAGATAAAGCCCCTCATAATTCAACAAGCTGTCTTTCAATAATGCAGTAACCACCTTCCTAGGAGTCATAGCAAAAGCCAAGAACTGAAAAAGTTCATAAATACAGTAGCAGTGCTGGGTTGATGAATCTGGAGGTGTAGTGTGTAAAATGGAGGCTCCCCTAAAATATCTAAGTCATTATGTTCATGGTACCCAGATGAATATCTACCAGGAATCTCCCAACTGAACTTCAAAGAATAGAAACCCTTGTCCATGTAAGATGCTTTCCAGAGCTAGGAATGCATCACTACAGGATGTCAAGGGGGAGGAAGGAGATACAAAAACTTGTCATAATTAGGAGGGATAAAAAGAATTGAAAGCAAAATGTGCTGTAATTGCCCATCCCCAAACCTGAGAAGTTAATATAGATCAAAATGGCCAGGATAACTGCCTCTGAGAGTTTAACCACACTCGGGTCTACTGAGGACAAAACTCAACTTCCTTCTAGAGCAGAATCCTTCCTTCTAGAGTAGTTTTGTCAATTTCCTAGCTGTCCTCATCAGGGAAGACCTATGGAGGCCCCTGGTGTAGGACATGGCTTCTCAGAGATTGGAGCAGGGGTGACGCAGGTCTCTGGGCTCCACAGCAATCTTGCTAACTGAGCAAGCCTAAGGTGGGACCTAAGAACTTACCTTGCTAAGAAGTCCCTATGTAATGCTGCTGTGGGTCAAAACCCCAGAGATTGGAGATGCAGCTCAAAGGCTATCCTTATCTTCAGAGCACCTGATTCTTGCCTGCCTGCAGCAGATGCTTGGTGAGTGCCCTGTGAGTCCTTGAGCTGGGAGCTACTTTATTCTACCTCTCCTCATTTCTGTCCACATCCTGATCAGGCTCCACAGCCAAGGGATGCCAGTGAATATTTCTAAGGGTTCCAATTAAGAAATGTCCTCCAAAGATGGACGCCTTCCTTTCAGCCTCCTGCCTAATTCTCCCAGCACCTTTTAGGACAGTCTAGCATTCCATAAAAAGGAGAAGAAATGAAGAAGTAAAGAAACAAAGGAGCTAGAAGAAACAGGGAGTTGCCAGCATGGGGGGGGGGGGTCCTTTAAAGGGAAAAGAACCTTGCCTGTACCAGGAGGCAGGGATGGAAGAGAGGGAAGTGAGACCCAGGGCTCAAAAGCAGGAGAGAGGGATGCACACACGTCAGTTACAGTAAGCAGTTTGGCTTGCAGGTATGAGGAGGTGAGCTCAGTTCCTAGACCTATGTCAGGCATAGTGCTTAGCTGTCATCCAGATGCTGGGGAGGCATAGACTGGAGGATCCTTGGGTCTCTCTGGCCAATCCCTGTCTAGACAGTGAGTGACCCTATCTCTAAGGAGGATGACATTGTTCCTGAGGACAATACCTAAGGCTGTCCTCCAGCTTCCACGTGAACATGGACACAGGTGTATATGTACTCCTACTCCGGTGCATGCAACTGTAGACATGCATTAAAAAATAACAGTAAGACAAGAGAAAACCAGGACACTTCCAATGCGGGACCTTGGAAGCCTGAGCAGGAGGGAACCCCTTGGCTACTTCTCCCTTCGGGCCTCAAAGACGTGTACTTCCATTTCCCAGTCACTGCCCTTCTCGTAGGGAGACATGGGACTGGTTCCTCTCTCCCCTCCCTCACTCCTTCATTCCATTCCAAAAAGGTCTGTGCTGCTCAGCATCCATTTGCCCAACTCTTTGGGGACTACAGTAGGATGAAGACCTAACTTACTCCCGAGGCCACTGCGTGTGGAGGGTCAGGAAGGGGAAGGGCTGTAGCTGGAAGGGACTGTGGCTGTTTTGCAGTTCCCAGGAGATCCCAAACTTTCTCTTAAAGGAAAAAACAGAAAGGCCCCAACTCCTGACTGACAAGCTGAGGGCCTCTGGAATGCCTCTGTTACCGTATATGCTGTCATATGAGATGCCGATTCTTCAAGCCACACTGAAGTCAATCTAATGACAACAGTACATCTACTCCCCGTAGAAAGTCCCAAGTCCCTTTCACCCCAGATGCATGACCATCTAGCCCTCCCAGGACTCCCAGCAGACTGGAACTGAACACTAAAGTGTGTCATTAATGAGAAGAGGCAGCAGAGGACTCCGTGATGCTTCCTCTGAGGCTCATTGTTTAACCACACACCTCTGTTGTTCCAGGGGCTTCGTCTATGACAGCAAATACGGTACCTGGTATAAGAAGCAGGCTATTCAGATCTACCTTTTAGGGTGGAGGAAGGGATTGGAATGATTTAAAAGGGATCAAGCCTACAGCCCCCCTTCCCCTCCCCTCCCTACCTCCAGCCAAGACAGGCTCCTTGCTTCCCCCTCCCCCACATATTCTTTAACCATCATTTCTGACCAGAAAGGGGGATAGGAGCAAAGAAAGGTCTTGGAAAGAGTGAGGCTGTGAGTGTCTAAATACTAAAACAAGCAACAAAGACAAAATAGACAACCTTGAGACACTGTTCTTGCCTCGTCCACTCCTCATGAGGGTAAGTACAAGGGATGAAATTCCCACCCCGGGTCAAAGGAGGAGACCTCCAGATTTGTCTTCAGCCCGCCGCCGAGCTGAGAGCCAGAGGTCAACAGCCAGCTCCTGGGCAGTTGTCTTGAGCCTAGGGTCTAAGTTCACTACTTACTTGGTTTTTAGCCTTATACACACTGGTAATACTGGCTGTCTCTTCAGTCATCCTGACAGCCTAAACTGACCATCAGAGTGTCAGGGTGGGCACCTTTGAGGGACATCTCTAATGGTTCTAATCTGGCGTCCCCAAAGTTGACAGCTTGCTTGCACAAGCCCAGAGCAGCCGATGAGACTGATATTTCATCATTTTCTCTCTCCAACAAAGAACCAGCTGAAAACCAAGTCAGGCACACCAGCATCCTGGAATCAGTGAGGACCAGGGGGGCAGCAAGGGACCTGGGTGACTTTCAGCACACATAGGCCAGGACTTCAGCTCTCATTAATAAAAATCCCTGGACATAAGGTGAGTGGCTCAGGCTCTCCTTCTCCCCCATCGCTCTCTTCTTTTGCACACACCGGCATAGTTCACCACCACCCCCCCCCCCCCCCCCCCCCCCCGCTGCTCACTGCCAAGACCATCCGAGGACCCACACCAGGTTTCCATTAGCAGAGCACATTTTTGTGCCATGGATATGAATGGAGAGGAAAGAAAGCCAGCTATTGTCCATGAGGTATGGGGGCTCTCTAGACCTTCTCAGGGTGGTCCTGCTGCTGGAATGGAGACAGTCACTGGCTGGACCCTCACTTAACGGCATTCCTGTTTCCGGCCCAGGCCTGTGTTGGGAGTCTGTCTGCTGCAACCAGCTTCCTTCACCTCCATTCACCCAGACTCCCCAACAGCCTAGATGCACTCCTTCCACAGTTTACCTAGTGCAAAAATGAGTGTTTCTAAGCCTTCCATTGAGAATCCAAAGGGGCATTCCTATGAGCTTCCTCTGCATGATAAATGAGTTGGTAAGATCATAAAAATGCCCCCCACCCATTTTTCAACATTTCAAATGGTCCCTATCAGTATTTGGAATACTGGGTTCTGGGACTCTCCTATACAGTGTAGGCATTCTTTTAGGACCCTTTGAAACTAACATGATGCCACTAGGTGGATAGTCAAGACTGGGACTTGAGTGCTTTGTGCCATGTTAAGCTTAGCCAGTGTGTGTGTGTGTGTGTGTGTGTGTGTGTGTGTGTGTGTGTGTGTGTGTGTGTGTGTGTGTGTTGGGGATGGTTAATGCAGAAAACTGAGAGACCGTGAAAACATCTTTTGTAACTACTTTTCCCTCAGCCTGCTAATCTTATTGTTTTAAATAAAAAGGAAATTGCCGGTGGGTGAGCTTCAGTGACTAGACAGACCACCAGAAAATGGCAGAGAGAAAAGCAGCCACATCCCCTGACTTGGGATTCCATGGTGTCTTCATCTCAGCGAAAAGCTGAGGGGACCTAGAGCCAGCGCTCCTGGAAGGCACTGCCCACAGCACTTTCCAGCCAGTCCTGCCATTCAGGAAGTGGGTGCTTATAACACAGCCCTGAGATGCTAGAGGTCAGAGAGCCCCTGAAGACACGAATGAATTGGGGCCCATTATCCCAGTTCAATGAGGAGAAAATGGAAGTACCAAAAAGAAATGGAGCCATTCACCCCAGGTCAGATCCCAGAGGACAAAGCGAGTTAATCAAAACCTTAATCCAGTTGAAGGGTTTTCAAAGAGCTTTGGGGAGCAGGTGGGATGGCTGTCTGGAGATCCAGACCTCCCAGGAGTGTCCTGAGATCAGTGCTCACAACCCTAGCCTTTTCTTACTCCAACATGGGAGCAAATTATCCCATAGTAATAGAAAAAGTAGAAGGATCCACCAGAGTAAGCAAGTATATACCTTCCTATATCCTGCCTCTTTAAGTCTCAGAAATTTATATATTAAAGATTCTGAGATGTCCTGCAGCCAAAACCAAAAGGAAACACAAAATGCCCAAAGTAAGAAAATTCTCTTCAAAAATGGGAGGAAGAGAGACTTTGTTGGTGTTTTTTTGGCTGGGAATTCTCTCATGTCCAGGAGTGACAGAAACCCCAAGAATGAAGTCTCCTGGGGACATACTTTGAAAAATAAACTCTCAAGTCCTCCAACAGTAGAACAAGCGGGTTTGCTGTAGACACTGTTGTGGGAAAGCAAAGATTGGGTGCTGAGTGACAGAGGGTGGCTTTGCAGATAGGGACAGAAGCTCCTTAGATATTCCAGTTTGTATTCTGCTCGTAGAGCCAATGCCCCACCCCTGCCCCAAGGATGGTCTGTTAGAAGCGGTTTTGCCTGAGACAGTCCTCACCATCTCATGCTGACTTGCCAAGGGTCCTCTAGCTCTTTAGACCTTCCAGGTGACACTTGAAAAAAATCACAGCCGGACTGGAAAGATGGCTCAGCAGTTAAGACTACTTTCTCCTCTTGAAGAAGACCTGAGTTCACCTCCCAGCACCCACCTCAGGCAGCTTATAACTTCCCATTATGTCGGTTCCTGGGAATCAGCACCTCTGGCCTCCACTGATGCCACCATCTTCTACCACCTTCTTTATTTGCATACATGTGTACACAACTTAAAATAATAAAAATAAATCTTTAAACAATGAATTGCATCTTCCTCTCTAGAAAGAATGTCAGAACTCTCAGCCTTACACACGCACGAGCGCATGCACACATTTATTGAATAATATACTCAACACCCATGCCTAGCCCTACATCTCATCGACCCTAGTTATACTGGGTGTTATGTACAGAGCATATACAACAAAAGGTAAGAGCTGGTATATGGATCATCAGAGCAGTGTGTGCTCAAAATACAAGAGGCTGTTTCCACTCCCAGCACCACTACCTTGAGGGCTTTACATGTATTCTGGGGATTTGAACTCAGGTCTTTATAGTTGCTTTACTTATTGAGTCATCTCCCCAGACCCTTGAGGGTTATTTTAACACTCATTCCTCTCTTTGTCCAGCCATCCCCTTTCTGGGGACTGTGTCTAGACTCTCAACAAGTTAGGCTGTGGAGAAGTTGATGTACTATTCAAGAATCAAGAATGCTGATGGTGAACTGGAGTTGTAGCCCCAAGGGCAGAGCCCATGGTTATCATACAGGACACTGGTCCATATTTAGCATTAAAAAGGGGAGGAGACGGTTTTGGTGTTCTCTTGCTCCCCAGACTCTCCTGGCTCCCACCCTTCAGTCTACTCTGGGACCGACAAAGAGCATCCACATACTGCCATTCCTCTCTCTCCTTCCTCTCACTTCTCCTGTCCTAGGCATATGAATGCTTTCCTTTTTCCTCACACTCCCCAGTATCTCCTTTCACCCCCCCCCTTTCTCCTCTCCTTCTAGCTAGAGCTGTCTTTCCACCCACTGAACTGTGGGGTTTGCTCCAGTAGGCTTTAGAAACCCAGATTGGCTGCGCCCTAGGCAATCCCTGGTTTCAAGATGCCTCCACATTCTGATTAGTCTGTATAGGAAGCATATGTAGAGAAAGACTGTCTTCAGGTGACACCCTTGTCCAGTTTTTTGCTATGGAAAAACATCTGCTTGTGCCTGGTGGATGGCTACAAGTTGGGTTTGTTTTGGAAAGGATCTGGGCTCTAGTTTAGAAATAGTTCTTTGCTACCTGTTCAGAAAAACACTCAGCAAACAATCCCAACTTTGCTAGGAATGCCCAGATTAGGATAGAATATAGAAAGGCGCCTCATACTGCACCAACCCACAGGTCCTATATGGAAGCCATCCATAGCTCTTATATGTACACACTTAGAACTTCTATATTGTACCCACCCACAGTCTCTATACTGCATCCACCTACAGCTCTTATTCACAGCTCCTATATTGCACCCACTCACAGCTCCTATACTGTATCCACCACAGCTGCTATAATGCACCCACCCACAGTTCTTATACTGCACCCACCCACAGGCTCTATACTGTACCCACCCACAGGCTCTATGTTGCACCCACCCACAGCTCCTATAATGCACCCACCCACAGCTCCTATACTGTTACCCACCCACAGCTCCTATACTGCACCCACCCACAGCTCCTACAATGCACCCACCCACAGCTCCTATACTGTACCCACCCACAGCTCCTATACTGCACCCACCCACAGCTCCCATAATGCACCCACCCACAGCTCCTTCCACTTAGCCCAGGAAAAGAAAGACTAGTGGCTGGGAAGGAGTGACTCCCAGGGAGAAGCTTGGGAGGCCCAGGAAAAGGTCACGACCTACTAAACACACAAGAGAAAGGGCCCCCTAGATGAAAGCAAGGAAATGGGGGATGTCTCCAGGTTCTGACATGTGGTTGCAATGATCAGTTTCCTCGGGCTCCCAGGGACCTCCGAGGTCATCCCCTCCTGCTTCCGGGTGGGCTGTGTGTAAACCAGTCAAGACATACAGGCCTTTCTGTTCCTCCAGGTCTTCATAGGAGGCAGACAAGCTCCTCTACACTTAAAGATTAGGCTGGGCATCCTGGTGTTGCCTTTTCCAAGATCATTCAGAGACATCTTGAGTCCCAAAGTCTATGTTGTTGATAATGTTGTGTGACCAGACTATGCTGGCTGGCTAGATTCCTGGGGCCCTGGTTCATCGTTTGACAACCCCAAATTTCCCAATCGTGAGAGCTCCTCCTGTTCCACCTGATGCTTCTGGTGGCTGCCTTAGGGTAGGGGATTATCTGGGTGGGCTGTGGGAGGTGCTTGGATACATAGGGAACACTGTGTCAAGCATTCAATGGTCCTGTAACTGCTCTTGTGTAACTGCTGACATTATTGTTTCCTTCTTGAGCCTATCGGAGGTCTAAGCACTGTCCTAAAGGCAGAAGGGACACTTCCATAAAGGTCCTATCTGGGCTGTCTCCCCTGACCCTCTCATCCTCGTGTCTACCCCCATCAGCACCTCACTGACCTTTGTGAAGAGGCAGTAGAGTGGGTCAGATCTATGGCTAGGGACTCTGAATAGGAAGTCATATAATTTATTATCCCATCCAAGATTCTCTAGAGTGAAAGGGTCAACCATTAATTATGCAGACAGCAGGCATAAAGCAGGATTTTCCCAGGCAAAGGGGTATACTGACCACCCTGGCCCTGGGTTTGACTATCTTCCATGGTCTACACAGAGCAATTTAGTTCTTTGTTTTCAGTTTTTTTCAAAAAAAAAAAAAAAAAAAAAAAAAAAAAAAAAAAAGACTACCAAGATGCCCACTGAGCCCTGGAGACACTGGACTGGACCGGTGGATCTGTGTGTCACCCTGAACAGTCAGACAAGTGACCCATGGATCAAGCAGCTGGCAACCTAGCCTTTATGTCATGGTGAATTCCATGAGAACTATGTGAGTTTAGCCGGCCACAGAATTTATGCTCACTCTCATCCCACAGGATGTGACTTCCTCCTTCCTCTCGAGACCCACTCTTTTAGAACCAAACTAGGCCTCACTCACCTCCAAAGACCCGGTACCAGCCTGGTACACACTGCAGTCAGTCAGTATCTAAGACACAAATGATGGTTTTATAGAATCCTTTTTAGACTGGAGTATATGGAGCAGAGGTCTTGGAGTCAAGCCCTTTGAGGTCTACCCATCCTGTACCCTCCTACAGCTCCTATAATTCACCCACCCAAAGCCATCCAGGTTTGGTGTCAAGGGAGATCCACTGTGACCCTTTGGGACAGTTTTGTTGCCCTGCGCTCAGCTGCCTAGCCCACACTGCTGTTCCTCCTGGTGGCCCAGGCCATGGCTGGGAAATCCTGTTAGTGGGCTGTTCTGACTGTTGACGCGGTTTCATCTTGAGATGACTGAGTGAAAACTGAAAGCGAAACACTAACCCACTTCCGCAGCCTCTTCCCCTAATAAGCCCAGGGCTTGGCTGCTCCTGCCAGAAGGGTGCCCTTCCCAGCCCATCTCTGACGCCCAGGTTCAAACTCCTGCCATGAAGAGACACCTCTGTTCTTTTCTCACAGAGGCCCCAGACAGGAATCCCTGAAGGAGACACTCTCTTTCGGAAAAAGATGGTTTTCACCTGGCTAATCAACATTCACTGTTTTTATTATGCTCACCCTTCTAATTAAATAAGAACCATTTCTTCTGTTTGGAAAATTGACGCAAGGTATATATAATGACTAATATCTGAGTGCATATTATGTCAGTTCCACAATGAGTTAGTACCCTTCAAGTCAAAAACATGGAAACAGAACAGAGAGAGAGAGAGAGCGCTAAGGAGAGATGGCTCAGTGGGAGCACACTTGTCTAGTAGACTTGAAGCCCTGGGTTCCACATGAGAATAAATGTCAATATGTGGTGATGTATACCTTTAATCTCAGCAGTAGAGAGGTAGAGGCAGGTGGATCTCTGTGAGTTTGAGGCTAGCCTGGTCTATACGATGAGACTTTGTCTAAAAACAAAAAGAAAAGAAATAAAGAAAAAAGAAAAGAATGGGGGGATTCCACTTCCTACGTGTATGGCTATTTTGCATAGTGTACGTCTACGCACTATGTTCACACAGTGCCTAGGGAGACCAGAAGAGGTCATCCGGTCCCCTCGTACTATAGTTACAGGTGGCTCTGCACCGCTATGGGTGCTAGAAGAACAGCCAGGTGACATTTAGACATCTCTCTAAGCCTTCTAAAGAACTTTTTAAAAGCTATCTATGAACAAGCTTAACAAGGAAGTCAGAGACCCTCATGCTGAAAACATTAACACATTAAAAGAAGATATTGAAGAAAAACAATAGAAGGTGGAAAGATCTCTTATGCTCATTCACCCATAGCATTAAGATTATGGAAATGACCGAAATGACCAGGTTACCGAAAGCAATCCACAGACTCGAAACAATGCCCATCAGAAGTCCAATGACGTTATTTATAGGACCAGTGAAAACAAGCTAAAGTTCACATGGAAACATCACAGACAGCACATAAACAAAGTAGTCTTCTGCGGAAAGAGCAAGGCCATTGTGACAAAGTGGCATGGCATTGGAACAGAGTCAGGCATGGGTCCCAGTGGAGTGCTGTGAAGGACCCAGAGATAAGCAACACCATGGCCTCCTAGTCTTTGTCAAGGATGTCAGAAGCACATCAAGAGAAAGGGTAATGCAACAGACTGGGATTACTGAAGAGCCACCATCAGTGAACTAGACCCTCCAAAGTATTCACTGAATGTGGGCAGCAGCATCCAGTGGGCAGGGGGCCAGCACTAATCTCTTTTTTAATAAAAGAAACAAAGAGAAAGCCAGTGAACGCTGGTATTTCTCTTTCTCTGCTTCCTGGTTGAGCCTATGGACCAAGCCACTCCCACTACCATGCTTTAGCACCAGGAGGGAGTATGTACCTTTGAACTGTGAGCCAAAGGCCACACTTTCCTATGTTCAGTTCTGGGAACCAACGCTGCCTTTGCCTTCAAGTCTAGGGACACTCTGCATCTGCTTTCAAGGGGGAATTTTGCTGGCAGTCCCCAGGTTTTCATAGACAGAATCATGATGTCTTGGTCAGACAAAAAGGGGGCTGGTTTCACTTGACTCACCATACACTGTCACTTCATTTATAAAATCTGAGAGGAGGGATCAGTGGACAAGTTCATGCTCCACTTCTAACTCCACACTTTATGTCCTGTAAAAGGTAATGTTTCCAAGTGCACGGGCATAGGTTCAAATCTTGGTGTGAGCTCCTACTTGCTGTGAGACTGAGCAGTTTTCCCAAATTCTCTGGCCCTATTTTCGAGACTGCATGATGGGACAGTGTTGTTGATCAAGTATCTCTGGGACTTGAAGGACTTGTACTTGGCAACTTGTCTGGAGAGTTACTAGCACCATGCCTTGATTTACCCATCTGAGTATGCAAAACACCAAAGACACTGTCATTTCGTACTCAAGTGACAATGTTCCACTCCTTGCTCATTTACTAACCTCTCTTGTTCTAGAGCAGAAGATCTGGGCTTAAGTCTCTCTTGAACTTAGCAGCCCAGAAGGACACAAACCTCCCAAGACACCTAACACCTCTGAGCCGACTTTAGGGGCTGGGATGTAACTCCTTACAGACTTGTTAGACATGTTCATGCCTGACTTTCAGAATGTAAGCAAACTCCCTCAGAGACCTCCAGAGATCAGAAGTAGAAGGGAGTGAATGAAGGAAATGGCACTGAGCAAAGTTAGAGGATGTCCCCAAATTCTGCAGGAGTACCAGAGTCACTGCCTTCTCCCCCAGCCTCACCTTCCTATAGCTGAAAAAATCTGAAAGTACTCCCAGGGAGACCAGGAGAGAAGCTCCAAGAATGGGCTGGGTAATCAAAAATCCTGGGTCCACTCTATGCTATGAGTATCAATCCTCCAAATGCACCTTCTCAAATTGTGCAAAGCGAGAACTTACATGAAGGGGAATTTCCACTGCACAAAATTCAAACAAGATTTAAAATATCTTTCTTCCTTAAAGCGAGGCACGTCCACATGGGGAAAACACCTGATATGAATTTCAGCTAGGACAAGGTAGGATGGCAGCCTTCCTCTGGGCTAACCCATGTAGTCAGAGGACTGAGTCATCATCGCCTTCCCATGTGGCTCAGAGCACCTGAGCAGCCCCGAGTTCCACGGTGTCCAGTCTACCAGCAGCGAACTCCACCCGAAATAGTGTTTATTTATTTACTTGCTTACTTACTTATTGCTCTCCCTTTTCTTCCCTTTTCCCCGTTTCTTAAGTGTTTTTGATACTTGTGTAATGTATTTCGTGGTAAAAAGAGCTCGGCCACCATGGCAGTGAAGGAGATGGTATGTTTACAAAGTGAGGGGGCATGGAGCTGGGTGGGGGAGGGGGTGGGAGTGGGAGAAGGGGGTGGAGGAGGGGGTGGGGGAGGGAGTGGGGGAGGGGTGGGGAGGGGTGGGGGACGGATGGGGAGGGGTGGGGGAGGGGTGGGGAGGGGTGGGGGAGGGGTGGGGAGGGGTGAGGGAGGGGGTGAGGAGCCTGCAGAGAAGGAAAGGCCATCAGCTGGTCTCCCTGAGCAGGGAGAACGCTTTGGCTCTATTTTAGGACAATCTCAGATGCGGCCTTGCACCTGGGCTGTACTCCGTGGAGAGACTCATCCCAGGATGCAGCCTTCACTTCCTCCGGTGCCCACCTGACTCATGGTCCTGCCACCTGTGTAGCACCACACCTGCTGAGTAGCACCCGCAGTGTCTATCCATCTCTATGGGTTTTTAAGGTCCCCACAGGCAGCCCCCTCAGTCTAGCGCTGCTTGCCTGAAGTGTCAGTTACTGGTCCTGTGAGCTCTATAACTAAGCCACGTGGGTTTTATAAGTCCTCCTGGTTCTATGATTTTATGCTGTTATTTTTAGTGGGAAATTTACAGCACATAGAATTTTTTTTTTTTTAGGAATGTACATCTAGATGATAGTGTAAACCCCGTTCTAAAGCAATACCATTTGTCTATAGTGAAACTGTAGTATAGTCATACCTATGCAGTACCAGGTGGCAGTTAAAAACACAGAACTGTGGGAAAAACCCCCACCCCAGTCTAAGCGGACACAGCCAGTTGCAGAACAATGCATACAGTATGATATTATTCACTGGGGAGGGGAGGGGAAGAACCTTCAAAACAACACCTCTGCTCTTTGAGGTTCATATATTCCATATGTCTGTAAGTTCAAGGGAACCTGGTAATTGGTTCTCTATAGGTGGGGGAGAAGAGGTGACCCCAGCAGTGGGATCCTTTAATCTAGGTAGATGGTACCTGCTCTGGCTCTCTAACTTGTCTTTTTGGCTTAGCTAGAGTCCTCCACTGAAAGACACATTTTAGGCTCTTCTAGGCCACACTCTGAAAATTAGGAGCCAGAATTCTTGTTTGAAGACGCCAGAGCCCACTTACCTGCATGTGTATGCGTGCGTGCACACGTTGTGTGTGTGTTTGTGGGGGGGGTATCTGGATCCATTCTCCCAGTAGGTAAACCATTTTGCACACTTGCAAGTTAGGTGAGTGGGTGTGGGAATAAAGGATAGAGAGTGTAATTCTCAGTGATTCATAAAATACAGAGGCAGGATGGGCCCTGCCTGACAGAGAGATGGTTCTGTGTGTACCACAGGACTTAGCCTACTTCATCCCCCTTTACAGGAAGAACTATTTTTGCATGGTTCACATGCTTCACAACAAATAAAAACAATGAAAAAAAGAAATCAATGTTCACCCTCCAGAAATTGAAGCTAACAACACTTTAATGGTGACTCTTATGGCTTACGGGGAGTGGGCTGAATGAGGCAGCCAAGGGGGAAAATGAAGTCACAAGGGAAACAGGGTACTTGTTCCTCTGACAGTTGTGAAGAATTTCTCAATTTTAAAGAAAGAAAGCACATTTTGATGGCTGTGGGGGGCCTATAAGGTGAGAGTGGAATTTCCCAGAAGCAAAAGCCGTGCCCATCAAGAGAATTTACAGCCCACTGCCACTCATGGCCAGCTCACTGCCAACCTAAGAGAAAGGTCCAGAAAAGTCCTGAGCAGGCCCTATTTACTACATGTCTGCCTGTCTGGGCAGCCTTCAAAACTGTCACTCAAGGGGCCACAGGCCAGGGGATTTCCTGTGGGTGGAGTCTGGAGCCAGGCTCCTGGGCTATTCTGAGCTGGCCTCTGCTCCCCACCTTGATTCCAGGAAGCCTGGCTGGAATTATTAGAAAACTGGTATCATATCGTCAGCTGTGTTCAGCAAAACTAGAGTGGGACAGTTGGGGGACAGGCCACCTGGTGATCCATTGAAAGAGCCCAGAAACAGGAAACAGGAAGCAAGAGGTATTGGCCACCTGGGTATACTTAGGTGTGACTTCAGGCTAGCCATCCCTAGGCACTGCTGCCCCTCTCCAACCTAGGAATAAAATTAGAATATTTTTACCTCATAGTAACCACAAAAGGCTATTTAAAAAAAGAAAGAAAGAACGAGTATATGTAAATAAAATTATCAAAAAAATAAGATGTTAATTAAATAAGATAAAACAACTCAATGTCAAGGCTGGAAGACCTTGGCATGCACTTGGCCAATGTTCTCCTCGAGGCAGTTAAAGGTATTCTACAGCAAGGCACTAGGGAAGCGAGATGCTGACACACACTCATTAAAAAGCGAAGCTAATACCAGCAAATACTGGGGAAGCTGGGAAACTGGAAGTCAGCTCACAGCTGGTCAGAGGTAAACGGACATAGCTGCTTTGAGAGATGGTTTGGCAGTGTGTCACAAACATACTGTTACATCCAGGCTACTCGGTTAATTTCCAGCACTCAAAGGGCAGGGGTAGTCAGATCTCTGTGAGATTGAGGCCAGTTTGATTTACATAGAAAGTCCTAGGCCAGCCAGGGCAACATGGAGACACCCCATCTTAATCAATAATGATGATAATGGTGGTGATGATGACATGCTGTTGCTCTATTTAAATCACATTTCCTATTATTATCCGAAGAAGCTGAAACTTCTATTCACACAAAAGCTGGGGCTGGGGAGATGGTCAGTTGGTAAAGTGTGAAGACCTGAGTTTGACCCTCAGCATCCATGTAAGATGTCAGACATAGTGACATGCTTGTAACTTCAATGCTTTGGCGACAGAGACAGGTTTGACCCTGGGGCCACCCTGATAAGCCAACCTAGCCAAGTAGGCAAGCCCTGTGTCCCAGTGAGAGATCCTGTATCAACAAACAAGGTAGATAGGTAGATGTCCTGAAAAGCGACGTCAAAGTTGACCTCAGGCTTCCTTGCACATGATCCAACACAGATGAAGACACACACACACACACACACACACACACACACACACACACACACACACACACACCACTTGTACTTAAGACCTCTGGGACAGACCAACAAGTATGTCAGTAAGCATGATAAAGTGTTTTAAACGGTATAGGAAATTTCTAGGAGAAGACAGTCCATTCTTTTATCTTAAGTGATATTTAAATTTCTCTTTCTCTCTCCTCTCTCTGTGTATGTGTGTGTGTGTTTGTCTTGTGATATCTCAAAGCAGACTTTATTTTTTTAACTTAATTTTGAGATAATCTCATACAGAAGTTTCAAATATAGCACAGTGCTCCCTGTCCTAGCATTCTCAAATGTTAACGTCCCTGGCACAATGGTTAAAACCATAATATTCACACTGATCTAGCACTACTGTCTAGTCCCGCGACTTTGATCAGATTTCTGAGCTTTTTCCATGATTGATGGTGGATGACACCACGCTGGTTTCCACAGTCCACAGTGTGACCTGCAGCCCCTTTCATCAAGTGTACCACACCACACACACACACACACACACACACACACACACACACACACACACACACACACACACACACACACTTCCTCAGTCTCTTCACTTCTGGGTCTTTACACTCCCCGTGTGTCTTTGCTCTTCATCTGTGGGAGGCTCTTCCTCTCCGTTCCTCTGGTGTTTCCTTGTGATCACACTAAGGAAATGCAGTTTGGCCCAGTGCGCCATAGCAGAAATGTCTCGTTCCCATCATATACTTTAGGCAGGAATTCCAGGCTGTCAATATTCCAGGCGGTTCCACTTAAAAAGAGGGTTTTCCAGGTTTCTCTTTGACGAAATTACTGCTCTTTCCATTTAAATCAATAAATATCCTTTGAGATTACTCAAAGACTCTATTTCTCGGATTTGGCTACTGGAATGGGGTTCATTCTTTATTTTTTATCCTAAAAATCAAAGTAAATATCATTATAAAAATATTTAAGTTGAATCTGATGTGGTGGTAGCACAGCCCAGTGATTCCAGGGGATTATACTTGAGTCCAGGCACTGGAGATCAGCCTGAGCAATCCCGTAGTGGAAAAAAACAAACAAACAAAACAAAGTCCATCAAAGCAGGAACTGTCATCAATGAAGCACGTAAAGAGACCAATTTTAAGTCCTTGGTTATGTCATCTTCTTCTACTGTTCTTGCTCATTTAAGAGAAGTGATTCTTGCAGATGAGCTGCGCTTCCTGGACAGAGTGGGGTGGGCATTCCAGGTCACAGAGTCGCAAAGGTACTGATGTGTAAGAAGTCTGGGTGTTGCAGAATGACGGGCTGTTTGGGGTGGTTTGTAGCAGCAGTTGTGTGTATGAAGCCAAGTGGGGAATCCCTGCTATTTGGAAAGTTGAGAGGGGGATCAAAAGGCCAAGGGTTAGGGAGCTGGTGCAATAGATAAAGTGCACACTGTGCAAGTGTGAGAACCAGAGTTCAGATCCTCGGGCCCTGTGTAAAACCAGATGTGCCAGTGTACTGTATAATCTCAGGACACCTAAAGTGAGAGGAGAGATAGAGACAAGAGAATTCCAGAAGTTCATGGCATACACAGTAATTAATGAGAGACCCTGCCTCAAACAATGTGGAAAGAGAAGACCAGTACTAAAGGTTGTCTTCTGACCGCCACATACACACTGAGGCACATGCACACTTGCATTCATACACTCTCATTGGATCTCTCTCTCACATATGTGCATGCACACACACACATGCACGCACACATACCACACACACACCACACACACACACATACACACACACACAGCACACACACAACACACACAACACACACACGCATTTCTCTCTCACATATGTGCATGCACACACACACATGCACGCACACATACCACACACACACCACACACACACATACACACACACACAGCACACACACAACACACACAACACACACACGCACATGCATACATCACACACACATACACACCACACACATACCACACACGTGTACACCACACACACACACACCACACACATACATACACATACACCACACACACACATACACACACACCACACACATACATATACACACACCACACACATACACACACACCACACACGCACACACATACACACACCACACACACATGCATACACATACACCACACACACATACACACCACACACACACGCACACACATGCACACACCACACACACATGCATACACATACACCACACACACATACACACCACACACACACACACACACCACACACATACATACACACACACCACACACATACATACACACACACCACACACATACATACACACACACCACACACATACATACACACACACCACACACATACATACACACACACCACACACATACATACACACACACCACACACATACATACACACACACCACACACATACATACACACACACCACACACATACATACACACACACCACACACATACATACACACACACCACACACATACATACACATACACCACACACACATACACACCACACACACATACACACCACACACACATACACACCACACACACATACACAACACACACACACACACACACGCACACGCACACGCACACGCACACGCACATACACATGTCCAGACCTCATCGGATCCTATCTGACTTGGTGCTGCTGTCTTGCAAGCATACAATGAGAAGCCCCCAATGGGTTTTCAGCAGACTAACTTGTTTTAGCTGGCGATTTAAAAAATCAGTTTGGACCCAGAGATGAGGGAACTGTAGGAGAGCAGTAAGCTGGGAAGTGAGTTTAACTGACCAGGGAGGAGATGAGAGCCTGTCCACGGTGGTGGAAGTGGAGATCCAGAAAAGCAGGTCTGAGAGACACAAGGAGGAAGGATGTAGAATGTTCCATGAAGGTTGAAGATAGGAGAAAGAAAAATCTAGATTGACTCCTGTGATGGGTAGGTAGTGTTAATAGTCAACAAAATCTAGGGCTGCAAAGATGGCTCAGCAGGTGAAGACCCTTCCCATCAAGCCTCATGAGTTCAATATCCAAAAAAGAATTAATTCCTAGCAATTGTCTTCTGACCTCTACACCCAGTAAATAAGCGAGAAAATAAACTGTTGTGGAGTTATCCTTCTGTACACTGTAAATATGTATTGCTTGCATTAGTTAATTAAAAACCAACAGGCTGGTAGCCAGGCAGGAAGCATAGATGGGACAGCCAGACACACATGCTTTCGGGAGGGGGTCTTGATTATGTTCACTGATATTGGAAGACTCACCTACTGTGAGTAAAAACATTTCCTCCTTCTAACCTTAAGGATGCTGGACTGTGTAAGAGCGGAGAATGTGAGCCGAACACTCACATGCATTCATGTATTACTCTCTTCTGCTGACTTAGACATAGGGTGTAGGGTGCTCCTGCGGCTTCTGCTGACTATAGACACAGTGTGCTCCTGCGGCTTCTGCTGACTGTAGACACAGTGTGCTCCTGCGGCTTCTGCTGACTGTAGACACAGTGTGCTCCTGCGGCTTCTGCTGACTGCAGACACAGTGTGCTCCTGCGGCTTCTGCTGACTGTAGACACAGTGTGCTCCTGCGGCTTCTGCTGACTGTAGATACAGTGTGCTCCTGCGGCTTCTGCTGACTGTAGACACAGTGTGCTCCTGCGGCTTCTGCTGACTGTAGACACAGTGTGCTCCTGCGGCTTCTGCTGACTGTAGACACAGTGTGCTCCTGCGGCTTCTGCTGACTGTAGACACAGTGTGCTCCTGCGGCTTCTGCTGACTGTAGACACAGTGTGCTCCTGCGGCTTCTGCTGACTGTAGACACAGTGTGCTCCTGCGGCTTCTGCTGACTGTAGACACAGTGTGCTCCTGCGGCTTCTGCTGACTGTAGGCACAGTGTGCTCCTGAGGCTTCTGCTGACTGTAGACACAGTGTGCTCCTGCAGCTTCTGCTGACTGCAGACACAGTGTGCTCCTGCAGCCATCACTTCCTCAGCATAATTGACTGTACCCTGTAACTCTGAGCTAGAATGAATCCTTGCTCTCTGAAAAAATCGCTTTTTGGCAAGGTAATTTATCATAGCAACAGGATTTAAAAAAAAAAAAAGGTAGAACAATTCCCAGCACCCTAAGACAGGAGCCGGATAGCAATGCCTTTTATAAGAACAAGAAACACAGGAAAGACAAAAAAGGCCAGTTCAGCTATGTACCCACCTTTTCTTCTCCCTTTAAAAGGTAAAAATAACAGCAAGAACACATTTACATTTTAGACAGATTTACCTGGTACCTATTTCTGCCCCACTTACTTTATCAATTGCTTTCTCCAAGAACTTTCATTTTACATTAACATCATATTAAACAGAACTCTTCCTGAAACAGTCGGTGACAAAGCTGCGCTCATGATCCTTCAACCCCAAATACCTGACTGTGCATCTCCAACAGTAATGGGATTATCTTAACCCAGTCCAGACAGAAACAACAGGGACTGAATATTGACATAATCCTTTGATCTAATCTCCTGTTTGAACACAACTTTGGGTAACCGACCCTCAGAACCTCCTCTATGGCATTTTTGTCTTCTCTAGCACAGAGTCAAGTCTAGGTCAGGTCTGGCTTTTAGCCATCATGTCTCCTCAGCTTCCTTCATCCTACAGACACACTTTCACATTGAAATATCATTATGCAAGCCACATAGTTCATTCACAATTTTCTAGTAGATATATTTAAACCCTTTTAGAAAAGGTAGAACCTTTTAGAACTTTTAGAATGTAACTTTGCTTGTTTAACTCCGTACCTCAAGGATATTTCAACACAGGAGCAATATAAAACCTGCTGACAGACTAATTTACATTTTTTTTTCCTTACGGAGCCTTTGAAACTTAGCATGTACTTTATTTACTTCTGGTATATCTGTCTCACCAACCATATTCTGCCTGATCAATGGCCACAAATGGCTGCCATTTTGGATAGTGCTATCATTTGATTCCTCTGGGAAATAAGAATATCTTCTTCTTCCCTTTTCCTTTGTTATGTTTGTACGTGTTTTTTGTTTGTTTGCTTTTGAGACAGAGTCTCTACATGGCCCTGAATGCCTTAGAACTCCTCATATAGATTAAGCTGGCCTCCAACTAACAGAGATTCACATGCCTCTGCCTTCTGAGTTCTGGGATTAAAGGCATACACTCCTTCTTTTTTATTAAGTCAAACTATCCCCATGTTGTGTTACTTTTCATGGAAAGATGCACAGAAACATCATATTTTGCCAGACAAGGCACACACAGACCGAGGAAAGAATTTCATCCAAGTACAGTTTGGTGATCCACTGAGTTTACTAGGGTTACATAACAGGAGTATGCATGAATCTCAAGAGGCTACATCAATAAAAAATTCACTCCAACACTGATGGAGACTCCCAACAGCTGTATCCCTGAGTCTTAACTCCAATCAGCCTTTCTAAATTCTCAGGCGTCTCTCAAGTGCAGCTGGGTAGCTGGGGCAGGTTCATATGCAGCTTGGTGATGGGACAGGAAGGAGTTAGCAGTTAGACTCTCAGGAGCAGGTTCAGATCTCACTACTTCTGTGAGAAAATTGTAATGGGCACAGCCTTATAAGTGTCTCCTGTGGGTAATTACAAATGTTCTGATTTCAGGATGGCAAATAGCCATGCCTTGCTTAGAAGTCAGAGTACCAGTACAGATTTTTTTCAATGCTTTCTCATAATGAGACTTTTTGGTTAACACAACATATATCCTTCTTGGGAAGACTGTCAGTACAGACATAGGATGTCTGCCTGTCCTTTATTGCTGATGCTAAGTTATGTATGTGGATATGTGCACGTGTACAGATACATGTTCATGTGACCTAAAGTGTTGTTCCTGAGGAGCCACAGTTTTGAGACAATCACTCACTGAACCTGGAGCTTGATGCTTCAGATAGACTAGCTGCCCTAGAGATACACTTGTCTGCCTCGCAGGTTGGCATTACAAGTGCATGTCACCACACCCAGATTCATTATGTGGATTCTGGGGCAGAGAACTTAGGTCCTCATCCTGATACACCAAGCTCGTTACCAGTGGAGCTGTCTCCCTACACCCTGATGTGGATTTTGATCATTCAAAGGTATCTGAAAGAATTTATACTCGTGAATATAATTCAGCCAGGGTCGTACACATGGTGAATGATAAAGTGAGCCCTTGTCCACACATGGACAGTGTGAGTGCCTGCCTGAGCCATGGGCTCTGGTAATAATTGTTGCTCATCTTTAGTGATGTGAAGAGGAGAAAGTTGATTTCTTCCTTTTGTGGCTCATTGCTGGGGAACAGGGCCAAACAGAGAGAAGCAGGCCTTCCCTAAAACTGCCTACTCCTTTAACACCAATGTTCTTCAAATATTTATCCAGTATTCTTCAATCTAGCTGGGAAGTTTCCAGAAAGTCGAACGACAAATGTACTCACACATTCACAGAGGATGGTTTGCATAGCCTATTGCAATGTTATTTGTAAGAGTAAAAGGTTAAATCCATTAATGTCCATCACTATGGAACTAGTTAAATAAGTCACATTATTACCAAACTTGAATAAATCCATGTCCCTCCCTGGGTCTCAGCTTGAAGGGCTTCCGAGTGGCAATGTGGAATCAGGGCTCTTGACACTGGCCAGCCTGGGTTGTCCTGAATGAGAATAAGTTCCCCTACATCTCCAATGGGAATGACACTGACTAAGTCCAGAACTTCATCTCAAAGAGATCCAAAAAGCTGACAAGATGGAGTTAGCAGGGGAACAACACCTTCCACACCACTGACAGATACCCACTCTTGGAGAACTATGCTCCCGTCCCTATACCCTAGACCCTGCTCAAGGTCCTGGGAGTGGCTCAGAGGCTCTGAGAAGATACAGAAAGTCTTTTTGATTCCTCCAGAAGCCTCTCAGTCCCAGTTGGATTGCCTCTGGAGTCCACTAAATGCCCTCCCCTGGGAGGTTGGTTGCCTTTGTTCTTCTGCAAATACCATACTGAATGAGGGGAACTATTGTCTAGGGCTCCCATGTTTGATACAAGCTCTTACTCTGAAGTCCTGTCTAGCCTTAAACTCATCGTGTAGCCCAGGCTAGCCTCCAATGTTCCTGTATCTTTCTACTCATCACCTCTTCTTTCTTTGGTAATTTGTTTGTGGTTTGTTGATTTTTCTTTGAGCCAGGTCTCACATACCCCAGGCTGGCCTCAAACTCAAAATGGACATCTGAGCGTCCTCAACTTCCTACCTCCACCTTCCTGGTGCTAGGATTGCTACTGAGGACTACCACACTAGATTTATGTGGTGCCGGGGACTGAATCCCTGGCTTTAAGTATACAGCAGGAATGCAAACTCTTCTTTAGGGGAGTGTTTCAGAGTTGCCTCCTTAAGGCACCTTACTTTTGCAACTAGAATAATCAAATAATCACCCCTTCTTGTTTACAACCATATTTATTGGGGGTCTCAAGTAGGCATTTGGGGTCCCATCTTACTGGAAGAGTGGCCACTGCACATCGTTATGATGTTTCTTAGGACTCCATCTGTATCCCAAGGAAGACTCTCCTTGCTCTCTGTTCCCAATGAAGAGACCGCTAGGGCCAAGTTGTGAAGATGCTTCTGAAATCTGGCTGTAGAAGACAGAAGGACAAGTTTCTCTACAGACCTTTCTTATTGCACACTTTCCTACAAGTAATGAAAAGTGTCAGCCCTCAAAACAGAGTTGATTTTTGCTGTTCCACCTCCATGATGGTGAAATATGACTTAGGTCTTGATATTTCAAGTCTTCTGTCTCTTCCAGGAAGGCTCCACTTTGTATCAGGTGAACCAATGTCTAGATTGCTCTGTTCATTTCCTAGAAACCAATCTTTTCTTTGGTTTACTAATATCATTTTCTGCACATAATATTTAGATTTTTTTTTCCTAAGAGATTTTCCATAACAAGAAATCAAAGAATCACTCACTCTGGGCTGTTTAAATAGCCACTGCTGATCTGACAAATGTTACCTGTGCTCACATTTCCAAGACGGAAAATTCTCCCCAGAGCTCATCCATTGATCCAACTCTAAGCTCAGGCCTGGACGTGTTTGTGTGCGTCCTGCCTGAGTGCACCTTGCTCAAGTGATTTCCTCAAGATATCAAGTTCTATGAATTTCTCAGTTGTTCCCATAGGCATCTTCTGGCTCACATGAAGGTTTATACAAGGATTTTTTTGGAGTATTTTGCACAGATCCTTCTTTTAAAAAAAATTTATCTTACTTCATGTGCATTGGTATTTGCCTGCGTGTATGTCTGTATGAGGGCGTTGGGTCCCCTAGAACTGAAGCTACAATTATGAGGTGCCATGTGGGCACTGGGAATTGAAGCTGGGTCCTCAGAAGAACAGTCAGTGCTTTCAACCCCTGAGCCATCTCCCCACCCGACACAGAGCCTTTGGATCTTTGCATCCACATTGGACTGCATCTGAAGGGAAACTTGTCCATGACTCTTGAAAGACATTTGTGCTCAGTGGCCCTTTTCTGTGCAGACGTGGAAGGTGGCCTCTCACTCTTTCTTGGATCCTCTGAAGAGTGTTTCAATTTGTTTTCTCTGAAATTTTACTCCTCTTCTTCCACTGGGCTTTAGGGAAATGAGAACATCATTTCCGGTACAAATGCATGCAAAGGATGCTTCTTTCTCCCTCTTTAAGAATAATCAGCCTTGGCTTTCCAGCAGTATAAATGATTTCTCTATCACACCATCTCTTTGTGGTGAGGGATCCCATCTTTCTTGAGATCTCTTTTATTTTTATGAGATCTACCCTTCTGTGGGAGAAGCACACAAAATTCTTGATCTAATACCTTCTCCCTCTCCTTCCAGGCTCTTTGGTACCCTCACTTCTTCCTGTCTTCTGAATCCCTTGCCACTCTCTTACTAACCTACCTTCCTCCATCTAGCCTGCTGTGCCCAGTCCACTGGCTACTGGTACCTAAGGGACAGTGTTGAACAAACTACATTGCAGCCTCTCTGTTGCTGGGAGAGCTGGATGGTGGGCCTCATCGCCCACATCATTATTGTGTAATTCCAGTTCCAGCCAAGCAAAATCCCAGCCCTTCTCACTCTGCATCCATTGCAGACTTCTGCTGCCCTTTATGCGCAGAGGGAGAGGATGTGACTTCATGCATGAGGCATCTAAATCCAGAGGTGCCGAGAGCTCCCACTCAGGTGGCTTGGAGCCCCCTCCCTGTGCCCCTCTTTCCAGCCAGGTGGGATGAGAAAGACAGACAGAGGAGGAACCCTTCAGTACACTTCAGAGAAAGGGCAGATAGGAGAGAAAGTGAACTTGGCTAGACACAACTTTTATGTAAAATATTCCCCAAACTGGAATCCCATGCATAGAGCCCCACACATGTGTTCACACAGACTGGAAACATTCCCCAGCCCACACTCACTCCGGCCCTGCAGGACCAAATGCCAAGATAAGACTGACATCTTTTTCATTTTCATTCCCCAGGGCTGTTTTGGGGACTGACAAGACCCATCCAAACCTTTCAGCTACCTCAGAAAGGTGGAGCCTATAGGTCTGGGAAATCCTATCTTCAGAAAGCCCAGTTATTGAGATGGCTAGTTAAATTGTCCTCCACTGAAGGACCAATTGTAGGGAAAAGCAGCCAGTGAAAGAAACTCACTCTAGCCCTGAACCCAGAGATAGCGAAAGAGACTCACCCTGGATCTAAGATCTGAGATCTTTATCCTTGAACCCATAACCAAAAAGAAATGTGCCCTGGCCCTGAAATTAGAGTCCAAAAGAGTCAGTGAAAAAGAAACACACTTTGGCCCTGAAACCAAAAAGCCAAATCAAGGTTTAAAAAAAAAAAAAGGGAGGGGAAATCTGACCAATCCCCACCCTGGAAGTCTCTAGAAAGTTCTGCCCGGTATGAAGCTCTATATAAGCCCTCAGGCCACAGTGTTGCCCCCCCCCCCCTCCTCACTTTTCACCCTGGGCTGAGGCAGCCACACTCTCCCGGATCCTTCCCTCCCAATAAATCTCTTAAATGAGGTTTGGGTGATGACCTTCTTCTTTGGCTGGAGCAGCAGCAGCAGGGCCTGAACAGAGATCAGCTGAACGGGCGGGCGAAGCTATAACACTGTTGCAGCCCAGGGGAAAGTTGTTACATTCCCTGAACAGAGAGCAGTGAGCAGCAGAGGAGCAAAGTCTTGGGCCTGCTGCTGTAGCAACTTTGGCAGAGACTTTCCCTTGATGGAGCAGAGCTGTTAACACTGGGAAGTCTTTCCCTGAAGCAGAGCTGTAAGCTGCTGCCTAGGCTTACTGTGGTGTGTGGTGTTCATTGACTCCTGACTGACTGAATACTTTCCATGGAACTGTAGCACTCAGTAGTCACTCACCCCCAAGTGCCTGAATAGTTTTCCATTCCAGTTGGAGTGCTCAGTAATTCTGGGATCCTGACTGCCAGGATCTCTCTATCTGGACTGCAGCAGGCTGCATAAATACCTACACCAATCACTTCCCCCATGGTCCCCCACCTCTATCTCCACATGGTGTCAAGGATCATGCATCATGCTTACATTCCTTAGGGGTGTCCATTGTTTCAGGGATTTTCACTCCAAGACAGTGCCTCTGGAAGAAAATGAGGCATAGAAAAGACCAGTGAAGAAGTGGCCCTGTCCTTCATGTCATCCCCATGCCCCGTGAGGATGTTGACCTGCAGGTCAGATGCCAACTATGAAACAGTTTATAGAAAAGTTAGGTAGATGGCTCCTTCTGTGCTCTTCCTTTGAACCCATCCAGAGGGCCTTCTTTCTAGGCAAATGCTCCTATCCTGTTGGTGTTTCTTGTATGAGTCTCAACACAGTAAGGGTCTAGATGGGTTTGTACCCAGCAGAGTCACCTAGCCAATGATGAGTAGAAAAGAATGCGTGTGGCCAAAGCTGATGCTGCCCCTACCAAGTGCTTCTCGTCTCCCCCTTCCCTGTACACTCCTCACCTCAACAGAACAAGAATAGGGTATCCTGGCATTCAGGTTTTTTTTTTTTCCCTCCTTTTCCTTTGGTATGGATCACAACCCATGGGATAGTGCCCACATTCAGAATGGATCTCCCCTGCTCAGTGAAACCTCTTTGAAAACACCTTTGAGTACCTACAGTGGGCAGCATGAGTAATTTTAAATCCAGTCACATTGACAACGAGGATTAGCCATTATGGAGTCTCAGCCTGGTCTTAAACTCCTTATGTAGTCCAAGCTGGTTAAAAACCTTTTCTTCTTTTTGCTCATCCTCTTGAATGCTTGGATTTCAGTTGTCCACCACCACATCTGGCCTGCTGGGTTTCTTTTTAAGATTTATTTTATTTTATGTGTGAGTGCCTGAATACACGTATATACATGTTTATGTATATACATGTACTACGTGCATGCAGTACATCTGGCTACCAAAAGAGGGCATCAGATCCTCTAGAACTGAAGTTCTAGACAGTTGTGAGCCACTATCTGAGTTCTGGGAACTGAACCTGGATCCTCTGGAAGGGAAACAAGAGGCCTTAACTGCCAAGTATCTCTCCATCTCCACATGCTAAGTATTTTGAAATTCTGCTTGCATTAAGTTCCTGTAGCAGGCATACTCCCTTCCTGCCTTCCTCAGCAGCTGTGCATGTGTCTCTCCTACAATATTTACTTTGCACATTTTAACAATATTTAATTGGTACATTTCTCCTATTAGCTTTTCCGGAGTTCTTCAATGGGAACTCTGATTTCCATAACTATTTCCTGTTAGGCTATTGTTTATGGCTTTGTCATAGCTCTTAACAATTTTAGTTATTTGGACTGTTGCATGCTTTTTGCAGTGATAACACATATTCTTCCCAGGATAAAAGCTGTATATTACATATATTCTTCCCTAACATGGTGTCTTATACCTTTTAGCCATACAGTAGCTGTTCATTGACTTAGTTTTCTGTGTCGCAAATAGAAAGAAGGCAGCCCATATAAACACAGAACAAAGAGAAAGTGCCTCAATATTGTAAGGGTGAATATTCCAGGTTCTGCTCAGAGACCCGGGTGAGGTGACAGATTCATGGGCAGCTCTCTTCTCTTCTCAATTTTCCTTTCCTCCTTTCTTGAGCAACAGTCAGGCCCTCCTGTATGGAAGAGGCTCTGGGTTCTAGAACCACATACATAGGAGCCTAGATTTCCCGAAAGGTCTCCTTGGAGAAGTAATGATTGAAATCCAAGGTAACCCAGGAGAAGCAGGAGCTGGTCAACAGAATATCACACCTGTAACCTTCACTAGGTATTTAGTCCAGTGTCACAGAGGTAACAGGTACTTAAAATTGAAAAGAGCGTCGGTGGCCCAAGTAAAGGCGCATCCAGCATGCACTCTGGTATACTGTGGTGTATCCTCTAAGAAATAAAGCTTCCCTGAAGATCAGAGGGCAGAGCCAGCCGCAGAATTAGCCATAGAAGCCAGGCAGTGGTGGCACACACCTTTAATCCCAGCACTTGGGAGGCAGAGGCAGAGATCTATCTGGATCTCTGTGAGATTAAGGCCACCCTGGATGAGCCAGGATTAATTTAGTCTAAAAGTGAAGCAGAGCCGGGCAGTAGTGGCACTCACCTTTAATGCCAGCTCTAAGAAGGTTGAAACAGGAAGTGATATAGATGAGCTGAGAAAGGAATAAAGGGGGAGGAGATGAGTTTAGCCCTCTCTCCCATTCCATTCCCTTTAGGCTCAGAGGCATTCAGTCTGAGGATTTGTTGAGACAGGATCTTCCCTTTCAACCTGAAAATTTACGGTGGTGAGAAGTTTTTCTATGTTCCTCTGCTGCTCTGATCTTTCAGCTCTGGATTTCTACTATAGGATCAATTAGTATTCCTGCGACAGTGTGGCCTTTTGAGTGGCGGGAGAGAGTGCTAGTGTCTACTTTGACTTTTAAGAGGAATATAAAAACCTGAATTTTTTTTAATGAGAAATACTCTAGTTTTAAACATTGGCTAAACTTGAAAAAAAAATTAAAAGCGAAGTGTATGTGCCAAATGAAACACACCTGTGGGTTTTATGGGCCAATGGGTAGGCAATTTTAAAGCGCCAAGTCAGAAAGGATATAAAGCCAGGGTTGGAAAGTGAGTAGCCATGGGCAGAGCCTGCAGCCCGAGAGTGAGGGAAATGTTCAGGCTTATTAAGGGAACCAATTGGCAATGAAGGGCCACTGGAGGGCTGTAAATGAGATCGAGTTTCTGTTCAAGAGGACTGTTCAGGTTGCAGCCTAAGACTCACTGGGAAAGAATCTGCCATGTAAAAAGGGAGACCGTATTTTAACATGATGGTGTCACACTGCTGAGGTGTGCCAGGGCCTGGTCTCCAGAGCAAGCACTGGAGAAGGATAGAAAGGGATTCCTTTGACAGCAACTCTGGAGTTAGCCTAAAAGTCTCAGTCAAACATAAAAAAAAAAGACTAATTTTTTTCTATTTATATGTACATATGTGTGTGTCTGTGAATATAAGCTACATACCACACAAGTGTCTAGAGTATCAGATCCCCAGAATTAGCGTTACAGTGAACACCACGTGGGATCTGGGAACTGAACTCAGGCCCTCTGGAAAAGCAGCCAGCACTCTTAACCACTGAGGCATCTCTCCAGCCATATGCTTATTTTCTTAAACAATCTTGGCTTTTGGCAGCACTTGAGCTGAGAGCCTCAGGCATGCTGGACCAGCACTCTACCACTGAGGAATAACCCCCAACCTTATTTTTCTGACTTATAAATTTTGAGAAAAGATTTCAGGTTGGCCAGCTGAACTTGAACTCATTTTGTAGAACTGGCTAGCCTTGAACTTGTAGACTTCCTAGCTCAGTTTCCTAACTAACTGGGATTACAGACATGTACCACCAGATATAGGTTCCCTCCCTCCCTCCTTCCTCCCCGCCATCCCTCCCTCTCTCTCTCCCTTCCTCCGTCCCTTGTTGTTTTCTTTTGAAACATGCAAGATTCATAGTTTGCAATTTTAATACAACTGAAGGACACAAAAACTTAGCAACGCTAACATACACCATGCTCTTTGGTTCTTATCATTGTAAAGCTGTCAGAGATAGGGAACCTATACATTTCATGTCATTCCAATAAAAATACCAAAAAGATATTCTAGGAGGAAACTAAATAGCTAGTATTAAAAATTCATGTGGAAAATTGCACAAGAATAGTCAGGAAATTGGGGGGAAAATTAGAGTTTCAAGGAAGGGCTAAAGCTGCCATGTTTAAAAACTGACCATAAGTCCTTGATAATGAAGGCAACGTGAATAGGAAAATCATTTCAATCCCAGAGAAAAAAGTCCTGAAGCAGGTTCGAGAGTCTGAGAGAATGCTGTATGTTGCTTTGAGGGTGTGAGCTGGTGGACAGCCATCTGACAATAGTAGCGGTAACTGTACCTGTGTAAGTAACTCCAGGAAAGATTCTCTCCTCTAAAAGATTTAAATGAAATCAGAAGCTTAATCGAAGTGGATGTGAGAAATTTTTTATACTCTCATGTGAAAGTACGATGTGTTAGTGAGTTTTAGTCTACAAAGCCTTTGTATAACCTGAACAAAGCAAAAGTAATAATTATTATTATTCCTTAGTAAAAAGCCAAAATATAAACAATGGCTGGGGACTGGAACTCATGAGAAGAAATTGTCACTTTCTTTAGTACAAAAGTTCTCAAGCTATGGGTTTAGCAAATCTCCATCTCCAAAAATATTTGCATTGCAATCCATAACTGTAGCAAAATTACAGTTAGAAAGTAGCAGTAAGATTTATAGCTGGGAATCATCACAATATAAGGAACTGTATCAAAGGGTTGAAGCATTAGGAAAGTTGAGAACCACTGCCTTAATATATAAAGTGATACAACTAATAAAGAGAAAGAGCATCAACCTAGAGGGGGGAAAGGTCAGGATAGGAAGAATTGAAAGAAAAGAGAACCAAGGCTACATTACTCACTGGCCAGGCAACACGTGACCACTGGCATAATAGTGGCACATTAGCTACAGGGGTAACCAACTGTTTTCTGATTGGAACTGAAGCCTGCTCCATAGGACCGGATTTGCATCTGGCACTATAAGCCTGGTCAGAAGCCCAGGGATGGAGAGCTGCTGTTTTGCTACATGAACCATGCAGATTGCCTTTGAAATAATTATGTTTATCTGCATAGGTTAATCCCATGCCAGCTTTAGTCAGCAACTTTTGCAGCCTGTGCATAAATTCATAACTGATCAGAGTGCTGAGAATAAGTGGTAATTAATATGTATCATAAGTGGTACATCTGTACCATGGTTTCTAAGGCTCAAAAGACATTGTAGAAGAGAGTTTGGATGGAATGTGAGAGCTGGGGTGCTGTAGAACACTGTCTTCCGGATATGACACGGCCATGGCAGTCTTAAGCTCACAGAGCTGTGATTGGTTGTACGAGATTGGTTGTGTCAACGTCCTGTCATGGAATGGGGAGAAACTCAAGAGTCCTCACCCTTCCCCGGACATCTATAAGCATTGATGGTTACTAGGAGGAGAGACATTTTCTTCAGTGGTATAGCCACATGTACGGTATCCATACTCCTATAAATGACCCCTCATCCTTCCAACCCAAATGCAACTCATTGAGTAAAAGTAAATAAATACATACATAAATAAAATTATGTTCTGGAGAGATGGCTCAGCGGTCTGTAACTCTCCAGTTCTGGGGCTTCTGACATGATCACACAGACCTGCATGCAAACAAAACACCAATGCACATACAATAAAATTTTTTTTAAAAATGTATAAAGACATGATAGGAGGATTGGCCTGAAAGGAGGATCCGTAGGGATGAGAGAGGAGACAAAAGAAGGCAGTGAGTGAATGTGGTCAAAGCAGCGGTGTGAATGACACTTAATATTTTATGTGTAATACGTGCTAGTAAAAATATGAAGATGAAATCTGTCTGGGAGGGGGTGGTGCACACAGGCCTTTAATCCCAGCACTCGGAAGACAGAAATAAGCTGATCTCCGTGAGTTTAAGGTCAGCTTAGTCTAGAGAACACAGTCCAGGACAGCCAGGGCTGCACACAGAAACCAAAACCAAAACCAAAACCAAATAACAACATAAAAATGAGAATCCCAAACCTAATCTAAAGCTGCAAAAATATCTTTTTGTTCATAAAGATATGGGAAAATGGACTTTCAGACACCCTGGAAGGGAGGGCAAATATTTGTGTCAGGGTCTCACTGTGTAGCCCAGACTGGCCTTGGACATCTCTTCATGCTTTGGTCTTCTGGATGTTTGGGCTTATAGGCATGTATCACCATAACTACCTCAACCATTTTATTTATTGAAAAACATCTGGCTGGGCAGTGGTGGTGTATGCCTTTAATCCCAGCACTTGGGAGGGAGAGAGACAGATCTCTGTGAGTTTGAGGCTAGCCTGGTCTACAAAGTGAGTTCCAGGACAGAACCCTGTCTCAAAAAACAAAAAACCCAGCACTGCAACAAATTGCTCTCCAAATTAACAAAATTACAGACTCACCTGTCCTTTAAATAAACTATTTCATTTCTAGGCATCTATTCTGCAGATATATTTGCAATTGCATCCATAATATGTGACATACTGCATCATCGATTACTTCTGGGAACAGAGCCTGGCATCGGTGAACAGGCAGGCTAAGACAGGAGCTGCCGCGTCTAGGCAAGACTCCTCAAAACCAGAGAAATGAAAAGGAAGGTTCACGGGAATGTACTAAAATATTTCGCCAAATCAAAAGCAATAATGTACTAACTGTTCTGGAAGCTCTACCTCAGCCCCTGACATCCATCCATATACCCAAAGAGTCTGGAATGTTTTGGTAGAAACCCTCTCTGTCATGCCCTGCCCCTCGGAAGTCCCACCAAACACTGCTCCTCCCTCCAGAGATGCTCAAACCACTCCCATAGGACATTTAAACTGTGCTCTGGGGGGTGAGGGTGCGGTGGGGGTGGGGAAAGTGGTTTTCTAGTCTCTCTCTTGCCTGTCTTCTCCCTGGGGGCAGGAGAATCTCCCAGGAACTCATTGCCCATTAAACTGGAGCTTTTTCTAATTTGGTCTTATTTGGAGAGGATTATCAGGGCACAGGTACTTTCCACTAACATTTGCATGTAATATATTGTGTGTGTGTGTGTGTGTGTGTGTGTGAGAGAGAGAGAGAGAGAGAGAGAGAGAGAGAGAGAGAGAGAGAGAGAGAGAGAGAGAGAGAGAGAAGGAGAGAAGGAGAGAAGGAGAGACAGACAGGGAACTGAGCTGGAAACTGGTTATCTTTAAAGAAGAAATGAGGAGTATAATTGGTATAATTTCTTTCCATGCTCTAGCTTTTGGTACCCTATGCATATAGACTCCACTAAAAACTAATGTGTATATAACAGAAAATAATAAAATTAATAAAAAAAATTTTCAGGGAAGAAAAAAAAATCTTAATCTCACCGGGGACAACAGTTGGGAGATTTCTTTGCTATCCCCCCCCAGACTGTATATTTGGGGTGGGCAGTGTGTTAAACTCACACCATATATAGATTTGTGTCTTGAACACCTTTTTTTCCTGTTATATTATGAACATGTTCCTGTATCAGAAATATAGTGCAGTCTTGTGATTGTTACTGGCTCAGGACTAGGACCCTGCTGGTTCTTGGATTTTTCATCTCTGGAGGGACTGCTCTGGAGCAAACCCACACCAGGATCACCAGCATCTCTCCAGAGCTGGTGGGAGAGAGGTGCTGGAGCTCAGGCTTCTCACTAGCTCTGAGATCCGGGGAGGGGAGGGGAGGACAGAGACAGCCGCTTTTCTCATTTCAATGGCTAGCAGAAGCAATTTCAGGCAGAAAAGATTCCTGGTGGCTGTTTTTATATGATCTCAGGCTATCCTGGTAAGGAAGGCAGGAGCCACTCTGTTCCTCGAAGCAGAAGTACCCACTGGTCATTTGTTCACAAGGCACCAATGAGGAAGACAAAGTTGGACTGAAAGCTCTAAAGCTCTTTCCCCAGTGACACCCTAAGTTCCAATGATACCCCTGTCCTGGTGACATCCCTACCCCAGTGAGACCCCTGCCCCCAATGACACCCTATATCCCCAATGATACCCCTGTCCCCAGTGACACCCTATATCCCCAATGATACTCCTGCCCCCAGTGACACCCTATATCTCCAATGATACCCCTGTCCCCAGTGTCACCTCCTACCCCCAGTGACACTCTTTATCCCCAACAATACTCCCTGTCCCCAGGACTCCACCCACCCACCACCTCACCCCTGGACCCAGTGACATCCTACAATCAGCAGCCAGGCCATACCTCCCAAAGGTGACAGTCTCCTAAAACACCTTTCCCAGCTGGGGACCAACTGTTGGACCATTGAGCCTATGGGGGACATTTCACATTCAAACCATAACACCACATACATGCTGGGAGAAGTGCCAAGTGGTGGAGCCAAATAAAAACAGAAACCATCCAGGAAGGTGTGTGACCTCATTAACCCCGTAGAAAGTGAGGAATGAGAGACCCCAGCTGGTCTGGAGAACATAGTTAAAGCATGAACATACAATCCAAGAGTTTGCCTTGTTAGAGACTGTCTTGGTTAGGGTTACTATTGCTTCAATGAGACAACAGGACCAAAGCAAGTTGGGAAGGAAAGGGTTTATTTGACTTATGCTTCCACATCACCATTTATCATCAAAGGAAGTCAGGACAGGAACTCAAACAGGGCAGGATCCTGGGGACGGGAACTGATGTAGAGGCCATGAAGAAGTGCTGCTTACTGACTTGGGCCTTACTCAGCATCCTTTCTTATAGAATCCAGGACCACCAGCTCTGGAATGGCACTACCCACAATGGGCTGGGCGCTTCCCCATCAATCACTATTTTAAAAAATGTCCTAAAGGCTTGCCTGCAGCCTGATTTTACAGGAGCATTTTCTTGAGGTTCCCTCCCCTCACATGACTTTAGTTTGTGTCCAGGTAACATAAAAATTACCCAGTACAGTCACTTTGTAGCAATGAGAGACCTTATAGACCTTTGGAGAACCTACATGGCTAAGCATCTATGATTAATGAGATATATCCTTTTCCTTCATGTGCTTAGAATTCACCAACAATTTCCAAACACTGTGATGAGTGCTCCTTAAAGGGATACACTGGGGATGGGGCGGAGGGGCTGTAGAGATGTCTCCATGGGTAAATGGATAAAGCCCTTTGTAGAATGTGGTTTATGGCCCAAACTAGTCCCACAGTTTGGACCTGCCCGCCTCTGGTTATGTGGACCAGCAATCCCAAAATCCCAAAGAAACACACAGACGCTTATATTAATTTCATGCTGATTGGCCTACAGCTCTGGCATATTATTAGCTAGCTCTTGCATCTTAGTGCAACCCATTTACATTAATCTGTCTTGCCACATGGCCCGTGGTTTACCCATTTCGTTACAACTTGTTTCATGGATAGCTGGATCATGTCTCTGTCTGACTCTGCCCTCCTTCCCCTATCTATGCTTTGATTTTTCCTGCCTTCTTCTAAGATGCCTGCCATAGGCCAAGACAGTCTCGTTATTTCACATCATACAGAAAGGCATTCCCACATCAGTACTTGTTGGCAAGTATGGGGAACTGAGTTTGAAACTGCAGAACCCACTTAAAAGTCGGCTGGTAGTGCCGTCCCAAGTCCAAACAGTCCTACAATGGGATGATACATTCACCCAGGAGACTCTCAAGACTCTTACAAATGAGCTAACCTGGTCTACACAGTGCTTCAATGAGGCAGAAAGTAAGGAAAGATACCTGAGATTGCCCTATGACCTCCATGGCAAAATCATGGTCATACTCTCCTCTCTCTCTCTTTCTTCCTCTCTTACACACACACACACACACACACACACACACACACAGAGAGAGAGAGAGAGAGAGAGAGAGAGAGAGAGAGAGAGAGAGAGAAATAAAAATAAATAGATAAACAAGCAAACAATAAATAAGCAACAAATGTCAGGAAGCTGCCATTGGAGGCCTTCCCAGCTGGACCATCCAAGAGGCTGGTGTTGGGATAATGGGGATTGCCCAAATGCAATGCTATAAGGAGCAGACCATGGACTCTAACTGCATTTGACCCACATCTTGAATGGTGACTCCACCATGTAGTCTCCCAATGGCAGAAGGAGACAAATTTTTGAAAATGTGCTCCCAGGGATCAAAGAAGAAGGGAATAGTATGTAAGGCTGTTTTGTGTTGGACCCTGCTGGGTGCTGAGGACACCTGTAACAAGAGATTGGGAGAACAAAGGATGAAGCACTTATTCCTCAATATATTCCTCAAGCCTAATGGATCCTGGAGGCACAGAACAGCACTCATTGTAAAAAAAAAAAAAAAAAAAAAAAAAAAAAAAAAGTTGAGTTTAATAATGTATGCACTTGGCAGGGCTTGGGCGGTTAAGGGCACTATTGTCCTTGCACAGGATTTCAGTTGAGTTCCCAGTACCCACATGGTAGCTTACAACCATACATAACTCCAGTTCCAGAGGAATTCAACTCCCTCTTCTGACTTTTTGGGCACTGAGCACACAGTGGTATACACACATACATATGTGCAGGAAAGACACTCGCTCACATAAAATAAGAAAGTACTAAGATGGATAAGGACAGAGAAAGACACTGGACATTGACTTCTGGCCTCCACATGAATACACACACACACATATGCACATGTACATGAACATGTATTCATGACCCCCACATATACACAAAGAAAGCAGATACCCTCTTTCTCTCCATTTCAAAAGCCCAGATGTCCAAAGGGGAGGTGTGGGCGGGACTACAACCTTCTGAACCTGTCAGAAAGGGAGGCATTGTCCTTGCTTGTTCCTGCATCTGGTGATTTGCTGAAAATCCTCAGCCTTGCCCACCTTAGTGCTTCCATCACTCCAGCCAGCTGCACAGCATCCTCCCTGATATGTCTGTCTCTCTTCTTCATTCTAAGCTATCGGGAGTATCACATTAAGACTCTTGGGATGGAGGTACGGCTAAACAGTCAAGAACACTTACGGTTCTCTCATAAGACCTGGTTCAATTCCCAGTACCCGCAGTATGGCTCACAATCATTCCTAACTCCAGTTCCAGGGAACCCAATGCCCATTTCTGATCTCTGAGGGTACCAATCAAGAATATGTTGCGCATCCATGCAGACAAACATTCATATGTATAAAATAAAATAAATAGATCTTTTAAAAAGAAATAGACACCAGCCTACGCTGGCAACAGTCTCAACTAATTCCACATGCAGCCACCCTACTTCCAAATGGGGTCATATTCTAAGACTCAGACATCCCTTACTTCTTATGTGTTTATTAGATGGATCTCCACACAGAGGAAGCAAAGGCAGTTGTAGATGGTAAACGGGAGGTGTTACCAGTCTCTTCCATCCCTTGCTGCACAATTTCCATCAGTATCCTTTCTGAATTGACCAATTTCGTTCTTTTGTCACAAGAATCCCTGAAAAGTAAGGCATTTCTACGCGTATTCAGTAAAAGTATATCTGCCTTCTTTACTTCTGAATGTTCTATCTACACCCAGGGTAATAAGTCTCCAGTCATTGAATTTTATTTCAGCCCTGTGGAGTATAAACATATCTTCATCCCCACGTCAGGGATGGGGAGAATGAGGCTCAGGAGGTGTACGGAGCAAACCTTCTCAGTGAGTGACTCTAGCCTGCCCAGAATTTGCCTCCAGGAGGATTTCACGTCTCATGGAAAAAACAAACATTTTTCATTACATTTACATTATAGAAACATGTGTTCATTGTAAGTGCTTTCAAAGGACTCTGAATGACATGTGGGGAAACAGAACACTCTCTCCTCCCCATCCCAGCTACTTCCAGGCCTGATTCCTTCCCAGGGCTCTTCCTCCCTGACATCTGTTCTCTATGTTTTCTGTCAGATGTGTAGATCTCTGCCTATTTTTAGTGCTTTTTTTTTATTTACATAAAGAGAACCTCACTCTCCATGTTGCTTTGGTACTGACATTTTCCACTTAACAACACCCTGGAGATGGTTTTTTTCCCTATGTCAGCAAAGCTCACACTCATCTTGAATGTTCCAGAACAACAGAAGGGCCAGTTCTGTTGCTGCTGCCTGTGTGTCCCTTCTAACCAGCGCCCATGCTCAAGCCAGCCTGGAATCTTTTCTCTTTTTCTGTTTCTTTCTTGGGGGTGGGGGAGGAGGGGGCTAGGGATTGAACCCACAGCCTCCTGCTTTCTAAGCACACTTTCTACCATTGAGCCATGCCATCAGCCCCACAGCTGCTGATTTTGAACAATATGCCCCACTCATCCCAGTTGCTAGCTAGTGTTTTGGAGCATAGAAGTGCTGCGGACGGATAAAGTACTTGTTTTAATGTGCAAGCACAAGGACCGGAGTTCAGATTTCTTGCACACACATAAAAAGCTGTTGTCTGTGATCCCCGGGATAGGAACACAGACTGGAGATTCCCCGGGTCTTCTTGGCCAGTCAGTCTAGGACTAAAGCATAAACCTCAATTCCCAGTAAGAGATTCTATTTTAAAACATGAGGTGCAGAGCCATCGCCAATCTCACGTAAACAACTACTTCTGCTGCTGTAGTTTAAAGGTGGACCGTTCCCCACAGGTTCACATATCTGAACAATTTGTCCCAGCTAGCAGATGTTCGGGGGACATTGTGGAACCTTTAGGAGGTGGAGAATGGCTAGAGGAAGTCAGTGACCCTCACATGGAGCCTTCGGGATATATGGCTTCCGGTTGCCTCCTGTCTCACTCTCTGCTTCCTGTCTGGCCCTGCCATAATGAACTGAAATCTTGTGAAAGCATGAACCGAGGCAGACTTTTTCTTCCCTTCAGTTATTTCTCTCGACCGTTTTGTCACAGTCATGATAACAGGATGGTTCTCAACATCTGGGAACTTCCATAAGGCAACCTTCCTCAGCAGAGACCCCTCAAGATTCTTCTCTGCGGTGCGGTCTCTACTGCCTCCCACAGACACTCCAGGCACCCCCCCCCCAGGACAATGGCTATATCATTTGGGGTTATTCTAATTAAATACTGCCATGGGCCTGGGCTTCACCTTCAAGAACTCTAATTAACACAATGAGATTGGGATAAAAGCATTGAGAAACTTTTAAAAACCAATCTCTGTAGATAAATCAAATTAAGAACTGACAGGGCTGGAAAACTGGCTCGGTGATTAAGAGCACTCATTGCTTTTGGAGAGGGGTGGGTTCAGTTCTAAGCACCCACATGGTGGTACACAACTATCCCTAACTCCAGTGCCAGGAGATCTAATTCCCACTCGTAAACTTAAAGGGCACGGGGCACCTACATGATACACGTACATGCATGCAGACAAAGCACTGTACACATAAAAATAAACTTTTAAAAACAGTTGGTATTGCCATGGAAACAGACATGTGGGTCAATGGAATGGAACTGAAGACTCAGACATAAACTCACACACCTGTGAACACCTGATTTTTGACAAAGAAGCCAAAATTGTACAATGGAAAAAATAAATTTCAACAAATGGTGCTGGCATAACTGGAGGTCAGCATGTAGAAGAATGTAAGTAACACATATCTATTGTCGTCACAAAACTCAAGTCCAAGTGGACCGAAGACCTCAAGATAAATCTAGTTACACTGAACATGATAGGAGAGAAAGCAGGAGGTAACCTTGAATGCATTGGCACAGGAAACCAATCCCCAAATATAACACCAGTGGCACAGACACTGAGAGCAACAATTGATGAGCTGTTGGCCTCCTGAAACTGAAAAGCTTCTGTAAGGCAAAGAACACTTTCAATGAGACAAACTCTCAGTCTACAGAATGGGAAAGGATCTTTACCCACACTACATTTGACAGAGGCTTAATCTCCAAAATATATGAAGAACTCAAGAAACTAGACATCAAAATACTAAATAATCCAATTTTAAAAATGGGGTACAAATCTAAGCAGAGATTCCCAGCAGAAGAATCTCAAATGGCCAAAAGATATTTAAGGAATTACTCAGTATCTTTAGTCATTAGAGAATGCAAATTAAAACAGCTCTGAGATACCATCTTACCCCTGTCAGAATGGCTAAGATCAAAAACACAGATAACAGCCTACGCTGGAGAGGATGTGGAGTAAGGGGAACACTTCTCCACTACTGATGGGAGTGATAACTTGTCCAGCCACTTTGGAAATCAGTATAACAGAGACTCAGTCTACCTCAAGATCCAGCAATATCACTCTTGGGTATAGGCCCAAAGGATGCTCAATCATATGACAAGGACACTTGCTCAACTATGTTCATAGCAACATTATTCATAATATCCAGAACATGGAAACAACCTAGATGCCCCTCAACTGAAAAATGGATAAAGAGAATGTGGTACATTTATACAATGGAGTACGACTCACTAGTAAAGAATAATGACATCATGAAATTTGCAGGCAAACGGATGGAACCAGAAAAATAAAATCATCCTGAGTGAGACAGTCCAGACCCAGAAAGACAAACACAGTATGTACTCACTCATAAATGGATACTAGATGTAAAGCAAAGGATAACCAGACTACAATCCACAGATCCAGAGAAGCTAAGTAACAAGGAGGACCTTGAGAGGGAAGGGAAATAGAGGACATCTTCTGGGTAAACTGGGAGTGAGGAAGTAGGCAGAGGGGAGGAGAAGGAGTGAGAGATTAGAGAGGCCTGAGTGGCTGGAACAGTGGAGAGAGAGAGAATGAAAGAGATATCTTGATAGAGGGGGCACTAGCCTAAGCCCTCTCTGCCTGTGGGTGACTGTTATGTAGCTTGGTCTGTTTGTGGCCCCAAGCAGTGGGACGATATCTGTCCCTGGCTCATGAGCTGCCTTTTCGGAACCCATTCCCTATGGTGGAATGCCTCCCTGAGCCTTGATGCACGGGGGAGGAGATTGGTCCTGTCTCAACTTGGTATAAAATGCTTTGTTGCCCCTCATGGGAGGCCTGGCCCTTTCTGAGGAGTAGCTGGGGAGGGGGTAGAGAGAAGGTGGGGGAGAGGAGGTTGGGGAAACTGTGATTGGAATATAAAAAAAAATAAAAATAAGTTTTTAAAATTTCTTGAAAGAAAAATCGACAAAGGATCTCCTCCATGCCTCAATTAGAAACATGAGGAGAGAAAATGTATACATAGAAGAAAGGCAGGTGGGACGGGGGAAAATGTAGGAAGTAAGGACAGGACATAACTCCTCTTCCCATAGAGGCTGAGGCTGTCCATCCCCAGCCCCTGAAGATCCCACTGCTAGATCCAATACCTCCCTCCTCATCAGCTACTTTGTCCCCTTACAATCACATGGTTCATCCACCCTGTACCTGTGCAGTATCTCTTCAGTCTCACTATACTCTCTAGGCTCTGCCTCCACTGTTCTCTCTTGCTCTTATCTCTGGCCTGGACTCCTCCGGCCGCTCTGGATCACAATTAAAAACCTTCCCACTAACAGAGCGGTAATGTTGGTAGTTTCTTTCCTGAATCCCATTGTATACACTCACAGATTCCTCCCTTTCCTAGGGGCTACATATCCACTTGGGCATCTCTTAACAAATTCTCTTCCCTGTCAAACTCCATATCAGCAACCCAGCCTTTGTGTTCAAAGAGACCTTTAATGTGGAAACACTAAACTGTGTGATGCATGTTGGTGAAATTATGATAATATACATTGGTACATTTGGCAACACTCAGAGTTGATCATACTGTGATTGACCTTGTGACTGACCTTGCTGGGAATGATGACTAGGTGGTATCTGAGTCTGTTCATTTCTGACAGATCACACCATTGCTCGTGAGAATGGATGACCACTAAGAGATCAAAGAAGCAAACGCTGGACAGGAAAGAAGAAACCTTCTCTGCTGCTGGCAATGTATAAACTGATGTGGCCACGAAGGATATCAGTGTGCTGGTTCCTCAGAGACCAGAAACAAGCTACTATGATGCCTCATACATCTACTCCTGGGTAAACACCTGAAAGACTCTAAGACTGCATGCTACAAAGATACTTGCACATCCATGATTCACAATAGCCCGTCATGATGACATCATCAGATAAATGATAAAGGAGATTGACTGTCCATACTCAGTGGAATATTACACAGACATTAAAAAAGTGAATGGCTCCACATGTTAACTGAAATGAGCTGTGCCTCTCATGTGTAAAATCTAGACTTTTTAAAGGGTTGTGAAAGCAGAAGATGCTCCAGAGACGGAAGGAGTTCCATGGGGGAGGGGGGGACCACAAGAGGGTGGGTATTGGGAGGATGGTCTAAAGTTTGTGGCAATAGATATGAGAATGTAATAATGAAACCCATCGTTTTGTACAATGAATGTATACTAGTGAAAAAAAAAGAGATGTTAATGATGGATAATGACACCAGGAAGGTGCAGGGTCCCATATAAAAAACTCCCTGTACTCTGCTCAATAGAAAGAATTACTACAAAAACTAGAATTTATTGTTAGGAAAAGACCCCCCCCCACACACACACACACAGAATCTCCATTTGCAGATCCTCAGCATCCCCAAAAGGCTAGTTGAATCTTTTCCTTCTTTGGATAGAGGAAGGACAGGATGATTGAGGACCTATAAATACCTTAAGCTTTTAAAAATAAATGGATAAATACAGGTGTGGTCATTCCAACAGCCCTAACACTCATTGAGTACCACTGTGCTGTCCACCTGCATCTGCATCCTCTGGCTTCTGCACCCACTGGCTGGACTGGAGCGGCTCACAAGTTCACAGCCTTCTTTGTGCCCCTCCTCCTCCACATTTTTCTAAGGCCACACAAGGGTGAAGGACGTCCTAGTGGTGGGAACCTCTGCTCTTTCCCTTTCTCCCCCTACATTTCCGGGCCCAGGACTTCTTTTTCAACAGAGGTTAATCTGATTAGATCGGAGGTGCTAATAACTTAAATGAATGCCATTAAAGAGCCGCAGATAACATCTGCATGTAAACCTGGCCTCTGAGAGGCCAGCAGCTGGAATGTCAAGCATCTGGCTGTCTCAGAGCTGGGGGAGGGGCTTACCCAGGCTTTTGGGAATCTCTTGCTGTCCCCACAATAATCCTTTCTTCAGAGCAGCCGTGTGTGGAGTGCAATGTGATTCAATGATGACTCTTTGGAGTATTTCCGTGTTAGACACGGGGCTTGGCTCTCTGTGTCCATCTTATCACTTTATGTTTATGGTGACCCAGTGAGGGACTGTCGTCTCCATTCTGCAGGGGAGGTCTTTAAGCTTGAGTTTGCCAAGAGACTCATTCAGGAAAAACAAAAGCAAAAACAAACAAACAAACAAAAACCAAGCAAACAGTTTGAATCCTGCTCTAACTTGATTCCTTTCTAATCTGTACCACACCCCATCTTTCTTGGTGGAGTTTATTTCAGGTAGGATTTCCATCACTGCTGGTGACAGCAGTGGGTGGGGCCCTGGTACAGCTACACTTCTGTCAGATCTGGTCTCCCTCCTCTCCTCCCCTCTCTCTCTTCCTGGCCTTGCATAGATAAATCACAAAGCAAATGGAGCCTCCTATCCTTGGGCATCACGTGTGAGATCTAGTGTTTGGTGCAGTGAGCAAGACTGGGTATAACTAACTCACCAATACTTTCCAGACACACATGGATCTGAAGCTGGGATACCTGATATGACGGAGATGAGGTCGGAGACCACCACGGATTCTGATGCCAAGCCCCTTTGGCTGACAACACAGGCAGTTTTTCTACCAGTGTGCTAGCTTTGAACATGGTAGACTTTTGTCAAGACGCACAAGAGTTGGCCCTTTCCTTTGCCCTACTGGAGTCAATTAAACTTTGTGTTGCAATCTTCCATATGCTGCTCCAGGAAGAAGTCAACCAACACCCATTTAATTCAGTCAGCTCTTCCATAGACAAAGGATGCTTGGAACTAATTTGAGACCTATTCCCGCCCTTACTTAGTAATTTATTTAACCTGCATATATTGATTGAGTCCCAATTTTTGTGCTTGAGGATGTATAGAACAGTCCTGTTTCAAAGACCTTCCTTTCCAGTTGGGTTGTAGACCCTATCTTGCTTAGTAGGTGGGTGTTTATGTCATATGGAGTGACTTCAAGTGTTAGACAGATAAAAAGAGCAGGGTTAGAGAAAGGCACGGACATTTTGTGAGAATATAAATCTGATAAAGAGGATTGTGCCTCACAGGTGTGCCAGTGATGTCAACAACCCTTGGGTCATTTGAAAATAAGTTCAATGGAGCTGAGTGGTGGTCGCATACATTTTTTTGTCTCAGCAGTGAGTGAGGAGGCAGATGCAGGTGAATCTGAGTTCCAGGCCAGCCTGGTCTATAGAATAAGTTCCAGGACAGTCAGGGCTACACAACACAGAGAAATCCTACCTCAAAAAACCAAAGTAGATGGAAGGGGGAGGAGACCAAAAGAAGTTTAATGGCAAATCCAGATCCCAGTAGAAATGAAGGCTTTATAAATGATCTAAACACAGCCATGATGTGGGACTCAGGCTAAGAGTCTTTACACTCTCACACCGTGCAGAGTGCAGTTTAAGAATTAGACATCAGCCCTGGTTCAAAACCTCTCTGTCACTTATAAATTGTAGGACCAGGGGACATTTGGAAATTCATTTTATCTTTTACTTTCTTTAGTTGGAATCCAGAAAGAATAAATATCTATCTGAAGATAGACTCTTAAATTGTGAAGTAAGGAGGATTTGTCAAGGACTTGGACCCAGCATTTGGCACTAAGCAAGCACATCTACTATATGGTTGTAGTATGTTGAGGGAAACCCCAAAGATCATCAGGCAGCTGGATTCTGATGCAAACACATGAGGGTCAGTTTATTCTTTTGAACAGGTTTGAACGGGGCTGAAACCCTATGTTCCAACACAGTGGAAGGAATTCAGTCCTAAGCTCAGGGATGAGAGGGTTTTTAAAGAAAAAATATGTAAGTGGGGTGTTACATGTCTTGGTGTTTCAGGATTGGGTAAAGGGATATGAGGTAGAGTAATTTTTAGAAAATACTGGTTAAATTTTCGGCATACAACCAAGTTGTGAATCTATTGGCTGTCAGATGTGTTCTTGAGATTTTCCCTAGATTCTTCTTAGACCTAGGCTTTGCCTTTAGGCACTAGATGTTCTAGGAAAATGGTCATTCCCTGAGATAAAGTTTTGTAAAAGTAAATTGATGCCTTCACAATGGTAACTATGGCCACTTGTACAAGAAAAGAAACACATTTCTTAGAGATGTCTTAGTAGGTGTTTTTTCCTTGGGACTTGCTGTGTGACCAAGGACAGCCTTAAACTTATGACCCTTTTGCCTCTAACTCCCAAGTGCTGGAATTCCAGACATGGTCCAACATGCCTGGGGCCATCATCCACATCTATGTGTGGTACACTCACATGGGACTGGTTGGGCATAGCATTTGTTGACCCAACATGACTGTATGCTGTGAGTCATATGGTCTGCTACCTGTTAGTGTTACAAGTCATCAAGGAGTTTTTTTACCCACATAGTTGTTCCTCACTGACCAAAAACATCATTCTATGACAAAGGGGTATGCTATCACTAATTTTTGTTATCAACAGCTGAGACTGGTCAAGCTTGTCACCTAGCCTTGTTATCAGTTATAGATAACTTTTGTCCCTTTATTCCATCCTCAATGTTATTAGGAGACATTTTCCTGGGAATAGAGCATAAAATTTTCACAAAAATGAATGTAAATTCTGAATTAATCATGGTATTATCTACTTTTTACTCTCCTGTGGCTTCCTGCTGCTCACAGAAAAATGTCCATAATCCCTAAAAATCCTCCAAGGCCTGCCTCACATAAGCCAGCCTGCCTTCCTACACATTCCTTACCACCCACATGCCACAACTGTGTGCCCTATTGTGACAGGGCAAGACAGTGTAGAGATCCCCTTGTCTTATAGTTTTGCGGAGGCCATTTTAGGTTTGTCTAGACTTTGACCTCCCTTGTGGAAAATCCTGTAGAATATCACCCAGCTCTATTGTAGGACCCATGGTCCAGACGCCCCAGCTAGTTTATTCTGACCTCTGTTAAACTGCCTGTTTGTACAAACCTCCCTTTCTAGCTAACTGCTTAGGTTAACTTCTGTTAAACTGCTTGCTTGTACAAAATCTTCCCTTACAGCTGCTGAGCGAGATATTAAGATGTGGATTTTGCCTTTAAAAACTGTTTGCTCTAAATGCTCATTGATACACTTGGATCCTAAATACCTGAATGTAGTCACAGCTATCTGGAATAAAGACTTCTAATTGGCTATAAACTGTCTTGAGTGGTCTTCCCTGGTGGGCTGTCGATAATGGTCTACATTGGACTTCCAGTTGCAGAAACATGTCCTGCTTCCTCTCTTAAGAATCCTCTCTCCCATGGCTGACCCCTCCACTATCCCCCTCACCCTCACATCTCTTCCAGCTCCCTTCAGGTTGGCTGTGATACTTGCACACACCTTCATACCTACCTACCTGGGTCACTTGTGTTTTTTCATAAACTTGATGCCAGTAGGAATTCATATGCATTTCTGCTCAAATAGCAGATTAAACAATATGGAGATGTATGCAGTGTGACAAGAGTTATTTTCTTTCAGGAAACAAGACACTTAAAGGTAAGCTGCTGCGGCTGATCTGAGCCACACTGCCCCATCCCCAGTGTACCTTTCCATGAAGAACACATCATCAGGCTCTGGCTATCACAGAACATTCAGAACCTCCCAGGGCTTTACTGGAGGTCACACCCCAGAAACTTTGTCATATCATAGTGGCCCAAGTTATTTTGAACTCCTGCCTTCCAGAGAACATGGGGGTACAGAATTCTGACTGGGTCCTTTATTGGCCATACTGCACAGGTATCAACTGAGCAGAAAAGGGGAGCTGGATGCTGAGGGTGTAATCAGCCACACCTGGTGCCTATATTTCCATAGAGCCCTGCACTTTGCTGCATAAGGCTTCCCCAACTGGGAGTGACTTGTTAAATTCCACGGTGGCCTGTTCAAGTCATCTCGAGATTATCCAACTTTCATTGACTCTGTAGGGGTGAGGATAAGGTAACAAGTGAATTCCTATGTATTTAAGGACCCACAGAAGAAAGAAAGATAGACAAGCGCTGGCTTCACTTGAAGCTCCTCAGAGGTAGAACACTGGACCACCCCAGATCCCCTTTCTGTTGTTTTCCAAGGTTGCTTTAATTGTTTCCTTCTTGTTGTGTATTTTTTCAGGAATCAAACCCAGAACTTCATGTAGGCCAGGCCACATCCCTAGAGGCCATCCTGTGTCTGAATAGCTGGTGGACTCCTTCCTGGCTAGTCTAGGCAGTCTCCTTAGCATTGGCCCTCATTGGATTTATGTATTATGACTGATATAAAAGCTGAAGGTCCATGAGTTCTTGCCCACACTGTATCAATAACATCCAAGGCATGACTTTAGAGTGGCAGGCTAGTTCTCCTGAAAAGCTCATAGCACTGAAAAGGTCTTTATGAACTACAATCTGTGGTAGAAAAAAAAAAAAATCAAAGTCTTCCAAAGTTGAATTTTTCATGACACCGACCAAGAGAACCTGGCCATGGAGTGTCTGCTCATAAGAGACTGTGGTGATGTCCCCACCAAGTCCTTTTGCTTGCACTGGACTCAGAAAGAAGGGGATTTTCATGCAGGATACTTAGTAAGCTAGAGGCAGCAGGAAGCCATGGACCCAGGAGCCTGCTCCTCCCATGAAAGGCTAAGGGCAGAGGGCATGCAGTGAGGGGTGGAGAACCACCTCCATCCCCTCCCCCTGAGAATACCTGAAAAACAGGAAAGTCTAAAAGACAGAAAGATTTCATTTGTCTTGGACAGACCCTCTGACACACCACAGTTTTCATTCCTATAAACTCTCTAATGTAGTTCTGTTCTCAACATCTCAAAACAGCCATAACCAAAGTTTTAAAGGCAGAAACCCTGGCTGGGAAGTCCCAACATGCTAGGCTCAGCCGCTAAGAGTCCCAGAATATCAATTAAAGATATCAGCCAGCCATGGTGAAAATCAGAGAGATATCTATTCTCTGAGACCACATTGGGAAGATAAACCAATAGAGGCATCCTGTGACCCCCTCAAGTCAGACCTGAGGATAATTTTAAATAGAGGGAAAGCAGTATATATACTGAAATATACCTCATATAAGATGGTCCCAAGAAGTGGTCTTAAGAAACCTAAACTATTTGAGGGGACAGGTGGTTCTCCCAAATAGAACTGTCCTCATGGATAACAACCCTCATTATCTATCCATGAGCTTTTGTTCTCTCTGGAATTCAAGGCAACTAAAGAGGAAAACGACTTAGCTATGTCTTCAGCCTTGACAGAAGTGAGTTACATTAGCGGAGGTAGCTGGAGTCTGAGCCCCAGTGAAGTAAGTCAGACATACAATGTGGACAACGAAACCAGGCTTTCATTGGCTTGAGGTTACCCACTGGGATAAAGTGAGGAGTCAGTGTTCCTCAGCAAAAGTAGCAGCATGTGTGCAGGCTCCTTATCCATCCCAACAGCATCATGCCTCTGGTCTTGAGACATATTCTGAGGCAGGTGGGCTTTTCCACAGAAACAGTAGCCACAGAACTGGTGTGGTGGTGGCTCTGCAATTTCTGCCTCAGGAAACTGCTGAGGACGTAGGCTTCAAACCCTAAAACAAACAACCCACATGAGGAACTGGTTTCACCTCCAGACAGAAAAGCCCGCAGACTCCTCCTGCCTCTTACTTTTCCAAAGATACGGCATAGCATGGTTCTGGCCTGTGAAGTAAATGACCACTGTCAATCGAGAATACATGTTAGGAAATGTTCCCACAAGATCATGTGCTAAATAAACACTGGGTGCTTGCTGGGTAGCACTACTTGAGATGTGGCATCTTTTGGAGGTGAGACCTGACTGAGCTCACTGAGGTGAGTCTTTGGAGGTTATAGCCTGACTGTGTCTGGTCTCATCATTTCTGGGTTTTGTTTGTTGAGTTTTTTGTTTGTTTTTTCTTCTCTATCGCCAGGATGTACAGAATCCCAGCTGCACTCTCTTGCCACCACAACTTCCGCCATCATGTACCATGTTCCCTGAACCAAGAGCCGGAGTAAAGATTTCTTCCTTTCATAGCTTCTGTCCGGCGTTTGGTCACAGCAATAGGAAAACTGATTGACACTGGTTCTCCCTTGACATTCCCACTTTGGAGTGTACTACTATGACATCACTATTAATCTTTCTCTTATTATAAATACTTCCTACACATCGAAATTTGTGGGTTAACCGCCCAATTGAATTAGGAACATTTGTGTTATAACAAGGTGCAGAGAAATGGGCTGTGAACAACTTCAATCAAGATTGCTGCAATTATCTTTTGTTGACACTGTGTCATGCTCCAGACACATTACACACATGTTGCTAAAATCCATTCCCTGGGGGGCAGGGGAAGATGTAAACAACATTTACCCCCTCCTAAGGTCTGAACACAAACCATGATGGATTCCACTCAAGTTCACCCCGGGGAACCAATACTTACAGAGCAGTGGGTGAGGTGTTACAGGCCAGAGTATGGGTGGCCTTAAGGCTGCCACACTGGAAGACCTGTGGCTGGATAGGAGCTCCCTCCCCTAGCTAGTCCCTCCCCCATATATACACTCCAACCTCTCTGTATTAATCAGGGTTCTCTAAAGAAACAGAAGCGATAGAGTGAATAATATATTAAGAGGAATTTACTAGAGTGGCTTGGAGGCTGTAGTCTGGCTAGTCCAGCAATGGCTGTCTCTCAAAGAAAAGGCCAAGAGTCTAGTTCCATCCACATGGCTGGATGTCTTAGCTGGTCTTCAATCCTGAAGAAGTAGGCTCTAACGCCAGTGAAGGAACATGCCACAGTAGCAGGACAGATGAACTTACCAGCAAGAGTGGGGGCAAGCATTCAAAAAGCTAAAGCTTCCTTCTTCCATGGCCTTTTGTGGGGGCTGCCAGGAGAAGGTGTGGCCCAGATTTAGCATGGCTCTTCTGAGCTCAAATGATTCAATCGTGAAAACTCCCCAGAGAACAACTGCTTGGGTTTTAGTTGATTCTGGACATATGCAAGTTGATAACCAAGATCAGCCATCACACACTCCCCGAGGCTTCATGTAATTAGAATTTTATACAACTGGGGAGGGGTAGCTAGACACTCAGATGAGACTCCTATGATGATCTGTACCTCTTATATAAGAAGGCCAATAGTCAACAAGACCAGCCTGTGAAAGATTGTGTTGTTTCATTATAAATAATTATCCCACCCACTGGTTTAGTAAAAAGCATTGATTGGCCAAAGGCAGATAGGAAGTGTGGGCGGGGCTACCAGACTAAGAAAACCCTTGAGAACAGGAAGCACAGAGCAAAATGCCAGAGAGAAGCCGGAGGAAGCAGAGGACAACCATGCTGCTGTGAGAAAAGGTACCGAGCCCCATGGCTGAACAAGATAAGAGACATGGGTTAGTTTAAGGGTAAAGAGTTAGCAAGTGATATGCCTGGGCCATAGGTCGACCAGCCTAAAACTATCTATGCATCTGTGTGTCTCTGTGGGTCTGTGGGTCTAAACCTTGAGGTTAGGCCCGAAAGTCCGGGCCAGAAACCTCCTACTATACTAGCCATGCTGATGTCTTGCAAACAGGCTCAGCTGATCTGATGAAGATGGAGGCAGTATGGCACCTGAGTTTAACCCCGAACCACAACACATTACTTCAGTTCTCACCATAGACATACAAAAGAGACATTTCAGAGGACATCATTTGCCTGTGGACGCAACAGCACAGTTCTCTCTGCGAGAGAAATAAGAAAGAATCTACTCTGAGCCATGTGTGAGTCTGTCCTGTGAGCACAGGTTCAAGTCGCTACAAGTGACATGTTCTGACCAGACTTCATCTTCTCACAGCCACAGAACAAAGACAGTCAATGCATCACCCCACATATTAGCAGAGGCACCAGGTGGTCTGTTAGTGAAAGCTGGAGGTCTGCTAATAACGTATTTAACTAATATACTCTAAAGGTTTTACCTGACAGTAAAAAGGTCAGATGAAAGAGTGTTGTAAAGGAGACCAAAGATGTCCCAACACAACCTTGATTTCTGATCGGTATCATGCCTACTCTCCCCAGTCACAAAGCTCCAATTGGTCTATAGAATCCTCAGTTCAGGTATGGCTTTCCTAAGGCCCTTCAGTTATGTGCCCAAAGACACACACTGTTTTAAGAATAGAAGTAGACCCTGAGTGATGGCCTAATATCAAAGATTGATTCTGTGCTGGGCTGACCTTTAATTCTGAAGAGTATGCCTCTACACTCAGGGATCCACCCGCCCTTCATCCTATGGGAGTCAATGTATGGACTGTCATGTTTTCAGCCCAGCTTACACTGGTCCATATCATAAACCAATAGGTGAGCAATTATCTGCAAGAATGTTCACTGGGGGTGGGGGGCTCCTCTCTGCACATGTGTAGGAAGGTCCACAGCAGACACTTAGTGGATTTTCAGCAGGGAGGTTCCCTGGGTATCACTTAAAAGAAACAGACCAAGATGAAAGGGATTTTTTTGAGCCCTTTACAAAGGGTGGCCTCTGAGCATTCCCTCACAGAGAGCAGAGGCCCATCTTTCAAGTGACACTGTTTAGACAGTGCCTCACCTCTGTGACAGAAGGGGTCCTGGGGCTGAATTTCTTTTGACCCTCTCACCACTGAATGCTCCTTAAATCATTGCAGAGGATACAGACTGGTGTCAGTGTGGGGCAGAGGAGTATAGAGGGAGGGGCAGGGGTCTGGCTCTGCTTATCCATCAACCTCATCCTTTCTGCTTCTGGGCTGTTTACATAGCACTCCATCTAGGCGGTCTCAAATAACCCTTGCTCTTTCTTTACGGAAGGCATTTTTTTAAAAAACATATATCAACATACAAAAAAGCTCACCCACCCACCTCCATCCAGAGTATACCTAAAACATGGCATGAGGAAGAAGGGACTTCTACCAGGTGAATTTAGTGCCCACAAAAAAGTGACTGCTTTCCTTGAGGCTCTCCAAGGCATTTTCCTGTCACCACCAAACTTCTTGGGAGTTTATCTAAAATAAATACATATGGCAGGAGGTGCGTCTTGGGCCATCTGTAAAGTGAGAGCCACCAATGCAGAATACAAGAGTTACAAACAAGGTGGTTGACAGGTACATATTCCAAGACACTTCAAATAATCTCTAATCCCAGATACCAAGGGCCTGGCCAGGGAGTCTTAGGGAAGATGTCCTTCAAGATCTTACTCACGGATAAGAACGCACGGAGGTACTTCACTGAGTGGCAATCAAGTCTGAGAATGTACCATGCAGGAAGATGCCTGCCTTAAAAAATTCAACCTGACTAATAGGGCCTAAAGTACAAATAAGCCCCATCTAAAGGCTCTGTATCTCTCATCACATATGTAAATTCACATTTCTCAACACTGTTGTAAGTCAGTGTTAAGGAAGTTGTGCTGTAAACCCTTTAATATAATGGGAACCGGCTCCTTGAAGACATCTTGCCTTTGGGTAGCGAACAGTACAGATAAATGAGATTTCCCTGTAGGGACAGCTCTGGACCTGTCTCATGTGCCTGAAGTAGGTGAGAAACTGGCTTCCAGGTTCCATTAGCATCCTACATGACTCTCTTCTGTAAGAGTCTGTGGCCCTTCATGAACTCCCTTGGTTGGAAAGACCCTTGGATTTCAAGGCAGTATCAAAGTTAGGTATCTGCTTTGCTAATAACAGCTGGGGGTAAGGGGTGGGGAAGCACCTGACATAGTGCAATAAAAATTGGGGTGGGGGGTTGGTGACCAAAACGATTTGCTTCTGATGTGAGCCTATCTACTCTCAACCCAGCTTTAGCGAGGAGCGAGCAAAACAGAAGTGTGAGCCCAAGCTTGGAAGAGATGTGAATTTAACTCACACTACTCCATGATTCCTTGTCCTGCTTCCTAGATGAGAGCACTGGAGCCAGACAGGTGAAGTCACCTGCATGGCTGAGCATGAAGACAGAGCTTTCACACAAGAATTGCCTGAGTCCTGCTTTCTTTTGCCATATACTCCCTACATATCCATGGGAAACAAGCTACTCTACCCAAAGGATGTCAGCTGGTGGTTTACACTCTACAGAGCTTCTCTCCCTGACATCCTCCTTTTGAATCCCACAAGCTACCAGGAATCTGGGCCCAGCAAATGAATTCCAATTTATCTACACAATAAGGACTGAAAGTCTACAATAGCTAAACCTTTCATCCAGGTAGTCTGAGGAACATCTGGTTCAGAGAGACACAGGATATAATTCCATTATGGACATCTGGCAAAGCTACAGGGGGTGCCACCCTGGGGCCACATGCTGCCAGACCCCAAGTTCGATGATCTTCAAGACTCCTTCTCCCTCTAATGATACCACTTCTAAAGTTAAGCAGGGGACAGGGACCATCATTACAGCCAGACATTAAGGTTCAAGAGGAAGTTTTCCCACAAACGGATGAACTTCTCAGCCACTGGGCAGAGTTTACACAAACTCTGCTCAAAAATATAAATTCTCACTCTAGTTAGAAGTGCCTTGAAGTGGACAAGCTGAGGGCCTTTAGCTGGGGGAGACTAAGGAGCCATAGCTTACCAAGTGAAGAAGGGTGGAGGTCCCGTCTGAGCCCCCCACATCACACTTGACCCATGTCCTTGGCAAAGGGGCCAGATCCGAGCCTGTAATGTTTCTGAAGCTCTCGGTCTTTGTTGCCAAGGTAAAGGCCAGGGATCATCCTTAGTTCTGGAGAAGTACAGGCATTGTGGAAGAACACCCAACTGGGAGGAAGACAGACTGATGAGTGTCACAGTCTCCAAACAACTTACGTCAATCGATGAATGTCAAAGCACGTGAGGTTGAAGTCAAGGCCACTGTGGTTGGATATAAGAGGGGAAAAAAATCATTCTTCATCCTCTGTCTCTCTCTATGCATGGATTTTATTTTTTGCCATTTCTAGTCTGATCCCAACCACACATTGATTATGACAGTGAGGGTGTATTATCCCATTCTACAGATGAGGAAGTTGGGGCTGGAAGTTGGGGGGCAGAGAAGCTGAAGGAACGCATTTGGAAAACTACACAGCTGTCTCCTGTAACCCCAGACACAGGTTAATGCCTTTACTTGCAACAATCCCACTTACAGTCTCTTTTCTGTGGCTGCGACACAATGACATAATCAAAACAAAACAATGTGGGAAGGAAATATATTTTGTTCTTCCATATTCATCACCTAAGAAATCAGGGCAGGAGCTCAAGCGGGAACCTGGAGTCAGGAACTGAAGCAGAGGACCATGGAACAACTTTGCTTACTGGCTTGTTCCAGGCTCACCTTTCTTATACCTCCAGGACCCCCTGCCCAAGGGTGGTATCACCCAATGGTCTGGACCCTCCCACATCAATCATTCATCAAGAAACTGTCCCTACAGACAGTTGAGGTAATTCCTCAATGACCCCAATTACCCCAATGACTCTAAATTATGTCACCAAGACAAAAAGAAAGCAACACATCTCAGCTACTGCTTCCTCCATTTCCTTTATCCATTCCTCGGGACATTGATGAGGGATGTTCAAGACAAAGGAAGCCACCGACTTCCTTCTTCCTCTTCATCCTTCTGCTCTTCCTCTCCAGCTCCATCCATCATTCTCTTATGAAGCCACTGGGATTCAGTCATCTGCCCTTCTAGAAGAGGGCCCCACCTGTAAACTAGACTCTTCGTTTCTACCCACTTAGTGCCTGATGTTGAGGATTAAAATTCCAAACTAGATTCAACCATAGAGTCCAAGAGTGGCAAGTGAAGCAAGCGGAATCCTTCAGGGACCAGCACAGGATGTGCCAGAGTTGGGGGCTGCAATAGTGTGTGCAAGGGAGACCATTGAGAAGGCATTTGAACAAAGACCTGGCCCAGAAAGTAGAGTGACAGCAGGGAGAGCTTATTTGAGAATCGGGGACAAAGACAAAGGCTCCTGGGTAGGATGCTGTCTTGTGCAGTTGCAAAGATAAATTTGTTTTGTAAAAAAATATTTGATGAGTTAAGTCGTCTGTATTTTCAATGCCAAAAAGAAAAAGAGGAATGAACTTAAAAACTTAAAATTGGCATCTGAGCTAAAGTCAGGGTCAGAGGTTCCCTGAGAACCACAGCGCTGCTAGGGTGGGTGGAGGTGAAAGAGGCAGGCATTGTATGTATCAAATCTCAGGGCTTTTGTTGGTGGTGGTGTTGCTTTTTAAAAAAAAAACAAAAAAACCCAAACCAAACATTTATTTAGTGTATGCTCACAAATGTATTTGTGCATGCTCGTGTAGGAAATCAAGAAGTTCACTGGTACCTGCTCCACTTGGTTTCTCAAAAGTTCTCCCCAGAGGCCTGCTATACCCATTTGCCTTAGTGTTCAGCCTGTTCGCTTATTTTTATAACAGGATCTCACAAAGCCTAGGTTGGCTTGAACTCAGAGTGCCTTAAACTCCTGATTGTTCTACCCTACCCCTACACACATGCACTTAGACACACAGACACATGCACACACACACAGACACACACACACAAACACACACATACATACACATACACACACAGGGAGACATTCAGACACACACAGAGACACACACACACACAAAACATAAACAAAATAAACAGGAACAACAAAAAACAATAACAAAACCAACAACCAAATAACTGGCTTCCTTCCTATTAACAGACTGACTCCAGTAGATGAGCCTTATGTTTCTCTGGGGTCACTCTCTTTTGCTTTTGGAAGCTGTGGCACCTGGGGCTCATCATTCCCACCTATGGGTCCCCTGTCACATGGCATCCTATACTAAGGGGCCAAAACACTGCTCTTCTAGCAAGATGTTCTGTCTGTAAGGCTCCTCAAACATCAGGGGTATTACATTAACAATCTTTCTGTTCTATCGCAGCCCTGCAGGCCTCGGGCCTCAGTGAGAAAGGACCCATGTGGTCAGCATGCCAGGCCAAGGCCCTGGGAGTGGAGATCTCCTTTTGGTGACTAAGCCCTGGAACCAGATCATGCTTGCCCTTCTGGCTCTTTCTGCAGGGGGTTTCCCAGGAATCACCTGCTCACTGGGAGATACTCAAGGGGCAGGGTGTGGCCACCTACTGCAGAAAGTTTAAACATTAGTAGGACTGACTCAGTCTGTCTCTTATTATTATCCTGGGACTGCGTCACTGAAAAGGTCAGTGATAGAACAGATCCCAAGACTGGATTTGTTTATTCCAAATTTGCTGATAGCTCTTCATTAATTTAATTATATCTCTCTCTATGGGTTTTAATTGGATCTATAATTGCCTTTTCATTGCTTACCATTAGTAGAATTATTCCAGCATGGCAGTTGACTTAAACCGTTCTGTAATAAAGCTCTATGCCTAGCCATTCACCCCATCCACAAAGATGGGAATAAATAAATAATAATGTCGGAGTGGCCATGGGGCCTCCCATTGGCTCCTCCCACCAAACATCCTTATACTTTCATGATTAGTGTCTGAGGGTCCCACTTTGGATTTCTAGAACTTTCTTCCTGGCACAGTCACACCTTGGGCTCTCTACTCTGCCATTTCCACAAGCAGTACAGTGTACAGGCAAAGAAAGAGAGCCGGAGTGACATCCATTCTACTGTCCTCCATCATGAGATCCAGAGCATTTGGTCTGTGAAAAACAGCCCCAGGAACAGAGCATGAGAAGTGGAAGGCAGGGGTTAGGCAACGCCTCGCTTAGGTTATAGCAGGGAATCTAGAGCATGTCTTTACTAATAACGGTGCTTACTTCTTTCAAGTGGTTATTTTAAAACGAAATTACAGATCAAGAAAATGATTATTAGGTAATAATTAAGTAATATACTATTGAGATACAGAGGGAAGTGGGAAGATATATGAATGTACAAGTCATAAACAGGGAGATACTGAAAGCCAAATGTGATGCTTAATGAAGTCAAATGTATTGTCAGAATCTACAGCTTAATAATAAGGGGTTTGCTAGTGTGTATGTACACCTCAGTGTTTCAGTGCTAGGGGTATGGAACCCATGGCTTTAGGTTCGCTTCCTCTGAGCCATGTCCCTGAACCCCAGTGGTAAACCCCAGCCCCACAACAGTAGATTTAGTTCATCCTGAAACACTATGCCTCAAGCTCTGGTTTGAACATAAAGTGTCTCCCATAGGCTCATGTATCCAACTACTAAGCCTATAGCTGATTGTGCTGTTTTGGAAGGTTGTGGAATGTTTAGGAGGTGGAGCCTCGCTGGAGAAAGTGGGTTTCTGGGGAGGTCAGCCTTGATGTTTTATAGCTTGACTCCACTTCCTGCCCTCTTTCTGCTTCTAGATTGTAGATTCGATGTGACCAGTGGCCTCATGCTGCTGTGGTTATGCCTTCCCCATTCTGATGGACCTTATCCCTTCCTAAGTCATATGTCAAAATAAGGCCTTGCTTTCCCAAGTTGTTCTGGCCAGACATTTTACCAAAGCAACAAAGAAAGTAATCAGCATACCTATCCATATTAATATTTCTACTTTTCAAAACTATTTCAGCCCCAGAAGGAGGCAAGTTAATGTATACTTGGAGCCATCCTAGACAATACTACTTCTTACTACCTCCTCTCTCGAAAAGGCCCCTGGAGCACCCCTGTGCATTCTGGCACAGCAGATCGCTGCACTGGGCCCTGGAGAGCCTATACACTGTTTAAACAGCAGCAGATGAAGGTTTTAACTGTCTCTTTTAACGGGCTATCATGCTAATGCTGTTTTCAAAACTCGTCTCTTAAAATGAAGAGTGAGTTGACTGGGAGGAAACACACACTTACAAAGTCATAGTTGATAAACAGAAAATCCATTTATGTTATTATACACTTAGAAGATGAGCCCTGACCTGCTTGGTAGAGACAAGTAATTGTAAAGAAACCAGCTCCTAATGGAGCCCAGCACAGGCTCCAACACCATCCCAGCACTTACAGGGCCTCCTCACGGCTTCGGAACGTGTAATAAGGTGCACTTGCCCGATTTATTTAATAAAAGTAATTCCTGCTCATTATTCCTCTTATTATCATTGGTAGTGATAATGGCAGGATGTTTGGACATGTTGCTTTTGCTCTGGGATTGGCCGGGGGGGTTAGTTTTTACCCTACTGTTGGTGACTCATCTAATTGTGAAGACCAGTGAACCAACTGGTGTAAAAGCATGGTGGTGGTGGTGGGGGGGGGACAACAGCCTCCTGGACAGGGAATGGGGCATCAGGGATATAGGCATGCCCCATCCACATGATGCTATACTCAGCAGCACAGTCCTCTCAGTAACCCTGGGGTGTGGAGCCAGAAAACATAGGTGGCTCATGCATGCTCCCACACAGGCTACTGAACTTGCCTCTGGTACTACAAAGTTCCCAGGCAGCTTCTTTCTGTGTTTTGTAGGCTTCATGGTGGTGTCTTCACCAGATTTTGAAGAGACCAGTTGACAGACCCAGCTGCAGCAAACAGAGACAGTAAATTTCTTATTCCGGGCATTGTCATAGAAAGAGGCAAAGGTGGTGAGACCCTTGGATGCTCTCTCTGTAGGAACACAGTTGTAAGCTTTCTTGATTTAAATACTTTAACTAAGGCTAGTGGAGAAGCTTATGGGGGGGGGGTGTGCACTATGATTTGCATGTACAGGGCTCTGGGCTCCATCCTCACCACCAGCTGAATAAATAAATGATCCCAAAGCACCCAAGAGTAGACAGCCAACCCTCTCATCTGACATACATGTCCTCACCTGGCACACATCTCCTCGCCTCTCTGATAGGACACCTATCCAAATGTTCCCATCTTGAACAAAAGAGGCCCAACACTTGACTGGATTGGAGAAAAGTAGACTCTATCCTTGGCCATGGTTTATGGTTTTGCAACTCATACTAGGGGTGGGTCCTGTGAGTCCCTTTTCCACAGAGAGATGTGCACAGTGATACCAAGTGCACAGTCATGTGAAGACAGGCTAGTGCAGAGCTTTATGTTGAGCTGCTGACATACACCATGCATTCAGCCATAGATGGTGGCTGCCTTAGTGCCATACTGGATCACACCCGATGCCACTTGTTTCTTGTTACTGTTCCATTCAGGTGAGCACCTAGGCTCTCAATACCCTTCACTCTGACCCTGAGAAATTCTCCTTTCCATATTCTACTAAGGTCAGAATATGAGTGTATTGGAGGAAGGTATGATGGTGAACATCTGTAGTACCAGAACTCCAGAGGCACAGGCAGCTGATCTTTAAACCAGTCTGGTCAACATAGCAAGTTCTAGGCCAGTCAGGACTACATAGAGCAGCCCTGTCTTTTTAAAGAAAAAAATGTGCATTGGAATATTCTTGCTTATTTCCTTCCAAGCAACTTACACATTGGTCTGACCTAAAATATAATTTCACTGGTATCTAATGATAGCACAGAAAATAAGTATAATTATTCCCATTAGGTGGTAAAACAGGGGCTCAGAGAGGTTAAAGGAATTGCTAAAAACCACACAATGAGTCAAAGCTCATACTCAGGTTGTTCAGGATTGGTACACCCCAGAATATTATTCATTATTGTGTAGTGTTGCTAAACAATACAATTCCTCTGGAGTATGAGCCTTATGGCTTGTAGTAACATTGATGCTTTTACAGTTTAAAAAGCACTTACAAACTTGTCCCTAAATGCAAACATTATCTGCATATTTTATTAGTGCCATCATCATCAATTTGTCCTTGAGGAAACTGACATTTTGAAAAGTTTCATGACCTTCCCAAGGTCATGGTGCCTTGTAGTTGGGATATTGGTAGCTCCCATGTGTTAGAGACTTGGTTCCCCAGGGAGGCACTGTTGGGAGATGGTGAAACCTTTAAGAGGTATAGCCTGATAGAAGGATTTTAGGTCATTAGGGGGTGGCCATGAAGAATTGAGGGGCCCTTCAAGCCCTCCTGTCTTTTATTTCTTGACTCTGTACATGGTGAAGTTTGAGGTTTGGTCTGTCACACATACCCACTCTATGGTCTGCCTCGCCTGTCACAGAATCACTAAAACCATGACCCAAAATTTCTCTTTCCTCTCTATGAGTTGATAACCTCAGGTGTCGGTCATAGTGATGGGAAGCTGTCTTGCTTACTTAGTTTTTGCTTGTTTGTTTATTGTTGTTTGAGACAGGGTTTCTTTGTATAGCTCTGGCTGTCCTAGAAAGAATTAAACTCTATAGACCAGCCTGGTCTTGAACTCACAGAGAGCTGCTTGCCTTGACATCCCAAGTGCTGGGATTAAAGGCATGTACCACCATTTTCTGGCTTAGTTTTTATTGTCAGCTTGATACGACCTAAAGTCATTTGGGAAAAAGGAACTTCAAATAAAGAATTATTTCAATTAGGTTGATATACTATTATGTCTAGAGAGCACTGTTTTGATTGATGAATGACATGGAAGGGCCCAAGCTATGTGAGCAGCACCATACCTAGGCAGATGGGTCTGGGTTATACAAGAAAGCTAGCTGAGGGACTGGAGGGTTGGTTCAGCAGTTCAGACCAATTGTTGCTCTTGCAAAGAACCCAAATTCCATTCTTAGAACCCATGTAGGGACATACAGTTATCCTTTTCTAATTTTTAAAATTAAACACATGCATACACATTTTATTCACAACTATCCTTAACTCAAGTTCCAGGAGATCCAGCATCTTCTGACCTCTGTATATATAAAAACTAGAACACTGACTAGTGCATGATACCAGTAAGTAGAGCCCAGACTAGTGTGGCTCCACATAATGCCGGTGTTGCTATTATTGTGTTGATACTGTAGCCCAGGCTGGCCTATGTTAAGGAATATTTGTATGCTATATGAAGATGTGTTACATGGTGATGATTGGTTTAATAAAGAGCTGAATGGCCAATATCTAGGCAGGAAGAAGTTAGGCAGGACTTCAAGGGACAGAGGAGATTCCTGGAAAAAGAAAGGTGGAGTTGCCAGCCATATGTGGAGTGGCCACAGGAGGTACAAAAAAGGAAAGAATATAGGTTAATAAAAAATATGGCTTAAGTTATAAGGGATAGTGGGACAAGCCTAAGATAAGGCTGAGCTTCCATAATTAATAAGTCTCCATGTTGATATTTGCAAGCTGGTGACCCAAAGGAAAGTCCAAGCACAGACTTGAAACTTACGAGGTAGCCCAGGCTTGCCTTAAACCTAGGATGGTTCTCCTGCTACAGCCTCCAAAGCACTGGTGTGATAGGCATGAGCCACAATGTCCAGCGTCCAAATGAGTTCTATCATTAGATTTCCTCAACATGTAAAGACTGTGTGTGAATTTTGCTCCACGTCTACATTCACCAGCCTCACAGTCCTCACTCACTGCTCCTGTTTGCTTTTCTGGTGTTTATTATCTTGCTCACAGATGCTCCTTCCTCAATTAACATCTTCCTTTCAGGCCTCAAGATACCATTGGTCTTCAACTTTACCTGTATTGTCTTGACACTCTGAAAGTTGGAGATGTGAACCTTCCATTTATAGGTTTCTATTTTATCACCTGACTTTAAAACTCAAACACCCAGGGAGGATAATCCAAGGTTTAGGAGCCCTGAAGCTTACGTAGTTGGGAGAGGATGTACAGGAAAGAAAGAAAACAGTTAAGTGAGGGCTTTGGAAGTGAGAGTCCTTGCTTTCACGCCTTCACAGCAGAAAGGATACAGCTGTGAATCCCTCTCTATGAAGATCCAAGGCTGGTCTGATCACCACTCAGGAAGTCCGTCTGGCCTGGATGTGGGGTGTTCATTTCAAAGGCTTTAGTTCCCTTGATTCTCTGGGTGTTAGAGTTACAGAGCCTTGTCTCCACAGTACACTTCAACCCCCCCCCCCAATTGTTTGTAGTTTAACGTGTACTACTTTCAGCATGGAGTCTTGGGGATGGAACCCAAAACCCTGTGTGTGCCAGGCAAGTCCTCTTCTGCTGAGGTACACCCCTAGCCTAGGAACCCAGCTTTCTATTTTGTGATAGAACCCCCACTGAGCCCAGCCCAATGTGAGTTAGTAAATGTTTTATGGATGAATAGATGTTTAAACAAATGAATGAATAAAGAGTGTGTTTTCAATTACTGCCTGTGGAATTTATGGAGAAAATTTAATGGTCCTTATAATGACCATTTACTGGGTGCCTGTTATGATACACTCAGCCTCGTGCATCACCGGTGTTCACAGCAGCCTTGCAGAGTGGGTGTCATTATCCCTAATTGATAGCTGAGGAAGCTGAGGCTCTTAATAGTTAAGTCATTTGCCCAAGGTCAAGTAGTCAGTCGGGCGCAGGGCCAGATCCATACCTTTTCACTTCAAACTCCATCTTAGAGACAAAGAACAAGCCCCCCCCCCCTCTATTGGGAGGAATGCAGCCTGTACCTGCTCTCTCTGTACCTCAACTGTAAGTGAGGAGGTGCAGAGAGTTCCTACTGCCTTCACAGGTCTCCTCTTGTCTCCCCTGTTCTCAGAGAACTTGGAGCATGTCCTATCCATGCAACCCACTAGCCAGATGGATATGGACAGTGAGAAAATCCTTTCAGTGGGGGTGTAGTGGATGGGAGTATCGGCAAAAGTCAGCATGGTGAATAGAATAAGCTGGCTGAAGGACGTGAAATGTTGATGGTAAGACTTAGGAAGCCTGCCTGGGCCGGAGCAGAGGGAGGAGGCCCCTCAGATGCCTTCGCTTTCTACCAGACACTGTTGCAGATAGAGAGAAGAATGATGCCCTTTGTGGTCTCTTTGGACCAACAAGACTCTGTGATCATAGAGGAATGTGAGAATGGATGCCAGCTTCCCACCAAGGGCGCGTAATGACAAAGTCTCTCTTGGGCAATTTTTAGTTGATGAAAAATATGATGGTGCTTTAAAGAGGTTTCAAGAGCCTGGGGCAAAAGATGCTTTGATAACAGATGAAGAGATGTTCAAAGGCTCACACCTTCCTATCTCCTTGAAGTCTTGGCTCTTTTGAGCCAAGACAAGGCTGTCAGAGCAATTCCCATTTTACAGAGAGAAGACTGGAGGCTGGGATCTTGGAGACTAAAAATTCAGCATTTATTCTGTATTTGTCTTAATATAGGATCATCCTGAGTACAAGAAGTGTTTAGAAGGCAATCATGTGTTATCTACCCTCTCACACGCAGTTCAATTGAGAGAGCTGGGTTTTTTTTTTTTTAGAATGTCAACTGACCACTTGAAATGACAGCACTCAGCCTGCTCCCCATTTCCACGTTCTATTCTCAAGTCCTTGAATTATGAGGCCCCCAAACTGTTGAATTGATACGGTGACAAACCACTTCTAACCTGGGAAGAGCAGCGAGATCAAAAGAGTCTTCTGCTTAGGGCAGGCTAGGCCCAGACTCTATACTATAAAGGCTATGGTTCTGAATTCCAGGGTCTAGAACTCCGCAAGTCAACCTCTCCTTAGAAGCTAGGATTGGAGCACCAGACATAAATGCACTTTGAGTTTCCTTTGACGCCGCTGGGGAACAGATGGGTGGGGAGTATCTGCCCCTTTGCTCAGATTCTGCAATGCATGCTTAAGAGGCAGTTACCATCACACAGCAAGAGTGCTGAAGGCCTTGTTCCTTACCAACTGATCCAGACCATAAATGGCTCCACAGACAGGCGCCAGTCTAGGCTTCTGAGAATCACCTGTAGGGCCCTTAATAAAGAGAGGACCAGGATTCCTAAGGACTCATTTCTTATCCATTCTACTCTTAGCCACATCTTCTTGTGCCTTCCACATTCTTTTTCCCCCCCAAGAAAGGATTTCTCTGTGTATCCCTGGCTGTCTCAGAACTTATTCTATAGATAAGGCTGGACTCAAACTCACCTGCTTCTGCATCCCAAGTGCTAGGATTAAAAGTGTGCCCTACTACTCCCCATCTGTCCTCAATAATTTTAAGAAGACTTCTGAACTCTGTGCAAGATCTCAGTCATCTCCAAGTTAGCTTTAGCCAGACAGGCTTAGCTTCTTAAGGAGAGGAAGTCTTTGCACATCCTTAGATTTATTTCCTTACCTCTGGATCGCCATACATGAAGCCTTCCAGGTCACTCAGCTACCTTCTTGCTTCTATATCACATCTGGGAGGCTACGTGAAGTCTTTAGTCAAACCAACTAACCATCTCCAAGTCTTGTTACATCCCATGGTTCTCCATCCTATGGTGTCACTAATAGTGACTCAGTGGCTCACATATTCTATCTTGGTTTAGAAGGCTCAAAAAAGCTCATTCCTTTTGATGGAAGATGAGTCACTTCGTCTGGTCCCTTGGAGAATTACCTCATCCAAATCCAACAGGCCCAACTGTACGTTCTGCTCTCCCAGCAGTTGCTTGTAAGGTCTTATTAAATCCTCTGAGCATGTACTTCATTTTTCCCCATAGCATATATTCACCAGGAGGATGAAGGACAGGACTTAGTCTACACTCTCTTTCACGATGCCTGTCACCAAGCCCAGAAAACAGTGACAATCCTAACAGACAGATCGACAGGATTCCCCATGGGGTGGCGGAATACAACCCAGGTCTGCCTCTAGCTTCATGTAACACCATGTTAACCTTCTCTCTTAGGAGTGTGCCCACCAGGGTTCCACTGTCATTGTTTGATGCAGCCAAAGGGCTCTGTCAGCACCAAACAGTTGCCTGCACCATATTGTCAACATTTAGCTTCTGAGCCTGTGTAAAGAATGAACTATTTTTCTTTTATACAGAGCCAGCCTTGGGTATCTCCTGTAGGGACAGAAAACAGATGGATGTGTGAAGATCTTTAAAATGGGTGGCTTAATCATTTATACACCCTAAACAATAGATATGCAATCCTACACTCTTTGAGATCTGGTTTAGTGTGATATTTTTTATTATTATTTCTGTGTATGCGTTTTGCCTACATGTAGATCTCTGCACTGCATGCATGCTTGGTGCCTGAAGAGGCTAGAAGATGGTGCCAGACACTCTGGAACTGGAATTATAGATGGTTGCGGGGCACCATATGGGTTCTGGGGATTGAACCAGGGTCCTCTGGAAGATCAGGCAGCGATTTCAACCACTGAGACATCTCTCCAGCCCCCTTCATCAGATTTTCTAATCTGCCAGTTAACTGAATGCATGATCACTAGTGAGTCTGAGCATCTCTGTATGTGGAATGCATGTCACATCTTATTCCTACCGTCTGTAGACTCATGTTTCTTCTCTCACGAAATAGTGGGAATTGCACATTTTTCAAATAAATTTGTTTACAACTACTTTCCAGTTGCCTTAAAGAATCATTCAAAAATCTTTAATATCTCCATAATTAGCATTGTGTGCATGTGTGTGGTGCTGGGAACTGAGCCCATGCAAGAGAGGCAATCTGCATGTTGTCTCCAGCTCTGAAAAACACTTCTCTACAAATTTGGAGTTTTATTTATATGTGTGGTTTTCCGTGTGTGTGTATATGTGTGTGTGTGTGTGTGTGTGTGTGTGTGTGTGTTTGTGTGTGTGTGTGTGTATGCGCATGTAAGAGAAGATGTGTGTATGCATGCTCCTGTGTATAAAGGTACATGTAATGTGTATACATGCACATGGAGGCCAGTGGTCAACCTCAGGCATTTCTTCTAAAACGCCATCCACCTTGTCTTTTAAGCATCTCATTCCTAACATGGAACTCACCCATTAGGCTTAGCTGGTCAGCTGGTCATTGAGCCCCAGGCATCCTCTAGCCTCCTTATCCTCACTGCTGAGATTGCAAGCCCACTCCACCACACCACCTATTAGATGTAGTTTCTGGGGATGGAACGCACATTTTCATGCTTGTGCAGAAAGCACTACTTTCCCAGGTGAGCCATCCACCAGCTTTTGGTTTTCTTTTTTAACTCTTAAGCAAACAAGAAAGTCCCTCCTCCTGTCAATCATGCCATCGCTTTACTCATCCAATCTGTTCCGGGTTTCTATCTCATTCTATTGGTCCATATGTTCATGTGATGACATAATTTCTCAGTGGGTATGACAGTGGTCTTTCTAGCCTGTACTTCTCCTCAACCCATCAAGGACACTGCTCTGCTCTAGAACCTTATATTCTTATGATGGGTTTCTGCTCTGTCTGTTTGTCAAGACAGTATCATGCAGCCTATGCTGGCCTCAGACTATGTATCCATACACACAAGCTAATAATAATATAGTGCATTATTGTTATTAGTTTGTCTGAATGTTCACCTGTGTGTGTGTGTGTGTGTGTGTGTGTGTGTGTGTGTGTGTGTGTGTGTGTGTGTGTGCCACAAGCATGTCTGCTACCCATGAAGGCCCATTGAATCTCCTAGCGTTAAAGATGGTTGTAAACTACCATCCGGGGTCTTGGAATGGAACCCAGGTATTCTGTAATAGCAACAAGTACTCTTAGGCACTGAGCTACCTCTCCAGCTCCAGGCCTTGAACTCTCAAATCTCCTGCCTCCACCTCCCAGGTGCTGGGATGACAGGTGTACACTTGACCACGTTATGATGCTACTCACCCCCAATCTGCACACAAAAGGCGTTGGCACACCATAAACTTGTTCTCACCAAGTGACACTCATTTTACCTGGCTTACACTGTAGTGGCTGGGGTCTAGGAAGTCACAGCCATGTTCCTGCCACAGGGTACTGCCACCAATGACTCCCATTGTCTCTTAATGCTCTCAATTTTTCCTGGCTATGTAGAGTCTCCCATAGGCTCATCGCAACCCTCAGACACATTGCTATAGAAATAGGGGGAAGCACAGGCCTCGGGGCAGCCCTGACTTGTGGCTGTTGCTACAGAACTCACGCTTGCAGAGCCATGCTTGGTTCTTTGTATCCCTACTGTCAATGTCTGGGATTAAGGAACACTCCTCAGAGGGATTTGTAGACACACATGGGAAATAGATCTTTGAGTGATGCTAAAGTTAAAAGCCAAATGTTTTTTTTTTTGTTTGTTTGTTTGTTATTTTTTTTTTTCTCAGCAACTAAAGGTATCTAAAAGTTAATGCAGGGTTGGGACCCATAAAAAGAAGGCATGGGACAAGAATCTTCAGACAGGGGTTTCAGTTGCCTGGAGGGACTGTGGCATTCAGGGCAGAGTGGCGGGTAACCAGTGAAAACCCATCCTATATCATGGAAGAGCTATAGAGTTTCTAGAAACCGTGGTGTCTGACCTTCGATGTGTTGATTTTTTTTTTCCTTTCCTGTGCCACTAGCCAGTTATCCCAACCCTTGGGAAAGTCTGGTGAGCACAATAGCCTTGTGTTAGTGATTCTCTAGGGTGGGGGTGGGGGCCAACCCTGAACTCCAGACAAGAGAGGGATGGGGAGAAACAAGCTGCTCCAGGGCACTGGTGGGGTGGGGAGCAGAGCAAGATGTGAGGATCAAGACTTCTGTAAGGGTAAAACTTAGGAGACAAATATGGCCTTTGGATTAGAGAGCCCCAGCAGATCCCTGGGAGGTACTGACCCCACACACTGCTCTGGTCTCGGCCCTATGATGATGTTCAGCCTGGGTTGTTTGATCATGAAGGCAAAGATAACAAGAGAATGCCAGAGAGTGGTACCAGAGGAGTTGCCATAGATGAGGTAGCCCTAAGCATTAATGATGCCTTTGTGAGCCTGGTCTAAGCAACCTGCGCCCCCCCCCCCCCATCACAACAGATTTTTGAGAGAAGCAGAAGCAGCTGAGTTGGCTGTGCTGAAAGTCACAGGATTGATGGATGCTCCCTAGTTCTTAGTGCCCAAGCTTCAGGCCCTTCTCTGAAGCAGGGAACAGCTGGCATCAGAGGCAAGCTAAGACCTTTCCTTTTACCTTACTCTAGTCTTCCTCAGGGCCCACAGTTAGGGTCACTTAAGAGCAGCTGTCCAGCCAAGTTGAGGTTGCACTGACAAATGGATGAAGGACAGGGACCCAGCCTGTGTGTGGTCCCATTCACCTCTAAGGCTCATTACTTCCAGTCACTAACGTGAGCTTTTTATTGTTATTGTAATAAATGTATTTACCCATTGGAAAAAAATTTGTGTGTTGTGTGTGTACATGTGTGTGTTGAGGGAGTGTTCATGCTCATATGCGTGCATGTACATGTTGGCTGGAGTTTTCCATTGGGGGTCTTTCTTGTTTCTCTCCACCTTAGGTTTTAAGACAGGGTTTCATTGAACCTACAGCTCACTGATTCAGCCAGACCAGTTGGTTGATAAAACCCCAGAGATCTTCCTGTGTCTGCCTCCTCGGTGCTAGGATTACAAGCCTGTGCCATGGCGCCCAGTTTTTAAGACGGGTGCTGGGGATCTGAACTCAGGTATTCAGGCGTACACAGTAAGTACTGAGGGCCACCTTCACATCCCCGATTCTTGAGTGTCTGGCTTATACCATTAGTCACATTCACAGATCATATATCCATGATATATTTCCCAAGATTTTCATCACTTCAAAGAGAAATTCTATACTTACTAACACAGATTCCTTGTTTTCTCCTTCTCCAGCCCCTGGTGACTTCTGACTAATCTACTTTCTGTCTCTACAACTGTGAGGCAGCTCAAAAAGAGTGACAGGTTGTGGTGGTTTGAAAGAAAATGGCCCCTATAAACTCACAGGGAGCGACACTATTAGGAGGTGTGGCCTTGTTGGAGGAAGTGTGTTGCTAGGGATGCGCTTTGAGGTTTCAGATGCTCAGTTTCTCTTCCTGCTGCCCGCTCTTCCTGCTGTCTGCTATAAATGCAGAATTTTTAGCTCCTTCTCCAGTACAAATTCTGACTACACACCACCATGATGAACAAAGAGGGGACCCTCACAATTAAATGTTTTTCTTTAGAAGGGTTGCCATGCTGTGTCTCTGCACAGAAATAGAAACCCTAAGACATTTGTCTTCTTTGGCTTACCAAAAAGCCATGTTTGAAGTGTGTGAGGATGGTGTTTCTTTTCTAGCTGAATAGAATTCCACTGAATGTGTGTGCAATTTTGTTTATTCTCCATTGACTAATTTTTTTTTTTAAATTTTTGAGACAGGGTTTCTCTGTGGAACAGCCTTGGTTGTCCAGTCCTGCCTCTGCCTCCTTGAGTGCTGAGATTTAAAAGATGTGTAATGTGGGAATGTCTTTCTGTATGCTGTGAATATCAATCTTTAAATAAAGGAGCAGTTTTGACCCTTTGCAAACACCGTAACCAGAGACAGGAGCATAGGTATGAGAAGGAGGGCAGAGGCAGAGACAGATCCAGGCAGACATCCAAAGAAGCAACATGGAAGGAACACAGGTGAGCCACAGTTCACCTGGCAGGACAGATTAATGAAAATAGGTTGAGTTAAGATGAAGGAGCTAGCTAGCAATGTGCCTGAGCCATAGGCCAAATAACATGAAGTTAATATAAGCATCTGTGTGTATCTTTGGTACTTTGGAATTGCTGGTCCAGATAAATAGCAGCGGGTGGGTTCAAACTGTGGGACTAGTCTGGGCCAGAAACCTCATTGTTACAGATGTGTGCCACCACACCTCCATCAAAGTTGAAGTAGAGCTGACAGGTCCATAATAATTGTTATTGTTTGAATTTGAAACACAAACCTCACCAATCCTATCTTATGTTTTCAGTACGTGGTCCCATGCTGATAGTGTTATTTGAATAGGCTCTGGAAATTTGTAAGGTGGTGGGCTGTCAAGAGAATAACATCTCCAGCCTCTTTCTGGATCATTCCCACCCTGTTCTGGAAAGCAATGATAGTACTACCCTGCTACTTTGTCTTCCGACCACGATGGACTAAACACTGTTTCTGTGAACCATCTGAAATCTTGCTTCCCTTACATTGTTTGTGCCAGCTAATTTAGTCAAACAGCAGAAAAACAAAACCACTTTCCCTCTCTATCCAGCTTTTTGGGGAACCAAAAGTGCTCTCCATGGTGAGAGAACCATTCTAGTCTAGAGCAGAACCCAAGTCTACAAATTCTTCATCACCTCCAGCATCGGTTGCTTTCAGTGTGGGGTGGTTGTTTTCAACAACTGTTACAAGGAGGCAAAGCACCTCGAGGACTAGGGCCATTGAGCATCTTTGCAAGCGTTACTGGCCGTCTGTATATACTCTTCGAATCCTTTGCTAAGCTTGACATTGTATTTTATCATTGTTGTGCATATGATGTTGGGGTGGTACGTGTGCATGGCACACTTGTGGAAGTCGGGGGACAACTTTGTGGACTCAGTGTTCTTCCACTTGTGTGGGCTCTAGGGATTGAACTCAGGTAGTTAAGGTTGGGTGGCAAGTGCTTTCAGCCTCCGAGTCAACTTGTTGGTCCACTGCCAAGGTTTTGAGGGAGTTGTTTGACTGCTGTTGAATTGTAGGCACTCTTTATATAATCTGGATATTAAGTTTTTATTAGATGTATAATTTCCTAGTTTTCTACAATTCTGCGTGATTTTTTACATTTCTAAGAAAAATTTTAATTATGTACTTTTGAATGTGATTGTGTGCCGGTGCCTATGAATGCCAGAAGAGGGCTTCAGAACCCCCAGAGTTAGAGTTACAGATAGTTGTGAGCTGCCAGATGTGGATGCTGGGAACCAAAATTGGGTCCTCTGCAATAACATATCACCGGGCCAGCAAATGTAGTCAGATGTTTTTCTGTCCTGCACGGCCAGACCTGCATATGCTTCCCAAATAATTGATTTAGATACTTAATATTACAGTAAACTGCTGGGCCAGTAGCTCAGGCTTATTACTAACTAGCTCTTATCCTTAACTTATCCCACATTTCTCATATATGTTTAGCCATGTGGCTTGGTATCTCAGTGCAACATTCTTGCTTCCTCTGTGTCTGGCTGACATCTCCTGCTCTGCCTTTCCTCTTCCCAGAATTCTTGTCTCATCATCCTGCCTGCCTACTGGCCAATCAGTATTTTATTAAAACCAAAACAAGTGAAAAATCTTTACAGTGTACAAGAGCATTATCCTACTAGCAAGGCGGCTCTTAATCACTAAGCCATTCCTCCAGCCCTGTGTAGTTTTACCCTCTTGAAAATGTGCTTTGATATGCAAAAGCTTTATAATTTTTATACAAATTTTATCTTAAAAAATATACTTTGGAGCTCAGCTCCCTGTCTTGGGCCACAATCCCGTGCTGCTCTGTCCTCTAGTGCCCGCATGCAGTCCCTCTGCCACCATGTCGATGTTCACCATGTTCACCATGAACACCAATGTTTCCAGCTCCTCTGTGCCAGAGGGGCTTCTCTCTGAGCTCATCCAGCAGCTAGCACAGGGCACTAGCAGGCCAGCACAGCCCATGGTACATCGCAGAGCATGTGGTCCCTGACCAGCTCATGACTTTAGGGGCACTAGAGACCCCTGTGCCTTATGCAGCCTGCACAGAACAGCACCTACAGCAAGCTGCTGTGTGGCCTGCTGGCTGATGATGGCCTTGCACATCAACCCTAACAAGATCTACTTCAACTATTACAACCTGAACACAGCAGCAGGCTGCACAGCAAGAGGGACTGGCTCCACCTTCGCTTGAGTGCTAGCCCAATTTACCTGTACCACTTCTTAGAGCCTTGTTATACACAGCATTATGTTTTTGTCCATCATTAGCAATGCCCACCTTCTGTTCAGGAGAAATAAATGTTTTAGAGACAAAAAAAATCGAAGAATCTCCTTTGATGTTTTTTCTAAAATGATATTTTTATTTTTCACTTTTATGTTTTAGTTGCCTGGGTTCTTATGAGACCATTATCAATGTTGGTTTTCCTGTTTTAAAATTGTTACAATCTTAATAGGGCTCACCTGAATCTCTGGTTTGATTTGGGCAATATCTTCATATTAACTATATTAGCTTCTAATCCATGAATATGGTATGCCTTCCATTTATTTATATCTTCATTCAGATCTTTCAGTGATGTTTTCTAGTTTTTCATGTACAGATCTGCTATGGGGTTATGCTTTCATACACTGTAAATACTTGTCACTGTAAATATTGTTTAAATAAAATTCTTATTGGTCAAGTAGCTAGACAGAAATTAGAGGGGGGGGGAGACAACCAGACTAGGAGAATTCTGGGAAGCCAAAGAGCATAGCAGCATAGGAATCGGGATGAGAACGCTGCCCTGAACAAAAAGGTACCAAACCATTTGGCCAAGCATAAATAGAGATATGAGTTAACTTAAAGTATAAGAGTTAGCAAGTAATAAGCCTGAGCCGTAGACCAAACAGCTCGGAATTAATATAAGCTTTTGTGTGATTCTTTGGGACTACGGGACTACAGGTCCAGACCTCAGGGCTAGGCTGGGCCAGACTAAATAGGTCATTCAGATTCTTAAGTGAGTTTACCCTTGTTTTTCCATTGGTATGGTTTGCTGAATTTATCTTTAAAGGTTATCAATTTTATGGAACAGAACTACTTTTGTGAGTTGATTTTATATCTTACAACTTGGCTAAGTTTGTTTGTTGACTGCAACATTTTCTAGTGGACTGTCACATTGTTTACAAACAGTGAAAACTTTTTTTTTTTCTAGGTAGAACTTCCAATATTGTAGAGAGGACATATGTGTCATGTGCCCAATCCTAAGAATGACTTTCTTGCTTTAGCAGACATAGGAAACTTAAAATCCATCTGGAAAGAAATTTGGGGTAAAAATTCACAATAACAAGTACATGACTAATGTTAGGTCTTCCCCTTGGGATAATCCTTAGTCTATTGGGTTTTATAGGAAGCCTGAGAATTATTCCATGTAAAGGCCCAGAAGGTAATACCACTTGTTCAAGCACACAAAGCCAAACGGATAAGAAGCCAGGACTAAGCCTGATTTTCATCGAATGATATTTACACTAAACACAGAGAGAGAGAGAGAGAGAGAGAGAGAGAGAGAGAGAGAGAGAGAGAGAGAGAGAGAGAGAGAAGGAGGGAGAGAGAGAGAAAGAGAGGGAAGGAGGGAGAGAGAGGGAGAGGGAGAGAGAGAGAGAGACATGCACACACACAAATAAATAAATGTAAATCACAGGACCTTGCAGCTCTGTAGCTGAGGGAAGGATGTAAAGAGAAGGGGAGGAACAGAACAGGGTGACAGAAAGGAGATCTTGGCTGCACCCATAAACTAATTCAGCCACATAATCTCTGCCTATAAGAGCTTAACTCCATTCATTCGTTCACTCAGAAAATATAGAGACCTATGTGCCTGTGCTGGTACCTCAACACAGGGAGACTGACAAGGCTCCTGATCTCAGGGGCTAGCATGCTGGGCAGCTTGCTCCCAACCCCATCTTTGATGGTCTTATTTTCTTTTAATTGTCCATGGAATGACGTGAGATATGAAAAATGGAAATTGTCAGCTGAGGCCAGAGATCCTTGCAGACCATGGAAAGATAAGTGGTAGGAGCTGACAGTGACTCTAGGGGACCCTTCAGGGGTGAAAAGTCCTTGATGTCCCCCAAAGTTAGTGGGGTGACAATGCTGAGTAGTGGCTGGGAGCGTGGAGCTAGGGTGGGGTGAGATGAGGGTGGAGCGGACCCTTTGGCTTCATCTCCACATTAGGAAGGATTAGAGACTCCTCTCTAGCCCGGGCTCTCTACCAACTTCCAGTCATAGCTGGAAAATTACCTTGTTTTTAAGAAAGGTCTGATATGGTCTAAAGGGTAAGGCAAATAGGCTGGGTTGCAGAGTTCAGTCCTCTGAGCACAGAATCTCACAACAGCCTTGGGTTACTTCTTTCTTATGGCTAACTGCTTCACTCTGCCTACCTCTGTCCCCTATTTTCTACGCTCACCCTCAGCCTTGGGAGAGACTTCCCATCTTAGGAGTCAAGGGAAGGCCAGAGGCAGCAGGCAGAAGAGGTGGGTATTAGCTTTATCTCTTAATTTAGCTTATTTTATGTCCCTGTGGTGGTCACTTTATAGTTATTGCCCTGAGCTCTTTTGTATGAAAGATGGGAAGTGATTGTCTTCCTGACTGAATTGACACTCTTTAGGGCATGCTTCTGTATCATCTATCAGGGGATTTGCCAAGATGATTGGTCCATGGGTTGTGGACGCAGTTGGGAAGTGTCAACCTACATATGACTGGCACCATCCTGGATGGCACCAGTTTGAGGGGAAAGGCATGTCAACTGTGCTCCAAGCTTAATTCCCCTGGAGGAGGTGTCTTTGAACCTGCCTTCACTCCTGGAAACCACACTCCAGCGTCATCAGCCTTTGAACATGGCCTTGTATTCAGTGACTCTCTAGAGGGCTCTTCGGCCTTCAACCTTCATCCAAGGTGGTATCCTGGGTCCCTTTGGTTCTTGGGATCCCAGTTTTCTGTACAGAACAGCCATTTTTCTTGTTCTCGAACCTGCAGACAGCTGCCATGGGATGGCCCAGTTTCTGACTGTGAAAGCCACACGGAAGCTTCTATACCATGATTCACATAGTTTGGCTCCCCTGGAGAATGGAAATAATTACATTAGGAATCAAAACCCCAAATCTCAGCGACTTCAAATGAAGGAAAATTTTCATTCATTTCAAGTCCCCCTGACGTTAAGGATGAGAGCTGCTCAAAAGAATTTCCTCAACTAGAAGCATATTAAATTAGGGCACCAATGTGCTATCCAGGCAGAAACATCCATAGGACCTGGAAGTACAAATATGGACGTGGGAGAATCACTGGGTTAGATACTCCGATGGTGAATTCTTTTGTTTGACTAGTTTTGGTTTTTTTAAGACAGAGTTTCTCTGTGTAACCAGCCTGTTTGTCTTGGAACCTACTCTGTAAACTCACAAAACCCACCTGCCTCTATTTCCCAAGTGCTGAGATTAGAGTCATGTGGAACTACACCTGGCTCTGATGGTTAATTTGATTGTCACATGACAGGATTTAGCCCAGAAGACACCTCTGAATGTGTCTCTGGTGGGGTTTCCAGGGAGGTCTAGCTGAGGAAGGAAGAGCCATGCTGAATACAGGCAGCACCATCCCGGGCTGAATAAAAAAGAGAAAGGGGTTGATACCAGCATTGTCTCTGCTTCCTGACTATGAACGCAGCAGAACCAGACGCTGCCCTACTTCTATCTCTGTGCCTTCCCCACCATGACAGACTGTACTAGACCATACACCAGAATAAATCTCTCTCTCTCCTGTCCTTCCTTTTTTTTTTATGGGAGGAGGTGGTTTGAGACAGGGTTTCTCAGTGTAGCCTTGGCTGTCCTGGAACTTGCTCGGTAGACCAAGCTGGTCTCACACTGCGTCCCAAGTGCTGAGATTGAAGGCGTGTGCCACCACTGCCTGGCGTTTGAGCCATTTTCTGCTGCTGCAAGTGTTTTACTGCAGTCACTGTTATATTAGTCACTGCTGTGATAGAGCACTTCCTAAAAGTAGCATGGAGGGAAGAACAAAGGAGAAAGGCAGGGGGCAGGGAGAGAATTAGAACTGACTGTGTCAGGACGGGAAGGGAATAAAGTCAGGTCAACAAGAAAGGCCTGGTGAGCAGAATGCAGCTGGGGCAAAACAATGCTGAGGGAGTTCTGCAATGAGAGAGCTGTGCAGGGGCCACCTGTGGTTTGAGTGTTCTCCCCTGCCCCTGTGGAACACTCTGTGGTCCTAAGGATGACCTGAGAGCCGCATGCATGGTGCTTGTGGGGCTGTGGAGTGCGCAGAAAGAGCGCCAATTGTGGGATCCAGTTCCAGACACCTGGTTCTGCCCCTGTCTTCTGCAGTTAGGGCACGAAACAGCCTTATCACTTGGAGAAAGTCACTTAGTGTGTTCTCTTTCCCTATATGGGGGGGGGGGGGGCAGCCCCAGCTTTCTTGCTTCCATTGCTCCTTCCTTGTTCCTGGCTGCTCTGCCGTGCCATTTACCCTGAGCATCCTCACCTTTGATCACAAGGTTCCCTGGTTATGAAGCCCTTCTTCCTCACCCTGTCATTGCTTCCTGCACTTAGAGATGGACACCTCTTCCACGAAGACCTCCACAGCCTGCTAGGTAGAAACGATTGCTACACTTGGCCTCCCATCTACTTGACTTGAACAGCTGTTAGTGAGGATGTAATAAAGTATGGTCCGTGAAGATGGAGATGTCTTCCTCTGGGCAGCTTCTGGGACATTTGCATGATAAAAAGCCACCCGGGGCTTGGTAGATGAGGTAAAATTTAACAGCAGAGAGAAGGAAGGAAAGGCTTGAGTCCCTGGATGACTGACAGAGCAAAGACCTCATAGCAACCTAGGCATAGGTCTCTGGACACTTCTGTCTGCCTCGGGTCCCTTTCTCACACCCCTGAGCCTGTGCTAGCCCTTCTGCACCTTTACAAGAGTATCATCTACAGCACAGAACATGTGGAAATACTGACTAGGCAAATGACAGCCCTTGGCTGTGGAGGTGGCATACAAGTTAAAGTTCAGATCCCTAAAACCCACCTAATGATGGGTGGGCATGGCAGCCCATCTGTAACCCCAATTCTTAGAAGAGAGTAGGATCCCCTGAACAAGAGATTTTAAAAAATAAAGAATTTTATTTTGTGAAATTTTTGTTTTGCAGAAAGTATCTGTTTACAAGATTTTAAGGAGAGTCGAGGGGCTTCCCAGATGTCCTGAACTTGGTTTTCCTTGTTAATTCCCTGTGTAACTATGGCACATTATTACAGTTAATGAACTAGTGTTGATACATTCATAACTAAAGCCCATGTCTTAAGGTTGTATTCTTTAAATAAATAACTGGACTTCGTGGATCGTCCTTGTAATCCCAGAATTCGGGAGGCTGAGACCGAACTGCTATGAGTTCAAGGCTAGCCTGAGTCACAGTGAAAGTCTGTCTCAGAAATAAATCAAGAAATAATCAAGAGATGCTTGTTTTCCCCCTTCAGCCTCCATGCATGTAGATCACCCTCCATGGCATATGGGAGACCATGGCTTTGATGATCAAG